>CM068743.1:14406240-15094039 GCA_035084275.1 Hydrolagus colliei
TCCAGTACACTCGGTAAAATGATCGGTAAAATAAAATGCATTCCAGCGTTCGGTAAGTTTGATAAGTGCGCATGCATGTGCAAAGTGAGCATACCATAAGTGTCCCGGATGGCTACAGTATGAGATCCAGTTGCTGAAATGGTGAATTGTATTGGGAGGTATTGGTTGGTTGAGTATGCCGGCTGTTTGGGTACCAGATAAACAAGGTTTTACTGTCGCTGCACGAATGCAAATATATGTCACGGAAAAGGAACAATTTCGCAAGTAACCACAAACGCTAATGGCAGCTTCACTGTTATCCAGATTTTAAAGTATCAATTACCTGATAGGCTAGTTTTAATCAATAAAAATCATACTGGAGCCAGGACGGTGAGCAGCTCCTCCATATTGCTTATTATAACCTGTTTCCTATAATGGCTCTGATGAAAATTAACCGACATCTACATCGGAGTGAAACTTGTGTTCATATCTGCATTTGACTGAGCAGCAGAAAAGTGTTATTATTATACACTTGTTTAAAAAACAGTTTGATGTTGTTTGAAAATGGCAGGACATATTCTAGAAGGATGATCTAAAATGTGCCAAAGGCCCATTTTTTCCTTCTGACCTTGCATCAATTTTTCTGGGATTTTTGTTGCTCTTCCTTGTTTTTCTTACAAATTTATTTCTCCCCTCCCATATACTGTACTTGGATTTTTTTCTTGCCATGGTTCTACCTCCCAGCGAGCTGTTTTCTTTTTGAATTAGAAAAAACACATACTTCTATGGAAAGAGGATAATCACAGAATCTTTACCAGGAATGAAAGGACCTTACCTATAATACACGAAGGACTGATGAAAACATATTGACTTATACTCTGACTCCTGAGATAGTATAGGTCTTCAGCGGTCTTTAAAATTATGAGGGATTTTGATAAGAGTCAATAGGGAGAAACTGAATAATTGTTGGTTGAATCAGTGACTAGGGGGCATAAATGTAAGATTATTAGGAAATCTGGAGGTTAGGAGAATTTTTTTCACACAGAATAGTTAGGATATGGAATGTCCTGCTAGGAGCAATGGTTGAAGCAGAATCCACATAAGATTTCTAAACGGAACAAGATAAGTATTCAAAATGGAGTAAACTCCAGGAGTCTGAGGAAAGAGCAGGTAAATGAGCCCGAAAGGATTTAAAATAATAATAATCCTTGAATTTAGTACCTTTTTGCTCCATTGAGACTTCGCAAAGCACTTAACAGTATATACTGTAAAGTGGGCTATATATTTTGTGGGTGGAATGTGGCAGCCAGTTACATGCTGCAATGTCCCACAAACAGCCATGGATTGAGTGACTAATGTTTTGGGCAGGATTGTTGGCCACGACACTGGGAGAAACTCAGTTCTCTTTTCAAATAGTGCCATGTGAGCTTTAACATCCATATAAACAGGCAGGAGGGATCTTGTTTTAAGGACTCATCTGCAGGAAGCACCTCCTGACAATGCAACATACCCCAGCACTGTATTGGATTGTCAGTTGAGATAATGTGAGTCAAGTCCCGATGTGTGGCTTGAACCCACAAAATTCTGACTCAGAGGTGAGAGTGTTACTGTTGCACCAAGTTGAAACACAATTACACTTAAAAGAGCCGGCACAGTCAAGATGGACCCAAACGGCCTTCTTCTAAATTTCTATGGTTCGAGATCAGTGTGTCAGGACTCAGGAGTTCTTCTGGGATTGTCCCCAATTAGTTACAGGATATTTGCTGAATTAGCTGATATCTGGCAAGTTTGGGGCTACAACAGCGCTCATTCAAATTCATATATTTTGTTATCAGCTGAAAACCCAACACATGTGGTATAAATAGAGCGTGTCACAACTGTTGGTGACTGCATCAATGTTGCCACATGTTGAGCAGCCAGATTAACCGCTTGTGACTGTCACTCACGACTTATCTGCTTAGCCTTACTTGTTAAAATAATTATTGTACTACATGACAGACTCAAATCTTATTGCGAATTCTAAAACGGTTCAATTGGAAGCAGAGAACAAAAAGAAAGAGCCCAAGGACATATTCTGGATTTTCTAACTATTCACTGAAAGAAGTAGTTTTTTAAAATATAATTGTTCATACGAATTCTTCTTGCCCTTCCAATGCTGCCCGAGAAAGAAACACCAGAATTGGATTTAAAAATAGCTCTTCAGTAAGTGTGGCTTGAGGAAAGGATTCAGCAGGTCTCAAGACAAATAACGGACAGATAACAACAAATTACACTTATAAAGCGCCTTTCGCGTCGGGAGGACGTCCCAAGATGCTGCACAGGAGGCGTGTGACCCGAGCTGGGAGGGGAGTGTACGGGGAGCGGTGAAACACGTAGGGGAGGTCGTAAAATTCTGGGTGGAACAAAAGGCACGGTCGAAGAGGAAAGTCTTCAAACCGGCCTTGAAAAAGGAAAGGGAAGAAACGAGATTGAGGGATTGGGTGATGCAATTCAACAGGGTGGGAGCGAAGAAACTGAAGGCCCGGCCTCCGATGGTGGGGCGGTTCGGGCGGGGGGGCTTTGAGCAGGCCAAGTCCTACTGAACGGAGGGTCCGGGTGGGCTTGTAGGGGTAGAGTAATTTAGTTAAATAGGGCGGGGCAAGGCCGTGTAAGGCCTTGAAGGTGAGGACGAGGATCTTGAATTCGATCCTCTGGAGGATGGGGAGCCAGTGGAGACGGCGAGGGTGGGGGTTATATCGTCGCGGAGGCGGGTGTGGGATAATACACGGGCTGCAGAGTTTTGGATGACCTGCAGCCTGTGAATGGAGGAGCTGGGGAGGCCGACGAGGAGAGAGTTTCCGTAGTCCAGCCTTGAGGTGATGTATGCGTGCACGAGTGTTTCGGCAGCGTGGTGGGTAAGATAATTGCGGAGCCTGGCAATGTTGCGCAGGTGGAAGTAAGCGGTGCCGGTCAAGGCACGGATGTGGGGGAGGAAGGAGAGTTTTTGGTCGAACGTGATGCCGAGGTTCCTGACTGGCTTTGTGAGGTGGAGAATACAGCCTTGGATGTTGAGGCTGGCAGCTCCCGATGTGCGGAGGCGCTGGCTTGAGCCAATCAGGAGGGCCTCGGTCTTACTCACGTTCAATTGGAGGAAGTTTTCCCTTGTCCAGGACTCGATGTCGGACAGACATGCTGTCAGAACATCGATGGTCTGGGGATTGAAGGATGAGGCAGAATGGCACAACTGGGTGTTGTTCGCATACATGTAGAAATTTACCCCATGTTTTATGGATGACATCGCCCAGAGGGAGCGTATAAATGGTGAAAAGGAGGGGGCCGAGGACAGAGCCCTGAGGGACGCCGTGAGAAACTGTGCGGGGGTTTGAGGAGAAACCGTTGGAAGATACAAAGTGTAAATGGTGGGTCATGTTGGAATGGAACCAGTCAAGGACTGTGCCTTGAAGGTTGAGGTGGGAGGGAAGACGTTGGAGGAGGATGGTGTGATCGACTGTGTCGAACGCAGCAGATAGGTCAAGGAGGACGAGGAGGCAGAGGGAGCCCTGGTCACAGGCGGTTAGGATGTCATTTGTAACCTTAACCAGGGCAGTTTCTGTGCTGTGAATAGGGTGGAAACCTGATTGGAGGGGTTCAAGGAGTGAGTGAATTGAAAGGAAAGAGCGGAGCTGGGAGGCAACCACTCTTTCAAGGACTTTGGATAAAAACGGGAGGTTGGAGATGGGTCGATAGCTTGATGGTTGCGACGCATCAAGGGAGGGTTTCTTCAGGATAGGGGTGATGGTGACGGTTTTAAGGGAGGTAGGGATGGTGCTTGAGGAGAGGGAAAGGTTGATGATGTCAGAAATGAACAGGGCCAAAAGGTGGAGCTGGGTGTGGAGGAGGGGGGGTGGGGATGGGGTCCAATGAGCACGTGGTGGGTTTCATGGAGGTGATTCTTTTTGTGATTAAAGACGAGGTGGTGGGATTGAAAGTATGAAATGGGCCTCAAGTAAATTAAAGCACTTCACTCAACTTTCCAAGCAAGCAAGTTTATGCAGTCAGGATATGAGCCACAAAGACAATGATGATCTCAGGTTCAATTCCAGGTCTGTGCTGAGCTAATTGATCTCACCCAGCCACAACCCGAAGGATTAAGGTTGGTCTTGGTGTTTGAAAGCAGGAGAAAAAATTCACCTGATGATCCTGATGCAGGTTGCTATCCAGTTGATCCCTGCTAGAGCCAGCGAGAAGAAGATCACCTAGGCTGGAATACCTCCAACCCCTTCTCCCTATATTCTATTGGCGTGATCAGTTGCCTGTTGTACAGCCAAGAGTTCCTACTCCTGATCACTATTCAGTAAGCACTGAAGGAAATCACATTCATATAGGTGCTGTGTGTGGACAAGATGGGGTTATCAGAGAGCTGATGTCCAACATTATCCGGAAGAGTCAGCACCATTGTGTACTGTGAGGTGTTTGTAATATCCAACATGGGAAGCCTAACCTGATTCCAATTCTCTCCAATCCATTATTTAAATTGAAGTATTTGTCAAAAAGGCTGGTGTTGGGAATGGAAATTATTCCAATGAGACAGAGGACTGCTGTGAGGTTCAGGTGATGTTACACTCCTGGGGATATCCCGACAATGAGCATGAATAAGCAACTAAGACACCAAATAATTAATGTCCAATTGAATTGGATTTGAGGGAGAATAGAATAAATGCTTTAATCGGAGAAAACATAATACTGTAATAATAATAATCCTTGCATCTGATTATGGCACCTTATCACATCTTTCAGAGGTTTCAAAATGCCTCACGGAATACACAGAATGTAAAGTGAATTGACTGTATATTTTGTGGGCGAAACGTGGCGGCCAATTTTGCACAGCAGTGTCCCACAAACAGTCGTAGATTGAATGACCAGTTTATTGTATTTTTAAGGAATTATTACCCCTGGAAAAGGGATCTGCCAATCGTCAAACAACCATGTTCCTATTGACTGCTAGGAAAACAGAGGCATGTAGAGTAAGGAAACTTGCCCAATGTTTTGCTCTGCTGGGAATCAAACCCAAGTCTCTCACTTGCAAGGCGAGTGCTCCAAGCACTGAGCTCTAGACTCAACCTGATGAGTTCATTCCTTCCCCCTGTTATGTATGCATGGTTGTTGAAGCAGTAGAATCCAAGCCTTTGATAATGTTATTCAAATCGAGCCCTGGCTGACCTGTCTGTTCACTGCCCCTCCCACCATTCAAGAAATATTCTTCCTTAACTTTATTGCCACCTCTTTACCAGTCTGGTTGTCCAGTGTGAGTGAATAAATGGAGCTGTGGCTCTGTGTTCTGCCCTTCAACGATGTACGTGCTACTAGGCTGTCTGCCTGCTTTTCAATATTATTTCATTCTGACCTCATTGAGCGAAATGTTGGAGCTCATAAAAGTCGGTTAATTTGATCAGGGATTTACTTTCACTGTTGTTGCAGTTTTAACCACATCCACAGAATTCAATCCCAAGCAAATATTATTCAGTTGATTTAGTTCTAATTGCCTTTAAACGCGAGGCCCTTTTGAAGTGGCTCATGTGAAAAAAAAACTCTACATAAGTTAATCCAGATACAATTAAGCTGTTTCGTAGATATTATGCCTGTTTTTGTCCTTAGCAGCACCTTGATTGAAATAGTTTTCTAATACACTTGAATGTGCGTTAAATGTTAATAACGTTACAAGGCAGCTACCCACTGACCGTGTATCACATGCAAAGGAGTGAACTGACATCATAGGGTGGAGATTGATATTGAATTAAAGTGATAAACCTGAAACTGACAACGCTGTGAGGGAGAACTCCTTTGTTTAATTAATGTCACTGACTCGGAGTCAAACTATGTCACTGTTAAGTGATCCATGCACTACATCCAGGCACTATCATTGTGAAGGGTGATACATAAATGCAAGTTGTTAATATAATAATCCTTGCATTTGATATAGCACTTTTCACATCTTATCAACGTCCCAAAGCACTTCACAGAATATACTGTAAAGTGAATTGTCTGTATATTTGTGTTGTCTCTGAACATATACTAATGATTCGCATTGAGTTCAGTATTTGTTGTTCCTTCCAGCTTGATGACTGTGCACTGCAGCTGTCCCACAATGGCACATATCTGGATTTGGAGTCTACAGTGGCAGAACAGAAGGATGAAATGGAAGGTTTCTTGGAAGATCCTGGGTAAGGGATTGATCTTTTGCGATCGGTTATTTATCACATCAAAGGGCACATCAGTCATGTCTTATTCACTCATTGACCTTTTTTGTTTATCATTGGACAATGACCCTTTGTATTCTCATCTGTATCTAATTAAAGCTAACAACAACATCATATATCATTGTCAGTAATGGAACTGAAAGCTTCTCTGACATTGGAAACTGACCAACATGGTAGCAAATGTTTAAAAAGGTAGCCTGTGGGTGCAGGAAATCTGACATAAAATTAGGAAAGCCACAGTGACTGAAAACAAAAGACATGTTCAGTGGTTCCAACACAGAGGGAGCATTGAGGTGACAGGCAACTCAAACTGATCACGCAAACATATCTTTCTCTTTCGGATGAGCAGCATTTTCCGTTGCTATAATTCTGTTGGTATAGTTTGTGTTTAATGGCAGTGTGAGGCTTAGTGTTTTAAGATGGAGACTAACTATTAGTAGTTCTCTTCAAATAGCAAAGCTGCAAAGAATTAGTGTTCAATGTAATGCTCGATTGGTTTCCTTCCTCCCCATCTTGTTTGAATAGGGAACTACTAGAACGAGGTGACCTGGCCTAGAAAACCGAAAATGTGAGGGAACTTGATTAATATTGTTACGGATAAAGGGATCATATTTAGGATCCATGTAATATTTATCAAATTGTGGTGACAAAGACTACCTCCATCTCACCTCTCCTCTGATGCCTTTCTCAATGGTCAGGTTGAAAAATCTGGGTCTTTATATCGGACCAAAATATTGGACAACAGATTTAAGTCTTCAACCTCTAGTTAGGGAGAAAGCAGATTTTGCCCCACAACATACACAGAGCAAAATTCTGTTTACAGTGTTTGTTTCTGTTTTTGTTTGCACTTTACAGTGCAGCCTCTGAAGGGTTTTCACACATCTCAATGATATGTTGAGGCACTATATAAAATGCACGGATTATTATTATTACCAGCTTTAAGACAAACAAAAACTAAAATCTAGTATTGTACTCCAATTATCAAAGCCCTTATGTTGGCAGTCCAATGCCATAGACCCAGCTTCTCAGAATTTACCATTAATAGAAGCATTGGGGTGGGATGGAGTCATCGACAGTTATTTGATGTGATAATCATTACATGGGCCGCAAATTTGACTCCCATCATCGTTAATCAAAATGCTTGCTTAATTCAAGCTAGTTTACCACTGCTGGTTTTCCTACCAGCACCCAGCTTAAACAAAAAAAAATCTCCATAAATATATGCCAAAAATAGTTTGAAAACGCAAGCAGAATTCTTTGCAACAGGTTTGTTTAGAGAAAGGTGCTTTGGTAGTCAGAGCTGTAAGGCTTACAAGATCTCCTCTTGACTTTTAACTAGTGGTGTGACATTAGATCAAGCAGGCTTTCCTCTGGTCTGTGACTGGTCCAGTTTTGTAACAACAAAAACAAAATTACATTTATTGAGCGCCTTTCACGTCTGGAGGACATCCCAACGCGCAGGAATGTGTTTTAGTCAGTTTAGCTACAGGTAAACCTCTATGTAGGACGGGGTTGTGTTCCTGAAAAACTGTATCTAGATCGAAACGTCCTAAATCGAAACACGATTTCCCATGCGGTCCCATTATATCACCAGAGATGCATTCTTTGCACAAAATTTTCAGACCTTAAGCCCACTAAGTAACACACAAAACCATACAACATAACACACAAATTAACACACAGGCAAGAAGGGGTACTTGGGGGGTCATTATACAGTATTGTACTTTAATACTGGCAAACCTTAATACAGTACACTACTGGCAAACTCAATACTGGCAGTGTGACAGTGACAGTGGCACTTGCAGCTTCCCCACTCATCTTGATGTTGTGGAACCCATAGCATGTTTTAAATCCTTGAAACCACCCTCTGCTAGCAGTAAAAGATGGTGCCATTCAGCTTTCTCCTTCCTGATCATTTAACTCCCTAAACAATGATTTTGCCTTCTCTTGGATAACCAGGGTGTTGAGTGGTATATTATGTTGGTTCTGATCCTCAACTCAGACACTCAGCATTCTTTCCATGTTTTCCATCACATCACTCCTCTATGTTTGATAATCTGCTTGCATCTGCAGCTGTAACATACCTTGAAATTGCCAGTATATTGTCCTTGGATACACTATATCAGATGCAAGCCCGATTTACCCGCGAATACACTATGGACTGTGCGTATGGACAAAAAGGACACGAGAAATGCGACTGTGATATTCAAAATATGTACTGCACATGCGCCAAAAACATTTTGTTCATTAAAATGAATCCAAGTGTCCTATATCGATCAAAAAATGTTAAAAAATGATTTTCCTTTAATTGAAACATCCTAAATAGAAGCATCCTAAATAGAGGCTTACCTGCATGTGCCTATTAAAGTGTGGCATTGTTTAATGGAGAAAGCCTGGGTCTATGGAATTTGTGCCAGAGTAAAGTAACACTTCATTACATTTATTTAGGTCACATTAATAAACCTATCAATTTGAAATGATTGAACTGCATTTATTGTTGGATTGTCTCTGATGACATACAAAGCTCGGCAAAATCTATAATGCTTACAAGACGTAATTTCTTAATATAGAAGTAACATTTTCTTAATACAGTAGTTAAATTCTAATTGTCTAAAACACTGCACAATTAATCCTGTCTCAACAAACTGGTGGACATGAAATTGATTGTATGTTTCTGTCAAGTAAACGCAAGCCAATGTGTTATCTTCCAAAACAAGAATTTAAATCCAGTTATATTTCATATAAAAAAAACCTAAATTATTTTCTCTTCTGCTTTCTGCATTTTCTGTGGCTAACTCTTATGTCCAGGATGCAGTGTAAGAATGAGGTTAAAGTGCTAAATTGTATGGTGATACAATCCTGAAATACGGAGCATACTTCAGTGGCAGATTAATGGCTGCTTTTTTCCTTTGAGTTGATGCACTAGCTATTTGTCAACTAAACACCTTCAGGTTCTCAGGAACACTCCAGGCGAGACAGCATAACTGTTTTGCTATTAATATTGGTAGTTAATGAAAATGGAGAAGCTTTCCAAAAAGCTCAACTTGGTTTCTTGGAAATGGGTAACGTAATTCTAACTTATGCTGGGGATCACTTATCTACACTTAATATAAGATTGGTCATTGTGATCATAATATATATTATATTAAAGCCCTTATCTATGTATATGTAATCCTTGCATTTCCTCTGATCAGTGTTGAGTCTTGACAGCAGTGTTTTAGAGTTGAAACAGAATTCTATTTTGCTAAACTCGTCAGTGCTTTTAGAATGCAGTGCTTAGCATAGTTGACACTGATAAATTGCGTTGTACTGTATTGTCGAAACTCTTGGTGTTTGGCTCAGAAGCATTAGGAATTGCAACTACCGGTAGATTCCCTCCTTCTAGTGACAGCAAATTATGACAATTTATTGTTTTTCTCGCCAACTTTCTCCATCTTCTCCAAACGAAGGCATTTGAATCTCTTTTCCTTTTACTGGGGTACTGATTCTTGGTTGCTCATCTGAAACTGAAAATTCCATTGAGACGTAGCTTTAAGACCACTTTGCCTTATAGTTTAAGATTGAGCAGAATTGTGGAAAGTTATTAAATTCAATCTTAATACGGAAATCGATTCTTTAAGAACAATCTTTTAGATTAATGCCAGATTTCAAGAATGTTCTAATATTCTACGTGATCTTAAATCTTAAAACAAGATAGACTTAAAGACTCAGACTAGGGAGAAATTCAGGCTTTAGTATTTCACCCTAGTGGCCATTATTTATGTGTGAATCTTCACAGTGAGTAGTAACAGTGTTTCTGCATCACAAGATCGAGCATTTGACCAATGTTGACAAACACACACAAACAACAAACAACTCTACCAAGGGTCACTGTATAGTAGTGTCCGGCGATATATCGGTATAATTTTTCATATCGATATGCTGATATTGGAAATTTGAATATATCGGTATATCGAAAAATTTGGTATGAAAAAAAATTGGTATATCACAAAACATCGGTATATGGTGTCCGGCGATATATTGATATATCGGTTATATCGGTATAAATAGGAACTTTTTCAACATACCTTGTCGCCTTGCAATCCTCCTTGGCATAGAGCATGCATGTTGGAATGCGCACGCACATCCAAATGCGTGCGCACATCCGAATGCGCGCGCATACACAGGATAAAAAAACCTGGTGATATCGATATATCGTTATGAGCCCACCGATATATCGATATCAGAAAAATTCCATATCGCTGGACACAATAGTGATCAGAAACTGATTTTTATTTTGCTTTCCTAACCCAGGGAAATCAGATGGATTGCAGCAACCTTACTCTTACACTTGTTGATTGAGCTAGCTAAACACAGACCAGGGATTGAAATTAGAACTTTAGCAGTCTAGCTCAGCTACTCACTGCATAAACTTCAATGAACCATTGTGGGTAGCTGAGTTACGACAGTTCTCACAAAATTACCCAAGTACTGTATCTTGAACTCACTGTCATTAGTAAGAAGTGGCTTTTATTTTCAGGGTTGCAATTTCTCAGTTCTGTGTAGGTCTGCATTTTGTGGATCGATTCCTGTGGCAAATATCCTTACAGTTAGCAAAGAACCACAGGAGTACACTGAAATACAGCAGTAACAGGAGAGGAAGCTCTGATATATAGTTCACTGAGATTCAATAGTGACAGAATTTACATATTGCTGCACAACAGAGCAGTAATTCGATTTTGGTGGTTTAATGGCATAATATGTTGACCTGCCATCTCAAATGTACCCAAAAGTAGTAGGAAATAAGGGCCAGATGCTGCCAAATCAGTTGAGTTAAGATCTTCAAGAGTACAACTGTGCAATGATCTGGTCAGGCCACATCTGGTGTTTGGTACACACTTTCTTTTACCCAACCTTTAGCAGGAGCAACAAAGTGAATCCCCAGTGGTGAACTGACAAAACTATCAGGAACACCTCGATACTATAGGGCTCTTTGACCTTGAGATATGACAGAGGGCACCTTGTATAGGCATAGAGGATAACACATGGAATAGAGAAACTAACTTGCCTTTGGTATATTAGAAAAGAACAATCTTTTCTTACATGCTAAAGCAGCAGGACTAGAAGACACAAGTTAGGGTTTATGAAGGGCAATTTTAGGATAATACCTCCAAGTATTTATTTCCACAGACAATAATTAATAACTGGAATAGGTTTCTTTGAAGGTTAGTAGAGCCTGGTATACTGAATCCATTTAAGTGCTGTCTTGCTGCTGCAATGGGAAGGTGGTAGAATCAGATTGGCAAAGGATTTTCTTTGTCAGAACCTCCATTAGGATTTTGTTAAAAATGCATACAAACCATTTATGTTGGGACACAATAATGAAGCATCCAATTTTGTTGCTCTATTCTTCCTCTCCTCAGGAAAACCACATTAGCCTGTGGAAATCTCCCATCTTTCCTCACATGTGCATCTAGAGAGCTTCCCATTACAGCAGCAAGACAGTATGTGCAGCTAGAGAGTAGATTTTTCAATAATAGTGGAGATTATAATTGAGCTTAATTCTATCTGACTCATTCAAAATCATATATTATTCCTAATTTTCCTTTTTGGGAGAAGAGAATGCCAATGCAACAATCCTTCAAATATTGCCAAAGGAACACAGTGGTGAAAAGATGCAGAGGTTCTCTCTTGAGTTTGTATTGCTCTTAATGGAAATTACATGCAATGTATTACAGTATAATGTATACAGTTTGCTTGGGTCCATTTGGGTGGAGGTACAAGTATAATTCAGATCTGACAGAGTTAACATTTCAAGGGGAAGAGAAAAATTGACTTAAAAGTAAAGCATCGTGTTTCTTTGCTCCCCGATTCTTCCATCAAACCTTTGATTACCACTTTTTGTTTCAGGATCTTTTGACCTGCTAGAGATGGTCCATATCCTGGCTACCATCTGGATCCACTAGGATAGAATGCAGTTCGAAAGTACTTGTGGGCATTGAATTTATAGGGCTACAAAATTTATGAGGCAGTAGACCTTTTTCCAATTAGCTTTCAGGACCACAAGAGCAAGGCATCCTTAGCGTATAGTAAAATCCCATGTAGGTCTTTTTCACAGAACTAGCTCGATATCTCTCTCTAGCTCAAGGGGTCTTGGTTAATCTGTGTGCCTGATGTTTTCTTGGCTGTACATATCCTCTTTTGGGGAATATGTGGAATTGAAGCTTGTAACACTGTAAATGGCGATTGAATGTTCTATCATGTGCTGGAAACAAAAGTAATAATTCAGTCTAGGACTTATTCTTATTTCCTTGTTACAATATTTTACATAAAGTAAGCCGAGAAGCTTTGTAGGTTGCGGTCTCTCGGCTTTCACCTCTAAGTAAATATCAAGTGTTTTAATATTTTCTTAATTCTATTCCTTTAATTTCTAATCCCCTCTTCCATTTCCTGTCTCCTTGCATGGCTCCCTGCCTCTGAATAGTCAGATGATTAACCTCTGGCCCTGGTGCTTTGTTTGCACTGCAGTAATCTGCCAGAATGGTAGGCCCAATATGGGAGAATTAGGATTTCTGTTGCATATATGCACACATTAGACACTGTTATACAAGAAAAAAGATTGTTTGGCAGATTAAGATCATTCATTCCTTAGACCACGCAAAAGCTGCCTTGGTTGTGCTGTTGACTGCAATCCGCTCTCCTTGGAAAATCTTTGGAATAGATGTTATTTGAGCCCGCAAATATAATGAGGTTGCCCCAAATCGCATCCAGTGAACCTTGCCTCCTTTTCATTGTTTAGAATTCATCGGCTCCTTCGCCAACCTCTAGCTTTACAAATACTATGTCCATAGTACTCTTATCTCTGACTCAAAAGATTGAGGGTCTCAGGTAAGGATCTCAACTGATACTGCATTGTTGCAGATTCAATCATTCAAATGAGATGTTAAACCAGCTACTACCATCAGGTGCATGTTAACCAGCCCAGTGCATACTATTGGAAAATGAGATGGGAGTTCCTTTGGTGCTATTAATTAGTTTAATTGTTGTTTGTCAGCTCAGGGCTGTTTCTGGGATCTTGGTAGAGGAAATGGCTGCCTTATTTGCCTACAGAAACGGTCACTGTAAATGTCTATGGAGTGGTTTTGAGATATTCAGACATGAAGTGCTGTACAATTGCAAGAATTTTCCTTATTCAAACTTCTTATGGACTGTGGAGTGCCTGTTCTTCTCAGTCTGCACCCAACTTCAGGATTCTGAATATTTTCCCAAGCAACTTTACAACAATATTCAGTGTTGCTTGCTTCAACTTTTTCCCTCAACAATGATTTCACCAGGTTAGTGCAGCCTCCCAATCTTGCCTCTCAACACTATCAATAAAGCTCTACAGTTAAACAAATAAACATTTAGGAATGGATAGAAAAACACCAGGTGAAAGATATCGGTGTTAATCATGGATTTATTGGAGCCCTCACAGTGAGGATGATCTTGAAATAATCATTTTACAATTAATTGTCCCCAACATAAAATGTTAATAATAATAATCCTTGTACAGTATTTGATATCACATAATTAGCATGCCATTAGGATGTCTCAACATGCTTCACAGAATATATTGTAAAGTGAATTGACTGTATATTTTGTGGGAAAAATATATTTGAAATCTATTGAGTGTATTTAAAGTTTCGCCAATAAACTTTGAATTCACTGCGTAAGTCCTGTGAGCGTTTCTGCCAGGGGGCAGCAATTAAGATGTTAATAATTTTGGATTATTTTTAACTATGAGGAAGCAGTAAAATCCAGAGTCCACTCTGCAGGAGGTCCTTGGGAGGCATGAAACAGCACGCACTTTGTTAATGTTTACATGCCTTGATAACAGTTGAAAGCGGTGTTAATGCTTTTTGAGCTTGTGGTAGAGGGCAAGTGGTCTTTTTATTTTTCTGGCTGAAATATTGCGTATTTGACGTTTGGCGTTTTGGGCACACTTTCCCCCTCTACTTGTGCTCCCCAGGGTGAATGCTGATTTCAACTGGTTGGCTGTATCAAATCAGGCTTGCTGCCTTTGAAAAGTACTGCAAGTTACTTTGTTGCTAAGGAAACCAACTGGGTTGTTTCAGGACACTATGAAAATATATGAAATGGTCAATTTAAAGCTTTTAAATAGATCACATTTTGATCTGTCCATTTTAACGACTTAAAAAATGTTCAGGTTGGCACAGCGGTGGATTAGCACACTGCTGGTTTGAGTTTAGCAGTTCATTGTTTGACTATGTTAAACCTTCGGGAGGAGGTCAAGGGACTAACTTTTCCTGCCCATCTGTCCATGCAGTGTATGTCATAGTTTTGAATTACTTTCACAGGTACATGTTAAGTAAAGAATTGACAAGATAGAAAGAAGTGTGTAGAAAGAAGAAAAACAAACTGGGGGTATATCCTGTGATTTTAGTCAATATGTCCACAACTGTTTGTGGGACACTGCTGTGTGCAATTGGCTGCCGTGTTTCGCCCACAAATATACAGTCAACTCACTTTACAGTATATTCTGTGAAGCGCTTTGAGACATCGATAAGATGCGAAAAGCGTTACATCAAATGCAAGGATTATTATTAATTAATTGATCAATGTGACCAGTCATTTTTTATATTTATCAAGTGGTCCACAGGCTGTGTGTATCCTGATTCCATTCAATGATTGGTCTTGAAGCCCACCATGCTACCCAATGGACTTGCAGTCCCTAACTTGCATCTTAACTGTTTTCTTTTGTTGAGTCAAGGCAGTATCCCACTAACTGAACAGGAATTTAACATTTTTAAAGAGTACATCTAAAGAAAGAGGTGGATACATTTGGACTCTTCAAACATTGGAGGTTCTCTATGACTGCTCATGTAATATGTGACTGGGTTATATTCTCATGCTTCAAACTTGCCTGCTTGAGGTCAGGCTCTGACTCTGGGTATCTTGGGATCTCTGTGTCTCCACGTATGTCTGCCTGGCTCAGTTGATCACTCTCTTGTTTCGTAAGTCAGAAAGTTGTGGGTTGAAGTCCTAACAAGAACTTAGACCCCTCCCATTTTGTGGAGGCTCTTTTTTGTTTATGAATTATGTTTGGAAAATGGAAAATAAACAGGGACCTAAATAAAGAATTGGGGAAATAAATACTGCAAAGCATCTGAGAGCTTCAGAAGAATATTTGGAGAACAATGGAAGATAAACAAAGTTTCCAAGGCTTATTTACAAACACAAACTACAGATGAGCCACAAAGCCAGTCTGTTTTCATTACATGATTAGAAATGTGCTGGAACAACAGCACAGAAGCAACGTTGGAGAATGACAGTAGTCTTGCTGGGCTGGTTTTGGTGATCTAGATTGCTACTGGTGCACCACCAGACCTTCAACAGGTCTGGTTGTGTGTCTATGGTCAGGTTATTCTTGTCTGACTTGTCTGATGAGGTTACTCTGGCTGTTCTACTCTGGCCATGTGATTCGATTGCAAGTGGTCGTGGCATGTGTTGCTGTGCCGGATTTATCCCAAAGATGCACTTGATGCGAGTAGGGGACCAACTTCCTGCTCCAATCAATCAACTACAAGAACAACAACAACTTTGATTTATATAGCACCCTCCACACCGGGCAGCGTCTCAGAGCGCTTCACAATAGCGGATCCCGGGACCGATCCAGGGGCAGAAAGGTGACCAAAGGCGGGGTCGAAGAGAAAGGTCTTTAGCTGGGACCTGAAACTGGGAAGAGAGGGAGTGAGGCAAAGAGAGTGAGGAAGGGAGATCCAGAGCCTTGGGGGCATGGTGGCTGAAGACATGGATGGCGAGGGTGGAGCGGAGGATTCGGGGGACATGGAGGAGCCAGACCAAGTGGATGCTGGTTTGGGGAGAAAGGAGATCAGAGAGGTAGGGGGTGGTGCAGAGGAGTGCAGGGACTTGAAAACAAGGGTGAGGATCTTGAAGTCGATCCTCTCAGGGACAGGGAACCAGGCAAGGGACTTGGGTAATGGAGGAGCGAAGCTTAGTGCGGATGAGTATGTGGGCGGCAGAGTTTTGAATTAGCTGGATATTGTGGATTGTGGTGGCAGGGAGACCGGTGAGGAGGGCGTTGCAGTAATCCAGCCAAGAGGTGACAAAGGCATGGACCAAGGTTTCAGCGACTTTCAGCGCCTAGGTTGCGCACAGGTTCGGAGAGTTCTAGGGACCGGCCTGGAAGGAGGAGGAGGTGGGAGCCGTGTGAATGGAGACATTGACAAGAACCAAAGAGTATGGCCTCCATCTTGTCAACATTCAGCTGCAAGAAATTTGCACTCATCCAGCTCCTGATGTCTGACAGGCAGGCTGACAGAACATCAGGGGACTGGGGGTCGCAAAGTGAAGTGGAGAAATAGAGTTGGGTGTCATCCGCGTACATGTGGAAGTGTGCCCCATATCCGCGGATGACATCTCCAAGAGGGAGCGTATAGATTAGGAAGAGGAGGGGGCCAAGTTGGATCCCTGGGGTACCCCACAGGTAACTGGGTAGGACCGGGAGGGAAAGCTGTTTGTGAAGATGTACAGCTGGCGGTTTGTGAGGTAGGACTCGAACCAGGCAAGTGCGGTCCAACTGAGGTGGATAACGGAGGACAGGTAGTGGAGGAGGATGGCTTGGTCGACTGTGTCAAACGCAGGGGACAGGTCCAGGAGGTTAAGGAGGCAGAAGGAGTCCTGGTCGCAGATAGAGAGGATGTTGTTTGTGACTTTCACAAGCGCAGTCTCTGTACTGTGGGCAGAGCGGAAACCGGACTGAAGGGGTTGGAAGAGGAAGTGGAAGGAGAGGTGGGCACAGAGTTGGTTGGCAACAATGCGATCAAAAATTACACGTCGGGAGGACATCCCAAGGTGCTGAACAGCCAGGTAGGGACCAGAGCATGGGGGGATGGAGTCAGGGTAGGGGTAACGAGAGTAGGAAAATTGACTGTATTTTTGTGGGTGAAACGCGGCAGCCAAATTGCGCACAACATTAACCCACAAACAGTCGTGGAAATGGGGTTAGGGAAGAAGGGGGGGAAAAAGGGAAAATTTCTGGAGTGGGGCCGACTGGACTCTAGCGCCTGCATTGCTTGCCATCTTTTGTCTCTTGTCAGATCTCCACAGATTTAAGAGTAGCTGGTACGTTAATAATTTTAACAACATACAAAAGAAAGCAAAAGACGATAATAATGTTGTTTTGTTCAGTGCAAATTGAATGGAGGTGCAGTAGGCCACATCAGTTTCACAAGTTAGGTTTTAAAAAGTGGGCTTTACAGGAAAAACAAACACCTCTTGGATTACCAGGCCTGCACTGGTCAGCTCAGTGAAGACCACAGTGTACGACCGACATCAGTTGTGCAGCTCAAAGGTGTCTTGAGAAATACAGTTTAGCTTTGGCAGGCTGCAAGATTTATATACAGTAACAATAAGTCAAAAGGCTTGGGAGGAGAGGGTGTCTGTAATCTGGATGGGTAGATAATCTATTGATATTTTATCTTTGACAGCCTAGAAATGTTGTGTCTTACTGCACATTAAAGCATTTCCCGGACAAATTGCATACTTTCAACAAAAAATTGTGAAACAAATAGGACCCTTATTAAAATCCTGAATGTTTTGCAGTATCTGAGCTTTCAACTTGATTGGGTTGGGAGTGGTGGGGGAAGGGGGAAACAACCATAGAGCCTGAGATCAATGCATCAGCTGAGCTAATGGCAGGAGAAATTGAATGAAAAATGAATGTCATAGGTACTGAAAAATCAGTAACATCATCTGCTCTTTGATGTGAAGTTTCTCGTGTTAGCAAAGCGGCTCTAGGTGTTTGAAGGCTGATGGACGGTAATAGACAGGCTGAAGACAGATTCCAAGTGTTTGCTGGCAAGGTCAGTGGGGTGATTGTGGGAGGGTATTTAAGGTGAAACCAGGCATTTGGCGTGATGTATGTTTTGAGAGGGGTGGGCAAAGGGGTTGATGTTGCTGCCTTTTTTTAAAAAAATGTTAAGAATGAGAAGAAGCTGTCTGGGTCCTGATCTCTCTTCAGGAATTGTGATAAGCTCAAAAGCGTCTCGTAACGGTCCTTGGTTATGATAAGCTATCTGATCCTATCTCCATGCAGACCTATTCTGAGTTACAAATGCTTTGGTTGGTTACATCAGAGTTAGCAGAAAAACAGGCCCTCAACATTATTTAATCGCACGCCAGCAACCTGTCAGTCAATGTAGTTAGACTGTTCTTTACTGGCTGGTAGACGCAGCTCAGTCAGACTTTTTTTAAAACTTTTTTAAAAGTCGTGAATGAGAGACAAGTTTCTACAGGTGAATGTCAGCAAAACTGAGGCCCTCCTGATTGGCTTGCGTCAGCGCCTCCGCACCTCAGGCACTGGCAGCATCAGCATCCATGGATGCACACTCCACCCAACCAAGCTCGTCAGGAACCTGGATGTCTTGTTTGATCCTGAACTGTCCTTTCTCCCCCATATCCGTGCCATGACCAGCACTGCCTTCCACCACCTCCACAACATTGCCCATCTCCCATCATTGCCTCATCCCTCAGGCCGCTGAAAACCTTACACATGCATTTGTCACCTCAAGGCTCTACTACGGCAACACCCTCCTTGTTGGCCTCTCCAAATTTTCCCTCCACAAGCTGCAGATCATCTAAAAATCTGCAGCTCGTGTCCTCTCCCACACCAGTCTCCACGACTCCATTACTATCACCCTCGCCCGGCTCTCCATTCCTTAGAGGATTGAATTCAAGATCCTTGCCTCACTTTCAAGACCCTCTATTGCCTTGCCCCCTCCTACTTCTCTGACCTGCTCACTCCCTACCAACCTGTCCACTCCCTCCATTCAGTAGGCTCCAGCCTGCTTCACATGTCCTACCTGACCCACCCTATTATCTGAGCCTGGGTTTTCAACCTCTTTGACCCCATACGCTTTGGAACTGCACCTCACAATTCCTTTGCCTTGAACCCTTCCCTGCCTCATTCAAGACCAGTCTCACGACTCTCCTCCAACTGTGCCTTCAGTCGCTGTTCTACCTCTCTGCCCTCCCTCATCTTCACCCCACCCCACTCCACTACCTCCCCCGCCCCCCCACCCGTTCCGATCATTAGGATGTCCTCTGGACATGAAAGGCACTCTACAAATGTAATTGTGTTGTTGTTAATTCTTTTGCTGAGTGAGTTAATCAAGGCATATAATATTGTTACCAGTATATCATTTGCAGCATTTTCCTCCCATGAATGCGTTGAAACCACCACCAGCCGAAATGGGAGGAAATCCAAGACTAGAATTTTATAGACCTAGCACCATTTAAACTCACTAATTATAAACAACACTTTTGAGTACATCCAAGCACTATAGAAGATAATAAAATCCGTACATATCAATGCTTGCAACAGCAAAATGAATTTATCTGGGACGTTTCCCACGGGATAGTGTCTCAGAGCTACTTAAAGTGAAGAAGAGTGATGTCTATGAATTTAACATGTTTCGGTGTCTAAAGTTAAAATCAGATCATCCTAATGCTGGTACAGTACATTGCCAGTATTTTGTGAAAGAGCTACAGAGGATATTCCTGGAAGTTTAATGGACTTTAGCTGGCTGGGGAACCTAAAGCAGGTGAGGAGATGTGAGGGTAATACAGTAGAATTTTGATGATATAACGAACAATATAAAAAGACAGTGGCAAGGCTGATCTAGTATTGCTATTAATGGCTTCAGAGTGAGTTGGGTATAAACTGCTTCATGTCCCTCTTCCTGCCTGCCGTTAGCAATCATGCTTTAAGTCTAGAGACTTTTGGTATCTCTGAGTCATTGCCTCGCATGAAATACACTATATAAATGCACGTTGCTGTCAATTTTGCTTGCCCCTTTCACTTGGCTTCTTCAAGGTCTACCTCAAGAGGCTTCCTCTTTGACCATACCGTGGTCATCTTTTGGCTCCCAACCCCAGCTCTGGGGCAAATCTTAGACTGTCCTCTATTGCGATGGCCTTACAATGTGAAAGGTGTTATGTAAACTTGTTGAATCCCCCAGATTTGGGGAAAGGAAAAATCAGTCAGGATTCCTGCTTGTGATCACGATCCCATGACTCAATGTCATACCAAATGTACACAAATATGTACTGATACCCAGTGCAAGGATGATGCCGCTGGCAGGAAGGTTCGTGTAAATGAAAGTGAGGACACGATTGGGCTCGTGTTGGAATGTTCTTCACCTTCCCCATCAATGAGTCTGCCAACAATCACTGCCCCAGTTTACGCCTATAAATAATGCTCACTTTGAGGAGATATGAGAGGGAGTAATAATAATAATAATCCTTGCATTTAATATAGTGCCTTATCACATCGTTGTGATGTCTCAAAGCGTTTCATAGAGTACACTGTAAAGTGAATTGATTGTATACTTTGTGGCAATGCTCATGGCATTGTCCCACAGGCAGTTGCGGATTGAACAGACCATTTTATTATTATTTTTTCTAAGTAACTATTATCTCTGGAAAATCGATCCACCAATCGACTTAACAACCGGATGCCTGCTTACTGCTAGGTAAACAGAGGCATATAGAGTAAGGAAACTTGCCAAACATTTAGCCCTCCCTGAAATCGAGCCCAGGTCTCTTGCTTGTGAGGCGAGTGCTCCAGCCACTGAGCTACAGGTCTCCACAGGATATACCCAGGGTGGAAGATGAAAGGAAAACTAATACAGGAGGAAAATTGCTAGATGAGTACATATTGCACTATTGTTGACCAAATCAACTTTCTTTCACAAATTGGGTATCTTTATACAGTACCTTCAAGTACAGAATCTGAGTTATGTACAGTATGTTGAATGTGGTTGCATTTCATAAGAGCCACACATTACACAAGTCACAAAGTCTCATATCAACTGGGTTCCCAAGTAGAAATGTTAATAAAAACCAAACAAATCCAAAGCCACCTTTGTTGGGTTGTTTTAAATTTCTAAAATACACATGCGAGTACTGTATTATAACAAATACATGTAAAGGGTGACCAAAAACTTTGTGTTACTATTGCAATACCTATTCATTTAAAAAAAACATTTAGGATAGTTGGGTAGATATTACAACTTTTTGGCCACCCTGAATTTAATTCATATTATATAATTATATGTGAAGTCTTGTAGCTCACTGGTTAGAGCACTCACCTTACAAGCAAGAGGCCTGGCTTCAATTCCAGGTGGGTCAGGATCGAATCCTTGGGCAAGTTTCCTTACTCCACACGCCTAATAATAATCCCTCCACCCAAAAAACAATAATAAATTGGTCATTTCAATCTACAACTGTTTGTGGGATACTACTATGCGCAATTGGCTGCCATGTTTTGCCAACAAATATACACTCAATTCACTTTACAGTATATTCTTTGAAGCATTTTGAGATGTCTAGAAGATGTGAAAAGCGCTATATTAAATGCAAGGATTATTATTGTTATTTGGAGTTGGTTTGCTTACTTACATTGTGATTGATTTTTAAAAAATCCTTTTTAGTCAATGCTTTTATCAGAGAGTGGCTCAGTTACTCTTTTCCTTTGCCCAGTGGAATTAGTATACAAGGGTACGGGCACTGTGTTTATTTTCATTTGTCCTGGCAGATGTAAGCTGCTGTCTGTCACTGCTTCCCTAAGCTGATTACTTAAGTGCTTTCAGTATGTATGCCCGTGGTTGCTCATTAACACATGGGATGTAATAACTGCCCCAAATTGTTTTCTCTCTGGTGATTTCTGCCCCTGAGACATTAAAGACGGAGGGCAGAGTTCATAACTGTAGTGAAGGAGCCAGAATAGACTTCGACAGACAAGGATAAAATACATTTTTATAAAATCAATTCAATGTCTTATGTTTACTTTTACCCTGCTGTTTCCGATTTCTCATTTTATTTAGTTAATCTACAGAAAGAATGTACTTTTAACTTTTTAACTTGAGATTACTTTAATAATTGCATTGCAAAATAATTAGCAGTTTACATTCCTTATACATTAGTCATGATCTTTCACTTCTGCCACAGCGCCCCCAATATTCGCCCAGAAACACGGTCACTCTGCTTCACAGTAAATCGTGCAAACCTCATTGAAGTAGTTTGATAATGTTATAATTTGTTGTATCAAATAAACAATTATCATAATATTGCTTCCAATTTCAAAATATTAAGAAAAAATCCCTGCTGTCAAGGTCTCTCTAGCCCCATTTAGGAGACAAAATTGAGTCCATATGACTGTACAAAAGATTAATTATTTGGTTTATTTAATAGTGTCCTGTTTCTTGATGAATTGGCATGAGTCATAGGGCTGATCTCTGTCAGACTTATGGTGGGTATCTCTCCACTAATGTTCCTTTATATAGCAGTAAAGCGAGGGGAGTACAGTTGGTTCTTGGTGGTCCAGGGATGTGTGGCAACATGATTGTTTCAAGATCTTGCTGTATTCAGTGTGTTTTTTTAATTCTCTTTGCCATTTGTCATTAAAGTGTGTAGATAAATGCAATAGTTATTTGCCTCTTTTCCACCATTAGCACGGAAAGGAAATCTGTTGAATAATTTGTTTCAGCTGCATCATTCAAAGCACTTAACATAATTACAAACACATAGACTTGGGTAAGGTAACCTGAGAACAAAGCGTTGGCAATATATCATTAGCTTCTATTTATTTTTTCTCCATTTATGTTTTTTTCTTCGTCTCTTTATTCTGTGGATTATCTGAGGGAATTGTTGGCCGGGACTCTCAGAGAAACTCCTTTCTGTTTTGTGCCATGGGATCTTTAGCAGTCACCTGAACAGACGGATCTTGATTTAATGCAACAGCATTTCTGCCAATGAAGTTCTCTCCCAGCACTCTACTGGAGTCTCAGTCCACACTATGGGCGTAGAGTCATGATTTGGAGATGAGAATGCTGCTAACTGAGCCAGGCTGAATGTAACCTGTGAAGCTAGACCAGATTTTATATAAATACTGTATGTTTGAATCACTTTGTTTTGGTTGAATTAACCAACTTTCAATTTTAACAGCTTTCCCTTAGTCTTCAGTATGAAATGAGTTAACAAAAACAACAACTTGCACTTATATAGTGCACTTGGTTGCGTCTCAGAGAGCTCAACGGTGGTGGAGCCAGACCTAGCCACGGATAGGAGTGGGTGAATGGCCGTAAACACGGTTTTAGTAGAAGGATTTGGTGTATTGAAATACCTGATTTTATAGGTTTTCTACCAGCAATAAAGAATGAAATGAGCATTTTTCCTTTGTGTCTAATACAAGCAGGAAGTAGTTGTGTCTTGTTATTCCTTACAAGGCGTGATAATTATCAGATGCAATGAACAAATCACTCTTGTTTCCACCACTGCATCACACTAAATGAGGCAAATGACAAAAGTGACAGTGCCATTCAGGAAGCTAAGCTCAGACTTCTTCACTCCCATCTTAATGGTGAAGTAGAACTGCAACCTCACACAAAACAACCAGTGAGTTCAGGAACATTTTGATGAATGATGCTAAAAGATTCATGGATCATTGTCAATAAAAATCAGTCAACACTAAACTTCAGGCATCATTAACCCTGACCTCATTGGTCGACACTTGCAAAGGTTTCAGAGCTCTACCGTTGGTGTATTTACGCAGCTCTGTTGACTAATACACATGCTCTTGTCAAAGATGTCTGGTAACATATTCCTGTTCTGAGCAGGTTTTTTTTCTTTCTCCCCACCCCCCCCCCCCCCCCCCTCCCCCCACCCTCCCCACCATACTATTTCAATACTATTTCAAACAAACAAATAAACAAGTGGCTCTGTTCAGCTGAAGTTACCTTAGCCTCTCACTTTAGCATGAAGACCAAAGGGGAAAAAAAAATCCAAATCCAGAACAGTGACAAGTTACATTCAGCTCGGAAACTGGGAGCTTGTTTTCATTGTTTGCTTGTAATAAAATCTTTCAGTGTTTTCCATCGGGCACAGTGCTCTTTCGATAGCGTCTGTAAAGATAGTGCAGATTGACTTCATTATGCTGTCTTTCTCTGGGTCATTGCTGTTGCAGGAACAATAACCACAAAAAAATTATATTTGTTTAGCACCTTTCATGTTGTTGATGATATCCCAAGACACTGGACAGTCAGTGCTTCAGACCCGAGCTGGGGTCAGAATCGGAAAGGGTGGAGGGAAGGGGACTGACTGATGGCAACAGCTTTCGGTGTTCACTAAATTGTGCGAACGCTATTCCTTCTCCAATGAGAATCCCTTAGCTTGTAATAGAGCACAAAGTGTAGGCTTGTTTGTCTGTTTCTTTTAAAAGAATTGAGCTATAAAATAGTGAAATAATTACAAGCATTTCATTATTACTTATGTGCCATTGTTATTTCACTGGGGATGAAAATAGTAAATAACAGTGAACCATTAAAGGCAATAATCTAATCAAGAGGTGCAGTGTTAAATTCCTTGAGCTTCACTGAAACCTGAATGCTTTATCTCTCAACCCTCAGATTAGATTACTGTCTTGTAATCACTCATTGAATTATCATTTTATAGTACAGTAAAAGCCGGTTTATCCATCACCCGCGGGATCTTGCTAATGCTGGTTAAACGGCATGCCAGATATTCGGGCGGATCTGACTCCGAAAACCCAACACAATTTTTTTTCTTATTTTAACGCATACCATATTAATAATAGGTAATAATAGACCTTTGTTATTCACCTACAAATTCACCTAAAAATCACTTTTGCTGGTAGATGCCTAGTTTGAACCCATGATGCTGGTGTAGAGGTGTAAAACAGCAATGCTCTACTAGCAGCAAGCCATAATACCGATGCGAGGGAAAAAAAACGGCAGCACAACTTTAAGGCTCTACTAGCGGCAAGCCAAAACACCTGTACAGTACTCTTGTGCGACAATCGATTCATTAAATGCACCACTGCGATTGTGCTGGATAACATCCGGTTAATCGGATGGGGCTTTTTTTTTGATCTGCCAGTTATACAGAAGTTCCGGTTGATTGAGTCACAGATAAACAGGCTTTTACTGTATATAGAATTATGAGTACTGTGGCAGAGAAGGAAGGATGATGTTGAGAACTATCGCAATGGTCAATCAATATAGTTTTGGGGAGGAATTCCATTTGGGTCCAGATTTATTATATAACTTTTCAGAACCTCCAGGACGTGGAAAATTCCTAAATATAGTCTTAATTTTGAAGCTGGTTTGAAATAATAAGTCTTTTATACAGAGAAAATGGTTTTAGGTATTGCACTTGCAAATCTTCATTTCAGAGACATAGTATCTAAAACTCCTGCTGCTCCCACTGTTTAGTGACATAATAATCCTTGCATTTGCTATGGCGCCTGATCATGTCAAGTCATCTCAATGCGCTTCAAAGCGGTGTAAAATGGTGTGGCAGCCAGTATGGACACAGTAATGTTCCACAAATATCCATGGAGTGAGTGACCAATTTCATTTGTGGAATTGTTGGCCAGGACATCAGGAGAAACTACCTTCTCTTTTCTAGTAATGCCATTCTGTGAAGCACTTTCAAATGTCTGGAAAAGTGAAATGAAAAGTGCTATCTCTAACGGATTATTATTATTTGATAATTAACATCTGCCTGAATGGGCAGAAAGTACCTTGGTTTAACATTTCATATGGAGGACAGAACATAGGAACATTTCCCATGTGAATATCCATAAGAACACATATTTGAGGGATTAGTGCAGTGTTTTCATCATTATTGACTGATTACCAGACAGAAGCTTGGTTTCATACATGAGAACAAAATACAATTCAATCACAGATAAATCTGGATGAGTGAGATATCTGGAAACTGAGGGGAAATTACTGTATATTCTGGAAGTTCAGTACCTCTTGGCAATTGTACTAGTTTTCACCTTATCTGCAGCTTATAAAGGGATGTTGTTATCAAGCGGCCTATTTGGTAAATGATTGCTAGATGGCATATGATTTATATGATCAATTATTTATATGAATAATTGTTGCATTTAAAAATGCTCCTTATCACCTGTCAACTCTCCCCTGGAGCGACTATGAGCTCAAAGTCCTGAGTGGAGCTTGCATTCATAATCTAAAAACCTTGGGCAAGTTTCGTTACTTCACATGCCTGATAATAGTCCCTCAAATTTTTTTTATGTTTCAAACCACAACTGTGGGACACTACTATGCGCAATAATTGTCTGCCGTGTTTTGTCTACATATATACAGTCAGTTTACTTTACAGTACATTCAGTGAAGTGCTTTGAGATGTCTAGAAGTCTTGAAAAGTACTATATCAAATGAAAGGATTATTATTATTAAAAATACACATTCATTACATTTTATGGTAAAATCCTATGAAACAATTTGAGACGTCCTCTGACACCAAATTTACTCTATCAAATGAATATATTATTATTGTAACATTTGGATTCTGAGGTGAAAGTGCTACCAACTGATCCAGCTGACAGCTAAACCTTGGAAAGGAACAGAATAGATGAGTCCTTTACTTGTGCCTTGCCTTATTAAACGAGTTTGCAAGGGATACTAAGATACTTATAGGAAATTCTAAAAGGCTCAAAACTGCTCTAAGGATGAGTGCTTCAGCAGTCCCATCAAATTCTTGCTTTGGTTCTGCTTTTCACTCTTGGTTTCCATTACCTCTTCTTGTCTGACTAACTAACTTTCTTTTTGTCTTATCAGAAGGGGAAAGAAGCACAGCATGATCCTGCGGACACAGCTCTCAGTCAGAGTCCACGCCTGTATTGGTAAGTCCAACCTTTCCCAATATTGTATAATGAGAAGGTGAGTGAGCAGCAGGGGGAATCATGCCCTCCAAATGGAAGATTACATGAACAGCACTTGCCTATGACAAGAAATATACCACTGGCTTTGAAGTGACACACGAAGTACCATGAGTCGATTGAACGGTAAATGTAAAGAATGCTATGATGAAAGCTTTTGGCAGAGGATCAAACAGGATAGTCACAATCGAGTCACACAAGGATTAATATAGTGGTCCATTCAGTGTTCATTGCATTGCATCAACATGTGGATGTTTGCAGACCCCTTTCCTCACAATACCACTCAATGGTATTGTCTGCAAAAGCTGGCCTATGCTATTGGATGTATAGACCAACTGCTGTGTAATCAAAAAATAACTTTAAAAATGGTCTCACTAACCGTCAGACAAAGGCTTTGATCCACAAGCTGAAAATCCAGGGCTACTCATCTGTTGAGTCCTCCGCTCAGCTAAGTTCACCATTGGACAAAAAGCATTGGGGAAGAGTGATAGATAGGAGTCTGTGACTTATACGTCCAGGTCCGTTCAATGCATTAAATATCAGATGAACCATTGAATATCAGGTGGACCATTAATTATTGAGTGAAGCAATCATTGTTGAATGGAGCAATTAATCATTTCCTGTTGAAAGTGTACTGATTTAGATTTCATGTATAGTGTCTGCTTGATGGTTTGTGAACTATTAACATATGGGTTGTTACTCTTCATAGGACTTGGGCACACCAGCCTTAGTTGTAATATGACTTTAGCACCTCCCTTGCAAAACCTATCACCATATATCATGTTGGATTTTTTTTTGCGTCTGCCTGACCAAAGGTACCCTGGAAGTTTATCCTACTAACACCCCTACAATTGGGGGAGTGATGTCTTACAATCTGGCGAATTAATGGCATAAATTGGTTCCTAACGGTACTAACATCAAGCTTGAATTTTGCTCCTGTTTGAATACTAGTTTCTTATTTCCCAGAGTTATCCTAAACATGTAGTTTCTCTTTGTGTCGCTGAGACCATGCTGGAGTTTATTATTCTGTTATAAATCCTAAGCAGTCCTGCTGATTATATGGTAGGTAGACCAGGAAGTCATTGTGCTAAATTTACTCATCTTCGTTGGGGTCTTAATGGCTGATTAACCCTTCTCAGGGTTAAGGAGGGGGGAAAACACTCGAGTAGGGGAACCAGAGACAAACTAACACTCGTGGAATCATACCCCAGTAAAAGGATGTTAGACCAGAAGCACATGTGCATATGTCAGTGAAGAGAAAATTAGATTAAAATACTGTAATTGGATGCACTTAAATCCGCTCCTACACCAAAATCAAATCTTACTTTTTTTAGTACTATGCTCTCAGCAGAGCACCTTTGATTTGCCAGGAGGGACTTTTAAAGTATTTTTAAAAATCAAGTCTACTAACCTAGAAAAGAACATTTCTTGAGTGATGAAAATAATTGTCAACTTGCCTGCAGCAATTTAGTAAAACAATCTGGGTCAGGAATGCAAAACCTTATGAATTAGTTTAATTAAGTGATCAAAATGTGGTTATTTTGCATTTTTTACCTTCACGATTTATGGTTGTTTTGACACTCCTGTAGCTGTGAAGAAAAGAGAAATGACACTCAAATTTGTGGAGACTTGTTCTTCTAAAGGGTCTCCTCTGGAAATGTGTCCTAAATCTCCTGAAAGGGACTCTGTCTTATAGAAATAATGGTATGCATGTCAACAAAGCTCCTGTTTACAAGCACACTGCAAACAGCTCTGTCAGGAAATGTGGCACTATTTGTACGAGTTGGGACAGAAAGGCCTTGATCACAGGCAGGAAAACCAAAGATGGTGCTGGTTGGCTTTGGGCTGCAACCAGAAGTCTTTCTCTTTCTCTCTAAATTACTCGCCCAAATTTCCCTGTCACAGCCACTCTAAACACTTGAGTGCCGTGGCTTCCAATATTAAGGCACACTGCAATGTTCACAAATCTAGCTGAAGCCAATCGTTTCATAAGATCACTGGAGTGGTTTGAATGAATGTCCTTTTGGTCCATTGGAATATGCACCTTACCATCCTGCTATTGCAGCATCAAGCTTTTTCTAAAATAAGTCCAGTGACCTGATTGCTGCCAGCCTTTCTTGTAACCCTTTCCAATTGTTAATTACCCTTTGAGCAAATAAATACTTCCTGATGTCTGTCCTGAAATTGCCCTTCATTCTCAAAACTCTCCATTGAGAACATCCTTCAGGATGCTTTATCCAGCTTGATGTCACTGTAGAAGACACCCTCTTCAAAGTAATACCAGACATTCAGGAAGGGAGTCTCTGGCCACATAATTCTCGGTTCTAATAGTGCAGATGTCTTGTGGTGCTGGAATCCCCCATCAGATCTCTAGCAGTATTCCATGGATTACAGATCAGAACAAATGAACTTTGAACCTTAAACCATTTTGACATTCAAGATGGAACATATGGATAGTGTTATTAGCTCTGCTGCAGGAGAAATCTGACTTTCATTTTTTTTTACTCAATATGGTACCTGGAGGATTCGTGGGAAAAGGATTGGATTGTTTGAGCTCTTGATGTTAAGTTTGTTGGAAAGACTGGACTACATCAAATGTATGCCAGATGCGATTGGCTAGAAAGGAGTTGCATGATCAAAACACTTCCTGTTTTCACTTCACACAACATCAATATTGTGTTCAAATGCAGGGCACTGTTCCTCAGCAACCTTGGCCCAGTAGGGATTCTTTGAAGAGCCAGATGCAAACGTATATCCCTTTGTAAGGAACAGGTACTGGAGATCAAGAAAAGGAGAGTATGGATTGGAGAAATTAGCAAAAATGGCAGAGGCTGAATGAATTGGAGAAGGTGGGGATGGGGGTGCTGGGTGGGAAGGAAACCACTGCTCCTCCTTTCCCCTTGTAGGGGAGTTAACCAACTAATCAAGTTGCAGAATTGGCTTAGAGCAGGGTGGTCCAACCTTTTGTCTGCTGAGGGACCTATTTGAGAAATGTTTGGAGTTTCCCTTTACAGAAACATAACATTAATGGGTTATGGAGGGAGTGGGTGGGCCAGACAAAATGGGTGGTGTGGGGTGGAGATGAAATCTGGTTGGACTACCTTGCTTTAATGAGTGCAGCATATGACTATACTGAAGCAAATACTCACACCTGTTGCAGTGCAAATGTTTTTGAACAATGGTTGTGGTCCCTGGTTTCAATTAAAACTAAGGTTAGAAGTACAGGAATTGTACCAGATGTGATTTGGTGAAACGATGATGCCATTGGAATGTCAATCATGCTGCCGCATCTTTGTATATAAATGTGGTGTGCAATTTCTACCACTCTTGAAAGTGGTACAAATTAAAGTATGGCGTCCATTTGAACAGTGTGTACTTGAAAAATGAAATAACACCAGGAAAGCTGTTCTGTTTGCAGTTGATATCTTGGAAGTTGAAAACTGGTTGTACTGCCAATGTCTTTCCTATATTTCTCCTTTTATATTTTTTTGCAATGTCAAATTCAGTCTTATTTCGATCCAGATGGTACATGAAGCTGGATACTAAATCTGCTTGGCACAGGTTGTCAACTAAATAAAGATCCAAAGGTTGTTTAGAGCTTGAAATATGCAGCAATCAGCATCTATCCCTATATCTTCCTGTACTGTACCCTGATACATATTTATTCAGTTCTTTTTGATGTTGCCAAGCACAGAGGGCTTGTTACAGTGCTGTTTCACAAGATACCAGCCCTTTGAATGTGCTAAATACCACATAGCCCGCACATTTGATCTCATTTTGTATTCCAGCTCTAAGTACCATATTCACTAGTGATGATGCTAGTGTTAATTTATTTCTTAAAATTCATATCACTTGGGTTTGTTGCATGTAACAAATGTGTGCGAAGTATAGAATAAACTTTGTTGTACAGCCACACAGTAAGTGGAAGGGGGCCTGACACTCCAGCTCTAACTGCTGCCAGGATCCTCTGCCAAGTTTGCCTTGTGTGACAGAAAGACTTGTTTAGTGGGAATATAGCTTGGTAGAGCTGCTGTAAGTGGATGATGACGATTCTGGGTAAGATGACAGCCATCTGTCACTGCTCTTCACTTATTGTCTAATGATTAGCTCCAGTTACACTTTCAGACTAGCAACCCTACGCTTAGTCGCAAAACACCAGGTACGTCATCAGACAGGCAGATCTGGCAGCTGAAATCAGAGCCATTTAGGTCAGTTTGCTTTCATCCATAAAAATCTGATCAAAGAGTTTCAAAGCACACCTGTGCTTTGGAAGTCTACTATGACATGTGTAATGCAGGAAACTGGGACCTGGAGTGAAAGACGCATAATGTATTGAGGTGGGTTGGAGTCATGAGAATCAACTAAGCAAAACCAAATAGTGAATATTATTACAGTTTCAAGTGTTGCATGACTTAGTTTTCCTTAAAGGGGGGGTTAGCTCCTGAGTGCTGAGTATTCCCACATGAACCCTCTTACTTAACTGATAAACTTGTATCCAACTATGTGAATGGGGTGTAGCTCATGTGATTTCAAAGACTGCACCAATATACTGTACTACTGTACTGACTTGAAGCAAAAGTTTGGGAAGTGACATATAGGTTCGCTGCTTTGTTTTTATTGATTGAAAAAGAAAATTAAATTACAATTTGTTTTTTTTCCTTTGGATAAGTTGCTCCTCCTGCTGTAAATGTACATTGAAAAGTTAGTTCCCTACTCGCACTTCCTCCTCTGCATGATTGTTATTAGACTTCTTAGGGAGGAACTATTTCTGTCATTTAAAAAGTAACTAAGCAATTAAGACATTTCATCAAAGAGGTGACTTTTTCGTGCAAAAATCTTGCAAACTCCTTTCATTCGACAAAATGTAACTCAGCGATTTACTTTGCATTAAATGCAATTTGTTGTGGCAAAGAAGATGTCCAGTTCTTCTCCCTTCCTAAAATAAAGTCTTGTCAAAGATTGCCACAAACATGGCACCTCATAAAATTTAATTCTACAACTCTTTAACGTCTCTTAAATAGTTTTTGAGTTGCTAATCCTGTCATGAATATGAAGTATCCACATTGTTATGAACTGATGTAGAGCTACTGAGCTTTAAACCAGTCAATTGAAGTCTGGATGTTAATAATAACATTGTGAATATTGATAATATTATTGATATCAATATTGTTAATAAGAAGAATAGGAACAATAGTAATATTAATCCTTGCATATGATATAGCACCTTATCACATCATCCTGGCTCCAAAAGATATGTGCAGTGACTGTTTATTTGTAGATGAATTGGCAGTCGCTTTGCTCACAGCAGTGTCCCATGAGCTGAATGATCCGTTTTATTTCGGGGATTATTGGCCAGGACACTGGGAGAGACTCCTCTTTACCAATAGTGCCATTGGCCCTTTGGTGTCCAACTAATCAGGTCCTCAGTTTAACTACTTTGGCAATGTAGAATATCATTCCAAATTACAAATGTGGAGACATCAACAGGATTCATTAACAGGTAAAACAACCAGAAGTCCAAACTTCTGCATCTAAGCATGATGTGGATAAATGGACATGTAGACACTTGCCGTGTGGCAGCTGGAGTTCTACTGTACATTGCTTTCACTATATTATCTGTTCTATTTTAAATGCTGTTCATGGAGTCAGCTTTGACAGCAATTTGTGGCAAATCATTCAATATTATAACAACTGAAATAGTACCTGCTATCACCGCATCAAACTTATGAGTTTCCTCCAATCTATGCTCTATTTATACATCTATCTATTATCTTATTATGCACCTGATGTGATTCGTACACTGACTCTTTAGGGAGTCTTCATGTGTTCCTAACTCTGTGGCAACATTATTGCTATAGTCTTAAATGATTTCAAGCAGCTTTTGTCTTCACCTCCTGTCATGCCATTGAAACAGGATGTCATTAGAGTTCTTCAGCAGTAATACAATCAAGTGATTCAGATGATGCGACAAACAGACAAGGATGAGTATTCTGTTATCTCAGGAAGTTATAAACTTCCAGTGGCTGACCAGCAGTCAGTGGAAGTGGACTTTGTATTGAGACAAAGCATTATTCACCATCTTGTGTAGTGGTAGACAGTAAACAGTTTGTCGCAGAATTCAATACAAATCTACCTCACCTGTCCATGTTATTGACCAGTTAATGATGGGCACTTGTGACAAAATCACTGCTGATCACTGATCATCAATGATAGCTTGCATTGATATAATCATATAATGATTTCTGTGCGCAAATTGTTGGATATGTTCACCTACAGATTCAGTCACTATACAATAAAAATTCCTGTGAAGTACTTTAAGACATCTTGATGGCTTGATTAGGTATGAAATACAAGGATTATTATTATTAGTGATTGGTGTTATTAATTTAGCACTGCAATTGATCACTGCAATTTTGGGGCATAGAAACTGTATTGCTGTGCATCTCATGCATTGTAGAACATGTACATTCTCACAGTTGAGTATATACTGTAGTTGATGAATATATAAAATGTGTGAAGCATACAACTTCAAGTTATGTGCTTTACACATATAGGGGAACTTCAAATCTGACAATGAATCTATTAATAACAGATGTACTTTTTTGGAAGAAATCATGGCGGTTCAATCCAAAACTCATTATGAAATAAAAGGAATAGCGTAAGACTGACCTGTTCCAAAGTGTAAAAGTGAGACAGGGGAGTGCACAGGAATGTAGCAACAGCATGAGAAGAGATTAAAGGATTAAGTGACAGATCAGGGCTGTTCACTTGATCATGCATTCAATCATTCATTCAGCCAGTACTTCATAAGAGTTGATCACAGGGCCATTCTCACTGAGATGTGGTTCATGTAGGTTTACTTGTACAACTTACATTATTTATACTTTCTGAGGTTGCCCCGTTTAGACTCAAATGTTGTGCTTGTGCTGTTAAATGGTTACAGTGACCATAACTGTTACGTAGCTGCGTATCCTGGATCAGTTGAGAACATCCCCCTTAGAAATCTGCCCTTTACCCATTGCCACTGGTAGAATAGGAGGCTCTCTATTCCAACTGGAATAATTGCTACCCACGTTAACTTAATTTCTTCCGCAGCGATTTAAAACAGATAGTGCTACTACTGTACTTACACAAGTAAAAGTCCCACAACATTGCAAGTTGTTCTGTATGTATCACATATTATGCCTCTGTTCAGCATGCACATGATCACAACCCCCAGCTTGGGTGCAAACCATTGCCAACCAATCCATTGATCCATTGCCTTGGGATGTCCTTCGGAAGTGAAAGGCGCTGTATAAATGTAGTTTTATTGTTTGTTATTGTGCATTTGCATGTGTGGCCTAAATGCTACTCTCCGCCATTTGAAGCGCTTTGAGATGTCTAAAAAATGGGAAAAGCGCAATAACAAATGTAAGAATGATTATTATTATTTGTACAACTACAACAACTTCCATGTTGGCCAGCGTCTCAGAGCGCTTCACAACAAGAAGATCCCGGGACCGAGCCGGGGCAGTGGTAGAAAGGTGACCAAAGGTGCGGTCGAAGAGAAAGGTCTTTAGCTGGGATCTGAATCTGGGAAGAGAGGGGGCAAGGTGAAGGGAGTGAGGAAGGGAGTTCCAGAGCCTCGAGATGTAGTGGCTGAAAGCACGGCCGCTGAGGGTGGAGCGGAGGATTCAGGGGACATGGAGGAGGGCAGACTCAGTGGAGAGAAGGCAGCGGGTGCTGGTTTGATGAGACAGGAGATCAGAGAGGTAGGGTGGGGTGCAGAGGAGTGGAGGGATTTGAAGACAAGGGTGAGGATCTTGAAGTCGATCCTCTCTGGGATAGGGAGCCAGTGAAGTCTGGCAAGGACTGGGGTAATGGGGGAGATAAATTTGGTGTGGGTGAGAATGCAGGCAGCAGAGTTTTAAATGAGTTGAATTTTATGGATTGTGTGAGAGGGGAGACCGGCGAGGAGGGCATTTCAGTAGTCCAGCCAAGAGGTGACACAGGCATGGACCAGGGTTTCAGCGGCTTTTGGGGCGAGATATTGCCGGAGACGGGTGATCCGATGGAGGTGGAAGAAAGCGGTGCTGGTGAGGGACCGGATGTGGGGGAGGAAGGACTGAAGTACATTTTATGCAGATTTGTCAGTGTTGCTTATAAATATGTTTCATATAATTGTGAAAGTGAGGAGTTACATTTGCATTTGCTTAGTTTCAAAATGGGTTTGGTGTGATGAAATGAGAGGGCAACAATTAGGATTGTAAACATGGTATGCGTACCTCACACGCCAAATTTATCCCAATTGATTTTCCCTTTTCTGGCTTTTTTAAAAAAAATCCAAGAACCATCTGTGGTCTGATCCGACTTTGATTTTGAGGTCCTGGAATAGTGTTATAATGTAGCTGCAGTGACTGTGTGTATTTTGTAGGAGAACGAGACAGCTAATTTTTACGCAGCAGCATCCCCCAAGCAACCAATAAGTGAACACCCATTTTATATTTGGGGAGATAGTTGGACAGCACACTCCCTTCTCTTTGAATAGTGCAATGGGAATCTGTAATTGTTTAGTCAGAGCGGGTAGTTGGGGCTTCAATTTGATGTCACGTCTGAAGGATGGATACATCTGGCAGTACAGAATTCTACGTTAATTGTGATATATGTCTGGTTATGGGCAGGAGTCAACACTGACATGCTTTGCAAATTCTATTGCAAGTACTAAAATTTCACCTTGACAGAAAATGTGCGATGAATGATCAACAAGGACACCATGTTGCTTTTTACTTCTCTACACCCCTCTCCCATACCATTGTGCACATGCAATGTACTTACTGTTTCTTGGTTTATCAATTATGCAAATTGAATTCCAGATTAAGATTATAAATAGACTGCCATGGGCATCATCTAATAAAGTAGACTAGTAATTTTGTACAAGTGAAATATCTGGACAATTTCATTTGGGCCATATTTAGCATGTCACGTGGCTGGTTAGATCAGGTCATATCTTCCAATTTAATCATTTTACTTTTTCAGTAAGATTGGCACGTACGTAATGGTACATGTTTACTGCACTGTTTGCATATCCAACAATAATCTTACCAGATAATACACGAGGGATATTTAAGGTGGGGATCTACTGGAATGATGGATAGTTAAAATTGTATATAATAATAATCCTTGCATTCGGTATATCGACTTTCATGTTGGGAGGATGTTCCAAAGTGCTTCACCGAATTTATCGCACTCAGCTCAGAAATCAATACAATAATCCATCAACAACAACAACTTGCATTTGTATTGTGCCCTTCAAGTCAGATGGCGTCTTGGAGTGCTTCACAATAACAAAATCCAGGGCTGAGCCAGGGGGAGGTGGAAACCAAGGATCAAACATCATTGATGTACAGAGAATAGGTGTCAGTAGTTTCTGATTTATTGAACTTGACTTGATTTACCTGCTGTGTTTTACATCAACAATTTTTCTGACATGGCTTTGGTTTCAAGCGCACTATTTGATATACAGGTATATCCCTCCCCAACCGCGGGGGATACGTTCCTGTAAACCTTCGCGGTTGGAAAAATCGCGGCTGGAAAATGCAGGGCTCTATGGGAAACACAGGGATAGGGACAGTAAGTTCGCGTTTCATAAAACTAAACACAAAAAAATACATACAGTTATAACATACATGGGGTTAGGGGGAATAAGTTTGGGCGCATCTGCAGCAATCCGTGAGGCTGTCTGACTGACTCTCTACACACTGAGAGAGAGAGAGATGGAGGTTGGTGTGGGGGGGGGGGGGGGTGATGGGGGTGACACGGAGGGCTGGAGGGGCTGTCTGACTGAAGGTTAGTCAGAGAGAGAAGGTGAAAGAGAGAATGGGGGGTGGAGGAGGGGGGGGGGGGGTGGGGAAGAGAAGGTGAGTCAGAGAGAGAAGGGAGAGAGAGAAGTGGGGGCTGGGGAGGGAGGGGTGGGGGGAAGAAAAGGTGAAGTAGAGGGAAGGTGAGTCAGAGAGAGATACATTTACACACACAGAGTGAGATCTGCAGATCCTGGCAGCCAATGCTCCCAAACTTACTAGCTAGGCTGCGGAGAAGCAACAATAAATTGTTGTTACGGTATTTACCTTATTCCTAAGAGAGAAGCGTTGTCACTTGTTGATTGTAACATACCAACTGGGTCCTATTGCTACACGCTATGCTAAACTTGAAAATTTAAACCCACGGATTTAAATCGCGGATGTGCAAAACGCAGTTTGCGAGGGTTGTCGCATTTAGCAAACCATGGATGCATGAGTTTCGTGGTTGGCAAGGCCATGGTTGGGGCGGGATACCTGTATTTCCTTTTTAACAATTTCTCTCTCTCATCACCAACAGCATAATACAAGACAGAACAGTTCTGCAACAGACTGATCCCATTCATTGCTTTTGTGAACACCACTTGTAATGATCCAATCTATTTCTGATGGAAACAATCTCATGTTTTCCATCTTTGGTTGATCACTGTGGAACTCCATCCCGCAGCCCGTCCGCCTTGCTTCCTCCCTTTCCTCCTTCAAGGCCGGTCTCAAGACCTTCCTCTTCGACCGCGCCTTCGGCTACCCCACTAATTTTTCCCCCTCCCCCACTCTCCTTCCCCTTCCCCCGACCCTCCAGCCCACCCGCCCACCTGACTGTTCAGCGCTTTGGGACGTCCTCCCGACGTAAAAGGCACTATATTAGTGCAATTTTGTTGTTGTTGATCAATGTTATCAATGTGAGTTTTAGAATGTATTGAGTGGTGCAGCAAGGTTACTGAAGTGTCCTTTCACCTGTAGAGCACAGACTCAAATCTGTCTTGGATTGGGACAGAGCTGTTGTCCCACTATTTATATCTTTTTAAAGGACTTCAGACTGTATTGAACCAACACTCAGTGGGGACAGGGAAAGGCGAGGATAGATTTCCTGGCGAGGAAGGTCCCATGTTTGATCTTTTGTTTGTCAGTAGCTGGTCTCAGCCAAGGCAGTTATAGAATACACATATTTAAAGATCCCAATTGCACTATTTGAAAGAGAAACTAATAATAATAATAAATCCTTGCATTTGATATAGCATCTGATCATGTCTTTTCAACTTCTGAAAGCGCTTCACAGAATATACTGTAAAGTGTATTTTGTGGGTGAATCGTGGCAGCTAATTACACACAGCAGTGTCCCATCAACAGTCGTGGATTGGGTGACAAATTTTTTTCTTTTGCAAAGGATTATAAAAGCGATCCACCAATTGCCTAACAATTGGTTTTCTAATTACTGCTAAGTAAACAGAGGCATTTGGAGTAAGGAAACTTGCCTAAGGTTTTGCATCACCTGGGAATCAAACTCGGGTCCTCTCTCTTTTGAGCTAACTGCTCTAACCACTATGCAACAGGTAGTTTCTCCCAATGGCCTGGCCATCAATCCTCTCGATTAAAAAGGGGGCATTAACTGCCTGATTGTTTGTGGGACATTACTATGCACAAATTGGCTGTTGCATGCTCCTAAAATACACAGTTACTTAGCAATAAGTAAGGAATAATGTTCAGAATTATTACTGTTAAAATAATTCACCAGATAGTAAAGAAAAGTAGCCAGCTATCTGCCCCATACTGGAAAAGTATTGTGTTTGACATTCGGATGAGGATATTATCAGGGTTCCTTCTCCTTCTACGTCCACTAATATTCATTGTCTTGAGTCCAGCAATATCAAACCACACCACTTACTGTACTTCACTGCAGAAATTGGAAAGAGATAAAAGTAGCAAAATCAACACTAGTCACCACTTCCATGAGTTTGAAATTGGTGTAGCTAATATAACTGCCAAATAAATATCGTAGTCTTTACGATTATTTGCAGAGTTAAATGTGCTGGTAAAATATTTATATTTGTAAAAAAAAGGGGGGAGTTACATGTTGTATGAGCTTGACTGAGTCACCAGAGACTTGTCGTAACATCTCTTGTTTTTATAGAAACTGAGAACAATGATAGATTTTCACAGCTTTTCATCTGGGACTCCAGTTAAATCCATTGTGCAGCAGTGGGTTGGGTTAAAGGACAAGAGCTCCTCAGGGTTTTGGTTGACTGGCTGGAATTTCTATAGGCATCAGTCTAATGTGCATGTGGCTGCAGAGGTCAAAGACAGACTAATCTGGGGGAAGAGGGACCAATGCTGTCTCAAAAGAAGTGACGCCCAGCTCTCCAGTCAAGAGGGAAACAGCAGCGAGAAGCTTGGCAAAGCTCCTGAGAGCAAGTTGTAGGAATGAAACACTGAGAAAGCCAGTTAAAGGGGCTGCGTTGCCATGGTAGGCCGTCTCACAAAACATTCTATGCAGTGTCTGAACACTGACAGGAATCAGTAATGGGGAGAGGTGAGGGCTGAGCACTTTTCATTCAATTTGCCATCTTGAGGAAAGAGGTATTTTAGAAAGTTATTCTGGCTGTAACATAATGAACTTGTAAATTCTACACCCAACTTGTTTGCCTACAAAGTAGTTATTTTCAGAGAAAATCCTGTGAAGCGCTTTGATGCATCCTTCTGATATAAAAGCAAATGGAAGGAAGGATTCATCTTTTAATTTTTTTAATGGGTATCAGAGGAATATGTGTTTTATCTACTTTTCTTATTTATCAATAAGAATATTGTCTACTTTTATATGTATCATTATTTAGACTAATAACAACAAAATTAGATTTGTATCAAGCCTTTCACGTTGTGAAGACATCCCAAGCTGCCGAAGTTTTATCAAATGGTTTAAAGAGGCTCTGAGGAGCCTGCCTTCTGAGATGAAGGCTCTGTCTGGTAGTATGTAACAATAATAATAATAATCTTTCCATATGATATGGCACCTTATCATCCAGTTGATATGCCTCAAAATGCTTTGGAGGATTCACTGTAAAACGAAGTGGTTGCAGGATCCAATACTAGTTGACCACTCAGAGAAATTCCAAACTCTTCGTACTATTCAATACAGCAACAAATCTTTTAGAAACTTCTCACTCGTAGAGCTAAGACCTACTGGTTGCTGCTTTGACTTGCAGAGTTAACAGGAGTTGAATAGGATATCTCCCAGCCCCAGTGACTGGTCTGCCCTTCCAGGTCCGGAGAACAAGGCAGTCTGGCTGTGCTGTCATTAGCAGTGCCCTGGAATACTGCAGACCCACCGAGCTCAGGAACTGGACTACCGAGACCACTACAGAGGGCTGTCTCGATTCTGACATTCCATTGCCAAATATCTCACCCAGTACAGCTCCAAGGAGACCCTGCTTATCTCTGCTTGTCCCTAAACAAGATAGTCACTAATTGGTTGCCATGATCCAAACAGCACGTTCACAGCAAAAAGGGGACAATGGGAACCTCAAATCCAATCATTGAGAAATTTATCTGGACAACAAGAGCCTGAATGTCACACTTCTCCAGCATATCACCTCTGGGAATAAACCAAAATAAATCAAGTTAACAGACTCCGTAAACTAGATCGGCACAAAACTGAAAACAAATCTAAGATGGAAGCCAATTGTTGTGTAAAAGAGGAGGTGGGAGGCACCACTCTTCTGGAGAGTTGCACTGCCACCTCAAGGTAGTTTGGTGTTAAACCCCAAATGGTCACGACCACTATCCATGTGATAACTAGCTTCAGTAGTGCAGAGTAATTACTCTACAGGAGAACAATGCGAAGCATCAGCCATTTAAAAACATGCAAAGATGTGACTGCATCAGTTTGCATTGCTCAGTTTAAGTAATTTTCTGAAAAAACTAGCTCTCGACACCTCTCGGTGTAAAGATCTAAGAAAAAATTTAAAAGCAAGAGGCTCATTAAGCAGGTGGCAAGGATGGAGGATCATTGGAAGAGTCAGATCCAAACCCTCCCCAAATACCAGTGGTTAACTTTCACTAAAGTTAAGACTGTTTTGTTTCATTAACACTGGAGGCCTTATGCGATGTTATGATGCCATCTGCATCCTTTGTTTATTGGTAACTATGCAGTACATCATACTTAGCTTTTGTCAGCACCTTCTTGCCTTTGGCGCTAACCCCTTCAAACTTTCTGGCTGCTCAATCTGGTTAACTGAGCCAATGCATAATTTGGTGTTTTGTTTAATTCTCAGTCATATTTCAAATTTATTTATGATCTTTGACTAAAACTCCCTTCTATCAAGGCAAAATATTGAGAAAGTTTCCTTATTCTACACAACTGTTTATCTAACAGTAAGTATGAACCTGGTTGTTAGCCGATTAGCGGATCACCTTTCTGGGGCTACTAATTTCTTTAAAAAATAATGATTTGGTCATTCAATCCATGACTGTTTGTGGGACACTGCTGTGGACAACTGGCTGCCGCATTTCACCCAGAAATATATTGTCAATTAATTTTGCAGTATATTCTGTGAAAAGTTTTGAGACTTCTCAAAGAAAATAATAATAATCCTTGCATTTGATATAGTGCTTTTTACATCCCTTCATTGTCGCAAAGCGCTTCACAGAATATACTGTAAAGTGAATTGACTATATATACAGTATATATATATACACACACACGTGTGGGCAGAACGCAGCAGCCAATTGCACACAGCTGTATCCCACAAACAGTCGTGGATTGAAATTACCAATTTTTTTTTTGAGGGATTATTATTAGGCATGTGGAGTAAGGAAACTTGACCAAAGTTTTGCCCTGCCTGGAATTGAACCCAGGTCTCTCACTTGAAAGGCAAGGTACAGGACTCCCATGTGATGATACGTTATATCAAATGCAAAGATTATTATCATCTACAAAAAATTGTCTGCTTCTGCCCCTTCTAACTCCCAATCTACACAAAACACTGATCAATGCTGTCGGCCCCTCCAGCGCATTCCTCACTGCCCCGCGTCTCTCCCCGCACCAGGTTCTCTGCTGCATGTCATCTTCTCTAGGCTCGCAGCCCTTATTTTCCAGTGGATTGAATCCCTTCATAATCTTGCTGCTCTGTATCTTCACACTCTTTTCCAGTCCTAATCCCCTAACCAATAATTATTACATAAAAACTGTTATTAAATGATGCATTTTTCATCCCCCTAATCATTATATTCTTCCCATCTTCTCCTTTGTTCAGTGCCTTGGGATGTCCAACCGATATGAAAGGCACTCTATCAATGTAATTTTATTGTTGTTGTTGTTGTTGTTGTATGGATGGGATCTCTGCTTACAACAATAACATTTAATTTATAGAGTGCCTTTCACGTCGAGAGGACATCCCAGCATCTTCACCCTTCTTCTTCATGCTCCCGTTTCGTCTCTCCTTCCCGGCATGTGGCCCAGGTTAGAAACTTCTGCTGACAGATGAAATCTGATTACAGCCCACAAAATACAGTCAATTAATGTTATAGTATATCCTTTGGAGCATTTTGAGACAGGTCAAAGAAGTGTTCAGGCGCTTTATCAAATGGAAGGATTAAATTATTATTGTACAGTACTGTATAAGGTAACATTTCAAAACAACAACAAAATTACACTTATATAGCACCTTTCACGTGAGGAGGCCATCTCAAGGTGCTGGACAGTCATTGTTTCAGACCAAGCTCAAGTTGGGGAAGGTGGAGGGAAAGGGGATATTTGGGGTGAATGCTGGGACCGTCGAAGAGGCTACACCCCCCAAAAAAAACAACAACAACAAATTATATTTATAGAGCGCCTTTCACGTCAGGAGGACGTCCCAAGGCGCTGCACAGGAGGCGTATGACCCGAGCTGAGAGGGGAGTGTTTGGGAAGGGGTGGAACACGAAGGGGAGGTCGAAAAATTTGGGGTGGAACAAAAGACACGGTCGAAGAGGAAAGTCTTCAAACCGGCCTTGAAGGAGGAAAGTGAAGAAACGAGACGGAGGGATTGAGGGATGGCATTCCATAGGGTGGGAGCGGAGAAACTGAATGCCCGGCCTCCGATGGTGGGGCGGTTCGGGCGGGGGGCTTGGAGCAGGCCAAGTCCTGTTGAACGGAGGGTCCGGGTGGGCTTGTAGGGGGAAAGTAGATTGGTTAAATAGGGTAGGGCAAGGCCATGTAAGGCCTTGAAGGTGAGGACGAGGATCTTGAACTCGATCCTCTGGAGGATGGGGAGCGAATGGAGACGGGCGAGGGTGGGGGTTATATGGTCGCGGAGGCGGGTGCAAGATAATACACGGGCTGCAGCGTTTTGGATGACCTGCAGCCTGTGAATGGAGGAACTGGGGAGGTCGACGAGGAGAGAGTTTCCGTAGTTATCTAAAATACTATTCAACCATTAGGGCATACCTTGTTGTGAAATGTTGTTGCGATGAAAAATACAGTTCTTTAGGGTCCTAGAAAAATAAAATGGGAGACCAATTTAATATTTCTGCTTGAAGGAATGATTATTTTACCCTGCTTGTTTCTCTTTAAAGGTTATTTACATTGTGTTATTCCATGCATGTGCCACTGTGCAAGATCAAATCCCTTGACCTGGCATAATTTAAGGGATGAAAATCCGTACAGTTGTATTCCAGAATTGGTTGTAATGGTTTAATTTCGCAACACTGTGTTTGTTGCATATTTGGTACATCTGTCAAAAAAAAACTATGCACGATTTCCTTTAAACCCTTCCGAAGGCAAGTAGCAATAACAAATTCAAAGCAATTAGCAGCAGCTTTGCAGAGCTAGTGTGCTAGGGAGGGGGATTGGGGTTAATGCCAGGATACCAAACTGTATTAAGCACATTGGCATTAAGGTGTACTCAAAAGGGATTAGGCTAATTGTGTTGAAGTATGGCAGCTTGTATATTCCTAAACTGAACCAGTATTTTCAAATTGAACTATGTTCACCTTGAAGGAGGGTTCATTAAAACAACAGTTTGTGTATAATTTAAAAGTGATTCTGGACTGATTGGGCTGAACTGTACTGTAGAGTATGTGTATATATAGATATATATATATATATATATTATATATATAATATATATATTTTAAAGCCCAGGGTGCAATGGGAAACTTTGTGGAAATTGCCTCGCTGGCTCTATAACAGACTGTTGTCTGGTTTGTGGAAATGATAAATGATTGTATCTGTCAAGAGATCCTCAACCACAGCAATTTGTGACGCAGACCAGTGCAGATGTGGTGCTGCCACTGTACAGGAATACCTGCAATAAGTGGGTTAATCTTGCTTGAGGTGCTCATAAAGTCTCTTCAGAGAAACTGCTAATGATCTGAATTGACACCACCGCCTGATAATCTGATTGAAAAGTAAAAAACTAGTTGATATAATGTACATATATCTATATATTGAAAACACCAGTTGCCTGATGTCTCAATGGGTAATGCACCATGTGGTGCTTTGTTGAGCTATTTAGAACTATACAAGAAAGTTCAGATCACTCACTGGTCTGTGCTGGGTCAGATTATTTCAGACATGAGGGCAGAGAGGGCACAGTCATTGACGTCATTACTCCTGGCTTGGGTGCTGGACTATTGCAACCACCTGTGGAACAGTATGTAAAGTTAAAGAGAAAGGAAAGTAAGAAGGCATCACTTCCCCCAGTTAATTACAGTTTCACGTTTCCTTCTTGTTTCTTTTGGTCTCTCTGACAATGCAGTACCTGGTTGAGAAGGTAGGCAGGTGACCCATTCCAAGAAGTTTTGCTTTACAGTACTATATTTATTATAAGTCTCGCTTTATGTCTCTTCAGCAGGGCATATCTGAAGTGTTTTTTCACCCCTCATACTATGTCCTTTTACTATTTTCCTTCATCTAAACAACACGGGTATGTAGGGAATTGTGGAGCTAAATCCACGTTCTCTCATTCCATTGGCATTGCAGTTTAGAGTTCAGTGATGCTGAGACACAGTGTTACCCTTTGTTTTAAAGGTGTATCATACGTAAACTGTTTTTTTTTAAGCAAAATGTGACCGTCATTGAGGGAGTAATTTTATTTGTATCTGAAGATCAGGAAAGAAAACTTAAAAATATCAGAAACACACCACAGATACCAATCCACCTGTCGAAAGTTATGGGAGTTCCTCAGAGAACTATTCACCGTTAGGTCAGCTCACAAAATAGTTAGAAACAGGCCCTCTACACATGATTCAATCGTATAGTCAATACAATTGTTCTTAAGTTATAAAAAGCGTAAGGATGGACTAACTGTTTCGAACAGTGAAACAAACCATTTATAGTTCCAGCAGCAAATACTGTATCTAGAAATTATTGTTCAGAAGCAATAGTGTAACCCCATATCTCGCGAAGTTCCATAACTTCAAATTATCTCATTTATTCGAACATAAGCTTATAAATAAAATACATTTGTATTGGCTCAGATATCAAAACAAGTTAATGGACAAGACGTGGTAGGGGTGAGGTGGGGAAGTGAGTGGGGCTGAGGAGGGAGATTCAGGTTTTTTTTATCTATCTCTTAACAATAATCCCCACCCCACCACCATCCCAGATGTTTTATCAGGATTTAAATCATGTTTATTGCTCTTTTGAACAGTTTACAAGGTGACTTCCTCCTGAGATATTCACTGAGAGAAACCAACCACGTTGTGTCTTGTGGAAGGTCAGGGAGATGTTGCCAGGGTTCAGGACAAAACAACAACAGCAGCAGCAAATCAGGAGCTGGAATTCTTCTTCAGGGGATGTTTGCGTTATCAACAGCATTTACGTGCCCCTTCCTCTTACTTTTTAATTCCTGTTTCTTGTTCCCTTGTCCAGAGGAGGCTGTAATCCTCTAGTTAGCATTCCAAAGCTCACACAGCAGCTATTAATTCTTATAAAGTCTGGCTGAAATTGCATTACTGAAACCTGCTGCTTCTTGACTGAAACTCTTATCCAGGTAATTTGAATGATATTTAGGCCATGACGAATACAAAGAGAAGGAAGCTGCTTAAATGCACAAACTGAGTCCCGTACCTCAGTTTATTTCCCATTTCGAGAAGAAACACGATGTAAACATTTTAGTTTGATGACGGATTAGAATTTGTGGCTGACCAGTGACACGTGTTGTACAAAAAAAAGCATGGGTCGGAACAGCTTCAATTACTCCAACTGTGCCATCAATCTGAAAGAGCTTCCAGTGTCGAATATAAAATTTAAATGAATTTGCCATTGCATTAACTTGGGAGGAGTCAGGTCATTTTACCCTGGCCTATCTGTAAATCACAGTGCAGCCCTTCAGAGAAAAACCCATGGTGAGTTTCAGTAATTGGAATGTTGAACCTGTATGTCTGTGCTGTTTGTAAGCTGTGGCTGCGTGAGGATTTATACCCGGAGAAAACTATTCATGACATGGTGATTTAATGCAAACCATCCACTTTAATCAGCAAAGCTTGGCCTTTTGTGTCTCCATTGACAGTGGTAAAGGTGTTGAATTCAGGTTCAGTTGAGCTTTGTTGCGGTATTGTAAACACTGCCGTAATGTTACATTGCTTTCCTTGCCCATCGGGCTTTCTTCATCCAAACTAATCCTGGGATCCATAGTCACCGTTTTCTTTTAACTTCAGATTTAAGTTAATTTTTTTGTTTAACTTGTAATTTTAATTCGTTTTAAAGCCATTGTCTAGCAAAGAAGCATACAATCGATACTCGCTGGCCCCGATTTGAAGAACCCTCCTCCGTGCTTGTTGTTTTTAAAGTGAGCAAGAACGTGAATGTATTCCTCCTAACGCAAACTGCAGCCATTATTTGGACATTCCAAGGCCTTAGGGAGAAACCAGATGTTTGTCCCACATTTGTCATTAAAGTACATGATTTAATCGTATTTTCCGGACCGTTTCTTGATTATTCCCAGCAATAGTTAGGTAACTGCATATACAGAAGTTTGGAATAACACCTGGTGGAGTCCTGTAGCTTGGTGGTTAGAGCACTCGCCTCGCAAGCATAGTATCTGCATTCGGCTCCCAGCAGAGTGAAACGTTGGGCAAGTTTCCTTCCTCCAAATGCTTTTCACTTACAAAATATACAGCCAATTCACTTTACAGTATATTCTGTGAAGAGCTTTGAGACATTTAAAAAATATGATAAAGCACTATATCAAATGCAATTAATATTATTAGAATACACTCCCAATTGTGATTATTTTTAAGGGTGTATTTATTATAGTCACCATCCCAATCCCACACTGTAAAGCAAAACTTTGATCATTTAAAAAAAAACGAATCTTTATTTTTGGTACAGCATCTTTAACATCAGAAGGATGTCTCAACAGCTCACAACATATAAATACAATACAAATTTACATATATACAACACTGTTAATGTTGGCAGGATTTACTGCAAAGTGTAGTGACTGTATTTTGCGTGTGAATTTGCTAAATGTTTCCAGTGCAGCTTCTGTCTGTCGTAACTTTCGCCCCTGATGTCGACCTCTTCGGAGCAGACAGGGAATCTCCCCATATGAAGGGATCCCACCCCACTTCCTTGGCTGCCGCCCTTTTAGCTGCTTCAAGTAAACTCCATTCATGTGTTGAAATCTCTGCAGAAATCCTCTGATGTCATCGAACCTGAGATTATGGGGTTTCCAACACTTTGCAAATCCGCTTGGAAGCTGTGTGGTTTTTTTTATCTGTTACGACAGCAGGCTTTTGCATTGCTGGAGATTGCCAGCAGCCAGTAATGCTCTCTCTAGTACTAACGGATGCAATTTTTTGGCCTAACTGATTCCTGCTGTGCTGCTAATCCACTTTTGTTTCTCAGCCACCGACAGCTTCTGGGTCTTATGTCAATTAGGTCAGGGGAAGTGCAAACAACCTTCCAGACAAGTTAGGTTGTGTGGTACTGGCAGAAAATAGCAAAGGCAAGTTGTCAGTCAGTTTGTAAAACAAAATGGTAATTGATTTGTTGCTAATTTATCACAAATTCAATAATTGCAGAAATTACTTGGTGCTTGCGGGCACAATAAATCCTGGCACACACAAGGGTCAGGCATTGAAATTTGAACCTGACGGGGGGCTGGGAGTGTTGCAGTGTGGAGCGGGGTGGGGTGGGGGAGAGAAGAGCCAAGGTGTTAAAGAGACTCAGTCCATCAAATTACTTAATAGTTTTTAATTTGTTAGTTGGAACATAAAAATTCCACTGCTGTGCTATTGGGTATGAAATGTCTCGTTGAAGTGTTAATATTTAACTTTTTATTAAGCGTAATAGACAAATTCTACATCCACTGTGTCAGTCTCTATTAGTTGCACAATTGTTTGTTCCATTATAGATGAAATATAGGATATTGTTTAACCTGGATTTGCAATAGATCATCGGTGTCAAATCTTGCCAATAATTGGACATTAGAGTGGAGTTCCCTTGGGTCAGCACGATGCATGTCTGGGTACCAGCAGTATTTAGTATGTAAGAACTTTTATGAATCCAAGTTCTGAATACAGTACTGTATTATATTTTCAGTCCCAGTGTCATTGCCCTCACTCACCGTTTTGCCCATAAATATACAACCAATTCACTTTACTGTATATTCTGTGAAACGCTTTGAGACATATAGAAGAGGTGAAAAGCGTTATATCAAATGAAAGAGTTATTATTATTTTTATTATTGGGACTTTAAGTTTGTCAAAACCATTGGCTTAAATTACCCATCATAACTAGGTTGGCCGAATTTCTGAGATCCAGGGTTCCAACCCATGTCATATGCTCTCTTAAATCTACCATTGTATTTGATCCCTTCTTTAAACATTGTTCATGCAGAATCCTGCCAAGGAGTTTTCAGTTCATCTTGTATTGCAATAGACAGCTGGCATAGGCTTTGGCTGAAAAATTAGGTCCATTCTTTGTGTTAATAACTTGTAATGCAAAACACTGAACCAATGTCTACCGTAGGCACTCTACCATTTGTGAAGGATCAAATGTAGCAGAATATTGAATTAAACTAATTAGTTGACAAATTATTGAAACTAGCTTTCTTTATTCCCCTGAAATCAATCTTCAGTCTGTTGCTTGCCAATTTCTGAAATAGAGTTCTTTTTGTTACTTATTTATGTTTCTCATTGCCGAATGACAGAGCCTCTTGTTTAAAAATTCAATGAACATTCAGGAGACTCTTCTATATTTAAACTTTATTGTGACAATCGCCTTTATTCTTCTATCAAAGGCAATCTTGTGGGATTCCATGAGCACCAGCTATTGTACTCATGTGTCAGTTCTTCATATGTGAGCAGAGAAAGAGAGAATGCTTGTGGGTTACAGAGCAGTGAGGAGCCAATACCGTCTTAATCAATTTCCCCATCTACCCACTAACACTTCATCTCAAGGTAGTGTTCAGGGGCAGCAAGTCTGATTTTTTTTCCTGTTGCTTTTTCACCCCTGTTACAAAGGTTACCGCTCGATAGTCCGAAGGTTCGTTAGTCCGAAGGTTCATTAGTCCGAAGCTTCCCCTAACCCTAAGCCTAACCCTAACCTTTGGAGTAATGAACCTTCAGACTATCGCACCAAACGTTTGGATTAACAAACCTTATTTCATTGTCGATTCGGACTATCGAGCGGTAACTACGGTAATCGCCCCAGGTATAGGAAATTTGTGGGTTCAGACTATCGAACCTTTGGACTAATGAACCTTCGGACTATCGAGTGCCCCGCATTACAAAAAGGCCGACTGCAGTGGTTTCCACCCCGTACTGAGTTATGATTAAGTAACTCAGCGTAGAACGGGAATGGAGTCTGGGTCTATAGACAAGCTGTTAGTTTAAAGCCACAATAGACAACTGATGTAGGCTTTGGCCCAAAAATATAGCTTACTATTGAGGGGATCAGTCATTGTTATAATAAAGAGAAACTTGCGCAGGCCATATCGACCTTTTCAACTATTTTGTTTTGCCCATAGGCAATGTAACTTTGGCTCATTCATTATGAATAATGTTTTTAAAGAACTGAAATTTGGGTGAAAGCATGATTATGGAAGCTATGGTAAATTGTCTCCTCTGGATAAAGCGGAATTTGACACAAGTTTACACCACAAAATTACAACAACATTACATTGATAGAGCGCCTTTCACGTCTGGAGGATGTCATTTGTATAGTGCCTTTCATGTCAGGAGGATGTCTCAAGAAGTTGGCTGACAGTATTTTCGATTGGGGATCAAGATTGGGGAGGAGGGGGATGGAGGTTGGTCAAAAACATTGTTGAAGAGGAGGGCCTTGAGGTGAGTCTTGAAGGAGGCAAAGGATGGGGCAAGGTGGAGGGACTGTGGGATGGCAAGGGATGGGGCAAGGCAGAAGGACTGTCAAATTGTCTCCTATGCTGATTCTCTTGTGGTTCACTTTGATGCTGCCGTCATTGTAATAGACTATGTTGACCTGTTCAGTAATATTAATTATTCAAATTAAAACAGGTTAATATGGACCACTTGTCATTGCTGGTGTTACCAGAATCAACGTGTAGGCATGCTCTGCTGTGTTGAGCACAGCTGGGCAAATTATGTGATCAATGTTTGTATTCAAATAATCCGCTTCAGCGCTTTGGGACATTATCCTGACGTTAAAGGCGTTATACAATTGTAATTTTGTTGTTGTTCCTACCGTGTGCAAATAGGGTCTCCGTTGTTTTCTGCTAAAAACTGATTTGTATTTTAACACTATTTTTATTCAGAGTGAATGGACCTCTGTTAGTTCCTCGAAGATTGATGCGTGTTGAGGTTTTTTGAGAAGCTTGAAATTTTATGATAACATCTCAAATGCACTCATAGAAGTATGCAGATTACACTCAATTCTGCCTTTCGGCCTCGACTGTCGACTCCATGACTACTATTGTCCTGACAGATTGCCTGTCAGATATCAAGTCCTAGGTCAGAACTAACTTTTCAGTTGAATGTTGAAAGACACTCCTGATTGGCTCGCACCATAGAGCTGGCAGCATCAACCAGCTGTAGCTTTGCCTTTCCCAAGCTTCCAGTAACAATGCGTTAAGATTTAAAGTGAGATTGTTCCAATCCCACCAGCCTTGTATCTGCTTCCGTAGGGACCTGAGTGTTCGGTTTCATCAGGTTGCGAAAGAAATTCTAAGCCCCCATCTTTGAAACTTAAATGGCAATTGTGGTGGAATTTTATTTTTCATCTTTGGAGGGTCTTTTTCTCAAAAATGAAAGCAATATTTAATTAGAAGCTTGTTGCATACAAATAGATAACCACTGTGGGAACAAATACCAATGGCATTCAGCTTGAGTAGTAGAACCAGGCAATGTCACCAATACTTTGTTCAAGAATGAATTAACCTAGACCTTAAACACCAACAAAGTCGGGATAAATGAGGAAAGGGTTACCTGAGTCACTACCCTCTTCTGAGTGGTGACATATGCCTTCCGCAGACGCTGTCCTCTAGGTGTTTATAAGGAAAGTGTGTTGCACCCAGTTCAAAAACAAGTTTTGGACACTTGAGAGATTTGTGGTCCTACTGGTAAAACCATCTGTTTATAGTGTGTGCTTGTTTTAGCAGCAGGAGGGTTAATAACTGTGGCTAAACATGGTTACCACCAGCTAGACATTTTGCTCCAATAAGCCCTGCTAGTCGTGTGGTTGTTCTCCTCCACACATCTTAAAAATCTGTGGAAGGGGGAAGGAGAAAAACTGGAATGTTTGAAAAGTTTCTTCCCGTGAACTTTTCTACTGTTGAGGAAAAGGCCCCATGTTGCTAAGTGCCCATAAACATCCTGTATTAATATTGCAGGGAAAAGTGCCTTGAGCATTAACATGAGGCATCCATGCTTATGCCTCCAATTGACTTACATCTCTTTCGATGCCAGGATCTTTTCTACTGATGGCAAAAGTAACACCAAAGTCGGGTCTTTTACCTTTGAATTTCCAACAAGCTCAAGCCTTTCTTTTTTTAAAAAAGTACGATTTCTATTAGGAATTGGGAGTTGGATTCTTGTTTCCTCCAACGTGATAACTGGTTATTGATGCATTCAAAGAGAAAGCATTTTTTTATACTGAGAGATTATTTTCACCTGTTTATATGAGATATTTCTTTGATCTGCTGGATGCCTGCCACAAGAAAACCATCATTATGCATAAGAGTATCCAAACCAGATTGAAAGTTGAAGGACATGAGAAGTCAGATTAATAATTAACTAAAGTTTCATTCCAAATACTTTAATTATAAAATGTGTTTAAAAAAACCTGAAAGCATTGCAAAAGCATTAGAAACACACTCTTAATAATAATACATGCATTTCATGTAGCTCCATATTATGCCTTGGAGACGTTTCAAAGTGCTTCACAGAATATACTGTAAAGTGAACTGACGGTTTATTTTGACTCAATTCAAAAATTTTCTAAACTTCTGCACGATCTCGAATTTTAAAACAATGGCCGTTAAAGGTAACACCGTAAGAAATATTCGGCCTCAGGTGACTAGATTTTCACACCATTGTTATCAGGGCTTGTTGCAACACATACACAGATCTATGAGGCTTGCATTGCATTGGCTCTGCCTTTTCTGACACTCTTAATTGAACAATATGGAGTTCTGTTCATCCAAGCATTTAGAATAGACGGAAGCAGGGAAGAATAATTTTTTGACTTATCAAACCAGCCATTTTGAGTGGATCTCAGAATATGTTTACTGTCATAGACTCCATGTAGTGTAGTTAAACTTCAGAAATGAATCAAATAGTTCAACATGGTGCTTCAGAAATTAAGCTAGGGTGAGTCCTTGACTTTACGGATTGACTTTCTGGTAAGACATATGCACCAGGGAGCTCCTACTGAGGGGAGGAGTATAAAATGCCAGGAGTAGCCTGCTTAACCTTTACCTGATTAAGACAACATCTTATCAGAAAGTCAATTTCTAATATTGTGGACTCAGGCTAGCTTAATTTATGGCAGATGGGGAAGTGTGAAGTTATTCACCTTACTAGAAAAAATTGAAAAGTAGACTATTTTCTAGAGGGGGAGAGACGAAGTAGTGTTAGTGTTCAGAGGGATTTGGGTGTCCTTGTACACCAGTCACAAAATGTTAGCATGTTGGCATTCATTGCAAAAGGGTTAGAGGACAAGAGTAGGGAAGTCTTGCTGCAATCTGTATAGTGCCTTGGGTGAGACAGAAACTAGAATATTGTGTATAATTTTCGTCTCCTTTTTTAAGAAAGGACATATTCGTCTTAGATGGGGTGCAACAACAACACAATTACACTTGTATAGAACCTTTCATGTCAGGAGGACGTCACAAGGTGCTGGACAGTCCTTCTTTCAGACACGAGCTGGGGCCAGGGACGGGGGAGGGAAAGGGAGGGATTTAGAGTGGCCAATGGGGCCATCGAAGAGGGGACTTGAAGGAGGTCAGAGAGGGGGTGAGGTGGAGGGAATGTGTGATGGAGTTCCAGAGGTTAGGGGCAGAGTGGCTGAAGGATCGCCCGCCAATGGTGGGGCAGGTGGGTCGGGGACATGGAGCAAGCCGGAGCCTGCTGAGTGAAGGGGGTTCGTAGAGGGTTAGGAGATTGTGGATGTAGGGTGGGACGAGGCCATGCAGGGCTTTGAATGTGAGGACCAGGATCTTGAATTGGATCCTCTGGATGATGGGGAGCCAATGAGGTCGAGCACCAACTAGCACTATATTACATATAGGCATAATACTGAAGGCAATGACACATATTCTTAGACAACTTTGCTCAGATGACCACCATCAATCACAAACAGCAAATAGTCCCTGATCCTACATGCTGTACTGGACTATTTTAGTTGCTCTGCATTGGAGAGGAGTTTTAATGGAAAGGCTTTAGAGCAGTCAGGGCAAGTGAATCAATGTGCTCCAGTAGAGCATGCAACACTGGTCTTAGTAGCCAGAGCTTGCCCCATAGAAATCCACTGTACATTATACACTGGACTGTTATTGAGGGCTTTTGATCTATTTCACTTGGCAGCTGTTGAAACAAATTTCTGTGTAATATAGTCTTACATTTAAAAATACATACATAGTAGCCCTATACCAAAACAAAAGACACAGTCACTCCACTTTACAGTACATCCTGTGAAGTGCTTTGGGTTGATCTCTGGATTTGAAAGGCATTATAGATTCATAGATTCATAGAATTTTACGGCACAAAAGGAGGCCATTCGGCCCATCTAGTCTGTGCCGGCTCTTTGAAAAGAGTGATTCAATCCCACTGCCCTGCCCGCTCCCCATAGCCTAATAGACCTGTTCTCCCTAAATAAAGATCTAATTCCCTTTTAAAAGTTGTTATCGAATCAGCCTCCACCACCTTTTCAGGCAATGCATTCCAGATTCGAACAACTCGCTGAGTGAAAACATTTCTCCTCAGCTCCCCTCTACTTCGCCTTGAAACTATTTTAAATCTGTGACCACGAGTCACAGATTCGCCCACAAGTGGAAATAGTTTTTCTCTATTTGCCCTGTCGAAACCCCTCATGATCTTATAAACCTCTATTAGGTCTCCCCTCAATCTTCTCTGCTCCAGAGAGAATAACCCTAGCCTATCTAACCTCTCCTCATAGCTGAAGTCCCTCAATCCTGGCACCATCCTAGTAAATCTTCTTTGTACCCTTTCCAATGTCTTCACATCCTTTCTGTAGTGTGGTGACCAGAATTGAACACAGTATTCCAGCTGAGGCCTCACCAAAGTCTTATAGAGGTTAGTCAGCACTTCCTGACTTTTGTACTCTATACCCCTATTTATAAAGCCTAGTATCCCATATGCCTTCTTAACAGCCTTGTCTACCTGTCCTGCCACCTTCAACGAGTCACTAACACAAATCCCCAGGTCTCTCTGTTCCTTCACACCATTTAAAATTGTACTATCTAGCCTATATTGCCTCCCTTCATTTCTTCTCCCAAAATGCATCACCTCACACTTCTCTGCATTAAACTTCATCTGCCATGTGTCTGCCCACTTTACCAATTTGTCTATATCCTCTTGCAGATGGCTACTATCCTCCTCATTATTTACTATTCTCCCTAACTTAGTGTCATCTGCAAACTTGGAAACTGTACTCCGTACACCCAAGTCCAGATCATTGATGTAGATTACAAACAGCAATGGTCCCAAAACCGATCCCTGTGGCACACCACTGCTCACTTCCCTCCAGTCTGAAAAGCAGCCGCTCACTACAACTCTCTGCTTTCTGTCTCGCAGCCAGTTGTGGATCCACGCTGCCACTGTCCCTTTTATGCCATGGGCCTTTAGTTTCCTAATAAGTCTCTCATGTGGCACTTTGTCAAATGCCTTTTGAAAGTCCATGTAAACTACATCAACTGCGCTACCATTATCCACCCATTCCGTTACCTCATCAAAAAATTATATCAGATTTGTAAGGCAAGATTTGCCTTTAACAAATCCATGTTGACTGTCCTTTATTAGCCTATATCTTTCTGAGTGAAGATCTACCTTGTCCCTGATTATGGACTCTAGAAGTTTGCCCACTGCCGACGTTAGACTGACTGGTCTGTAGTTACCAGGCTTGTCCTTCCGCCCCTTTTTATACAAGGGAGTAACATTAGCTATAATCCAGTCCTCTGGCACGACCCCTGTGTCCAAGGAAGATTGAAAGATCGTGGCCAGAGTCCCTGCTATTTGCTCCCGTGCCTCCCTTAGTAACCTAGGGTGCATCCCATCCGGCATTAATGCAAGGATTGTTGATATTATCAACATTTAATATTCCTGCATATCAAATTTGTGAAAGGAACCTCCTCCCCCCCACCCCCACCCCCCCCCACACACAAAGCTTTGGAATACAAGCAATCTGTTCTCATATGCAAACACTTTAACACATTACAGTACACTCAATGGTAGTTACTATGAAGGACTTTGAGACATTTTGACATAATAAAATTACTATAAAAATCCTGGTCCTTTATTTTAATTTCTAATGTAAAATACCTTGGCTGATCCGATGCTTTTGAAGTTTCCATTCAACAGTGAAGCATTTAAGGGGCTTGATCAGTCCTTTGAATGGAGAAAGAAAAAATGTAACATTTTCAGTTCCTCAAAGATGTTCATTAAACTGTTCTCATATTTTTGTTTTGGTGGCATAATATGATACTGTAAATACAATAAAAATGTTCATGCCAAGTCTACCAATGCTTGGTCTAGTACTGTAGCACAATGCCCCCTCTGGACTCAGATGCTGATATGATTGTGATATATGTGCTGGATATCAATGTAGACGATCTGATTTATTTTAACTTTGGTGGCTCTTAACAAATTTCCATTCTATATTTGTTGTTCTTTTTACCAATAGACAGTCTCCTTGTCGGTGTCTTGTGGAAACTGTCCACCAGAAGAGACATTAAACTGAAGTCCAGTCTGTCTGCTGAAATGGATTTTAAAGATCCCGTAGCAATATTTGTAAAGTTAAAGGAGCTGCTCCCAGTGTCTGAGTTAGCTATTCCCCTAATAAAACTGGACATTCGCCTCATGACTGGTTATGGGATATTGCGATGTGCAAATGGCTGTCACATTTGTGTTACTTTACATTAAAATCCTGTGACACTCTTCACATTGCTCTCCTAGTGTGAAAGGCTCTATTTCAAAACCAGTGATTATTATTATAAGATTTAATAGATGAATGGAGGCCGAACTCTGTTTAAACTATGATTTTGTAAGTTGGATGGGTTCCTCCTTAGAGTCATTAAACCTTATTGAAACACAAATGGTTCAGAGATAATTTCACATAGACCACAAGGGAAATCAGGTATCATGGAAACATTTATCCTAGTCATCTAAAGTTGGGCTTGACTAATTAATATTTTGATGGAATCCTGGACTGTGTAGATGAAAGGATTTGGTGTCAGCCTGGTTCAATTCGTGACACTCTGATCTCGGAGTTTAAAGATTGTCTGTTCAAACCCTATGTCGGGACTTTGAGCTGACAGTTTAGGCTAATACTGCAATGCTGGGGGAATGTTAGATGTTGAATGAGACATTAAACCAAGATCTCAACTGCTTGCTTACATGTGCATTAAATATCGTATGGCGCTAGAGAAAAGAGATTTTCCCGGTTTTCCGGTCAAGAATCCTCCAAATATCATTTGTCATTCATTTCATGGTTGTTTGTGACATTGCTATATGGCAAACACACACTGACTGTTAGTCATTCCTGTGAAGTGCTTTAAAAATCTTAATGACATAATAAGGCTCGATATCAATGCAAAGTTTATTAAATACCAAAATGCAGTATCCGTGGCCAGCTTTATTTGCTTACTTACCATTTGAAATCAGAGTCATTAAGAGTTATTGTGGGATGAATGTTGATACATGTTATGAAATTGCATTTCAGCATAGCAAAGCTCTATTCTGTTGTGAGGTAGAAAACCTCTGGAAATAGCCATAAACTGACTGCTTCTGGAAGTCTTGTGAGACAGAAAATACAAGCTAAAGTTTTATAGCAGATGGCCATTTAAAACTGTGGGCCAACGTTATGGGTGAATGATCAGCAATGTTGAAGGAAGGGGTTAAGGCTGCACAAAGCAGACCTTCAGTCCATGATGGTTTAGAATTAGATGTGGGCAGGGATCTCTCTCAAATTAACTGCTAATGAGGGAGTTGGATTTCAGCTGTCATCTCACCCTGGGATGTTTCAAAGCCCCTAAAGATCTGACCTTTGAACTTTATCCTCCTTTTCTGTGACCTCGTTTTTTAGCTGGAAAGGGCAGGAAGGCAAGCTCTCTTGACTATTTACACCTTCAAAATGTTTGGCACTTTATATTTCAGTGACTCTTCCTGTGTCCTGTTCTATCAGAGGGTAGCCGCATGCCTTTGGATTGATTCTACAGCAGGACAAACAAGGCCCAGGGCACAGTTTGGAGAATGAGATTGATATCTGTTGCCCTCTCCCAATAAATTTTATTGCTCCTCAGCACACAAGGTGGTGATTCTGTGAGTGGGAGCTATCAACGGCGAGCACAAACATATCCCATCATCTTTTCTGATAATACTAATAATAATCCTTGTATTTCACCCTTGCTCGAGTCCTGATCCCTGATAGTTCAGCGCCTTAGGACAGCCTCCCAACGTGAAAGACGCTTTACAAATATAATGTTATTGTTCATATAGCTCCTTATATCGTTGAAACGTCTCAATGTGTTTCACAGTATATACTGTAAAGCAAATTGACATTACATTTTGTGATCTTATTTTGTGCAGTGTTCTTGTATTGCTGCGTTTAAACCCTATACAGATAGGAGCAGGTGAAGCACTGAGGCACTCTCTTGGAATGTATCCACTTGATATGAGGGATTTTTTTTGCTTCTACTGAGCGCTTGATTTTCTTTTCTTTTAATAACGGCGGTGGGTTCTGAAAATAAATACAGTGGATCATTGCAATTCGACATACATTTACACAGTGTTGGGCTGCACGCGGTTAGGGTGATTTTAAGATCGCCACATCTTTTGCGGGGTTGCCACAGCAACACTGATCCTGAAGTGTGTGACTTTCTCTGCCTTTGCACGTCTCGGCTGCTTTTGATTCCTCAAGTGGCTGGCCTGATCCTGAGTGTTCCCCGTACGTGAGTGGGAGCTATCGGTGTGAGTGATTGATCACTCAACCCAGTTCAGCAATAGAACGGTTAAAACCATCGAGCATTGTCTCACAGAGCACACTTGGCAACGCATTTCAGAAGCATTGTGTCAACAGCACTTTCGTGTCATCCTCATATCCAGGCGTCCAGTGTCAACTCTGCTCTTTTGAGTTCAGAAACGCAAACTTCAAATTGGTCCAGGATGTCACTTGAAAACACTGTAAAAGAGCACTGCATCCACACCACCGTCGGGGCTGAGGCTTCAGTCACTGAGCCCTCAAACTTTGGTACTCCTTGCCTATATTCCCCTGCCTCATCCATTGCAAACAAAAAACAGTAGTAATTTGGTCACTCAATCCATGATTATTTGTGGGACGCTGCTGTGCGCAATTGGCACAGCAGCCAATAGAATATACAGTCAACTCACTTTGTAGTGTATCCTGTGAAGCGCTTTGAGACATCTCGAAGACATGATAAGGCGCTATATCAAATGCAAGGATTATTATAATTTTTATTATTATCTGTCTTTAAATCCATCTTAAAAACTAGCTACTGCCACGTATGATCACCTTCCCAATCCCATCCTGCCTTGCCCGGTCTCTGACCCCACCACTGTAAAATGCTCTGAGATGTTATCCCACATCAAGGGCGTCATACAAATTCATGTTGTTGTTGAACCACCCCTGAAATTGGTGCCAACTCAACCTTCATTTTAGTTGCCGAGTTGTAGCCATTCAGCAATAAACCTGCAGTAGCAAACCTGCAGTGTTAGAAGCACCCAGAGAAATGAACCCAAAACAATTGCACTGGAAGATGTATCTAAGGATTCGATAACATATCAGCTATTTCCATTCACTACGTTAAGTTGTGAACAAACATGTTACCTGTTATGTGTTTTTATTTTTTTTTAATTATTATCTATCATCGTCCATTAATCTTTTTGTATAAAATGAAACCTCACAAAAGGGCTTCATGTCATCTCATCAGAGCCTGGAAGACAGGAATCCCCGAATGAGTCTGCTGTCCATTGAGATACGACTCTTTCTTCCCCCAGCTGATCTCTGATGGATGGTTCTTTGATAGTATTTAAATGTAAAACAAGGGCTGAAAAGTTCTTAAGGCTTGGTATGAAAAGGCCTTGCCACCAGAGCCGCAGCGGGCTGTGGGAAAAAAAGGAGCAGCTTTGTACCGCTGCACAGACGAAGGTGGGAGTCTCATCAGAAGCTGACCCAGCAGAGCTGAGAGATACTTTCCTCGGAAAGTAACAAGTTAGCATTGTGCAATGAACTCTGACTCTCTGTGAAGTTTGCCTTTCCCAAGCTGTACCAAAAAGCTAACATCAGGTTGCAAGTGAACATATTGTTTGCCTCAAGTAGTATCCCACTGTCTTTTTCTGCATCTCCCCCATCCTACCCTAGTCCCCCTCCTTGCCTCTGAATCACCTTGTGAAATTGCATTACTCACCTCATTGTTTCCTTGCATTATGTGGTACAAGCAGAGATGGTGAGATGTGAGTGCAGGACTGTTTAATGGGCACATTTTATTTGTGCTAAGTGTAATCATATTATAAGACTCTTTGTTTCATCAAAAAAGGCCATCTTTACTTGATCCATGTTTTTTTTGTGGGAGGGAAAGAAATTTGGTATATGATGTGATAATTATCACCCGGGCAGACAGTGTGATTATAAATTGTTTTTAAAGACTACTTTGAGTGGCAAATCTCCACCAAATCTCCATTTCATTGAACCAAAAAAGTTTATATAACAGCAGAAGACCCTGTCCCATTGTGTCTGTGTTAGCTCTTTTAAAAGCAATCTTTTCAGTTTAATTTACCTGCCCTTTCCCAATAGCCTAAAGTTATAATAATCTAATAATAATCCTTGCATTTGCTATAGTGATTTTCACTTCTTTGAGACAGTCAAAACACTTAGAAGAACATACTGTAAAGTGAACTGACAATATATTTTGTTTGTCCTACAACCAATTGTAGATCGAGTGACTCGTTTACCATTGGTTTATTTCTTGAGGGGCTATTATCAGGTTTGTGGACGAAGGCAACTTGCCCAAGGTTTCACCGAGAATTAAACTCAGGTCTATCACTTGCAAGGTGAATGCACTAAATGCTGAGTTACAGGACTCCTAATGTTTACTACTTTTTAGATATTTATCTTGTTAAGCTTATTCTTAGCTTTTGAAAGCTAATATAGACTCTGCAGTACCCACTACTCCTGAGGGCAGGGCATTCCATATCCTAATTACTCTGTGCGGGAATAAAATTCTCCTGACCTCCACGTTTGTTTGTTTGCTAACTGTCTTAAATTGATGCCCGTTCCAGAATCATTCAGAAGAATGGTTTGATCCAGGCACTGAAATGCTAGTGTCGGTTTTCTACTGGAGTGCGGAGCAGGCCTGTGGATTATTCATGGCTGGAGGAGCAACATTTAAACATTGCTTCACTAGACACCGTTTTAAAATTAAAATGATGAGCCATCATATATTTGATCCCCAATGTCTCAGAAGCACTTCTTGAAGCAGTTGGTGTTCCATATAGGCAGTATCTATAATTGTCCTGGCCAAAAATCCCTTGGATAAAATTGGTTATTAGTTATTCACTTCACGGCTGTTTATGGGACATTGCTAAGAGCAAATTGACTGCTGCATTTGCCAGCAAAGTACCCAGTCATTCTACTTCATAGTAAATTCTGTGTAGCACTTTGAGATGTGTAAGGCAATGTAAAAATGATTTATTTATTAGCTACCTGGCAGTCTGTTCAAGGACTGTCTCTTGTAATCCTCTCTCTCCCCATCTCGGTATGATCTTTTCTACAAAATAACCAATACACCAATAAAATTGTTGGTTAAGGTAATAGATTGCTCATGTAATCCTTCTAGAAGACCATCATTCCCTTCTTTTTAAGATGGCATGTTTTTCTTCAAGAAATACTTGCCATTCGCCACCCGTACCTGTGCTCTATTGTCCTATTGCTTTAGTTTGATAGAAAGTGTATCTTATGAAATCTGCTGCCTTAGGGTATCAAATCTGCCTTTTTCCTTCCTTGGCTCTGAAATCATAGCAAGATTTGAAACAGCCAACGATTAACAAAAGCAAGCAGGGAAGGACTGGCAATGATAACGTAAGGTTTTTCTAAGTATCTCTTCCCTTGGCATTTTGTCAAACTTAAATGAAATAGCTGCAGCCTGCATTGGATCCTATTGGCAGTGCTTGAATACCTAACATCTAGAAATAAAGAACATTTTGTTTTCCTGCACCTCCTCCTATGACACTGTGGCACTACCTGCCAAGATCAGCATCTATCACATTCTGTTCACTGATTAACCTGTCCGTTGCGTTTTCTGATGACTCCTTTGTATAGTTTTAAAAGTGAGTCATGTAAAAGGTGACATACTGGCACTGGAGCATCGAGATATCAATGTCAAGCCAACTCCAGTTACCAGTGTGGCACCAGTTTCCATATCTCATCCACACTTCTGCAGCAGTGAGGCAGCAGCGGAAGACAACAACTGGCTTATATAATATATATACAGTATATATAATATATTTTAATATATATAATGTATAGTATACAGAATGGCCCGACCTATCCCAGAGACTGAGCACTTCTTTGCAGGGAGCTGCTGGATAATTCATTGTCCTTCAACCCCTGGCATCTGAAACAGATGTGAAGGCCGAAAAAACTGGTAATCTCTTCCCACTCTTGGTTCCAATCTGTCCATTACCGTGGAAACGGAGGGGTAAAAATGTCAGATTTCATTCTGTAGGAAGAGACATTTCCTAAGGTATGCATGTTGTAAAAACATAAAATGACATGTCAAAATAGTTTGCTACCCATTCCTTGAGTCTCTAGAGCAGTGTTCAAGCAGATTTTCCCACCTTTTTGACTAAAAAATACTACTTTTTTTTAATATGTGCATGGTCACCTCCCTTCTCCAATCTCGCTTGCTCACGTTCTCACGTTATCCTATGTGAAGATGTTAAATAAATGTTGATTGTTGTTGCCATTTACTGATCCACTGCAGTTTTTAACTCGGCCATTCCTAGTTTCATTTTATTACCCTGGTCAGCTAGTTCAGTTGCACCAAGCATAATACCAAATAGGTGTTGGTATCTTTGGAAAGTGTTGATTTGACAGAAACGTATGAGCTCACATTTTATTCTAAGACAGTCCTGTCTGTCTACTATCACAGTCAGCTCGAAGAGCCCTGAGCCCTTCCCCATCTGAGCTCTCATTAACATGCTGTCTTCTTCCATCAAGCAGAGCTAAATAGGGGGATGCAGTTGTTGTTTTCTCTGAAGAAAGCCCAAAGGAACTGGTCAGCTTTCAAACCTATTTTAATCTCTTATCTGGAGCAAAGTTTTCAAACATATTGACAAACATCTTTGTGGAATGGTTACCACATCACCCAAGGAATGGGTGGAATGCTCTATAACTGTGGTAGACGGAGATTGCACTATAGTGTGGACTTTGAAAACCACTGCCTAAACTTCATCTTGGAGCAGAACTTTCGCTGTTTGCTGTGAGGTATACAAGATTCCCAGAATAAGATGTACTTTAACTACCCAAACTGCTGTTTCCAGCGTTTGTTCGATATAAGCATATTTTTTCCATTCAAAATCAGTTCAGGCCCATTAAGAACCAAAGTGGAAGCTTTGAATCAAGCAAACTTTTGCACACAAATATACAGTCAATTCACTTTACTGTATATTCTGTGGGTGGTATATTCTATATGCTTTGAGACATTGATAAGATGTGAAAAGCGCTATATCAAATGCAAGGATTATTATAATATTATGATAGCACCTTAGAGCATGTACAACAACTTGCATTTGTACAGAACCCTTCACACAAATAGTGTCTCAGAAGACTTATCCAATTTACAGGCGAAGCTAATATAAAGTTAAATGATTTGAAGTCAGGGACACCTGAGTGTCAAAGGCACCATTAGCTATAAATTAAGCTATGCAGAATGTAACTCGAGTCTTCTTTCTATGCTAAAACCAACCTTCAGCACTTGGTATCTAACCATACGCAAACTCAGATTTGAAAGAAAGGGACCTACCACCCAGACATTAAGCCTATTGTGTTTGTTTCCTTTAATGTTCAACCAGGAGACTCAATCTGCATTGGCAAAAGAGGTTGCATTCCTTAGGACCTCTCATGGGTGAAGACGGTAGATTTATTATTACCTGCAGCTGTCTGGCACTAATGTAGACCCATTGCTCTCAGAGGCTGGTGCATTTAATTTAACCTTAAAGTGAATTCTCTACATGAACACTGTGCAGTTACTTTGAGCAGAACCGGCCCACACAACAGGCTCAGATTATAACTAGAAAAAGGAAGTTGCCGTATTAATTCCATGTCTGAATTTACATGGTGTTGCACTGAGCTACCAAGACCAAGAAGGCCAGTGTGGACCATGTTCACTATGCATATGGCAGTTATTCAACCCTCTGTAACTCTATCTAGGAGCCTCTTTGCCTTGTCCCCCTCCCTTTCCTCCTTCAAGGTTAAAGACCTTCCATTTTGCTCATGCCTTCGATCATCTTTCTTCCACGATCCCCCCCCTTTGTCCTCGACCCTACTTGACTTCAGCCCACAGTTCGGGTGCAAACCCTTGACTGTCCAGCACCTTGGAATGTCCTCTTAATCTGGAAGACATTATACAAATGGAATTTGTTGTTGCTATTCACTTCCCATTCGACTCCTGGCTTTTTCACGCGACAATAGCTGACTTCTGGGTCTTTGGGTTGCCACCAATGAAACTTCCTGCTTTGCACATTATCTGAACACAAGAAGCAAAGTTAACTGATGACCCTGAAGTCAGCAGGGTCTATACTCTTTCAATGTCTCAAAACGCTTCACAGAATACTCAGAAAAGTGAATTGACTGGATATTTTGAGAGGATATTTTGTGGGCGAAACGTGGCCGCCGATTACGCACAGCAGTGTCCCACAATCAGTCGTGGATTGAAATGACCAGTGTTTATTATTCTGGTTTCTTTTGGATGGATTATTATTAATTTTTCCCTCTGAGAACGAGAATTTACCCTCACAGATTCTCATAAAACAAATTTAGAAACCTTGGCAAAGTGAAGGGTATCTTTCCCCACTGGTCTAAATTTACCAGCATTTATATAAAGTATCATTTATATTGGGTAACCTCTTGGAGTACTTCAAGGGACAGGGATGGAGGCAGAATAGGGAGGAGGGGGAGAGGTGGCCATAAGCAAGTTCAAATCAGCTACCCCAACCCATTTAGAATGCAATTTCCAATTTTATCGTCCTGAGCTAGTGCACTTTAACAAAAGCCCACTGTATTCAATGAGAGAAAAAAAGCTTCAATTGTCCAAAATCCTCCAGATTAATTGATCGTTCACCTCATGACTGTTGGTGGTCCTTGCTGGCACAAGCTTCTGCTGTGTTTGTCTATCAAAAGATCACTGCACTTTGACAGTAATTATCTGCGAAACACTTTGACACATTTCTCCAGTGATAAAGGGCTACATAAATAAATGCAAGAATTTCACAGGCGAGTGAGTCATTCTCCTCTTTCCTATTTTTCACTCTTTCCGTGTCTTTTGTGCTCTACTACTTCTACTCCAGCTTCGTCAAGATCTTAACTTCCTTCACCCCACGTTGCCAAACACAGAGGCTGCTAACTGCAGAATGACAAGCGATGAAATTGATTTCTTGTCACCGCAGCAAAGTCCAATTTTAATCTGTGTATCGAGGACAGGAGTTATGGTTTCCAATTTGAGGCCTGACATCTCTAAACCAGTCTTTGTTGCTGCCACTGTGGTACTTCATCTATCATCCAAAGTTCTAATCCTTACACTGATGACAGTCAGCCAGTTAGCCCCAGTGAAAGCATCATTCTATTTTATTTCTGTATTCCAGGATGAGATTACCCCCAAATGGTTGGACCCATCCAGATAGCAGAGAGGATATTTTCATCCTTTAAGTCTTGGCCAGATTTAAATGCATATCTCAGACATCGAAGCACAGTGTGCTGACCTGTTTTATGACCCACTGATATCTTCTGACACATCGGGTTGAAAAATGTGGTGTGTGATAATATCAAATTGTCCCATATTGTGCTCCTGGAGACACCCCAGTTAATAACAGTCTCGAGGAAATGGCTGCTCGACTTGGAAATAGCTGCTTGACATACAGTGAAACATGTTTCACCCCAAATGCTTCACTGCAATTATTTAGCCAACTATTAAGGCAAAAGCTTTGTTCCTGCTGCCACGACGCTGGTTCAGGAAATGCCAACAAATCTCAACTTTCAAAGTTGTCACTGGTAGATCTCCAGGAACAGAATGTCCCATATTGTGCCAATTATCATTAGTGATTATTACACTCTGCATTTCTACCCCCACATTCAGTGTTATCTATGTTTCCATCCCGGACTGTTGCTTTACTTTTTCTGTGATGTGGGTTGCCGTTGGGATTGCTTGTATCTAACTACTGATAGCTTGGCGTATAAAATCTATAAACATCTGTAAATGTTCATGTCCCTCTGACTGTTTCATAGAACTTATTGTATACCATAAGGGAATAATTTAATTCAGTGAAATTGGCCATGTGATCAACAAAAGTATAAAACAAATAAAATATTTCTCCTTCGTATTGTGAGGTTAGGAGGCAATAATGATAATAATTGCTACTGCTAATAATGTTACAAATTGTCAATGGAAGCAGACATTTTTTATTCCTAAAACCAGAACGACTCACACCACGAACCCAATGAAGTTGGTAGACTGCAAGATTAACAGGATAGTTTGTTTGTAGGAAAATTTTAATATACTTGAGAATTGGGCAAACCAATAGCAGATTAAATTCAATATAGAGTAAAACGAAATGCTTCACATGGGGATAAAAAATTCCAGGAAGAAACTAATATGTAAATGAAAACAAAGTATGGAAAATGCAAAGGTCCTGATTGATAATAAATCAAAGCTTTCAAAGCACTAAGTGGCAGTGGGTAAACCAAATGTTGGGGCATATTAAAAGATTGATATTGAGCCGAAATAGTGGGGCATTCCTGCCACTTTATAAATCACTGGTTCAACTGTGCTTGGAATACTAAGTGTAGTCTGAGCACAAAAAGGATTTTGCAGAGATTGAGAGGATGCAGAGGAGGGCCGAGACTGGATAATGAGCAATGATTAAATAAGATTTGCATGCTCATGATAAGAATAGGGTGGGAGGTGATACAATTGCTATTTTTAAGATTCTAAAGGGACTAGATAATGTAATCTTGTCCAGAACAGTAGAAGCAGAGCACATGGCACATCTTCAAGATGTCTCAAAGCGCTTCACAAAATATAATCTAAAGTGAATTGACTATATATTTTGCAGGAAAAACATGGCAGCCAATTGCACACAGCAGTGTCCCACAAACAGTTATGTATTGAACTAACCAATTTGTTATCATTAAAATTTTTTAGAAAGAATTATTACCCCCGGAAAAGTGATTTGCCAGTTGACTAACAACCGGTTCCTACTTACTGCTACAATATATTACACAATGTAGATTGTGTGCCTCAAAAAAGACAAGTTTCTGATGACTGGTAACATTTCCCTGAGTGTTGTAAAATAGTATTAAGATTATTTTTATTAATAATAACAATCCTTGCATTTGATATCGCGCTTTTCACGTCATCTAGACATCTCAAAGCGCTTCACAGAATGTACTGTAAAGTGAATTGACTGTAAATTTGGAGCGAAACGCAGCAGCCAAATGCACACAGCAGTGTTAAACAAACTGTCGTGGATTGAAATACCAATTTTATTGTCAGTTAAGTAAATGCATCAACTGGAACCGGAATATTTAATATTATATTATTATTAAAAGTTTCCCTCGCCCATGATGCTACATTTGTTGGTATCTCTCATTTACCCTAAGGTACCCTGTTTTGGACTTTGACACTGCCTTGAGCTAAAATCACAAATTTCCTCATCAATGGCAATGAATAGGGACAGAATGTTCATTGTAGACTGTGTTCCCTTTTCAGAAAGTCACATAGTCATGGGGCAGAGATATTTTGAACAAATGTCTCTATCCGTACTTCAAAGCAATTCTTCAAGCACTTCAGATGTTTGAGAGATTTTGATTTGATAAGCCCCTGTATTAAATGAGAAATTAGTTTCTCCCTGTGTCCTGGCCAACAATAAAACTTGATAATTTGTCGTTGAAAAATAAAACTTGTCATTCATTTCATGGCTGTTGTAGGACATCACTGTGCATAAATCGGTTACCATGATAATAATAATAATCCTGGCGTTTGATAGACATCTAAAAGTGCTTCACAGAATATACTGCAAAGTGAATTGACTGTATATTTGTGAGCAAAACGTGGCATCCAATTACACATAACAGTATCCTACAACAGTCATGGATTGAGTGACCAAATTATTATTGTTTTTTTTCTTGAGGGATTATTATTAGGCATATGGAGTAAGGACACTTGCCCAAGGTTTCGCTCTCCCGGGAATCAAACCCAGGTCTCTTGCTTGCAAGGAGAGTGCTCTAACTGAGCTATAGGACTCCACCATTTTTGCCTAGAACAACAAAATTTCATTTGTATAGCAAATAGTTATAACACTTTATAACAATTCTTTGCGAGGCATTGTAAAAGATTTTGTATAAAAAGGTGAAATGTTAAAGGCAAGGATTATGTCAATGGAATTCTGATAACTAGCTCCTAGGATAATTAGTCAACCTCACATGACTCACTCACTCACTCACTCACTCACTCACTCACTCACTCACTCACTCACTCACTCACTCACTCACTCACTCACTCACTCACTCACTCACTCACTCACTCACTCACTCACTCACTCACTCACTCACATTTCTTATTTATGTATATGATATACTTCAGATCAATATCCCTTTATGACTGAATTATTACACTGAGGTCCTACCTGACAGGTCTTGTTTTATTGCCATTGGCTTGAAAGTGGTCATTAAGTTGTTGTCAGTTGCTTCTGACCAACAGCTTCAAAACACAGTAAGGAGAGATGTCTGGATCTCTCCAGACAACTTGGGACATCCTCCCGACGTGAAAGGTGCTCTATGAATGTAATTTTGTTATTATTGTTGCTGTTGGATGTCACAAACAATTATGAACAAGTGCTAATAGCAGAGATTTCAGAAGAATAACTTCACCCAGAAGGTTTTTAATATAGAAAATGATTCAAGAAGGGGTGGGTTTAGAGTAGAATTAATTGGGGCTTGTTAAAAAAGAATTGGATAAGCCCACGCAGAGGACTAACGATAATAATAATATTAATAATAATAATAACAACAATCATCCTTGCATTTGATACAGCGTTTTGTCACATCGTGAAGACATCTCAAAGTGCTTCACGGAATATACAGTACTGTAAATTGACAATATATTTGTGGGCAAAACGTGGCCAATTCCGCACAGCAGTGCCCCACAAACAGTCATGGATTGAAATTATCAATCCTGTTATTGTTTTTTTTTGAGGGATTATTATTGGAGATTCAGGGAGAGAGCAGGGAATTAGGATTCGGATGGATTAGGTGGAGGAATAAATACTGACATGAAATAATAGATCAAATGGCTTCTTTGTACATTTCTGTGGTTACGTGGATCGCTTTACTGAGAACAATCAGATTTACAGGGCACTAACCCAAACTAAAAATCATTGAATACTAAATTATTGCAGACCCCTAACCTCAAAAATCCCAACTGTAGACCACTAACACCAGACCCTAAGGCGAATTCAATAAATAATAAGTTATTGGACCCTAATGTGGAGGTCACCTAACCATGATAAAAGCCCAACTAACTTGCAAGAATGAAAAAGCCTCTTAAAACTAAGATTCCCCCTGACAGAAATCACATACTCGAATGGATATTCAAACCTATCTTTTTTTCTTGCTTTTAACTCCCCTTTTCAATATTATGAGAAATACCATATTCAGTAGCCCAAGTATGGAACTCCAGCAACAGAAAGTACCAGAAGCACACAATGTGTTTAATTGCCACTAGTAATTTTACTACCTAACCCAAATGTGAATGGTGGCCCTTTAGTGGAAGCAGAATTGTTGCTGCTCTGGGTTTTATAGAAAGTGCAACTTTAAGCAATAATGAAAAATTAAAACCACATTAATCTGCAAGCTTTATTACAATATACTCAACTCTGACCACAACACATCAATGCAGTTAACAAACCCGCCACTGTACGCAAATCCTAATGGGAAAATGTGCCCCTGGGATTGGCTGCACTGTCGAGCTGGAAAATGCATTTCCTCTCCACATCTGACCCAGACATAAAGATTAAAGGCCAATTCATGGTTTTTGCTACGTAGTACTTTGCTGTTTCTGAAGTTGGCCTTTTTTGTCTTTGTTTTTTTTTATGCCCTGATCTCATGCACTAAACTCCCAATCTCAACCAGACTGGCCTGAAGAAGGGGTGAGGATGGGGTGGGGGGGTGGGGGGGAGGGAGGGATGGATGAAGAAACAAAACTAACAGAGGTCAAACCATTCTGCCAAAAGAGAAAAGGAACAAACTATGGAATAGTAAGTGCTAACTATTTAATTATACGCTAGTTTGTGACACTTGATGCTTTATGAACGGGCGTACAATGAAATAGTTCCTCCTGACGTGAACGGTGCTATATAAATACAATTTGTTGTTGGTATAGAAGCTTAGGAGAATGATGTTAGAGCTGTGGAGTTCTGTTCTTCCGACGCAAGTATTAAATAGTTGATCTCCTAATACTTTCTGCCTTGTGGTTAGCCTGACCCACACAGTGGAAGCTTCCCGTCAGCCTGATATCATTGCCAGTGGCTGATTCATTTATTTGTGGTAGAGCAGGACACCGAGCTTGTGTCAGGCTGGTAATGTGATAGCAGCCCAGTCATCTACTGAGTGCAAGCAGGCCTCAGTTTAAACCCTGGGAGACTGCATTCGCTTTAGATCATCGCAAGTCCAGCTGATTGGGAAGCTCTGGTAGGTCTGCGGTAATGTTCAGTCTCACATACCAGAATGAGTGCTGGCTTTCAAACAGGAGAGCCCTGCAGCTTTGACTGGAAGCCTCAGCCACAAGCGAAGACTGCAGTAACACAGCTAGTGGTGTCAGCCTGTCTGAGATGGTAGCACTCACCTCTGAGTCAAACAGTTGTGGTTTCAAGCCCCATATCAGGACTTTGAACTCACGTTCTGAATTGACACTCCAACAGAACTGTTGGGGGAGCACTGCATTGTCAGAGGGGCTGTCCTAATGAGACATTAAACGAAGGTCAGGTCTGCATGTTCAGGTGAATATTAAAGATCCCATGGCACATTCGAAAAGAGAATGGAGATTCTCCCAGTGTCTTGGCCAGCAATCCTCAAGATAAAATTGATCATTTACTTCATGACTGAACATGGGACATTGCTGTATACAAATTGGTTGCTTCATTCGCCTACAAATACACAGTCACTACATCTTACCATCTACGTCTTACGCAGCATTTTGAGTCATCCTCGCATTGTGGAAAGCTCTATATTAAATACAAGGGTTATTTATTATTTTTATTATTTAACTTAGCGGTCGGATGAAAAATTTAACATTTGATGACAGGTTTGTTATGAAATCTATTAAGCTTGTCTGAAGTCAGCATGACCTCCAGCTATGTTGGCTGACTGACATTGTTGATTCTGATTGGGAGGATTGTATTTCACTGCTGCTTTGCAGAACACTGGCCGGCCTAAATCTAAATCAGGCAAGTATTAGAATTGCTTAGCATTGTAGCTATGAGCCATCGGATCTGCCGTCCACTGCCCTAACCATCCAACCATCGACGGCCGGGCTTTCAGCCTCTCTGCTCCCACACTGGGAACTCCATCCCACAGCCCCTCCAATTCGCTTCCTCCCTTTCCTCTTTCAAGGCCGGTCTCAAGACCTTCCTCTTCAACCGCGCCTTCGGCTGCCCCACTAACTCTTCCCCCTCTTCCACTCTCCTTCCCCTTTCCCCTACCCTCGCCAACCCCCCCACCCCCATCCCCCCTCCCCTCGCTCGGGTCCCGACCTGACCGTTCAGCGCTTTGGGATGTCCTCCCGACGTGAAAGGCGCTTTGTAAGTGCAATTTTGCTATTGTTGTTGTAAGTGTGTGAAACAAGGTTGTAACATGTGTGAAACAAAGAGTACCAAAATAACATTTATGAAAACCATGGCTTTTATGGTCTGGGGCCATGTGGAAGTTAAAGTAAAAATGGTCAACAACAAGGAGCTTAGCTTCCATTTGAAACTAGGGCTTCAATGCCCCGAGTGGCTCTCACCACCCATCTCTCAGTGAAACCGTGATGTGGGCAGAGTCGCCAATTTGTTCCCATCTCTAAGCTGTAGAAGTGGTGCTGCCCTGTAGAGGGAAGTGTATACAGTATTGCCCTTTCTCGAGTAGAGGGGCTTTTGTAGCAGCCAAGTGGAAACTAAGAAAGCTGGAATTACACACAAAATGTATACCTATTTGTTTAAATATTTTGGCGTATTGGCATGTTTCCTCTACCCTGCCGTGTATATATTAAGTAGGGCTGTCTGTTCGCACTGTGTCACTATGGGGAGCAGTACTGCATATCTCATTGCCTCGTACCTCATAGCCTGGAGTCACTTGCTACAATCATTCATCACATCTTTCTGTTTATTGAGAGACTTTGCCAGTCCCTAATCTGTGTTGAGTTACCTGGTCTCAGGCCGGCTAACAGTAGGGTTTTTTTTTGGGTGGTGCGGGGGGGTGTTGGGGGGAGTCTCGGCCAGGGAGTGGAACAGTTTATCTTCCTGATCGCAATCGTGGGCGCTAAACATGTTAATGCGAATGCTAGATGAATTTTAAATTCCTCACTTCTAAGGGTATTTATCGTTCTAAGCGCAAAATAATATGTATTTAGCAATACAGTTTCACTCCTCCACTGTTGATACACGTGTGCTGAGATCAGTTGAGGTCAGATCAGGAGTGAGATACTCCTTAATATCTGAATTGCCAGCCAATGATTATACAGTATAGCATAATAATAATAATCCTTGCGCTCAAGAATGGCGCAAGGGTATTTGGTGCCCTAGGCGAGCCTTCAGATGTGCGCCCCCTAGTAAATTTGGATAAGCTAATGTTAATACTAAAAATTCATATAATTAATTATCAATGAATGTAATGATAATAGTTATACATTTATTTATGAAACATACTTCTGTTTTATTTAACTATTAAGCATTCTCCGGTCAACTTACTGCAAACTCCCACGCCTCCGCCACTATAAGTCAGCAGTAATTTTCGCCACACGAAACAAACTTTACGTGCTCTGTAACCCTCCAAATTTTGGCGCCCTTGGCGACTGCCTAATTCGCCTAAAGGTAGTGCCGACCCTGCTTGCGTTCCACATAGCACCTTTCACGTCAGGAGGACATCTTGGAGAGCTTCACATGATTCACTGTAAATGTAGTGACTATAATTTGTATGTGAACTCAGGACGAAACCTTGAGCAAGTTTTGTTTGACCTTGAACTGTCTTTCCTCCGCCACATCCGCGCCATGACCAGCACTGCCTTCCACCACCTCCGCAACATGGCCAGGCTCCGCGACTGCCTCACCCCTTGGGCTGCCAAAACCCTTGTCCATGCATTCGTCACACCAAGGCTCGACTATGGAAACTCTCTCCTCGTCAGCCTTCCCAGCTCTTCCCTTCACAAGCTGCAAATCATCCAGAACTCTGCAGATCATGTCCTCTCCCACACTAAGCTCCCCGACCAGATCACTCTCACCTTAGCCTGGCTCCACTGGTTCCCCATCCCCCAGAGGATTGAAATCAAGATCCTTGTCCTCGCTTACAAGGCCATTCACGGCCTTGCCCCCTCCTATCTCTCCAACCGGCAGTCCCCCTATGTACCTGCCTGCCTCCTCCATTCAGGGGGCTCTGGTCGGCTCCATATCCCCCGTACGATCCACCCTACCATCGGTGGATGGGCTTTCAGGCTCTCTGCCCTCACACTCTGGAACTCCAATCCACAATTCCTCCCTTGTCTCCTTCAAGGCCGGACTTAAGACCCTTCTCTTCGATCGTGCCTTTTGCTGCCCTCCCAAGTCTCTCCTCTCCTCTTAACTCTTTCCCTCCCCTCTTAACGCTTTCCCTCCCCTCCCCCCTGCTTGGGTCCCGATCTGACTGTTCAGCAGCTTGGAACGTCCTTCCAATTTGAAAGACGCTCTAGAAATGTAATTTTTTTTTTGTTGTTTCCTTACTCCACATAATAATAATCCCTCAAGAAATAACAATAATAAATTGGTCAACTCAATCTACGACGTTTTTACTCAAGATGTATACTGCAGCTTTGATAGTATAATCTGTGAAGCGCTTTGAGACATCTAGAAGACGTGAAAAGCGCTCTATCAAATGCAATAATCATGATTATTATTATTCACGGAAAATATTTTGGTGCAAATTCCGATATAGAAATTCACACTTGAAAGAGACTTTCAAAGAAGTTTTCCAAAAAATCATTCCTCTGACAAAGGCTGTGCCTCTTTAAAGAGTTGACGTTTGCAGCAATTCTGTTCCTATTTTAAGAATGTGGCATGAAAACAAAAACCTTGCAGCATATATTTTTTCAGCCAATTGAAGTGAAAAATAATACACTGTTATGGTATCATTTATCCTTTGAGGTGTATAATTCACTCAAGACGTATACTGCAGCTTTGATAGGTTTAAAGTACAAACAGAAATATTTTCCTGTAAGGCTGGGGGGAGGGGAATGTCTTCTGAAACCCAACTATGGGTAGATCCATTTACTCATTCTCAAGTGGAAAATGTTCACTGAACCCTATAGTTCTGCTTTTCACCAGATTCTGGATTCCTGAATTCCTAAAAGTACTCGCAGTGAAAATTGCTGTGAATATCTTCACTCCCCCACTGCCTTCCACCCCTTGACTATTGCGGAGACTAGCATGGAAGAGCAGTATATGAAATGGCTTTGCAACCAAGTCCCGCGGCTTCTGCTAACCATTAGACCCAATTTTTTTTTAACCCCTGTGCTCTAAGGGGCCGAAGAGTTATTCTAAATTAATTATTGACAGGCTCCTATTTTTAATTGTCAACAGATTTTATAAAAGCTGATTTGCAGATTTTTCTCCCCTCCCATTTTGTCAGAGAATCAAGTCAAACTGACCTTGGCTACTTAAAGAGTGAACTTACAGTGTGGAAGCAAAGAACTTACAAAACAATTACCGTTATGTTGTACAGTTCCTTCATTTTCTGTTGGCATTTGTGGAAAACTCTTCCTAGTGATCAATTGGTAAAGCCACAGCTAAATGTGTACCACTGAGCTCTGCAAACCAAAACCATTCCAGAAATCGGTCCCCGTTCAGTTTTCAGACCCACTGCACTTGCAGTACTACAATTGTTTACTCCTGAATGCTATCCTGTGCCACATCTCCCATCCCCTACCCTCCCTTTTGCATAAACCTTGCATTTCATCTAGTACCTTACCATGCCATCAAAATTTATCAAAGTGCTTCACAGGATTTACAGTAATGTGTAGCGACTCTGTATTTTGTAGGTGAATGTGGCAGCCAACTTTGACACAGGAATGTTTAACAAGTGTCATGATGGGACAACAGGAAAAACAATTCCAATCTCTTTTTGAACACCTGAACAGAAAGATGGGACCTATGTTTAATGACTCGTCCAATATGTGGAAAATATATATTAACATTGAACAAGGACAAAAATAGGATTTAGCTGTGGTGCTTGTTTCTCTGCCCATCACATATTCGTGAATGATGTGGATGATGTGACAAATCTCAAAGTGCTTCACAAAAAGATAAAGGTTATCACTGATCTGGGAGGAAAGGAAAGAGAGTTTAAGGCTGTTGTCAAAAGGCACAGGTCAAAGGAGGTGTCGATGGCTGGAAGGGAAAGCATGAGATGAAGGAATATTGGGAAATGGGGGGTGCGATTAGTGGATAGAGTGAGGGATGTTACTCCATGACGGTTTCACTGGAGCATCTACAGCATCAGATTGTCTTACTATCTTATTGTCTATTGTGTGTCTTTTACTGCATGACACATATACAGTCAACCCTAGTCGAAGCCGACTTTCTGGACTATGCGCGAATAAATAAATGCGGCACTTTTTTGCGAAACGCGAATAAAATTAGAGCCCCGCGCACATGCATATTTGGGAGGACGCCGGCAGCTCCCGACTAAGTCCGATGACTCCTCGGCTGGCTGGCCCCACGCGGATGCACATTTGGGAGACACCGGCCCCGCGCGCAATGCACACTTGGGAGGACGCCAGCTCCCGCCTAAGTCCGATGATTCCTCGGCCTCGGAGCAATCTGATAGCATTGCATGGGAAACAGAAGAGACAGAGAGCGAGAGAGAGTCTCCTAACACTTCCAGGACCAAAGGTAAAATAATTTAGCCAAGCTGTGGGATTGTAAGGCACTGTTTTATTGTCTTCAGTGAGAGCGGGGAGAGTGACGAGCGGGTAGAGCTGGCCAGTCGGCTGTAACCCACCTCACTATGCACCTTGCATAGGTCGGGTGTGGATGTGCCTGGAGGCTTGAGGTTGGATAGCCTGTGGATCGATTCCCCATTCCCCTTTTTTCCCATTACTTATTAAGCTTATTGAACGCGATTTTACGAAGTGCACTGTTTTCCAGAAATGTAACCTCTGCGTTTGGTGAGGGTCTACTGTATAATAATCAGAGCAACTTTGATTCGTATAGAGGTAGCAGCTCGGAGTGCTAATAGATAAGAAAATAAGAATGTAAGAATTGCTAGAGGAAAGAACACCAAGGACCATCCAGTTCACCTTCCACCATCCTGGCAGTCGTTTGCACATATCATATGCCTCAAAGTATACTGTATCCCAATATATTTCCTAAAAAAAAGGATATAGACATACACACATCTACACAGGCAGAGACACATAAACGGACAGATTTTCTTGAATGCATGGAATGCTTCAGTGATAATTTAACAAATGGTTTTGTCTACAGTGATGGAACTGAAGATAGGATAATGCTTCAGGTGTTTGACTCTCACAATAGGTTATGGATAGGATGCGTGTTTGTGAGGTGGAAGAGATTTGATATTGATGTAAAAACTAATAGGTATGACACAGAAAGTGACACAGAATAACAACATCACCATAATCTGGGATTTACTTGTTCATATAGATAGAACAATAATTTCTAACAAACCAGATATTATCATTAAGAACCAAATAGATTGTACGTATAGTATTATTGATGTGGCTATTCCAAGTTATCAAACTGAACGAATAAGGAACTAGAGAAGGTCAAGACATATATTAATCTACAAATTAAATGCAGATGAATGTTGCCGTATAAAACAACATAGTTCCTATAACTCATTGGTGCAACTGAACTGTTAGGAAGACTATTCAGAAATGGCTTGACAAAATACTTGGTGAACAAAATATTAACCTCTTGCAAAAAAATAGCTATTTTAGGAAATAGCATTCATTCTAGTGTCTGGCGATATATCGGTTATATTGGTATAATTTTTCATATCGATATGCCGATATCGGAAATTTGAATCTATCGGTATATCTAAAAATTCGGTATTTAAAAAAAAACGGTATATCGCAAATATTGGTATATCGTGTCCAGCGATATATCGCTGTATCGGTTATATCGGTATAAAGCGAACTTTTTCAACTTACCTTGTCGTCGGCATTGCAAACCTCCTGAGCCTAGAGCACGGAATGCACGCGCATATCGGAATGCGCACACTCCTCCAAATGCGCGCGCATGCGTAGGATAAAAAAACCTGGCGATATCGTTATATCGAGATATATCAATATGAGCCCACCGATCTATCGATATTGGAAAATTTCCATATCGACGGACCCTAATTCATTCATATCTAAAGTGGCAGCATTATTGGTCTGACTGACCCATCACCGAAAATCATTTAGAAACAAATTTATCTCTGTATCACAAAATGATTTAAACTATAATAGCCTAACAACAATAATAATAATAATAATAATCCTTTCATTTGATGCAGCACCTTATCAGGTCATTCAGACATCTCAATGCTCTTCACAGGAAATAATTTAAAGTGGATTGATTGCGTATTTCGTGGGCGACAGTACCATGGAGTGAACTAATGCTTTGCACTGCTAACGTGTGCTTCCCATTATTAATTGGTACCACTGGAAGAGATCTGAAAAGCTTCCAGCAGTAAAACAATTAGGAGCAGGCATCTCTCTCTTGAACCTACTTTGTTTATATTAAAATCTCTCTTCAAGATCCTTATTGATTCCACCTCTATAGCTTTCTGGGGTGGAGCATTCTTCAACTTTCCGTGTGAAGAAATGCTTCCTGACCCCAGTTCTAATCGCCTTAGTTCTGAATTAAGTCTCGTTTAAGACAAGAATAGTCCATTATGTAACCTGTCAATTTCTTCAAATATTTAAAATACAGTACTTCATACAAGTCACCCCTTCACCTAGTGTATGCTTACTTGTCTTCTTGGTTCAGCGTTTGGGAAATGGCAACAAAAACAATTAGTATTTACATTGTGCCCCTCACATAGGGTGGCATCCTAGAGTGCTTGAATTATTACTTGTGCTGTATATTGCTGTCCAATGGGAGCCAGGGATTTTCGGCTTATCTCCAAAACTGATTGACAGCTCTCAAGGTGAACAAATAACAAACATTACTCGGCAATTAAGGGACCCTTTTTTATATTATAGAATTTAAGCTTTCTGAGGAAAAGTACTTTAGAATTAAAATGAGGAAATTCTGGGGCTATTCAAGTTTAATTACAGTTTGTCTATATGTAATAAAGGAATATAACAGCAGTGTCCTAAATCTGGGTAAATGGTGTTCTGGATTCAGTCTTATTCAATTAGTGCTGAGAGTTAAGGCCAACAATAGGGTTACTTTTAACCTTCTTGATGCAAATACAAGACTCCAAATTATTACGCTAACCTTGAGGAGGATGCTGCATGATGCTGCTTGATTCTCCTGCTGTTTACTGTATTTCTTTAAAAGACATTTTTTTTCATTTGAGGGCGTGTTTGTGTACAGCTCACTGATGAGAAGCAGATTCTAACACCTATTGCGCCTCTCAGGAGTGAATTCTTGGGCTGTTGAGTTGAGCTCCAATCACGCAGTAAAGCAAAACAGTACATTGCTGGCATTTGCTTATCTGATTCACTCTTGTAACCTTGGAGCCTCGTGTGGTCATACATGCATGTATTATGGGATGCGTGCGTGCAAAATACTTTTGTGCATGTAACGACCATACAAGGAAATGGATAGAGGTGGAAAGAATTGCTGGAAGAATCCATTAGAACGAGGCATAAATTTAAAATCAGAGCCAGGACAACTGAGGTTAAGAATCATTTCTTCACACAGAGTTGTCGAAAATGTGGAACATTTTGTCCCAGAAAGCCATAGAAGCTAAGTCAATAGGAATTTTTCAAAAACAGTCAGGCATAATACTTGTGTAATCATGGTTTTAAGGGGTATGATGTAAGGGCAGTGCAGTGGGCTTAAAAGATCTGATAACATCAATAAATTGGTGCGACAGGCTTGATCGGCTGATTCTTCCAACAGTCTCAATAGTGAGACAATAGTTCTCCACATTTACCCTAGCCGAGTAGTACATATCAACCAGCCTATAAATTTAAAATCTACTGAGTTGGCTGGTTCATTGATACACCTGGTAATCCCTACTGATACATTTTATATACAGTACTGTATATATAAATAATAATAATAATCCTTGCATTTGATATATCACTTTTCACATCTTATCTACGTCTCAGAGACACATTCATACCAATTCTGCCTCCCTTATTGAAGTAAAGTTGGTGCCTAAACATTTCTTTTATGCAAGTTTTGTGTCCCAAGTACGTTCAGGAATTCACAGAACACACGCAAGGAAAATAGACATTCACCCGCAAAATCTATATTTTGTTTAAATATATCTATCTGTTACACTAAACATAGTACTATTTTCATAGTCTGTGCAAGGGACTGTAATCACAACGAATAAGAAGACAATTTGGCGGGATGGATTGTATATTTTTGAGGAAAAGAATTGCTAATTTTCTTGACTAGAGGGGTACTTTGTGGTTGAAAAGCCACACTTTATTTTGCACAAAGGGCTTGCATTAAATCAGGGAAATTAAAATGCTTCCTATAGAAAAAATATGGCATGAAGGCTCATCTGTATTTAACGTGGTTAGCAGTACATGAAGCTCCCATAATACATCTATTCCAGTGACTCAGTGCAGAACCCTTGGATGCTTATTCTGAATTCCAGCTCCCACATATGCAGAATAGAGCGAGGCTAACAAGAGAAATGCTCTGCATTGTGATCTATGTAAACTATCACTTCTGGTCTTCCCTTTCTATATTTTCTTTTTTATTCAAATAGTTGTTTAGACTTTGCACCCCCCCCCCCCCCCCTCCAAATTTAGTACCCCCCATATTGTTAAAGGACATTATGGACTTGAAACCTGTCATGACCGCCCGAGCCAGTCAGGTGGCAGGATGGCCTGAGTGACAAGCCTAGTGACCAATTTGTCAAATGAGCATTGCATTCCAGCAATTAATTTCTCAGGAGCTAAGTTAAGTAGGAGAATTCTAGATAGGGTTCTGACTGTAGGACCCTCTATTGGTTGTACATGTTTGGGGACAGCAAACAGTACCCATGGACTGCAACCCAGGAAGAGGAAACGAGACCTGGAGGAGAGAAAGATATGCCAATGGTGAGAACATTTTTTTGAGGAATTGCCCAGCTTAACAAACAAAGATTTATTTAGGAATAACATATTATTAATTGCCAAATACCTACAGATTATCTGAACCTAGTGTAAAGGCATATGACCTCTCCAGCTACTCATATTTTTCACATAGTGTAAAATGTATGTGCTTAATTTTCACAAATAAAAAAGAAGTGCAGCAAAATATTTAATTTCACAACATTTGAATATTGCAGACGCCTAAATGATTTATAGGATGCAATTTAAGAACAAATGAAGATCAAATAAAACTCAATTGTCATTTGCCAAAATATGCTGCAGAAATTGCCACACGCGGGAGGGACACAAAGGGAAGGCAAATGTGTAACTTTTTTTTCAATTTTGCGCACCCAACGCTAAAATTAAGGTGTCACAGGGTGCCTGTATGGCTGTTAATGTCAAGCCCTGGCTTAAGTATTGGCTGATACTGAAGTGATAGAGGTAATACAAAATCCTTCCTGAAAATGTAACAAACCTTCCTGAAAAATTACTATAATCTTCCTGAAAATCTTCCTTGCTTTTTATTAAATGTTCTTACTGAGATCTCTCTCATCTCTCTCACTCTCTGTCTCAATGTGCTATTTAAATGCAGGTTGCTGTTTTCCCCCAAATTTATGTGTAGGCAGACATGGGAGCCAATTTTGCACACAGCAATGTCCCAGAAACATTTATGAATTTTTTTTTAACACTGGAGGATTGCTGACAAAGACACGGGGAAAACCTTCCCTTCATTTTTCACTAATCTTATTGGATCTTTAATATTCAATTGAACAGGGGACTTTGGTTTAGCCTCTCACCCAAATACAGCACTTCAAGCCTATGGTGCTCCCTCAGCACTGTTTGGAGTATTCGTGTATACAGTAGTGAGCTCTCACAGTGCTAAAAAGGAGCTCTTTAGAGACTGGATTCCTGGTTCCAATTCCAATCGGACGCTTCCCCACACTCATCCATTCTGACTTGCAAATCGGTTTGAGGGGTTTGAAGTTTCCAACAGCAATGAATGTTAAATTAAGCCACTGTCTTTCAGTCAAAGGAGATTGAAATGGTGGTCAGTAAGGATCAAAATCATGTGTTTTACACAAAGGGATTAACCTTGCTCATGATGAATGGAATCACAGATGTTCAGGGCAGGGTTAATACAACAAACTTTGAACCTACTCAATTTATTTCTTGCGCTGAGTCCAAAATTAACAAACAAAACTACAGAGCTGCATCGTCTGTTTCTACTGGAGACTTTTACTGGCTGTCATAGGTCACTTATCACTTGAAAAGCCTCCGGATATTATATACATCCTCAGCCTAAACTGGTAAGTGATCAACAGGGGTTCAGACATGGATTGCTGCAAAGCCCCAAAGCAGAGGGACTGAATTGTGGTCAGGAACAGGAAACCTATTGAAAACACTTAACTTGGGGAAGCCCAGGATTGAACCTTCTTATTTATGTGGCTCAGTGCTACAACGGGAAGCTATTCCCATTCCTTCCAAAGAAAGAACATGTACATTTTCAGAAAAAGTATATTGACAAAATGATCTGGGTCTAGGATTCCCCTTCTGTAACTCACCTGGCTTGTATCCACCTTCATATCTCTATTCAATGTTTTCACTTGTCAGAAATTGAATGTGCACTCTCTCCCCAAAAGAATGCACCTTGTTAACCTAACCCTGAAGAGTTTAGAGACGGGTTGGCAAGAGCTAAGATTTGGGAAATCCAAAATATGTATTGGGGTAGTGCAATAATAATAATAATAATAATCCTTGCATTTGATAGAACGTTTTATCACATTGTTGAGATGTTTGAAAGTGCTTCATAGTATATACAATATAGTCAATTGACTGTATATTTTGTTGGTAAAATGCAGCAACTAATCAGTTTAACAATATAAAACTGCAACTTTTGGTTGCAAATATTGATGCGCTTCCTGCTAATTTTCAGCTAGACCCTTTCTACCTGTTAGGATTTGATCGTGGAAGATGAATAGGAGCCTAGTGGGAACAATCCCAGGTCCCAGCGACTGGTTTGCTTCTCTAAGCCTTGCAAAAATGCCAGACTGGCTGGTTTGTCATCAGCAGTGCCTTGGAGTACCGTGGATTAGCCAAACTCAGGAACAGGACTATCAAAATCAACCCACGAGATGATCTTGATAGTTTGAGGATATCAGCTGATCACCCAAAATACTTCACCGTTAAGACACTAAAGTAAATACATGCAGTGCAATGCAGTCAAATAGAAACACAGTTAATACTCAATATGCGTAACATGCTCATTGATTCCTGCTGCTGTGGTCCCTGTTCACATGTGCAACACATTGTAACCTTCAGGTTAAACTGCAGATGCCTCAAGGATACGCATATGCACAATAAAAAACATTGGCGCACAATTGTGGGCACTGTAGAACAATTATTTCATTGCGGAAAGCTTTAGAGGCCTGAACTGAGCAAATCAACTTACCATGTACGTAGAAGTGGCTGGAAGTTGCAGTATGTGCAGGTCTTTTGTTCGTTAATTAACCACTGCTGCCTCTTTCACTACAGTGGGCTTCTGTTGCTGGGAATATCAGAACAACATAAATGTATATAAGATGTTGCATGGAACACAGTGTCAAAATAACTAGAAGCAAAGCCCAGGATTGCAAGGTAGCTGGGTTGGTAAAATAGCCTTTTAACATGTTTTATATTTGTCACTGTCCTTCATGAATGAATTTCAACGATTACATTACGTGGACTGTTAAACAATGCTAGAAATAATCAAAATATTTTAATATTGTAATAATAATACTGTGGTCAATCAATCCAGGACTGTGCATGGGACACTGCTGTGCGCAATTCGGTGCCTCGTTTCTCACACAAAACACACAGTCACTGCACATTACAGTGTATACCGTGAAGCACTTTGAGGCATCTCGACGATGTGATAAGATGCTATGTCAAGTACAAGAATTACTATCATGTCGTGACTTGCCATTGTCCAGGTTGACACTCGAATGCAGTGCTTCAGAAGTCCTGCATTGTTGAAGGTGTTGTCTTTGGGATTGGGTGTTAAACGGAGGTTCTGTCTGCCTGTTAAGGTAGAAGTTGCAGATCCCATGGTACTGTAGAAAGAGAAGACATGGAGGCATTGATAACTCAGTGACACATTTTGACCCTGCCTCTTTTTCCCTCCTGGAGTTTGTGTCTGCACTTTTGAATTTGATGGGCGTTCGGGTCGCGATTACATATATTTGGGGTGATGACATTACATGCATGATGCACATGCAAAGAGATGAGAATTTTATTTTTTCGCAGTCAGTGCTGATGCAATAACAATGTCTGAGCCAGGAACTTATTGTTGAGAGCTCATCGTCTTTCTCCTGATTTCAGCTGCTCAGAAACTGCTTGATGTCAGTTAGGGAACGGCGATATGGGATTTTTCCGGATATGGATATATCGGTTTGCTCATACCTGCTTAAACCGATCTATCGAGTTTTTATACTACGCATGCGCGTGCATTCGAAGTGCGCGTGCATTGATGGCGCGCGTGCATTTATGGTGCGCGCTCAGTCGCGGTGCGCGCGCATTGACGGTGCGTCCGCACTGACGATGCGCGCGCAGTCGCGGTGCACGCACATTTCGAAATGCGTGCTCTAGGTCCAGAAAGTTTGTAATGTTGGTGTCAAGGTCTGTTGAATTATACGATGTTGTTTGCTCCCTACCTCCCCCTCTCCTTCTCTCCCTCCTCTCCTCTCTCCTTCTCTCCCTACTTTCCCCTCTCCTTCTCTCCCTCCCCCTCCACTCTCCCTCTCTCCCTCCCCCTCCACTCTCCCTCTCTCCTCCCTGTCTCCTCTCCCTCCTTTCCCCCTCTCCTTCTCTCCCTCCCTCCCCTCTCTCCTTCTCTCCCTCCCCTATCTCCTTCTGTCCCTCCCTCCCCTCTCTCCTTCTGTCCCTCCCTCCCCTCTCTCCTTCTCTCCCTCCTTTCCCCTCACTCCTTCTCTCCCTCCTTTCCCCCTCTCCTTCTCTCCCTCCCTCTCCTCTCTTCCTCTCTCCTTCTCTCCCAACTTTCCCCCTCTCCCCCCTCCCCTCTCTCCTTCTCTCCCTCATTTCCCATTGCTCCTTCTCTCCCTCCTTTCCCCCTCTCCTTCTCTCCCTCCCTCCCTCTCCTCTCTTCCTCTCTCCTTCTCTCCCTCCTTTCCCCTCGCTCCTCCTCTCCCTCCTTTCCCCCTCTCCTTCTATCCCTCCCTCTCCTCTCTTCCTCTCTCCTTCTCTCCCAACTTTCCCCCTCTCCTTCTCTCCCTCCCTCCCTCGCCTCTCTCCTTCTCTCCCTCCTTTCCCCTCGCTCCTTCTCTCCCTCCTTTCCCCCTCTCATTCTCTCCCTCCCTCTCCTCTCTTCCTCTCTCCTTCTCTCCCAACTTTCCCCCTCTCCTTCTCTCCCTCCATCTCTAAACACAAAATAGAACACACACACACCAAAAACAAAATCTAGAGATTTATTCTCCTCCATTTCTTGCTTGAAACTAGCATGTAATGTCCACGTGTAAATGAGATCTATTACAATAGAAAAGAGAGAGACAGACAGTCTGACTGTTAGAGTTAGAAGCCAGATTATCACTGCTGTGTGTGTCTGACTAGACACACACATAGAAGCAGTGATAATCTGGCTTCTAACTCTCTCACACACACAAATAACACTTACAGCCACAAAATGCCACTTATTTTTATGTAGTCTGAAGTCTGAATTAATGTCCTTCGCCATTGGCAAGCTCTCCTTTGCTATGCAAAAAGTGACAGCGTTCGTGATACTTTGCCACTTTTTGTCCCCTCTGGTACAATGTTCTCCTCTTAAATAAAGCAGGAATTGTTTGAGCTGCACTGGCCCCACTACCTGTCGCTTTCTCCGAAGCGCTGGTTCGACTTCCTGCTGTTGCCGACAATGATTTCGCTCTGAGGGCAGCGTGCTGGGCGGGGTGGTGCTGCTTAATGTGATGTCGCAGGTTGCTCGTGCTCGAATCAGATGTCTTAACCAAGACCTTGCAAACTGTACATCTATACACACCATTACTGACTGCATTGTTTTCAAAGTAGTCCCATACAGGGCTTCTTTTCCCCATGATGAGAAAGGTAAATTTTCAAACTACAATTTTCAGCGATGCGACTTTGTTAAGACGCCACGACTCACGTCGAGTATACGCAGTAAAGTGTGCGTGCGCATCGGATGTGCGCGCCCGTTAATTGTGCGCGCGCACCGAATGTACGCGCATTCCATGCTCTAGATCTAGGAGGTTGCAATGCCGGCAACAAGGTAAGCTGGAAAAGATCGCATTACACTGATAATACCAACAATATTGATATATTGCCAGGAACGATATTAAAAATATATCGATGTATATTTTTAAAATCGAATCTCTCGATATAACAGTTTTTTTAGAATCACCATATCGGCATACCGATCTGAAAATCATATCGGGTTTAATCGAAAAACCGATTAATCGCCATTCCCTAATGTCAGTACATGATAACGCTCACGCAAGAGAAATAAAACTGGTGCAATGCTACTGTTAGTGTGTATCATTAAAAAATGCGGAAAAGTTGATATCCATCACATATCATGCATTTTTAAATGTTATCTTTCCAGTTGTTTATGAATCTCAGGATTATTCTACAAAATACAGATTACAGTCCTGTGCTTCAGTCTGACTCGAGTTTCTTATCACCACAGACATGTAATGCCCCAGGTTCATTCTTTCCAGTCCAGACAGATTCCTTTGGAAACAGCCCATCAACAAAGGTAAAAACACGCAGCAGCTCATCCGCCACCTGAAAGTTGCAGCTGATGTATTGGCTGCTTCCCGCCTCCCCACTCACTGTGGTTATGGTGGGCACAATGGTCTTGGCACAAAGTGTCAAACATTCTTGATATGACTTGTCAAACCATCCCTCCCCTCCTTTGTGGAATGTCGTTTGCTTGTGCAGTTGAAGGATTTCTGGTACAGGCAGGCCACTGTGGCTTGCAGGCACTTAAGAATGCAACTACTGAGAGTTGCTCATATTCTTATGGATATGGCTAATACTTTGGGGCCTGAAACAGATTTGATTTCTAACAACATCTAGTCACAAATTGGAACCCCCTCTGATGACCGGAAGTCTGCTCTGCACACACCTGGCAATTCTGCTTTGGAAGTTGATTTTGCAGAGCGAATTTCCAGTGGATTGGAATAATATACTTACAAGCTGTTGGAAGAAATCCATATTTATGACTTGAAGTCTTTATTGAGCAGTCTTGTTATAGATCCTATTGTTCTCCTAAATCTGCATATATTTTATTGTAAGTGAAAGCATCTGCAATTACAGTCTGCACGACTTTGTGCCAGTCAGTGATGTCTTCCTGCTTTAAAACCACGATAACCATGGCCCTTTTCTGTCCGGTGGCATTGAGTAGAGTTGTGCTGCTTCCCCAGTGCTGTGGAGCCACAATAAGCTGGTCCCCTCAGCAGGCCACAGGTATCAAAGCACACACCTGGAGCATGTTGCTTTCCTGACCACCTTTGTGTGGGAGAGAGGAACCTCAAGGTGGGGAAGAAAAATACATCCAAACCGGTAGTAAATATTTTCCTTGAGACTTTCAGATTCATGCACACTGCCAACAAATGGGAAACGCATCAATAGCCACTTATTTGGTTGTGTTTCACAATTGGTTTGCCCAGAAAATACAATTGATCCACTTTACAATATATTCTATGAATCATTTGAAACGTTTCTCTGACGTGCTACGGTGGTACACCAAATGCAAGAGTTATTATTCTATTATTATAATTGTATCACACTGCCTGTCTCTATGTGTAGCTCACATTGCAAAGTGTTGTCAGGGTTAGCAACATGAGTAAGGAAGAAACACCTGAAGGATCAGAAGAGTTGAGATTTGACAACAACCTGGATTTATAGCCCTCCACACCGGACGGCGTCTCCGAGCAGATTCCTACAACAAGCATGTGTTGGACTGGCGCTGAGCTACTAGTGTGAAGTGTATGATTACTTAATAATAGTAATAATAATCCTTGCATTTAATATAGTGCTTTTTCATGTCTTTGAGATGTCGCAAACTGCTTCATAGAATGTACTGTAAAGTGATTTGACTATATATTTTGTGGGTGAAACAGGGCAGCCAATTGTGAGCAGCTGTGTCCCACTAACAATCGTTCCTCTTGGTAAGCATACCCACCAACATGCATGACACCACCTCCTCCAGTGGTGAAGTGTTGCACCCCCAGGCTAGCAGAAGGAAACCCAGCAAACAGATATCCATCCATACCTGACAACTGCGAGCTTCTGTAGTTGGGTCACTTCATGGCTAGCCTGTCTGGTTTTCTTTCTGAAGTGGCTTCCAGCGATTGCTAAAGTCTTACAAACAGACCCATGCCTTTCACTGTCACAAGCCAGACAGTTCTGGAGACCACCAATGCTGAAGAGACAGTTGCCGAAGGAATGCTCCTCAAAGCTTATGGCTTAACACACTGGTACATGTACAGTGCTGCCATCAGTTTTTACCAAAGTCTGTAAGAAGATGAAGATTTACTGTCTGAATCACCTTTTAAAATGGGAAATAGAATTCATCTTATCCTCTGCTAAAAGTTTCAAACCATGTGTCGCCTGAGGCTGAATTATCTCCTAACTAGGAATTCAGTCTCTGAATAAACACTGTGGAAGCAAAACTGATGTAGGAATCCTTCAATAGGAAGTTTGGGACTGTTGGTCCTTTATCCATACGAGGGAGGGCTTTGTTGAACCATGTGAGGATGTGTAGGTGTGGGAAATTTAAATAAAATAATACTAATCCTTGCATTTGATAAAACGCCTTATCATGTAGCTGAAACATTTCAAAGCGCTTCACAGAATATGGTGTAGCATGAATTGAATGCATATGTTGTGGGCAAAACGTGGCAGCCAATTATGCACAGCAGTGTCCCACAAACACTCATGGATTGAACATGGACAGTCATTGTCACCATTCAGCACTAACTGGATACAGAGGGTGACGAGCATGTGGAATTCAATGCTGGAAGCATGGTTGAAGCAAAATGTATCAAATGTATGGGCTTGTCTGGAGTACACTGCCAACACAGATTAGTTGAGTTGAATTTTCTGTTTTTGAGCGTAGTACTGTATGCAACTATGCATCTATAGCACGGAGAGGGGTTTTTCTGGAGTAGATCGAGAGAAACTATTTCTACTGGCAGATGGGTCATTAATCGGTGGCCTAGCTTCAAGATAATTGCAAAAGAACTGAAAGGGGTAATGGAAACAGATTAAATAACAGCTTTTAAACAGGAATTGCGCAGGTACTTCAAGAGGAATACTTTGCAAGGATATTGGTAAAGAGCAGAGAAGTGGGACTGATTGGGTAATTTTCCCAAAGCGCCAGCACAGGCACGGTAGACTGAGTGCCTCCTTCTGTGCTGTAATATTTTGTGATTCCACACTGGTGCATCTCCTTCTCCATTACTGTAAAATTACAAATACAGAAGGTGTAAATAAAAGCAGTTTATTTTAAGAGATGCAAAGTATTTAAAAAGAAATGAAGGCAGGAAGTAACCAGTTGGGTATGGATTTGAAATCAATGGGGGAGGTTGGGCTATTGCATTGAATTGGACCAAAGCCTTGGATCTCAGCCAGTTGGTTCATGCTGTCGATGCCAAGTTGGAGTTTTAACGAGTTTGAGAGAAACCTCCAATGTGGGAGATGCCATCCTGGTTTTACCAGAATTCCTGTTGGAATGGATAGTAATAATAATCACTAGTTGTTGCATTTTATATAGTGCCTTATCACATCTTTGAGTCATCTCAAAGTGCTTCACAAATATACTGTGAAGAGAATTGACTATATTTTGTGGGTGAAATGCGGCAGCTATGATAGTGTCCCACAAACAGTCGTGAATTGAGTGACCTTTTTTTTGAAGAAATTATTTTTTGAAGGATGAAAAAGTATGACAATTTTTTAGTGTCATATGACTTATCTTTTGAAATAAAATCCTCTGCCACAATGTATTGCAGATGTTAAACCTCGAGAATGCTTTCCAGGGGATTCGGTGGGGCAGTGGGTTAGCAAACTGTTTTTGCCTCCAGCAACTGGGTTTGAATCCATCCCACACAATGGGATGAAAGCCTTCTCTCTTTGCCAGCAGAAAGGGATGATTCACAGCAATGATATTCTGAGCAATTTGGAAACGGGGGTTAAAGCACATTGCACGTTAAAATATTGTTTTGGGTTTACTTTTTCAATCTCATTTACTGTTTTGCATACCACTATAAGGTCTTCTCTAAGACATCTCCTAACCAGACTGAAGAGCTTCCAATAATCATCCTTGCATTTGTTACATCGCCTTAGCTTGCCTTCAAAACATTGCAAATCGCTTGTTTCAACTGCTTCCCACACGAACTAGGCAAATGCTGTTGTGAGATCTTACTAAAAGCAACAAAATTCACTGAGCACTGTAGATGGGAATGAGTTAACTATCTTGAGTAGAAAACTGAAAAAGGAATTGGTTTAGCTTTTAATTTTTTAAAGGGAAATGACACCAGCTCAAAGTAACAATAATGTTTTATTTTCAAAGTAACAATCTTGTACAACATACTCTGAGCAACACGTATGTTTGAGACAATAGAAACGTAATCCAAATCAGTATGTAGTTGCTGGGTCATTGGTGAGCCTAAGCCTAATGCTATCCATGTATCAAACAACGCCAAAGTTTTACTCTTTACAGTGTGAGAAAATGTTTCTGGTGATAAAAGATTGTGTCCGTCTCCTGAGCAAATACAAAAGCTGGATTCTGTCCCAACAGCGGGCTGATCAGATCCCTTCCCCACCCCCTCACCACTACGCCGCCTCCTAGTTGTGAACGGAACAAGCCTCTGCCACAAGCAGCATGCTGAAAAGATCAAAAGATCTCATATCTCATTGCAGGAACCTGAGTATCATGGGCTAATGGGATTCGGAGAAGCATCATACAGGACTCTTTAAATCGATTGTCTGCTTGTAACAAAACTCCAATAATGCAATAAATACAGTCAATGTTTCAAACCAACAAATCCTTGTGGCTCACTTAAAGCTGCCTTGAACATACTTTAAAACCAACAGCACTCAGAAAGAATAGAGTGACCCAGCCCATGATTAAGCAAAAGCAAATATGCATAGGCTGCCTTCAAATAGGCAGGTTATGAGTTTATAATGACAACCATCCTTGCCTTTGATGTATCGTGTCATACATGGCAGTGATATTTCTTGAAGCATGATAAGTGTAGTTACTATGTATTTTGTAGGCGAATGTGGCGGCCAATTTGCATGCAAAACAGTCGCACAAAAGTTAGCCATCAAGTGAATGATCAATTTTATTCAAAGGTTTGCTGGCCAAAAACACCAGGAGAAACTCAGTTTTCCTTTTGAACAGGCAGCTGGAACCTCAGTTCACCTGAAGGAAGACACCTCCAACAATGTAGCTCATCCCTAACTCTCCAATGGAGTATCAAACTACATGTGAGTTCAAATTCCTGGCATAGTGAGTTTGAACTCACAAGAATAATAATAATAATCTTTGCTTTTGATATAGCGGCTTATGACATCTTCAAAACTTCTCAAAACATTTTACTTTTGATGTCACAACCAGTTTTACCCCTTACTCAGAATACCCAAATCCAAACTTATGACAGATTTGGCTGGATCACACTAAGACCTACCGCTCCGCTCTTCCCTCTGCCAAATCCTCCTCCAAGGATAACCCCAGGCTCCGCATCTCCACCACTACCTATCTCCTCTGTCCACCTTCCCATGTCTCACCCATCCTCTCTTCCAATTCTAACTGCGAAGAGATGTTGAACTTTCTCATAATCAAACTTGAAGGGATCCAATAAGATACCTCTACCCCATCTACCACTACCCACCTATTCCCTCTCCCTCAGGATCCATCCCCACCCACCCCATTTGTTGTTGTTATCATCAAATGATTTCATTCCAAATGGCACCTTGTAAAATGTCACTTGACTTCCAACAAGGTCAATGTCTCCTTCCTTATATCCTTCCTCAATGAGCTGCTGACTTAATAGAGGAGATTTAATAGAAGTTTTCAAAATTATGGGGGTATTTGACAGGGTGAACAAGGAGCAACTGTTTCCACTGGCCGATGGGTCAGTAAGCCAAGGATACCATTGAAAATAATTTTTAAAAGACAAGAGGGAAGTTGAGAAACTTTTCCATACAGCAAGTTGTTAGTACAGTAAAAGCCTGTTTATCTGACACCTGATCAACTGTAACTTCCATATAACCGGCATCACAAAAAAAAGTCCGCATTCGATTAACCGGGATTTATCCGGAAAAATGCATTGAAAATTTTTTACGTTTTCGGCTGAATATCCGGCAGGCACTTTAACCGGCATTGGCCAGGTCCTGAGGGTGCTGGATAAATGGGCTTTTACAGCATTGGAATGCATTGCCTGAGAGGATGGTGGGAACCGATTCGATAACAAACTTTAAGAGAGAAGTAGATAATTATTTGGGGAGGACACGTTTGCAGGGCTATGTGGAGAAAGCGGGGGAGTGGGATTGATTTGGATAGACAGCACAGACACAATGGGTCTAATGGCCTCCTTCTGTGCTGCATGATGCTATGTGGTCAGTATGCTTATTTTTTTACATACAGATTTGGTAACAGAGAGCTGTTTGAAACCTGGGCAGCGGATGAGTAGGAGGCCACAGTTCATCAGCTTGATGGTTTAGTGGGATGCAGAGAGCTGATTTGCTCCATTCTTTAAACAGCAGGAGTGCCCTTTCTTTAGAACTGAAACTGCTGGAGACCAGCGTTGTGGTATACCATGGCCATCTGTGTTGGAACTCGGTTCTCAAAATCCAGGGCTGTTGACCAGAGAATCAAGTAGTAAACTATTACTTCTTGGGAGGAGAATGCAGCAGTTTTTTTGTGATGAAAAATGTTTACCAGAGTGAGAGTTTATGTGACCGTGAAGCCTGAGCTGAAGGGGGAAACGTGAGAATGGTAACACAAGTGCAATGGCAAATGAACGTGGAGTACATTTGAGCATCCCTATAAATCGTTTTGATTTAGAGAAGGAAAAGCTGTCACTTCTGGTCAGTCCTCTGCTGATATACTTGCTGGAGATGTAAATGAGAGGAAAATAATTGAGGTACAGTGTTTCCTTTATATTTGACAATTATATTTTCAGTCCTACTATGAGTATTCTAAAGGTCAGTAAACAACATGTATTGGTTTGACCTCCACTTTGATATGCCCACTAGGTGATCACGTGGGAACAAAGTAAAAAGAAAAGTGGGAAAGCAGCTTCCAAGTTAAATCTTTCCAAAATTCAGAAACCTTAAATTCACAAGATTGGTTGGATGAAGAAATCACTTCAGCTCATCCAATCTCATTCTTTCAGGACATACGACCAACTGCCCTACCCGTCACAGCATTAAGCTGCTTTTGAGATGAGTGTACTGTCCTGGCCCCTATCACTTTCCTAGCTACCTGTACCAGTCATTGATTGCCTTAAGAACTCTCTGTTATCTGTCCTGAAATTGCCCTTCACAACTCTAAACCTATGTCCTCTTGTTCTGGCTTCTTGCATCGTTAAGAATTGATTTGGGTTTGCTTTTTCAATCCATTTTAAAAATGCATGAGATTCCCTGAGTCATGTTCTCTTCTAAAGATTAAAAAATCATATAAAACTATTTTGTAACATCTAGGATGGGGGATTTAGCAAAATCTCCATTGCAAACTTTTTGGAAAACATATTGCAACACATTTGTAGTCTTCTCAAGTCTTGAATTTCTGACTGGGCAATGTTTTAATCTTTGAATTTCTGGCTTGTAATGTAAAGCATACAAAACAAATGATCTGTTTTCCCAATTATTTGGTCAATTTGTTTAATCGTATCCTAATTACCCTGAACTGCCTAATAAGTTGCTATTTTCATTAATCAAAGCTTTCTGTGATGTCTGCAGCACTTCAATTTCCATTACTTTTAAATTACTATTATTATTTGAGGAATTGATTGCAGGTTACTTACCACATGTATCAAAGCATGTCATAAAGTGTTAGATTGAGGATTAATGAACCGGTATTCACACTACACTTGAGAAGATGTTCCCTCCTAATTACAGATGCATCTAATAATAAGAAATTAATTTCAGTAAGGGAATGAATCAGAAGTCCTTTCTCTCTCTGACTGTGCTTTCAGCCACCTTCCCGTCTACTGTCTCCTGCCCACAACTTCCCCTCCCCCCCCGCCCCGATAGTCTCCCACCTTGATCGGAATGCAATAACATAACTATAAAGCACATTGAGATGTTTTCCTACATGAAAGTTGTTGTTGATTCAACTGTTGTAATAGTGTTTTTTAACTGTAGATTTAGTCTGTGTCCTGGTATGGAGCTATTCCCCGACCTCCGATATCGGACATTATCAGAGCAGATCTGGAAAGCTATATCTCCAATGTGATGGGAAGAAGATGGATTTCGTGACATCTACTGCAAGATATCAGATATTGTAGTCTGATATTCAGAATCTCTGAGAGTATTATTCATTGAGGAATCCCATTAGAAATTCTGACAAATCATGGGAGCACTTCTCCAGATATATTGTTGGAGCAAACCCTACAACTGGAGATTACTGGTAGTTATTGGATTAAGTCACCAATGGCACAACTTGATTTATTTTTTAGGGATTCCAGGAACAAGTACTATAACTCAGATCTTATTTATCCTTCTGTTTGGCATTTTGTAGATGGAAGGGAATTGCCTGTTCAGATAGACATGCAAGATTGCATGGCACTATTTGAACAGAGAAGGGAGTTTATCCCAGTTTCCGGTTCAACCACCCCCCCAAATAAAATTGGTCATTCACTTTGTGACTATTTTGGGGACATTGCTGTACCTCACTGACTTTCAAAATACCCAGTCAATACATTTTACAATGGCTGCTTTGAAACGCTTTGAGACCTCATCCCGACATAAAGGATACTTTATCAAGTGTGAGGATAACGTTAAGTTCTGGCGAGCTGAAAGTTTAGGAGGAAACAAATCCTTGTAGCATAGAAATAATTTTGAAAGAAGAATTGCCACATAATGCCGCATTCACACAACATCAAATTGTGCTCGCCCCACATTTACACTGAAGTGACACTTGGATGGAAGAAAAAAGAAAGATGTGGGTGTTTAAAAATGATGTAGCAGTTAGTTTGTGTCATGTCAGATTGATAATATAGCGTGAAGGGCACTATATAAGTGCAAGTTGTAATTCTTGCAGTAATCTAAAATGTTGGACTTGACGCCTTAACACAAAAAAAGACAACTACACATATGGATTACAAAAAATAATTAACTGTTCATTACTTGCATATTGTGAGGATTCCTAACATAATCAAGTAAGGAAATGATTATTATGAAAAGATTGCTATTTTAAACAATCAGCAGGTTTGATAGATCTCAATGTGCAGTTTACTAAAAACAATAGCTAAAAGAATTGTGGAAGATTTTGCAACAGACATATCAATGCCAATAGTTGACTGAATTTCATGGGTTGTAGTCCTACAAACAAAACTTACAAACAAAACTTACATTTATATAGCGCCTTTCACGTCGAGAGGACATCCCAAGGCGCTGTACAGTCAGGTAGGACAAGAGCAGGGTGGGAAGGATCAGGGCAGGATGAAGAATAGTAGGAAAAGTAACTGTATATTAGTGGGTGAAACGTGGCAGCCAAATTGCGCACAGCAGTGTCCCACAATCAGTCATGGAAGTGGGACTAGGGGCAAAAGGGGGTAAAGAAGCAAAAGGGGAGGGGTCGAGGCAGGGGGAAGAAAAGCAGGAAAGTCGACTGTATACTTGTGGGCGAAACGCGGCAGCCAAATTGCGCACAGCAGTGTCCCCACAAACAATCGCGAAAATGGGGCCAGGGGAGAAAGGGGGAAAAGAGGGTAAGGGGGGATAGGGAGGGAAAGGTGGGATGGGATAGGGTTAGGGAGGAAGAGGGGGGAGAAAGGGGGGTAAGGAAGAGAGGGAGGGAAAGATGGGTGGGGGCAAGATCAGAAAGAGGGAAGAAGGAGGGAAGGGGAAAAGGGAGGAGAGAAAGTGGGGAAAGGGAGTGAGGGAAGAAGAAGATGGGGGCAGGGGTGGGGGGAATCAAACAACAATAATAAATAACAAAAGCAATAATATTAACAACAAAAACAGCAACAAACAATCGTCCAGCAACCACTCCTTGTCCTCGCCGCCCGCCTGGATGATCCCTGAGATGGCGGGAAAAAAGGTCCCAGTGTGGTGTCAGGCCCCCAAACCGACCGGCTCCTCAGTCGGTGAACTCGGGGACTCAGTGATGGCCCTGGCACCTCGGACATGGTGTGTCTGGCCGGCTCGCACAGCAGCAGCAGCAGCAGCCCGATCGCCGTCTGGATCTCCCGCGACGAGATGATCCGTCGCTTGCAGCACCTGGGCGCTCTCGCCCTCGCGGAAGACGTGCGCCACCCACTGCCTGAGGAAAGTGCCGAGGTCGCGGCCTTCCTAGGTCCTGTCGAGGGGCCACTCTTCGCACAGCCGGAGGAAGCGCTAAATGGTGGCAGATACAGCACCTACAATTTTCTCTGTGGTTGAGAAAGGTTCAGATGGAACATTACATCCGGAAGATTTTCATCGTGTTTTTAGTTCATTATTCAGTTATCAATAGTGCAGTAGGAGAAGTACCTCTATCCCTTTCCATCTTCCAACACCAATTATCATTTTAATTGATTTTGAGGCTATCTACCTTTGCTCAAACTTAATTCCCAACATTATTGGGAAGCCTTCAAAATTTGAAGGTTGCTTCTAGACCTGCAACCCTGGGAAAATAATGCAGTGAATGATTGATCCCAGGGGGCAGCAACAGCAGGAAAGAAGAGTCAGCGGACGCACTATCAGAACAGCTTTCAATATCCTCACAGTTGCAGTAAGCTCACAGCCAGGGTGCACCAAGCTGGCTGTGTATAGTTTAATGAACTCAATTCGATGACTAACTTTTAGTGCAAGGATCATCTTCTGGAGATTACTATATGAGCACGGGCCAAATAGCTCTTTGTGGGTATAACTTGAACAATACATTTATAGATTTACTGTACTCATCAAAAAGAACTCTGCTATGTGGTCAAATTCCCTCGTTTCTAAGCAACTGAAGAGTGGTTGGAAAATATTTTTTGGAGTTGGGCTTTAAACAAGCAGCTCTGTTATTATTTGCTCAGAACTGGTTTGGCACAATCTGATCTCAACCTTGGTTTTATTCAGGCATCCCTTGTAAAAGGACGATATGTGGCAGTGGGCTGTTGAGTTTGAAAAAATCTACTCAGCGAGTGGCCTGACCCACATTATCCATGAATGAGAATGTTTCTCATGGCTTAATGTGTTTGTGATGGTTACTTTACGACGAATTGAATATTTTTCACTATCGACAGTCTTCTATACAAGGGATTGTTTATTGCAGCTTCAGACTTTTGTTTTGCTTCTTTCCGGGCTCTTTCTGTTACCATTTTGTTCATTTGCTGAATGACTTTCCCAAATTTGGAATGGGATTGTGTGAAAGAATAAAAACTGTTTCATATCAATGAAACATTAAGTGGTTACCCTGATAGTCTCCTTGCCAGACTGCACTAGCCCTCTGTCCTGGAGAGGATTGATTTCAAGATCCTCACTCTTGTTTTCAAATCCCTCCACTCCTCTGCCCTCCCACTACCTCTCTGACCTCCTCTCTCCTCATAACAGTACCTGTTGCCTTTGCTCCACCGGGTCTGACTTCCTCCTTGTCCCCCAAAACCTCCGCTCCACCATCCACAGCCATGCCTTCAGCCATTAAGCCCCGAGGCTCTGGAACTCCCTTCCTCACTCCCTTCGCCTTGCCCTCTCTCTTACTACTTTCAGGTCTCAGCTAAAGATCTTTTTTTTCGACCACGTCTTTCGGTCACCTTATTCCCCCTCCCCCTGGCTCGGCCCTGGCATCAGTTATTGGGATGTGCTCTGAGACGCCGTCTGACGTGGAGGGTGCTATATAAATCCAAGTTGTTGTTATTGATATTGTGGTTTGGTGAGCGTGGCTGTACACACGAGAAACATTTCAAGTTTGATCTCTGTTCAGAAATGAATTAGTTTAGTTCAGGTAGAGTAGCAATGGGGCATTGTTACAATTGGCCTCAGTGCCCCTGGGTATGGAAGGTGGTAAAAATTTGGGTTGGAAATGGAATGCGTGATGTAATAAGTATCATCAGTGAAACACATTGCTCTTCAGGCAGCCACAGTGGCTGCTAATAATAATAATAATAATAAGCGTTGCATTTGATACAGCAACTTATCGCTTTCATTAAGACGCACTCATCCAGAGCTAGTGGCTATCCTCCTTGTCTAGTGACTATCCTCCTTGGCTGGTGACTTATGCTTTGAAATCACCAAGGAGGATGTGATAATGTATAGACTGAGTAGCAGGTCTGTTGTCACAAACCCAATGTTTCTGTACAAAGTTGCTTTCAGTCTAGGTTGGGGAGGATGAAGAATGAAATAACCTCTTAATGCAAACTCACAGTACAGAGCCAGTTCTCTCATGCAAGGTACTTTGATACCTGCACCACAAGAAAAAAGTTTGGACTCATGGTCTATATTTATTGGCAGTACTTTGTGCTGTGCTCTTCCGTTTGTTGCCCTTATCATATCTTTGGAATGGAAAACATTCCCAACCAACCTCATTCAGGTTCCAGTTGAATACACAACGCAGGCACTGATTACTGAAGTTGCCAGGACCACAAACTCTCACCACACGTCCTTTGTGATACTAGTGTGACCTTGACTGGACCGAGATTGAATGAGTTCACCAGTGTTCTAAATCGAGTTTATAGATTGAAGCTGTCTGGCATTGAGCCCTGGAAGGCTTCAGGTGCATTGCTTAGCAACTGGACTACTAACTTTAGGCTTATGCTAAAATTTGATTTCTTCCGGGCAGTGATAAAGTTAAAACCAGTGGGCTGGTGACTAAGGAGGAGGTGGAACCAGAGTTAGAGACTAAGCCTTGCTGGGATCCAGGGCTGGAGACTGGATGGAAGTGGAACAGTGGCTGGAAAGTGAGGATCCCAAAATAATCAGCTTCCAAGTTAAAGCACAATTTTCCAAAATTTTGCAGAACTTAAATTTTAACACAATCATCTTAAAGCTAAGATCACGATTATGTTCAGTGTTCTTCCTGTTCTGGAGACTCATGCCTTGGTTCCAACTGCAGGGCATTTCCATGGTTAAAGACAGATCAGTTTAATCTGCGCTCAGTATGCATGTAAACATGCAGGTTACACTGATTATTTTTTACGTGTACACAGTAGGGAACGGCGATATGGGATTTTTCCGGATATGGATATATCGGTTTGCTCATACCTGCTTAAACCGATCTATCGAGTTTTTATACTGCGCTGCGCGTGCATTCGAAGTGCGTGTGCATTGATGGCGCGCGCATTTATGGTGCGCGCTCAGTCGCGGTGCGCGCGCATTGACGGTGCGTCCGCACTGACGATGCGCGCGCAGTCGCGGTGCACGCACATTTCGAAATGCGTGCTCTAGGTCCAGAAAGTTTGTAATGTTGGTGTCAAGGTCTGTTCAATTATACAATGTTGTTTGCTCCCTACCTCCCCCTCTCCTTCTCTCCCTCCTCTCTCCTTCTCTCCCTCCTTTCCCCCTCTCCTTCTCTCCCTCCCTCCCTCCCCCCTCTCCTTCTCTCCCTCCCCCTCCACTCTCCCTCTCTCCTCTCCCTCCTCCCTGTCTCCTCTCCCTCCTTTCCCCCTCTCCTTCTCTCCCTCCCTCCCTCCCTCCCCTCTCTCCTTCTGTCCCTCCCTCCCTCCCTCCCCTCTCTCCTTCTCTCCCTCCTTTCCCCTCGCTCCTTCTCTCCCTCCTTTCCCCCTCTCTTTCTCTCCCTCCCTCTTCTCTCTTCCTCTCTCCTTCTCTCCCAACTTTCCCCCTCTCCTTCTCTCCCTCCCTCCCTCCCTCCCTCCCTCCCTCCCTCCCTCCCTCCCTCCCTCCCTCCCTCCCTCCCTCCCTCCCTCCCTCCCTCCCTCGCCTCTCTCCTTCTCTTCCTCCTTTTCCCTCGCTCCTTCTCTCCCTCCTTTCCCCCTCTCATTCTCTCCCTCCCTCTCCTCTCTTCCTCTCTCCTTCTCTCCCAACTTTCCCCCTCTCCTTCTCTCCCTCCATCTCTAAAGACAAAATAGAACACACACACACCAAAAACAAAATCTAGAGATTTATTCTCCTCCATTTCTTGCTTGAAAGTAGCATGTAATGTCCACGTGTAAATGAGATCTATTACAATAGAAAAGAGAGAGACAGACAGTCTGACTGTTAGAGTTAGAAGCCAGATTATCACTGCTGTGTGTGTCTGACTAGACACACACATAGAAGACAGATTATCACTGCTTCTATGTGTGTGTCTGACTAGACACACACATAGAAGCAGTGATAATCTGGCTTCTAACTCTCTCACACACACAAATAACACTTACAGCCACAAAATGCCACTGATTTTGATGTAGTCTTTAGTCTGAATTAATGTCCTTCGCCATTGGCAAGCTCTCCTTTGCTGTGCAAAAAGTGACAGCGTTCGTGATACTTTGCCACTTTTTGTCCCCTCTCTGGTACAATGTTCTCCTCTTAAATAAAGCAGGAATTGTTTGAGCTGCACTGGCCCCACTACCTGTCGCTTTCTCCGAAGCGCTGGTTCGACTTCCTGCTGTTGTCGACAATGATTTCGCTCTGAGGGCAGCGTGCTGGGCGGGGTGGTGCTGCTTAATGTGTTGTCGCAGGTTGCTCGTGCTCGAATCAGATGTCTTAACCAAGACCTTGCAAACTGTACATCTATACACACCATTACTGACTGCATTGTTTTCAAAGTAGTCCCATACGGGGCTTCTTTTCCCCATGATGAGAAAGGTAAATTTTCAAACTACAATTTTCAGCGATGCGACTTTGTTAAGACGCCACGACTCACGTCGAGTATACGCAGTAAAGTGTGCGCGCGCATCGGATGTGCGCGCCCGTTAATTGTGCGCGCGCACCGAATGTACGCGCATTCCATGCTCTAGGTCTAGGAGGTTGCATTGCCGGCGACAAGGTAAGCTGGAAAAGATCGCATTACACTGATAATACCAACAATATTGATATATTGCCAGGAACGATATTAAAAATATATCGATGTATATTTTTAAAATCGAATCTCTCGATATAACAGTTTTTTTAGAATCACCATATCGGCATACCGATCTGAAAATCATATCGGGTTTAATCGAAAAACCGATTAATCGCCGTTCCCTAGTACACAGGAAGGATTCACACACAAAATATTGTTGCAGTTCAGAAAGTTGTTAAAAAGGATTTGTTCATTGAATCATAAGCATCATTTCCAAAGATCAGGAAATACTGCAGAGGGTTGTATAAAGTACATTATAAGATGGTCACAATGATTGTATAATGGCCAGTGCAGGAATGTCACCCATAGGTATTTAAACAAATGTGCATGGCTTCCCCAATTACCTAATTAGTGGATGAGTGCATCTTCCATTGAGAACTAATTCATACAGACTATAAACATTGGAAGGTCCCAATCTTGGTCTGTGCTGGGTTAGCTGGCACCAGGTGGCAGATTGGTTCAGTTAGTGGCACTTTCCACAGAATTAGCAATTTGTGGGTTCAAGCCCCACATCAAGTCTTTGAAATTACAGTCCTCGCTGAAACTGCAATACAATCAGATCATATCAAATATAGACAATTTTCTGTGTAGATGGAGCAATGGTGAAAGATGCTAGAGTGCTACATTGTTGGAAGTGCTGTCCGTTGGATGAGACATTAAACCAAAATCTTGTTCGCTTGCTTAGCTGGAAGTTACAGTTCCCCATCGCACTATTTCAAAACAGAATGTGGTATCTTCTGGTATATTGCCAACAATCCCCCAGATAGAATCGAGTCAGTCACTTCATGGGTGACTGTGGACATTGCTTTGTGCAAAACAAATGCCACATTCGTCTACAAAACAATAAATTCTATTAAGTGTTGTAATTCTGTGCTGGGGGCATACTGCATTTTTGGAGATGCCGTCCTCCGGATGAGACATTAAACCTAGGTCCTATCTGCCTGTGCAGGTAGGCATTAAAGATCCCTTGGCACTACTCGAAAAGAGAAGGGAGTTTCTTCCGGTGTCCTGGTCAACAAATAAATAAAGAAATAAACAAATAACATTTGTTCGCTCACTCCACGGGTGTTTGTGGGACATGGTTGTTTGCAATTGGCTGTTGTTTTTGCCTGTGAATGGTTACTCCAGTTTACAGTAACTGCATTTATATAATAATCATTGCATTTGATACAGCGCTTTTCACATTTGTAGACGTTTCAAAGCGCTTCACTGAAAATACTGTAAAGTGAATTGACTATACTTGTAGTCGAAACACGGCAGTCAATTGCATACAGCAGTGTCCCATAAACAGTTGTGGGTTGAGGGATCAATTTATTATTGTTTCTTTTCTGAAGGGATTACTATCAGGCATGCAGAGTACGGAAAGGTTTTCAAGGTTTTTTCCCGCCGGGAATAGAACCCGGGTCTCTCTCTCGTGAGGCGAGGCTCTAACCACTAAACTACTGACTAAACCTAAGCCTAAGCATACATTCTGCATCAAAAATGAAAGTTGTTGTTTGTAAATGGAAGTTGCTGTTATTGTTGTTGAAATTAAGCATTTTTCCCACCGTAAGATTCCATAACAGTTGTGCTTGAAAGGAGATTGATTTTTGTGGGTGATATTAAGCTCCACAAAAGTAACTATCTCACAAATTAGCCTGAGTTCGATGTTTATCCTGGCTGTACAGAATGGAGAACACTGTCCCATGAAAATGATATGTCCATTAAAGGATCTCCCACTTAGCCGCACAAAATGTAACATTCTCAAAAAGGATCCTGTTTCAAACATAATTTGGGGTGAGTGAGAATTGTTTAGTATTAAACATTTTAAAATGTATCAAATTCAATTGACGGGTATCACAAATCAAAAACAAAGCACGCTGGAGTAAAGCCAGCCCACAGTCAGGCCTGGGCTTGCCTCTGCATGTCCCAGCTGAACATCTGAGGCTCACGCTGCCATCCTTCCCATCTGAGACACATACACACACTGATGCAGAATGTATGCTTCTCTCTTTTACCATACCTCTATCTATACAGACAATTATCTATTTCCATATACAATACAACATTTACATTTATACAGCGCCTTTCGCATGAGGAAGATGTACAAGGGCTGTGCGCATATCAGGGCTAGGGGAGGGGGTCAATGGGGTGAGAGGTTAGAGGGTAAGGAGTCTAATATCATGGTGAAAGATGAAGATCTTGGGGTTGACCTTGAAGGAGATGAGGAAAGACATGAGTTGAAGAGTCTCCATGGTGGAGTTCTACAGAGCGGGGGCAGATACGTTGAAAGATTGACTGCCGATGGTGGGGTATGTGGGATGGGGGACATGAAGCAGGCTAGTGCCCACAGGGCTGATTGCTAAAAGGGATCCTTGTGCTTTACAATAACAACTATTTTCAGATATGCCAAGGAAACAGGGGGGGCAGTTGAAAGAGAAACATCAGGAAGAAGTTCTTTACACAGATGTTGGAACACTAAGGAGGTCACTGAACTTAATTAGGTAACAGTTTGATGCTGAAGTGAGCCAACGGAAAGTTGAGCATTCAGGAAAGATGAGATACAATGAGCCAAAGGCTTTCATTATCCAGTCAATGGGGACAAATGGTATCAATTTAATATTGTTAGCATAGAAGTGAAGGGGGAGGTGAGGAAGAGTTAATAGAATGTGGAATATCATGCTGCAAGTGATAATTGATGCAGAATCCATGATGTTTTTCAATTTCGAACTGTATATTTACTTAAAGTGATTAATTAGCAGTAAATCACCTCAATACTGCACCCCTGTCACCCTTGTGCTCCATTTATATAAATTTATTCAGTCATTGGACAAAGTTAATCAACTGTAACCCTGTAAATTCCTTTAATTTCATCCATGCAGAGGAAAATACAATTTTAAATATTAAAATTATCGTTCATCAACCTTTTTAGGAAACACCTCCATGCAGATTTCACACAACATTCTAAAACAACAGCAACAACAATAAAATCTGTACAGTGCCTTTCACATCAGAAGGATGTCCAAGGCACTGGACAGTCAGTGTTTCAGACCTGAGCTGGGGTCGGGATTGGGAAGGGTGAATGGAAGAGAGGGAAAGGGGCACTGTCGAAGAGGAGGGTCTTGAAGCAGATCTTGAAGGAGGCTAGGGAGGGTCGAGGTGAACAGATTGCTGGATGGAATTCCAGAAATTGAAGGTCAGAGTGGTTGAAGGCTCCCCCGCAAATGGTGTGTCGGATGGGTCAGGGTACATGGAGCATGCTGAAGCTGCTGAGAAGAGAAAGCAGACAGCTTGGTAGGGGATTAGCAGGTTACAGAAGTATAGTGGGGCAAGGCCATGGAGGGCTTTAAAGGTGAGTAGCAGGATCCTGAATTGAAACTCTTGAATAATGGGGAGCGAATGGAATAGGGTGAGAATGTGGGAGATGGGGAATGTGGGAATGTGGAGCGGTGCAGGAGAGGACTTGAGCTGCAGAGTTCTAGATATCTGCTGTCTATGGAGGGAGGAGTTGGGAAGGCTGACAAGCAGGGTATTTGCATATTCGAGCCTGGACGTGATGAAGGCATAAATGAAAGTTTCAGTGGCCTGAGGGGTGAGGTAGTTGAGTCTGGCACTTTTGCGGAGGTGCTGGAAGGCAGAGCAGTCATAGATGTAGGGGAAGAAAGACAGTTGAGGATCAAACTGACATTCAACTGTAGAAAGGTAGCTCTCATCCAGGACATGATGTCGGACAGGCAGTCTGTCAGGTCAGCATTGGTACTGGAATCGAGGGTGGAGGCAGAAAGATAGAGTTGGTGGTAAAACATGTAGGATGGAAAATAGAAAGTTTATAACAAAGATACTCCTTATCCAAAATTCCAACTTCCCAAATCCCTTTTAGTCAAAGGTTGTGGTTTCAAGTCTCACACCTTGGAACTCATACAGTCTTCTTTAACACTCCAATACATTTCTGTGGAGTGCTGCGTTGTTCAGAATAAGATGCTGAACAAGGGAAGTGTTTAATGGATGTAAAAGATCCCAAGGACATATTCAACAATTCCACAAATAAATTGGTTATTTACTTAATAATAATAATCTTTGCATTTGACATAGTGCTTTTCACGTGGTCTCGATGTCTCAAAGCGTATCACAGAATATACTGTTTACTGAATTGACTATATTTGTGAGCGAAATGCGGCAGCCAATTGCGCATAGCAGTGTCCCACAAACCATCGTGGATTGAGTGACCAATTTTATTTTTTCCTCGAGGGATTATTATCAGTGTTCATTATCATGTAGTAAGGAAACTTGAACAAGGTTTCTCCCTGCATGACTGTATTGGCTGCTATGTTTGTCAGAATCACTCATTTTTAAATAAATCCTGTGAAGTCTTTGAGACACACTTCCAGTCTGAAAAGCACTGCATCAAACATAAGGATTATCATTGTTGAAATAATTTGAGCATTTTAGAACTTGGAACAGTCAGTGTGATTTGGGGGATTTTAATGATACTGTGAGATCAGGCTGTATGAGTGAGATGTAGCTTCATGCAACACTTGTCGCTATTGTTAACTTACAATTGTCTGCTCATTCTACTGCCATTATTCTGTACAATAATGAACACTCTTTCCTGCATGAAGGTTGTGACTTAAACGTAAGTTGTTTTTGTTGTTGTTATGAGGCATAATAAAGCCACAGAACCATTACACATCAAAACAAGACTGTTGGAGATTTGATTGTTGTCCAAAAGGTGTGAATATCGGAAATCAACAATGGTTTCCGCTAATATATTTTGACTGGGAAATCCCATTATCAATGACTTAGACAAAAGGATAGTTATTAACATGGTGGCTATTGAGGTACCATGAATAGAATAATTCAAACAGATGCTGGGTAAATACTTAAGTGGCAAAAATATGAATTGTTGTTAGGACAGTGCTGGAAAGTGGAATTAATTTTAAAAAAAGGATGACTTACTAGAATAAAGGAAGCAATGAAACACACACGAGGGGCCAAATGGCTTCCTTCTGTGCTGAAAATGTCTATATTCAGCAATCAGAGCATGTTAGACTTGAGTGATACAACAACAACAGCAGCAACATTAATTTGTAGAGCACCTTTTATGTTGCGAGGACGTTCCGAGGCGTCGAGGGAGCAGGAGTGCAAATTACACCATTAAAAATATTTTTTCAGGCCTTAATTTTGAAAAGCGAGTTCTTGGCAACAATGGCAAACTTTCAAACCAATGGTGAGTTCATTGATCAATCATTATACTGTACTGTATTACATTTACAAAATGAGTATGTTCAAAGTTAGCTGGCAAGAAAAGTGCAGCTTATGATATGATCAATGTGATTTAATCACCAGTAACAATTAGCACATTTGCCAACAACATAGTCAAAGTTATCGCTGGCTTTTCGGTGGAGTGAATCGGCAGGTGGTGGGGTATTACCCCAAAGTGCTGTACTTTCAACAGCACTGATTGACAGGTGATATTGTCACATTCCACTACGTATTTATTTGTAGGTGCATTCACTCCCCCCACAACATATGCAAGACATTTGTTGGAATCGTGCAGCTCAATTCAAAAGTAGCTGACTCTTTTCTATATAAGCTGGAGCCAACAAACCTTTTAAAATCAGTTTGTAGAGGTGTGGAAGTCATGTTGAGTGTAAAGCAATGATCTCAGTCTTTGGTTATGAAGTACTAAAGCACCTTTATCATTTTTCTAAATGGATTCACAGTTCAACACTTTAACCCTGATATACAGCCAATATTTGCACGTAGTTAATCCCTACAGAAACACCTTGTCAATTTAGTTATCTATACAGATGAGTAAATTAGTACTTTAGTACATGCTGCGGAGTCCTGCAGTGTCGCAGGTGTCATTGTCACATTGTCCTTCGGATGATACATTAAACCAATAAATAAAGTTTCTGTCTCCTTAGGTGGATCAGTTGGTAGCAGACTCACCTCTGAGTCAGAAGTTATAGGTTCAGGCTCCACATATTTGTTTGATGTAGAGTACTGCCAGATTAGTTTGTGTGTGCATACTTTGGTGAAGGCTGTTGTTTGCAGTTACTTCTCTCTTCTCGTCTCACATACGCTTGTTAAGCTGCTGCTGGTGCGAGACTGAAGCTGAACTGCTTATTCATTGTTGCTGAGCTGATGGTGGTATCCATCCCATTACCTCAAAGTATGGTAGAGACGTACATGCTTTTGTGTACTTACTGCCTCTCACAATTTCCGTCTGTGATTTAAAGCAAAAAAAAACTGTTTATTTTAACTGTTACTAAATTGAAATTCTCTGAATTTTGAAAGTGGATTTTTCTTTTAAATTACATCTTGACATGTACTCCCTATGAGAATGCAAGGAAAACGTAGTTCATCACTGCCAATTACGTTTCGTTGCCATATACATAGCACCCTCCAGCTTTTGTCACTGCCTTTGGGAAAGGCTGTTTGTGGGCTACTGTTGTGCACAAATTGGCTGCTGAATTCACCTAAAAAATAAATACGCAGTCACCACGCTTTACAGTAGATATTGTGAAGAGCTTTGAGGCAACGTGACCATGTAAAAAGGCATTATATCAAATGCAGTAATATATATTCATCTAGCTCTTTCGTGTTGGATGAATGTCACAAGGCACTTAATAATATTTCCTTGCTACCCATGTTGGGGGTCGAACCTGAGGGGCTACAAAGATGATCAAATGTGTGGGCAACTAGATGAGTCTTGAGATGTGGTTGAGTCAGAGAGTGGGTGTAGATAGCCTGCAAGCTCCTGGTGGGACAGGTAGTAGGCTGGTGTCTGATGCGCGAAGGGAGTTCGAGGTGGTGATGGAAGTAGACCATGGAAGGAATTTAAGGTGAGAATGAGAATCTTGAACTCAATCCACTGGGAGATGCAAGCCAATGAAGGATGGGCTTGAGCTCTCAGAGAGTGATGAGGAAGGGAAACGGGCTGCAGGGTTCTGGATACTCTGGAGCTTGTCAAAGTAAAGCAATCACGAAAGGTCAAGCATTCTTTGTGTCCTGGAATAAAGTGCTCATTAATTCATCTTTCATTAAAACATCCTAAAGATACAAAAGGCCAGACACTACTTCCAGTGCAGCATTGCAAAAGGCTCACACAATTAGCAAGGAATCTGAGCTTCTGTTCGCACCAGCGTTCTTCCTCAATACCCCTCCCTATCTGTTTCATCTGCCAGTGTAAGCATCAGAGTTCAGCAGATAGGGAAAGAGAGTGTGCCCTCCGTATCTACCTTGTTTTTAAAAAAAATATTCTGAGAATAACTAGTCCGTGTCTCCAACTGTTAAAGTACTGAGCTCTTGGAATATTCAGAGCCAAGTGAAAGAAAAACTTTGGAGTCAAGCCGAATGGCAACCCACGAAGTTAATAAGTTTGTCTGAGAGCATCTGGCTCCTTTAGAATAACATCTTAGGAGACAAGTTGAAACATATTGCAGTGAGTCTGGAGTGTTGCAGGTTACCGATTCATCTGGTGGAAGAGACAGGAAGCAGCAAAGATTGAGGCATAACAACAGAAGAGGAGTTGTTCTTCCTCATTATCTTCCTCATATATTGACAGACTCATTGATATCCTAAAAACCCATGTATAGTGTTTTTCATGCCAAGAGGATATCCCAGAGTGCTTCATAGGATGTATTGTGAAGTGTATATTTCACAATATACAATAAAAGCCCGTTTATCCGTGACCCAATCAACCGAAACTTCCGTGTTACCGGCACCTCAAAAAAAATGTCCCCATTCAAATAACCAGATCTTATCCTGCGCAACCGTGGTGGCGCAGTGAATGAGTCAATTGTTGAAGAGATTATTTTGAATCCTGCCGGTAGTGGCACTTCCAGTTTTTCCTCTCAAAGTGCCACTGTCGATTTCTCCTCCTTTTTTTCCTTTTCCTCTCCTTTTTCTCTCTCCGCCTCTTTTTCTTTTTCTCTCTCACTCTCTTTCCTTCCTCTCTATCTCTCCCTCTCTCTTTCTATCTATTCACTTACTTGCCTGCCTTTCTTTCTTTCTTTCTTTCTTTCTTTCTTTCTTTCTTTCTTTCTTTCTTTCTTTCTTTCTTTCTTTCTTTCTTTCTTTCTTTCTTTCTTTCTTTCTTTCTTTCTTTCTTTCTTTCTTTCTTTCTTTCTTTCTTTCTGTCTGTCTGTCTGTCTGTCTGTCTGTCTGTCTGTCTGTCTGTCTGTCTGTCTGTCTGTCTGTCTGTCTGTCTGTCTGTCTGTCTGTCTGTCTGTCTGTCTGTCTGTCTGTCTGTCTGTCTGTCTGTCTGTCTGTCTGTCTGTCTGTCTGTCTGTCTGTCTGTCTGTCTGTCTGTCTGTCTGTCTGTCTGTCGTCTTCTCTCTCTCTCTGACGGATACAGTCAGGCCAGTGTAGCCTGACTGTATCGTGGGTTTATACACTGTTTTGGTGTGGGGTGGGAGAAGGAGAGAGAGGCAGGGCGAGCGCGGGTGGAGGGGAAAGAGAGGGAAAGAGAGGGGGAAGAGTTGATTAATTTAGATGGAAAATGAAAGGAGTGGAGGAGGGTTAAGTTTGGAGCCATTGAGATGCCAGATTGACTGAGTGTGTGTGTGAAAGAGAGAGAGAGGGAAGGAGGGAGAGAAAGAAAAGAAAGAGGATAAAAAAGACAGTACCGCTTTAAGCCACAACCATCCCCCGTTGTAGAAGTTTGCTTTGTGATTGTGTGCTGTGTTTGTAGACTGTAATCGATATTTATTGCTTTATTGGTAAGTATCCATACAATATTCTGCTATTATTTAGTCCATTATTAATATGGTATGTTTAAAAAAACTTTTAATTTTTTTGGTATTGGGTTTTCGTCCGCATATCCGGCATGCCGTTTAACTGGCATTGGCCAGGTCCGAGGGTGCCGGATAAATGGGCTTTTAATGTATATTGTAAAGTGTACATTTTATAAGATATATTGTAAAGTGACTGTGTGTTTTGTGGGTGAAAGGTGCTGTACCAAATATGAGGATTATTTTGCTGATAATGCTAATCTCATATTAGACCCCAAGCTTTGGAACTCCATCCCACAATCCCTTCAACTTTCTTCCTCCCTTGCTTCCTTCAAGACCGGTCTCAAGATTCTCCTCTTCAACCGTGCCTTCAGCCACCCTCCTTTCTCTCTAATTTTGTTTGTTGTTGTTGTTATAGACAATGTCAGAGATACCACCCTTGACCTAAGAAAACCCTGGGTTATATGTTGGAGCCTATTTGCACGTTACCTGTATACAACCCAAAGGCAATACTCCTTCAGTGTGATAACATCTCCGGTAGATCTTTGCGACTAACTGCTTTGTGAGGTTAATCTTCTACTATGCAAGACTCTTTGTATTCTCTACAACATCCCATTGAGGTGCTACTCAGTGATGCAGATTTCCTGTGCTGTGCTCAGTACCTTACACTGATAATTTCCTTTGCTAACTTGTTGAGTCAGCAGATTCTTTATTTTTAACTCAATATTCATCATGTTGGTATGTTGCTCTCTTCGTAACTCCAGCCTCTGAACCTGTGTCAAATAAACTTTGCAGTATTCAGTCAACCAACGGTAATTGAAGAAAGGTTACATTATTTCTGACACTGCTGCTAATTGAACACAGGAACGTCATCTTCGTAAAATAAATAACTCAACAGGCGAAAGAATACTTGAATGCCCAAACTCAATGAGTGGAAGTGTGCAGACTAGCAAGGTTTACCCCCATCTTCAGTGGACCCATCCCTATTCTCCAGCTACCTGCCCCATCTCCAACCTCCCATTCCTCTCTTAAGGCCCTGGAACAAGTTGTTGCTTCCCAGCTTCGCTCCTTTTTGACTCGCCATTCTCTCTTCAAACCTCTGCTACCTGGCTTCCGTGCTGCCCATAGTAGGCCACAGTGAATTGCTCTGAGACACCGTCCGGCATGGAGGGCACAAAATAAATCGGAGTTGTTGAAGTACGGAGACAGCCCTGATCAATGTCTCTAACGACATTCTAAACATCTGTGAATAGGGTTTTCTCTGCCACTTGGTCCTCCTCGACTTCTGCTGCCTTTGACACCGTTGACCACTCCATCCTCCTACACCGCCTCCCCTCCCAGCTCAATCTCCACAGATTTGCCCTCGCCTGGTTCGACCGCTGCTCCAAGCTTTGTGACCCCATCTCCCCCCTCCTTGCCCGACTCCACTGACTCCCCATCACCCAAAGAATTCAATATCCTGGTCCTCACATTCAAAGCCCTCCATGGCCTTATCCCATCCTACATCTGCTACCTCTTAACCCCCTATGAACCTGCCCGGCCCTTCTACGCAGCAGGCTCCTGCTTGCTCCATGTCCCCTGACCCAACTGACCCACCATTATCGGTCCTTCAGCCACTCTGCCCCCAACCTCTGGAACTCCATCCCACAGTCTCTCCTCCTCTCCCCCTGCCTGGCCTCCTTCAAATCCCGCCTCAAGATCCTCTTCTTTGACAGTCCCATTGGTCACCCGAAATCCCCCATTTCCCTCCTCCCGCCTCGTCCCTGACTCCAGCTCAGGTCTGAAACAATGACTGCCCAGCGCCTTGGGACGTCCTTCTGCCGTGGAAGGTGCAATACAAGGGTCATTTTTTGTTGTTGTTGTTTAATTTTGTCCTGTCTTTCACGTACACTGTGCAAAGAATGGAGACAGATTTTTAGGACATGTGTTTATTTGCAATGCCGTGAGGCTGTCGTTTCATGGGAAAGGAACCTTAGTTCAGTTTGTTTGGCTGATTTTTGGCATTTCAGTATTTGTCGGACCGCTTGTTGTGCAGAGGGTTTCTTCCCCTGTAGTGTTGCTTGATGGTGCGAGACTATTACAATATTCTGTTTACATCCTCAACCACTTGCTTTGAGTTCCAGCTCTGAGATCCATTTCCTCGTTATTTCTGTACAACAATAAAAACTGTATGTTTAGTAGCTATTTCCATTTTTTTTTCTGGTGTATGTTGGATAAATACCAATTGCATTTTGTTTGCAAATGGGAGTGTTTTATCATCAGTTATCATCAGTTAGCAGCCTGTGTTACGCATAATGCCTTCTCTTGTCATGTGAACCAAATCAACAACAAAATTACATTTTTAGAACGCTTTTCACGTCGGGAGGACATCTCGATGTCAGGATGCAAATATAATGATGTTAGCCAACATTATTATAACAGAGAATATGAATTCCCTCGGTAAACGTTAACTAAATATAACTAGAAATACAACAACAATTTGTGTTCTCTCTACTCCTGTACTGTGTTCTTGTGTTAATATTAATAATAACAATAATAATCCTTGCAATTTGATATAGCAGCAGCCAATTGCGCACAGCGGTGTCCTAAAAACAGTCATGGATTGAAACGATTTATTATCATTTTTATTGAGAGATTATTATCATTAGTGTGGAGTAAGGAAACTTGCCCAAAGTTTCACTCTGCCTGGAATTGAACCCAGGTTTCTCGCATCCAAGGCAAGTGCTCTACCCACTGAGCTACAGGACAATATTCTGTAAATGTACCCTCAATTTTCCAGCCAGGAGCGTTTGATTATTTCTCAGTTATTTCTTCTTTGAAAGTTAGATCATGTCATTGGCATTGTAAAAATTGATGATGAGCAATACTTGGTAAGCTTCTTGACCCAAATGGAATTAATGGCTGATTTTATGGCATTTCATAACCACACATCATTTTAGGAAACCTTACGTTTATAGCATTGAGCCGTTTCTTAAATGAGTTTAGTGTGCTGGTCTCGACCAACCATAACTTCCAGATAACCAGCTCAAGCTGTTATTTAGCCTCTGTATGTCAAAATGCTTCCTTGTATCTGCCCTAAAATTGCTTTCAACAACCTTCATCCCGCGACCTCTTGTTCTGCTACCTTTGCATATTTAAAATTCAAATACGCCAAAGCAGCAGAACAAGTTATTACTGGGTTCAAGATTGTAAAGGGCAATTTCAGGACAGATGCCAGGAAGTATTTATTCACATCGAGGACAATTGATGATTGAAAAGCGTTTAGCAGGAAGGGTCATTGAGAGGAGAATGCTGAGTTCATTTAAGAAACAACTAGAAGCTGCAATGGGAGAATAGTAGGATGGGTATTCTAGACAGATGAGATGAAATGGTTTGTTGGGGCTTTCTTCATACAATTTCAATTGTCTATTCTGAATTTATCTTCTTGAATCCATTTAGCATTTTATAAATAATATAAACTGACTGCTGAAGGTAGTTAAAGACTGATCCAATTTACCCTTCTTCATGTGCCTCATTATTGACTTAGGAATTGTTGTTCCTATCAGTTTCAAATGAAAACAGCTGTGAGAGGTACAACACACTCTCTGATACAATCCTCTCTGAGATTGTTCTTCGAATACTCCAGAATCTAGAGTAGTGCCGGCCGAACTATGGCCTACGGGCTGGTTCCATTCAGTGGGGCTGTGAAGAAGTGCCTCCACACCCCGCCCCCCTTGAACATTTGCATGAGTCTGGATAAGCCTATGTTCAAGGTAGTGTTTGTTGATTTTTTCTTCTTGATTGAATAGTCCTTGCTTTATGGCACACATCAAGAAAGATTCAGTCAAGAAAAATTATTTTGTTGACCGACTGAAAAGATTGGCCACCACTGATCTAGAGCAACAAACTAAGCTATTCGACCCAATTGGTCTTTGCTGGTGTTTATACTCCAAATGATCCTCCACGCATCCTAATCTTCCCTCCAAATTTTAGAGCCCTCACAAAACTACTAGTACCCCATTGCTCATGCTTCTTGAACTGGGAATCAACCACATTTTTTTTCAGAAAACCAGGAGAAAGTTCAAGAATGTGTTGCAGTCTCAGAGTATGGCTGATGGCTACAAACTGCATGAACTTCACTTTCGCTGCTTATGAAACCACTTAAACACTTTGATTAGATTACAGTCACATAACTCACTTCCAGCTATTCATTATTCCGTATTGATGTAGTAATAGAGCTCATTATGAAGCGAACCACAGCTGAATTGCATTTGTCGTATAAAAACACCAGGACTTCTTTACCCAAACAATCTAGGTGTGAATAGCTGTAGGCTGATTTTTATGTATCGGCTCAGAAATAGCATTACTGCAATAATAACCACCATCTTTCATCGCTTCCCTCCTTTTCTGGAACATTTCACTCTCTCCAGAGTTGGGTATACCGTGTTCATAAGCTGGAAGTTACTGTGACGGTGCTAACACCAGCTTCTGATTGACTAAATTTACTGCAACACCAGGTCCTTTGCGCTCAACTGAACTCACTACAGCATCTTAACACCTTGACTAAACTCGCGACAGCACCATGACAGCTCAACCAAATTCACAACAGCAACTTAACATCTCAACCAAACTCACGACAGCACCTTGACACCTCAACCAAACCCACTGTAGCACCATGACACCTTTGGATCAACAGAAGCTAAACTGCTCCAAGGTGACATAACTGGCAACACAATGTTGGAATCAAGTTAATCCTCTCTGTGGCGTTCCCAATTGCCTTGTTGTTGAGCAAGGCTAGTCTACAGAACTCCAGGGCATTGCTGATGACAGCCCACCCAACCAGTGGTAGGATTTGGTGGAGAAACTGGTCTTCCCACTCACTTCTGTTCACCCTGCAAGCTAAAGTCCAAATGGGTTGAATGGTGCCAGCTGGTTGGATGGTGTTGTATGGTGCCAGCTGAACAAGCAGTGGGAAAGCTTGCCAGACAGTGCTCTAAGTGGCAAATTCAGCAGGTTTAGCTGGTTAAATACCACTGTACCCCAACACCTCAATTTCTTCACCCATGCAACAACAACTTGCATTTATATAGTGCCCGTCATGCGGGATAGCATCTTATATGGAGTGCTTGAATGTGACGGAGTCTCACCCCAAGCCAGTGGGAGCGGGAGGTGGGAAGCACAATCAAAAAGGAAGGTATTTAGGTGGAATTTGAATGTGGGGAGGGAAGAGGCAAGGCAGAGGGATTGAGTAAGGAGCTCCAGAGTTCTGGGGGCACAGTGACAGTGAAGGCGGAGGGTGTGAGGGTTGAACAGCAAGACAGAGCCAGCCGATTGTATACAGTGGGTGGGTGGTGGGACTGGGGGAATAAGCAAATCAGATAGGTAGGTAGGTGTGAGACATGAAAGGATTTGAAAACAAGTGAGAGGATGTTGAAATCTGTTCAATAATCTTTGATTCTAACCTGCAGCTTGAAAGCAAACCCCTCATTGTCCAGCACCTTGGGACATTCTCCCAACTTGAAATGCCCTAGAAAAATTCTATTTTTTTTTGTTATTGTAATATTTTCCAGAGCTAGGGAAGGAGAGAGCTTCCTCTCAGGGAGAGAGTGCTCATGCATGTGACATTTTCATGTATAAGTGACATACATGTATGGGAACGCTGTGTCTGGTTTGGATATTCTTCAGCAAGTTAATGGGTTTTTGTCACCCGGCTGACCAAAAAAATCTAAACTCACTGGGGGCCCATCCATATTCCTAACTACAATTTTTGTAAAAGAATTGCTTAGTTGAAGCCCGTGGGAAGAAGTCAGTTAGGTGGGAGAAGGCATAAATTATTTTCACAGGTCGGGAAGAAAAGCCACCACTATCAAATGATTAACGTGATGATGAAAAACAAGGTAGAGGCACATCTGTTTGCTCAGTCCCAGAAGTCAGGCCCATTTAACGGAAGTCCCTAAGGCCTAAACATTTAACTGAAGTGAAGGTCTTCCGCTGGACCAGTGACTGATGAACAGTTCCCTTCAGGCACATATTTCACAGCTACAGGGAAAGACAGTCTCTGAACACTGCAGTCTGTCAAATTTAAGCTGATTTATTACACAGATAAGCCTTTGCTTACTGCTACTCAGGAGTATTCAGTAGAAATGGCTTGCAAACACTTAAAAGAGAAGCAGAACACTCTTAAAGTTGGGAATTCTGTCAGTCTCAAAGAGCTCAACATCTTGTGGGTCCCTTCAGTTTGCATGGACTTGTCATGACTTTAAAAATTTAAGATTATTGTGCTCTTATTTGTTTCTACTATTTCCATGAATTTGATGTTGAACCAACAACTCTCTAGCTAATTACATGTTCTAATCACTGGCGATTTGCTTTTCTTTCTCCTACAAAATACACTATCAATACACTGTATCACTATCAATACACTGTGAAGCAGTAATAATAATAATCCTTGCATTGATATAGCACTTTTCATGTCTTCTAGACGTCTCAAAGCGCTTCACAGAATATACTGTGAAGTGAATTGACTGTATATTTGTGGGTGAAATGGAGTAAGATCCTGATGTAAATGCACTACATCCAATTGAACGATAAATCCCCCCCTCCTCCCCCACCTTCCACCCTCCCCCCCTCTCATCTTGAAGGGGTGTGTCTCCTTCTTTCTCTTGTAGTACACTTCTGTGTGGTTACCTGCACGTTGGAATGTTCTCCTGACGTGAAATGCACTGTACAAGTTTAATTTTGTTGTTGTTATTGTTGCTACATGCCCACTGGTGCCTACTTTCACGTGCCCATTCCTTTTGTGAGAGCTTCAGCAGTATTTTGGTTTAAATGAATGGCATAAATTATTCCCCATTATTTTTTTGTCTCTGTTGGCCAAACTCTGCCCCTGTAAATTGCATGACTGTTTTGAAACCCTTTGCACACAAAGTGAGACAATATAAAACAGTTGTTATGTGGGTTTGATTACCAATCAGTGTTGACAAGGTATGTTCATAATGGAAAATGTTCAGTCCTGACTTTGATATTCTGCAGTTTTGAGTTATAGGAACATTATAGAAGAGATATTAAAGTGATGACGAGCGTGCAGTGTAGGTTTATGAGCTGATACCACAAATAAAAGGATATAGCGATGAGAGGCTAGAGAGGTTGGGACTCTTCCCGTTGGGACATGAAAGGTTGAGGACTGATATGTTTGAGGCATTTAAGACAATGAAAAGGTTTAAGAGAAATATTCTTGGGAAAATCCTTCTGCCAGTGGGGGATGAGAGATACACGGCATGAATTCAAGATTGTGACAAGTGGCATAAAAGAAGATCTTCTCCCAGAGAGTTGTCAGGATATAGAATATTTGCCAGGAGTGACTGTTACAGCACAGTTGTTTGGGGCCTTCAGCAAAGAATTGGACAACATATGCAGTGGATGGGTTTTGGAAGATACAGGGAAAGAGCAGGGAATTTGGAATTAAGATGGATGGCTTCCTGGAGGAGAAAACACTGACATGAAAAAATGGTTTGAATAGACTCCTACTGTGTTATACATTTCTATGATACAATAGAACAGTGAAAGGCAACTTCCTTGTCCATCAGTCTTAATAAGGTGAAGAGTGACAGAAATTCTCCAAGTGACACCACTTCTTTAAAACATTATGTTCGATAAATAACCCGGATAAACCGATCCGTGCTTACAGAAGGTGTGTGTTATTTAGAGCAGTTTTAACTGTGATATCTTGTTGTAGTCCATGTTATTTGAAGCACTAATAAAGTAAATGAACTGCAAGAAGAAAGGCAAGCTGGATCCGTTCCAGTACTAACATTGCAGGCTGGTCAAGGCTAAGCATGGAATTTCAGTCTTTAGCTGGCCTTTGTTGACTACTATATAGAAATTGTGCTATTAAAGGTGAAAATGTCTATAAACTGTGTTTAATCCCTTGAGGACCATATCATACTCAGTGACATAAGGGAAGACTTTAATTGTGTTTCAGTTCTTACATTAGGCACATAGGTTTATGCTCTCAAATTCAATACCAAACTCTTAGGATTAGCACAAGGCTCTCGGGGTAAACATGGTACTCTTAGTAGAAGACTTGTGATTAGTACAGAGCTGAGAAGGTGAATGCAGTATAATTTGAATAATCGCAGTGCTATTATTGGGATGATTGCAGTACTGGTGGAGGAAGCACAGTATTGTCAAGATGATAGTAATAATAAGCCTTGCATTCGATATAGAGCCTCGTTGCATCTTCAAGGCGTCTCAAAGAGCTTCACAGAATATACTGTAAAGTGAATTGAATGTATATTTTGTGGGTAAATCCCTGTATAAGAGCCGCACTAGCGAAGTATACATAGAACTATTGGGATAATTCAAGTGGAATTATCAACAAAATACACAGTAAATCCAATTTACAGTATATCCTTTATATTTTATAATATAATAATAATCCTTGCATCTGACCTCACCTTATTGCATCATTTGAGATGCTTTGAGATGTCTTAACAACTTGATAAGGTCCTATAAAAAATATAAGGATTATTATATTAGAATCAGAGTAAGTGCAGTACCCTGCAAACTATCACAGTAAGTGCTATTATGTTAAGCAGTACTTCTGGGCCAAGTAGCATATTGAGTGACTAAGATCCATCCATTCAGGATAAATGCAATTCTATTCAGGCAGCATAACAAGCTCAAAATAAGCAAAGTAAGGTGAAGCACAAGGCTTGTGGCAAACAGACTCGCAGGGCAAATGCCAGATTTACTCCTGGCTGAATGCAGTCATAATCAATAAAAACAACACATCCATCTTTTAAATTGTGAACTTACTTCCATCTGATTGTTTGTATGTTAAAGATTAAGTGTTGGAGTAATATGTTTATTCAGAGATGTTCAATTTGAAGGGGACACCAGTAGAGTTTTAACTAAACACTTGCAAGTTGTTGCATGAATATTATTTTATATCCACCAGCAAGGCTGCTGTTGAAACATGATCACAGTTCATTCTGCAATAGTCAAATTTGTGAAATTATGCCACTTGGATTATGATTGATGTCTAATATCTGCATCTTAGAATCGTGGAAATTTACAAATACAATGCATAAGGAGGACATTCAGCCCATCGAGTTTGCAATGGCTCTCAAAGCTGTTCATTCAATTCCTGTGCCCTGCCCTATATCTATACCCTGTCAAACCTCTAACTTTCATATACCTGTCCATAAAGCTCTTGGAATCCACTGAGTCTTGCCTCTATCACATTACTTGGCAGGACACTCCATATCCTATCAATTCACTGAGTGAAAATCTCCTTAACTGTCCTTTCACCTCTCTTGTACTTATCTTGTATCTATATCCTCTAGTCACTGGCTTCTCTATGAATGGAAATATGGGGATTTGGTGGGTCACTGGATTAGCTAGCAGTGTGCACTCTGACTATTGCGATCCCGTCTTAAGTCAGCCTATCCACGGAAATGAAAGTCCTAAAGCTTTGCTGGCTGTAAGGTTTCAAAGTGAATGAGTTTCAAGTTAATGTAGATATAAAACCAAACCTTTGATAACTCAGCACAATTTGTGATCAATTTAGCAGAAAATTGAGAGAAGAATGGAGTTGAATGACATTCTGATGTCGATCCTGAGACTTAGTGTTGGGATGGAGTGGAGAGAGCTTAATCAGGCAGATATCTGGTTATACGTTCCTTAGTGAATAAAACATGAAAGTTTCCCCTTCCCCCTGCACTGGCATCTCTCAGCTTGATAATCGACAACATATGAGCAAATTTATTGCGTGTGATGTTGCTACCTAAAGGAGAAAAATATATTGGCAAGGGTTGCAGACAATAGAAGACAATAACTTACTAAGATGTGGGACAATGTTAAATCCTTTTCCAGCTGGATGAAGCTTGAGGGCAACGAGAAACTTTGGCAAATCAGTTCTCTGAGAAAAGCTGTTACTTCCTGGAACAGAACATCAGAAACAGTACGTTGATAAGGAGGGAAATGAGCAACAAGGCTAGAACAAAGTGTTTAAATGTAAAGTACACCGTGCATTAGGTCTGGCGTGGGATCTGATGTCATTTTGATTGAGTATCAGGGAGAGAACAAGTAGATCCATCAGATAACGTCATACTTATTTGAAATTTTAAGAAATTCCTCTTGCTGCTTAGCATCATTACATTGCCAATGTGCTTCAGCATAAAAACCCTGTCAAAGCACCAATGTCATTACATTTAGCAGCCGTAGAATTTATGAACCCCTTAATCCTTTTGACCTTGAGCATTCACGCTGAACAGAATACTACAGAGGTCAGGAATCTCTGAAGCTCAGTATTTGGTGCTCCTGTAGCTCAGTGGTTAAAGCACTCGTCTTATAAGTGTGAGATCTGTGTTTGAATCTGGGCAGATCAGGGCGATACCTTGGGCAAGATTCCTTACTCCACCACCTAATAATAATCTGTCCAAAAAAACCACAATAATAAAAATTAGTCATTTCAATCCATGACTATTTGTGGGACATTGCTGTGCGCTGCCACGTTTCGTCCACAAATATACAATAATTCACTTTATAGTATATTCTGTGAAGCGCTTTGAGACGTTGATAAGATGTGAAAAGCGCTATATCAAATGCAAGGCTTATTATTATTATTCATTAATGATCTTGAGGAAAGTGTTTAAAGCAGAATGTGTAAAGTTTGTGATTGATGCAAAATTATATGAGAAAATGGGATGCTCAGGATAACAGATGAAATAAGGCCGAAGGCCAGATCAGTTGATCCACCCTGTCTTATTTAACTATTCAAATTAGTGTCTCAGCATGAGGATGAAGTTTGATAACAAGTCGAGCAGCAAGGGGTTAAGTGACATTTAAGCGCAGTCGAAGAGGAAAGTCTTCAGGTGCGATTTAATCTCAATCTTAATAGTGATTTATATAAATCATAGAATTTTTCAGTACAAAAGAAGGCCATTTGGCCCATCAAGTTTGTGCCGGCTCTTTGAAAAGAGCTATCCAAGTCAATCCCACTCCTCGGCTCCCCCCCCATAACCCCGCAAACCCGTCCTCCCTAATCTTTGCATAAGATGATGATTAGATGTAAATCCAAGGAACTAATACGAATACACTCTGAAGAATTAGTGAGATAACATGTATATATAATATGGCAGTGGTTCTCAACCTTTTTCTAGTGTACCCCTTGTTAATTTTCAACATTATTGTGTACCCTCACCCAACCACATACACACCACCCCCTCATTCTACTTGCATTTTATGACCAAGCTTTTCTTGTGTAACAAATTAACTAGCACATACAAAACGAGGGAATAACAATTAAATATACAATTTGGAAGGCTATAAAATGCTAAATAAGAGAGCTAAATAAATCAAATTACCACCACCTGTACCCACTGGAAGTAATTTTGTATCCCCTGGGGTACATGTAACCCTGGTTGAGAACCGCTGCAATATTGTATACAGTGTGAGTCCCATGCTTACAAATAGATATCACAAAGAGAAAATATATTAAGGATTTAAGAGAGAAATGATGCAGAGGATTTGGAATGTTAGATCTTTGAGCTATGAACAGAAACAGAGAAAAGCATCCCTATTCTCATACAAATCGTTAAAAAAAATTGAGGAGAGAATGTGATCCAGGTTTTTGAAATAAGAATAAAATCAATCATTTGCATTTACAGAGTTATTTTGTGGAAAATCAGAACAGATGAACCAGGGGACATGATTATAGGTTGAAGAAGCCACAAGCTAAACTTAACTCATGAATAGGGTTGGACTGCCACCTAGCCCAGTGGGTCCTGGCAAATTTGGAACATTCAAAAGAGAATTTAGATTTCTTCTCAATTAAGAAAGATATTGGTTTGATGCTAGTCCAAAAAGGCAGAAAAAAACACACTTAAATTGGACCTTGAAACGGGATAATATAGAAGCTGGATGGGTCAAATTAACTTTGACATTTCTTGTATTTTTATCTCATATTTTTCAGCCATTCAGTCCTTTCTCTCTGGAACTCCATCCGCCTCACACCTTCTCTCCCCACTTTTAAATTCTGCCTTAAGACCCAGCTCATCGACCTCAGTTTCAGTCAACTTCCCCCCACTTTCCGAGGTCCCTCTTCCCCCCCAACCCCACTCCATCCAGCACTCCCTAGATCAGGCTCTGTCAACTGTGCAAAGCACTCAGGTGACCTCCCGATATGAAAGGAACTATAACAGTTTAAAATGTATCATAGAATTATATTGTGTTTCGAAGTTTTGTATTTTGTTGCATTTGGTTTGTTTGTAAACTTCCAAGTATTTTATAGTGCAGATTCCACTTGGAACTTGGGAAGGGGAATGTTGCTGATTGTAACTGCAGCAATCTGTCGCAGACTATGACACCTCCTCTAGTTCTGTACGTTTAGGTGCAGCTTAGAATAATATTTAGAATAATCCTTACATTTGTCATAGCACCTTTCACGTCAGGAGGGCACTTGAATTCACAGGATGCACGGTAAAGTGCAGTGACTGTATCTTTTGTAGGAAAATACAGGCATCCAATTTGTGCACAGCAGTGCCCCCAAAACAGCCGTGGAATAAATGTCCAATTTTATGAATTGAATTGTAAGGCCAGGACACTGGGTGAAGCTCCCTTTTTGAATAGTGTGATGGTAAATTTAAAGTCCATCTGAAAAAACAAATGGGGATCTGGTATAATGTCTGATCTGCAGAATAGCACTTCCAACTGCCCAGGGCACCCTCAGCACTGCATTGGATTGTTATCTTAGACTATATGAGTTCCAAGACTCAATGTGGGACTTGAAACTACACCCTTCTGACTCCGAGGTGAGAGTGCTACCAACTGAACCAGGCTGACACAGGATGTTGAAAGAGAAAGATAGGCTGTTATGTGTTAAACATACATCAGGCCAACACCAACTATTCAACTGAGGTCAGATTCTCCAGTTCTCTGTTTTCACCCGTAATCTGCAAAAGGCATGTATGTTTTGCCTCTGGCTAAAACCAATTTTCAAGCCAGCTAATCAAAAAATGCTTAATGTAAGACTTTTTTAAAAGCAGAAATATAAGTATTGCTTTTTTTGTTATTAAATGTGGTGGCTTAGAAGTGGAGTGCACTCCATTAGTCCATTTCCTTTATATTAGTGATGTGGCTTCCACCATACTGGCTGGGACATTAAGTAGCATTTATTTTAGTTATTTTTACAGAGTATCACATTTTATGGCAGGTTCAGTCGTACTGTGTCCTCAGACAAAATAGCTGCCAAGGAAAAAAATCTAGCTCGACAGTGCCAGTGCTTAGAGAATCTTCAGGACTCCACTTTCACACAAAAATATACTGTAGAATCATTGGAGTTCCTACTTGCAGGAATTATTATTGAAAACAAACGTAAACAGTTTGTGAGTGCAAAGATAGGACCTCGTCCTTTACCGATGCCAGCTCCTCCACCTATACCCAACAGGTAAAATGCAATACTTGTAGCTGCTGACCATTTATACTCAGATATTCAGACACTGGGTAGCCGATTTCATCACATCCTAAAATAAATACGATTTTCTGTGTTTTGGCAGTGAAATTAAAATAACAGAGGACTTGCCAAAAGTTTGGGTTTACAGTACCCAGATGGGTTTTTAAAGTAAAAATTACTATCCTGCCCTTGGTCTTTATTTTGGAAACAGTTAACGTGTCAGTTAACTCCTTCAGCTCCAGGCTTCCCCTTGCTGTGCTCACACATTTATTTTCACCGCCTGTACATCCCAGAAGGGTGATTTAGCTGCTGGGTGATGGGATGCTCTAAACTCATCCGTAGAAATTAGGCCCCTAGTCATATATTGACTGTCAAAAGATCAGCAGGTGTTATAGAGTTAAATTGCTGTAGTGAGACTAATAACTGCACCAATTTCAATTGGCTACATGTGGGTGTGGAAACAGTAGATTATCACACAGAATACAATGTACAGTACTCACTAATGTATAGGATTTACTCATCTTCCACCAGCAGTTATACTACGTAATGCTATGTACAGTAATATGATACAGTGACACCCTTCCCTCGCTCTTGAATACACTTGTTATCCCTGTACTGTAACTATATTGGATTAATTTATTTCCTAACCTCATTTTCCAGTTTAAATGCACAAATAGGGTAAAGGGTAAAAGTCAGTTACAATCACACAAGCTTGTTTAAGTATTGTTTTGCATTTTGTTGCACACTTTTTTAAAGGGAGCTAATCAAGAACAAATATTTTATGTGGTCTTTTTTATAAAAATAGAAATAATAAAAATACTAATCCTTGTATTTGATACAGTGCCTATAGCCTTTACCTTGGTTTCTCAATGAATAAAAATTTCTCTATTTCCACAACTTTCCCTATACAGTAGTGATTAAATCCGATATTAGACGGTGATTCAGCGTCTTGGGACGTCCTCCCGATGTTAAAGGCGCGCTATAAATGTAATTTTGTTGTTGTATTTTACTTTAGATTTTAGGTGGCTCAGAACATCAACACAAGAATGTGTTTATCATTTTAGGTATTGACTTGTCCTAATTTTTAAACAGGGTATTATTCCCCTCTACTCCTCTCAATTGCAGGATCAATGAAGAAACGTGATACTTAATCTGACTAATGTGATTGTAGTGTGGCAACCGTAGGACATGTAAAACAGATTGGTCCCTGGGATCAGATATGAGGCTTTTTATGAATCCAAATAAAGGAAAATGACTCTGCACTCCAGCAGGCGCTGCAACTGAAGTTTGTCAAAACAAGATACAAGTCAGTATCTGTGTTGTTTTGTGCAGAAAGATTTGCGAGTTTGCTTTGTCGCAATATTTGTTTGATTTTACTGGAATGCATCAGTGAGCGACTAAAAATATGATGATACTGTATAGTGCTTGATGTAGAGCATTTGATTTAGCGCTCTTCCCAACAGGAAGATGCCTCAAAACGCATCACAGGATATACTGAAAAGTTTTGCAGGGCATTTTAAAGCATTTTGAAAGGAATCAAGACAGCCAATTGTGCACAACACTGTCCCACAAACAGCCGTGAAGTGGATGAACAATTTTAATGGGGGGATTACTGGCTCAGATTCCCAGAGAAACTACTTTCTCTTTTCTAAAAGTGCCAAAGAATTTTGACCTGAACAGGCAGACAAGGCCTTGGTTAAATGCTTCACCCGAAGGATGACACTTCCAACAATACTGCACACTCCCAGCACTGCATTTGAGCGTCAGCTTAGACTGAGTTCAACATGAAGTCCCGACATGGGACTTGAACCCACAACTTCTGATTCAGAGATTAGAATGCTACAAACTAAGCCAGAATGGCACACCAAAACTTCCAGTAAATCAGGACTCACCTGCTGGTTTTTTTGTCTTGTATGGTTTTCATGTAATATTTTGCACTCCGTGCAGCAAATGTTAGTGACTGATGGTTTCAGATCAATAACAATAATAACTGGGAAATAAATTGATTCAGTGGGATAAACCTCTTTTGAGTCTCCTTGTGGGGTCTCCTTCAGCTTGAACTGGCTTCAAGTTGTTTGGCAATGGAATATCAGCATTGAGCCATTCCTTTATGCCAGTCTCGGTAGTCTTATTCATTAACCCGGCAAGGCCACAGCATTCCAGGGCACTGCTGATGGAAGCACATTGAGCCTGGCTCATCAGCAGGACTTGGAAGGACAGAGCAGTCACTGCAAGTAGGGAATCCTCCCACTCAGCTCCTGTTATCTCTGCAAACCAAAGCCCCAGCAGATAGGAATGGTCGGATGATTAGTGTATTCTGGAAATACAAACATTTCCTGAAGCGTTCACAGTCATTACACTTTGCAATGTGTTCTGTGAAGTGCTTTGGGACACTCTCCCAATGTGGAAAGTGCTATATGAAAAGTAAGCGGTGTTATTTTTGCCCGCACACTATACAGTTGACAGTTACGCAGAGTAAACTCAGATCCTCATCAACATCAGTTCTGACGAAGGGTTGCAGACCCGAAACGTTGACTCTTTGTCCTTTCTCCATGGATGCTGCCTGACCTGCTGAGTTTCCCCAGCAACTTTTGTTTTCATTTCCTCATCAAAGTTACCTGCCCTGGGGAGGAAAGTGTTTCGTAGTCTCGTGAGCTGAAGCAAATTTGTTATTCTTGATGGTGTTCGTTTGCAATAAGTTTTTTTTCATCAAAAAAGATTCACACCACCAAAGTTGATGATTTTAATGCCCAAGAATACTCTTGGTAGATTTACCAATGTTTGAAAATTCAATGATCAGCTATTTCATATCCAGTTCAAGGTATCTGCAGTCTTTATGAATGAAATAAAGCATTCTAGCACTATTTTCCCCTCTGCTCCGGCAGCTGTTTGTGTTTGATTTTCAAATTATAAGCCCCATTTTTTAATTATAAAAAGAAATACTGGAAAATCTGAAAAGCGTTGAATAAGCTGGAAAATTTTGACCTTGGCCTACAGGTTTGGCCCACAAGTACAACTGTAGTCTGCGATGGATTAATAGGGGATCTGTGAGAGTGACAGAATGCAAAAGTCAAACTTCATTATGCTTTACTGCTGGGGTGGTGCAATATGATATTCCTCACGTTATGTAACCTGTAGTTTGGCTTTGCTGAATGCCTTTGAAAAAAAAGCTTCAGGTCAGGGTTATGGAAGATTTTTTTCCAACAAGTGGATATAAGAATGCCAAACTTTGGTCAGGTGACAGAGGATGGATGCCTCTGAGCCAAAGTAAGCTGCAACCATAAGGCTATTCTACTCTGGTGTTATCCATCATTCTTATCTGTGCTTCAAAGTCATTCTGCAGATGCCGTCATTATTTCAAATTAAAGAAAATTCTGGCAGGCATTTGTTGGTGGGGGTGAGGTGGTGTCTGGACACACATGAATATTGGAAATCAAAATGAACCAATTTTTGAACAGGCATGAATTCAAATAACCGGTTATTTTTTGAAAAGAAAATCCTGATTTTGTTTGTTGTAATGGAGGAAAATTCCATACCAGGAATGATCAACTTTGAACTGCAGAAATTCCATTTCCAATAGCACTGTCTTGTCTCTTTAACCCACAATTGTAAATCTTAGTAATGTCTCTTTCTAACATCAGTGATTATAATACACATTGATTGTTTCTGTCCTGGAAAATACATACCACCTTATGCCATAAAACATTGACTTTTTATGAGTTGCAAAGACAGCCTAAAAGAGCATCCTGTAGCTCAGTGGTTAGAGTATTCGCCTTACAAATGTGAGACCTGTGTTTAAAATCCAGGCAGATCAGGACGAAACCTTGGGCAAGTTTCCTTACTCCACACATCTAATAATAATCCCTCCAAAAAAACCACAATAATAAAAAATTGTCATTTTCAATCCACGACTTTGTGTGGGTCACTGCTGTGCGCAATTGGCTGTTGCATTTCGCCCACAAATGTACAATCAATTGACTTTATAGTATATTCTGTGAAGGGCTTTGAGACATCAATAAGTTGTAAAAAGCGCAATATCAAATGCAAGGATTATTATTATTATTATCCTTGTTGGTTGGTGTGGAACCTGGAATGGATTATTTTCTTAGAGTGGAGAGTGATCATTTTGAAGGTTTAGCTAAATCGGTAAAGAGAGTTTGAAGTGAAACATGACTGAGTGTATTGTATTTAACATATACAGTTAATTGTTAACAGTCAATCATAGAGGTTGCTGCGTTTAAGCATGACTAGAACTTGACTTTGTCAATTTCATGGTACAGTTTATGCATCACTGTTGAACTGTTTGCTGTGTGCAAATTGGCTCCAGTGTTCACCCACAAAACACACGATCACTACACTTTAAAGTATATCCTGTGAAGCATTTGGGGATTTATTTCCGATGAGAATAATAACAATAATAATAATCCTGGTACTTGATAATCTGCTTTTCGCATCTTCTGTATGTCTCAAAGTGCTTCACACAACATACTGTAAAATGAATTGACTGTACATATGGGGGGCAAAATGCGGCAGCCATTCGAGCACAGAAGTGTCGCTCAAACAGTCGTGGGTTGAAATGACCAATTTATTATTGTTTTTTTCAAGAGGCGATATTATCAGGCATGTGGAGTAAGGAAACTTGCCCAAGGTTTCACCCTGACCTGCCTGGAATCGAACCCAGGTCTCCTACTCATAAGTCGTGCTCTACCAACTGAACTACAGGACTCCCACGTGCTATACCAAATATAAAGATTAAAATTGTTAACAATAGTAATAACTTCTGTGACAATGGGCTCTTCATATGCAACAACAATGACAAACTATTTTAATATAGAACATTTCATGTCAGGGGGACATCTCAAGGTGCTGGACTATGAGGAGTTTGCACCCAAGCTGTGGTTTGGTATCAGTGAGGGGTGGAAGGTAAGGGGGATGGAGGAGGGAGATTTTGAAAGATGCTGCAATTCTTTCAAAATGATTCTGCAACGTTGGAGTTCGGAAAACTGAGGATACCATTCAGACATCAAATCTGTTCCAGCTATCAGCGAATGGTTGTTGGGTTGAATTACCATATATGAAACCTCTACATTCAAAAATATACAGTATCACTGTTTTAAATGCTTACAGCTAGTGGAGTGCTTTCCCTTTTATTTGGCAGGAGACTGCTTACCACATTTCTAATTGTGAAAGGGGAGATATGATCAACAAAAAACATAGCAATAGCAATTTTTTGTAAGTAGGAAGGGGAGAAGATGCCTACGAAAAATTCTGTGCAATGTAATGCATTGCCAACCTGGTTTTAATGTGATCTATGTAGACACTACTGCTATAATTTGTCAAACCGTTGTGAAAATGTGCAGCAGAAGTCTGACAATTAAAACCTTATAAGTTGGCTAAAGGTTTCAAGAGTTGTGCATAGCACTGCACAGTATAAAGGCATATGGTAAATCAACTGTGATTGACCCATTAATCTTGGCCAGCAAAGGAAGTATCAGTATTACATTGCTTATATCCTCTTTGTTGCTTTCCTCTCTGGTCCATTTCATCAGCACTGCAGTAAGTTCCTCATCATTTAGTCCAGATTTTCCTGAACCGACAAGCGATTGATCCTCCCAGAACAAACTGAGACATCGAAAAACAGCGGCTACACAGATATTTTGGAGAAGTGAGTTCCTTTCGCACACCAAAGCATAAGGGTCATATAAGATGTGTATGCATATGGAGTGGAGAGAACTTTAACAGTACTGCTTTAATCCATACTTTGGGATCTGTTCTTAAAAAGCAAACAAACCATTTTTTTCTGCTTTTGTTCCTTATAATAATAAATCCTGGCATTTGGGATTGCACTGATAGTATCAAAACGTCTCAAAGCATTTTACGGTAGACATTATTAAGGGTATTTGTAAGCAAATGCCACAGACAATTTTTACACAACTATGTCCCACAAGCAACCAGAAGGTGATTGATCGTTGCTCGGGAGTATTATTAGCATCTTTAATATTTACCAACAGACAGCACCTGAGTGTAATAAATCATCTGAAAGTCAGTGCCTATAACAATGCAGTTATTCTCCAGTATTGCACTGCAGCATTAACCTACAGCATAAATTGAAAGTCTAACTTGGGGTTTGATACAGAAGCAAGAATGCTACAAAGCTAAACCTGCCAATACTTATTTTTTTAAGGACACATATATCTTTAGTTCCAGATCACTGAAAATATTAGGGAAGTTAACTTTTTCCACATCATTTTAAAAAAATGGAGATTGAAATATAGTGAATTAACTAAAGCAGGGGAATTGCTGCATTATGAATGATCCAGTAAAGCATTGCAGATAGCATAGCTAAATTATGTTTATATTCTATTAAAACAGTCTTATTTTAAAACCTGTTTGGTTGTGCCATTCATTGTACAGTACTTTACATGTGTTCTGCACATGATGTACAGTTTTGTGCTGCACTGTATATGGAAAGAGTGGGCTACCATGTGCATGAGGCAGAACATCAGCTTCATGTCACCAGTCAGTGGAGTACTTGTGTATTTGTTATGTGTAAATCTGACTGACTTACATAATGACTACATAACGTTACATAAGTCATAGATTATATGACTTATCTGATATGACTTATGCAAATTTGCTACAATGCATGCTTTGCATAAGCCATGTTAAAAGTCATTTACAGTGTATTCTGTGAAGCGCTTTGAGACGTCTAGAAGACTTGAAAACTGCTGTATCAAATGCAGGGATTATTATTATTATTATGGTCCCAACTAATATGACTTAAGTGAGTTTGACTGCATATTGCAAAAGGTTGATCTGAATCTATTAGCAACAAAGTAGCAAAAACAGTGGATTATAGTGCTCCCCAAAGGGTGGCATTAGCTTCCTCAGTTGCATAAAAGGTAGCTTCATGGACAGTTTAGTAGTTTTCAAAGCTGTTTAAAAGGTTAATCTTCAAAGGTTTTTGAAGTCTTTATCATCTGTGATTTTCTTCATATTAGTTCATATTATATTCATATCAATTTGAGGGGAGTTCAATCAGTATATTTGACTGACATCCAATGCATTGAACTCAGGAGGAGTTTACTCTTTGGCAACTTATTGCACGAATACGCCAACATCACGCATGCACCAGCCATTGAACTCCACCAGATTGTATGAATTGCTTTATCAATTAACAATACAGAAACAAGCCAAAGTGTTTTTTTTTGTTAATTTGCTGAACTTGAAATCTGATTGTGCACTTCAAGAAATATGTATGATTTTAATGTTTTTTAAAAAACAACAGCAAATGTGCAGCTTTCTGCACAAAAGCACTGTGTCTTCAACAGCAGTTAGCAGTTTCTATTCAGCAGTTCCCATTCTTAATGAATCCAGCACTTCAGTTGAGGTACCAATTAAATAATGATAATCCTTACATTTGATATTACACCTTTCACATATCAACGTGCTTCATGGGATTTACTGTAAAGTGTAGTATATTTGTACATTGGAGGTGAAAGTAGCAATCAATTTGTACGCAACGATTGTTGGCCTGGCCACCGGAAGAAATTCCCTTCTCTTTGGAATAGTCCCATGGGATCTTAAGGTCCACTAAAAAGAAACAGCCTACAAAGGATAAACAGCACAGAAATAGGCCACTCAAACCAACCAGCCCATGCTAGTGTTTGGACTCCACACGCATCTTCATCCATTCCTTACTCCTTACATCTAATGATACAGCATCCTGCAGCACTGCATCAGAGTTTGAGTCTAGATCATTTCAATTTAAAGTCCTAATGTTGAACGGATGTCAACTTATTAATTCTTATCTATGTTCTAGTAGTATTCTATCAAAATTTTTGATTGTCATTACCTTCGAAACAGCAGTCTCACCTCAACTGAAAAATGATGATCAATGCATTGCTGCTTGGAAATTGGCTGCTTTCAAATAAATACACTTGCACCAAACTTCCCTGTGATGTGTTTTGAAATGGTACAGTCACTGTGTACAATGCAAGTATTGTTATTTTCATCTTCTCCTGTTCCCTTGCTTTTACTTGAAGCTGCTGACCGCAAGTGAATCTTAGACTGTTGATAGGTTTTTTTTCTGACAAAGAGAAAGGTGTGCTTTCAATATGCTTTCTGGCACCTGAAGGTGTGAATGTGTATTTTTGTATTTTATCATAAGCATTGTAGTGAGCCCCTTTATTGTGATTCAGTTGCAGAATTCATAGTACAAGTCTGGTGTAAGGACATAGAAGCAACTCCTGATCCTGGCAGAATTGTGCTTCTGATTCACAGTACAGATGGAATCTGTTATAACATGCTTTAGAAAAGCATGAGTCTATTTATAGTGTGGTATAATTTATTTATTCTCTCTGAAATGCAACTCTGGGTGAAGGGTGCTGTAAAAAAATCAAGTTCTTGTTGGATGCAGATTTGTATACTGAAGTGCAGTATGTGTTCGATTACAGTTCATAGTGTAGTCTCCTGGACTTAATTCACAGTTTAATGTACAGAACATGACTTGTCACAGCCGTCTGTCTTGTGGATTCCTGTAGCTCAGTGGTTAGAGCACGCGCCATGCAAGTGAGAGACAGGTTGGATTCTTAGTTGGAGAAAACATTGGGCAAGTTTCCTTATTCCTCACGCCTGATGATAATCCTTCAAGGAAAGAAAACAATAATAAATTGATCACTGTTTCTGGGACACTGATGTACGCAATTGGCTACCGTACTTTGCCCACAAATGTATAATCAATTCACTTTACAGTATATTCTGTGAAAAGCTTTAAGATGTCTAGAAGACGTGAAAAGCACTATAACAAATACAAGGATTACTATTATTATAATTATTATTAATATATGGACCTCTCCCCCACAATTTTTGTTTAGTTTCTACTGGATATTCGTTAGAAGAATCCTCCTCTGATCAAAGTAATTTAAACCCATTTGTTATATATTTTTTTTGCTCAAGAAAAATACTGATGTGTTGATCATTACCTGTCTCGCAATTCTGCATGTCATACACTAATTTGTATGCCCTGAGGGTATTTTGTATGTGGCAGCTGCTCACCTTATAGTTGAACATGCAATAACCTGAGCAAGTCCACAGTTACAAAAATATGCCAGTATCGTATAGATTGTACTGTTTAATACAGATGAATTGTCCCTTCGTCCGCAACATTGATAAGGAAGCAGTTGATAAGATCTTAACAAGCCCAATGAGGCCCTGATTGATATGGGCTGAACAATGAGGATAAAGTTTGGCTTATCCTCATTGGAGTGGAGCCCTGTGGCCAGTAGCGTACTGATTGTACTGTGTAATACAGATGAGTCGTCCATTCGTTCAAACATTGATAAGGTAGCAGGTGATAACATCTAAACAAGCCTAATGTGGTCCTGATTGATATGGGCTGAACAATGAGGACAAGTTTGGCTTATCCTGATTGGAGTGGAGTCCTGTAGTTTAGTGGTTGCAACACTTACCTCACAAGCAAGAGACCTGGGTTTGATTCCCAGCAGCGTGAATCCTTGGACACATTTCCTTGCTCCACACGTCTAATAATAATCTCACAAAAAAAAATGTAATCACTCAATCTATCATGACCATTTGTGCGACGTTGCTGTGTGCAATTGGCTGCTGCGTTTTGCCCACAAATTTACAGACAATTCGCTTTACAGTGTATTGAAGTGCTTTGAGACATCTGCAAGATGTGAAGTGCACAATATCAAATGCAAAGATTATTATTATTTTTGAATCTTCTGAACAGAGTGGAACACTTCAACAAAGGTTTTACTTCCATGACTGGATCAGGGGAACAATCTAATGGAAAACCTTACTCCCACTTGAAGAATTAGATATTCCTATCCCAGATTGCATGTTGTTCAAGGATACCTTCTTTCTCAGGTTAACTTGTAATCATTTTTGGTTGGTGCTGGAACACAATATTTCAAAGGAACTTGAAAACCGACCTGATCAGATCTGTTGCATAATTGCAGATTGGCAGTGATGGTGATTGTGGACAAGTATTGATTTAATCGCTCGATGAGTGGCCAGAGAGAGAAAGAGAGAGAGGATGATACATATATCTATGAAACAACTAAGGAAGTCTGAATTGACCTGGTGGTGCAGTAGTGATGATATATTTTCATCGTAAGGCTACACTTTAAATTTGTATCTCATTGTGTTTGCCTCATTGTGCCTTGGCACTTTATTCATCATAAACTTAGCAATTGGAAACGTTTAAATCCTGTTATCTTAAAATTGCTGTTTATGTTGGGTCATGCTCAATATAGCAGACTGATAAAATTGTTTGCTCTGGATTCAAGTATTGTCTCGTTTTACAATTAACGCCGTAGGATATTTATCATACACCACCACAACAAAAGTGCTTCTCAGATTAATCTGCTACTTTATCGTTTTACGAGGTACCTTTGTTTAACTAATGTAAGCCATCCTTGCTTTTCATATTGTATAGATATGATTTGTCCGGATCTACAGGAGTGAGTACTGATGTTAGGAGGATGTCAGTGCACACACAATTTTATTCTTGCTTTAGTTGACGCACAAGAAAAAGATGCTCTAAGTGCAATATTATCGATCAAAAACAAAAATCCCTCCACAAAAAATAATAATATTAATCTCGCTCGTTTTCAAATACCTTCATGCCCGTGCAGTGAATGTGCATTTTTTTTAAAATCTGGGTGAGTGTTGGCCATTGTACTGGGAAAAACTGCAAGGCTGCTTCAGCACTGCAGTGGAGTCAACCTAGATGATGAGCTCAATGTCCCAACTTGAGGCTTGAACCCACCACCTTATGACGCACAGACAGGAGTTCTACCAACTGACACTGAAAACTAAGTGTACACATAAAATTGTACTGTGATGTTTTTCCCACGTTTTCATTCATGTTACGGCTCACCCATGAATAATGCCTCTTTGGATGAGGTATTGTCAGGCTAATGCACCTAAGGAACTGTAACCCCAGAGAAGGAAGATGCTGGCAGATATTTCTGGGAGACTAGATGAGAAGAGCGAGAAAATTGAGAAACAAAGCCTCCATGGTTTTCCTTTGACATTGTAAAGATGTCAGGAGATGTTTATCTCTGCACTACAGTGCTAACATTAAGACTCAAAGTCTAAAACTGCCTGTTACTGAGATTCACACCTCTCGCTGTCTTGTGGCATAATGATAATAATCTTTGCGTTTGATATAACACTTTTTACATCTTCTAGTTGTCTCAGATTATATTGTAAAGTGAATTGACTGTATATATGTAGGCAAAATGTGTTAGCCACATGTGGCAATGTGGCAGCAGAGTCCCACAAACAATCGTGGATTGAAATGAACAATTTATTTATTGTGTGTGGATAAGGAAACTTGCCTAAGATTTCGCCCTGTAAGAAATTGAACCCAGTCTGTCACATAAGGCGAGTGCTCTAACCACTGAGCTACAGGACTCCCAACAGCCTCATAATAACAGCCGCATGACTTGCACCGTGGAAGATGTGATTTGGCAACATCTGAGTTCTTGACAACTGCATGACAGTGGAGCCAAAGAGATGCCAAAAAAATGATACAATTTAGACATGGTCCCCCGGAAGAAAACACATGGAACGACTAAAAACAATCCTGTTCAGTCACTGATTAAATATAAATTTCAGTGTACTGTTCGCTTGATACCAAATATCTCTTTATTGCTTGAAAGTCGCTCTGGGTGAGTTGGATTTTACTTATTGAATACACAGCGAGCCTCATTGCAGCTGGAGGCCAAGATTGTAATGAATTTCAGACGCACATTGCATCAGTGGGTATTATCAGGTACATCAGCAGAACTGAGTAGGCACGGAAAATGCTCCCAACAAAAACAATACAAAAGTGTTAAATATTTAAAAATTAAATCAAACAAAAGTTGTAAAGTGCATAACTCATAAATTTGTTTTACTTATGGACTAAGACATCACAACAATCATTAAATATCATACACAATGATCCTCAGAAACTTTTCTTAGACAGCTCAGATCAGGAACGTTGAATGTAGATTTGTAGATAAATAGATTTTTGTAGCAAAGGATTTACAAAACTACATCAAAATTACTGCTCCAGCCTCCACAAAATCATCATTCTACAGCAGGAGAATCTTGGAGGCGAAGGGTAACCCTAGGCTCCTATTTACCATCACCAAACAAGCTCCTCCAGGCTTCACAGATTGTTTAATCTAATTCCCACTGAGAGGAGATGGTGGATTTCTTCGAGTCCAAGATCTAGGGAATCCACTCAGCTGTCACCCTTCTAACTTCCATCCCCTCCTCACTTCAACTCCCACACTCTGACTTCTACCCATCAATACATAATTTTATTTGAACATGTTACATTTTCCCAAGTCAAATATTGCCAGAGTTGTTCCTCACTTCACACTATCAGTAGTAAAGAGAAGAGATGGAATTAACCCTTGCAGAAAACCATCTACAGTAGAAGCCCATTTATCCAGCAACCGCTGTACCTAGCCAATGCCGGTTAAAGCGCCTGCCGAATATCCGGGCGGCCCATGGCCGAAAACCCACTACAAAAAATTTAAGTTCTTTTAACATACATCATACACACCAGACTACGTAATAGCAGATAGTGGCAGAGTATTGTGTTGGTGCTTGTTGTTGGGGCTGCTCTCTTGTGCTTCTCACCTTTACTGATTGGGGTTTGCAGTCCAGCGATCCTTTTTTGAATGGGGGACGCCAGGCGGGTGAGGGAGGCGGCAGCGTGATTTTAAACTAGCGTGACTTTACTAGCTGCAAGCCAAAGCCCTAGACTCTACCAGTGGCAAACCAAAATACTGGACCTGCGCGACAATGTGGGTTATCGGCTAGCGTTATCGGCTTGCCACTAGTATGACTTTGAAGTCATACGTGCTCTGTTTTCTTCGCCCGATTGGCGTGCTCCATTTTGGGAGGGGTTGCTGGACTGTAAACCTCAACTGCACCATCATGGCTTCAAGCGCAGCATCTACCAGCGGGGGTGGGGGCCGCAGGAGAGTGGTTTTGATGGTGAGTGCCAAAGTAATATTCTATTATTATGTTATTATTTATGCATTTACAAATGCTCCACTGCTATTGTTCCGGATAAGTTCTGGTTTATCGAATGGGGACTTTTTTTTTGGCATGCCGGTTATACGTAAGTGCCAGTGCATCGAGTCACAGATAAACTGGCTTCTACTGAACTAGGAAATGCTCAAGTACAGTATCACACTGACTATTTTGATTCATTTATCTCCTTCCTCTCCCTTGAGGAAGTAGCTGGACTTGGAATAATTTTTCCCCCCTACAGCAATGCCAAAGATTTCGGAGGAGGAGCTGAGGCCTGTTCAATTGCACTTTGATGTTTCACAGATCTGTGCCCATCAGGTTTAGTTTTACTCTTTCCTCACTCAGATGCACATCTTATGTTCTTCTTTATACTATATAGTACATCTTTTCCTTTTAGGTGATGTATCGCAGACTTGTTAACCTCTGAATAAATGATCAGCTGTAGCAGCAAAGGGAAATAACTGGGCAGGGTTTTACAACTATGTGTGTTGTGTTGTTGTCAAGTAGAGCTGTGTGGAGAAGACAGGTTATTTTATGGTCGATATTCAGAAAGATGACCGACAATTGTCCATTTTGTTTAACAATGAAGTCAATACAGGAGGGACCAAATGTATTAAGAACGCATATTTGGAACTTCAAACATTTTATCACGACTTACAATCAATCTGTTTTACAATACATTCTGTGTAGCGCTTTGAGATGTATCAATGATGTGATAAAGCACTATACTAAATACAACAATTATTAATATTAAAAGTGGTGTTGGTCACGGACTAATTTCACAGGACAGAGCTTTATCTGTCCTGAGAAATTAATTTTGTTGTTGTTGTTTACGGTTAGCAGAATTTATACTTTTCATGAAGCATTAGCATTTAACTAAAGTATCCAGTGCTGCATGTGGCAGTAACATACCAATAGTTCAGTTAGTTGAGCACTACGTTTATCCTGGAAGGTGCTTTGGGTTTGAATCCCAGTGAGTTCCTTTAGCCTTTAGAGGTTGATGAAATTAATATTGTAACTACAATTTCCTCAGGGAGCATGGGGGGAGAAAGGGGAAGCTCTGTGAAATTTCCTGGGGCTGAACTGGATTCAAAGAGGCATCCATGTAGAAATATTTAAACATGTTCTCAACCCTGTTAAACCTCCATTTATCCAAATGAGTGTACCACATTTGTAAACTTTTCTGCTTTTATTCCTTAATGAGTTGAGTGACATGGGTTGATCAAAGCGTACATAATTGACAGGTCAATCATGCTCTGGGGATAGTCCACAGAATGCCCTGGAGGAGGTGAAGGATGGAAGAGAAGGATATTAAATCTTGAAAACCAAGTCTCTAGATGGGGAAATTTTGGAGACAATTAAATTTGCCTGCATATCCTCTAGGCCTCAGAAGCTCTCTCAAAGGATTAGCAGCAAAACGAATCAAGACATTCAAGCACAGTCTCAAAACTTACCCATTTGACTGTGCTTTTAGTCATCCTTTACATTCCCTCCCTCTCAGTTCCCACACCCAATGTGATGCCTAGTCAGTATTGTTCAGTGCTTTAGAACATCCTCCTAATGTAAAAGACACTAGATAAATGTATATTTATAATGTATTGCTAGGAAGCCCACAACATGCACCTAAGAAGCTGACTGTTGGTGGGAAAATGCCAGAGAATCTCGTCACCCAGTTGTTCCAGTGAGATCTACACTTGGCACTGTTAATGTATCTCGCATCCATCTCCAGTTTCTTTTGGCTTCTTTGCAATGGTAATGACCCTTTGCTTCAAGCACAATTAAAGAATCACATGCTGCAAGATTTATTCAATGATACATATACCCTTGTGGCTCTTCTGTGCATTTCTCCATGGTGAATGCGTTCCTGTCTTAATGAGGTGCCTTCCTTGTAGCACATATGGATGACTGCTTAGCCAACTGTTGGTATCCAGGGATACGGGATTCTTGTTACTTTTAGCTGTGACTAACGATGATAAGCCTCAGTGCTTACGCCAAAGACAATGGGGTGAGAATATGTTGTGCAATGTGTAGTGAAAAATCACATATTTGGATCTATTCCTAAGAACTTTTCGCCCCCACTCCCCCGCGCATACACACAGAATTATCACAATGTCCTAAAATCGTTCCAAGATCTTAATTCCTGCCTTGCAGCTCTGATGTTCATTCAGTATGTTGACAGGTAAACCTTGAGAAATATTTTGGGCAAAAATATACGGCACATGACACTTATCACAGGTCAAACTATTCAATCCCAATGTCTACTGCAACTATGTTCAGTCCAGTGCACTTCTCTGACTAGGCCCATCCTGGTTCATATCTTAAGTGTATGGCACATCTTTACCAGTGTGTTTGTGTTTCCTTTCCTATAATTTTCTTTCCTCTGCCGACAGTGCAGTCAATGCTTCCATGGCACTAACTGCTCTTATTAGGACCCTACGCATGCAACCAACCAGAGGAAACACTACCCTGGCTCCATCAAAACTATGCTGAGAGGCATTTTCTTCTCTCACCAACATTGTACTGTCAGAGACACCAGCCCCATGTACAAGAGCACTGGACTGTTAAAGACAAATAAACATTTGGAAGCCACTGGTTCGGCCTCAGCTGGAGTATTGTATCCAATTCTGGGCATCACACTTTAGGAAGGATTTCAAGGCCTTTGGGAGGGTGTAGAGAAGATTTACAAGAATGGTACCAGATATGAGTGACTTTTGTAATGTGGCGAGACTAGAGAAGCTGGGATTCTTCTCCTTGGAGGAGAGAAAGTTAAGATTTAATAGAGTTGTTCAAAATTTTGAGTAGTTTTGGTACAGTGGATAGGGAGAACCGATTTCCATTTGCAGGTGGGTCAGTAACCAGGAGACATAGATAATTGCCACAAGAACCAGAGGGGAGATTAGGAACTTTTGGAGAATGTCCTGCCTGAAAGGGTGGTGGAAACAACAACAACATAATTACACTTGTATAGCACCTTTCGCGTCAGGAGGACATCCCAAGCAGATTCAATAGCAACTTTCAAAAGGAAATTGAATAGGTACTTGAGGAGGAAAAATTAGCCAGGATATGGGAAAAGAGCAGGGGATTGGGTAGCTCTTCCAAAGAGCTAATAATAGGCACGATGGGCCAAATGGTCTCCTGTGTTGTAATATTCTATGATTCTAAAATCTCATTAGTTACATGTGACATTATCTTTAAACAGCCACTATTCATATCCTCAAAGTGTGACATTCCCCTGCCTTTAATCAGACTCCACTTTTTGTTTCCAAGCTCCAAAATGTTATCCTGTGTGAAGGGGGCTACGTAAATACAAGTTGTTGTTATTCAGAAGCTGAACAGCTTTGAGGTGATTATTCCAAATTCAAAGTGTTCACTTAGACATCTTCATGTGGTTCAGTGCTGATGTTTCTTTTTGCTGCTAAACTCAGGACATTTTTTCAAGGTCTTTTTGATACCCTCAGCTGTTGGTGGGGGTCTTGTCAGTGCAAACCTTCGACTGTCCAGCATCTTGGGACATTCTCCCAATGTGAAAGTCACTATATAAATGTAATTTATTGTAATTGCTGTCAGTTGTCAGGTGGGTCAACGGGTTAGAATGTCCTGTTAGTCCCTCGTGTCATTTTACCATCTTGACACCTTTCTGTATGAGCTGTATGTGTCATTGACAATGTGTATCATACAGTATCACTGGATAGAGTGAGGTGAGGAAGGTATCTCACCGTGTACAGTATTGCTGGATAGAGTGAAGTAAAGAGGGTATATCATTGCATACAGTGTCACTGGGTGGAGTGAAGTGACAAAGGTGATCATATGGGGATCAGGTTAAAGATCAGGGCAAGTATCAAAACACAGGCAAATCCAGTTACGTTTGTATCAGAGGTCACTGCATTATTGCAGTCTTCCCATGCACAGGTACAACTCAAGTTTTGTGAGAATCTACACATTCGAGCCCTATTCCCCATTGTAATAACTCCAAACATGTATATTGTTGACTTCACAAGTCAAGTATGAGTTAGAGTATGGAAAGACTCACACAGCTGTAACCATACAGCTCTTGTGTGTGTCTGGATTTGATCTGGAGGACAGGAATGATTCATGGAAATATAACTGGTGTTGGATAGATAGTCATGGCTTGCAGCACCACAGAGCACCAATGTGAGGCTTGTTTGTTTGAGTCTTGTGTTCCACCAGTTCTCAATTGGCCAAAAATTTAAACAAACTTGACTTATTTGAAACTTTGTCACTGTGAGTAATGTTGGCTGTGATGCTTTGCTCGGCAATCAGGTATTAAGAGCTTGTGGTTCCAGCAGTGATGTTGACTAGACATGAACTGTCTGCCTTAATTTGCTTCCGCTGAATCTGTCCACATGCATTGAATCAAAATTGCAGTGAATTTCTGATTTGCAAAAAGAACCCATAAATAATTTTACAAGGGAATTGGATAGATGTTTGAAGAAGGGAAATATGAAAAGTTACAGTATCACGCAAGCAGGAGAGTGGAATCAGATTTATTGAAAGGAAAAAAACCCTGGTGCATGCTTCATATGCTATAACATTCTAAGATTCTTAGTGTGCCAAAACTTTAAATGTTCAAAGGGCCACTATTTACATGAAAGAAGGTTTGGCAAACAATAAAAACCAGGTAAAGAAGAGGAGCTGGAGTTCTTCCTGTTGATGCCACACACAAGTGGTGTAGCAATGTTCAACGTGACTTACATGGTTATAGAGAACGTATTTGTAAATGAATGAGAAACATTTAGACTAGCACATCGGAGCATAGAAACAGGAAACAGGGAGGCCATTCAGCATGATGAATCTGTTTCACCAATTTATTAGATCATGGCATACCTTTTAATCTCATTTGTCAGCCTTTAATCCATAACCCTTGAAACGAGTAGTACTGGGCTTTACAAGTATTTGCTCACCCCCCGCCCACCCCACCTCTGTGACCTCAAAACCCCGATCAACCTACCCGCTCTCTCCACTCAGTGGGCTTCAGCCTGCTCCATATTCACCAACCCGTCTGCCCCACCATTGGTGGGCAGGCCTTCAGCCACTCTGCTCCCACCCTTTGTAACTCCATCCCGCAGTCCCTTCTTCTTACACCATTCAACAACAACAACAAATTACACTTATAAAGCGCCTTTCACATCGGGAGGACATCCCAAGGCGCTGCACAGGAGGCGTGTGACCCGAGCTGGGAGGGGAATGTACGGGGAGGGGTGAAACAAGTAAGGGAGGTCGAAGAATTCTGGGTGGAACAAAAGGCACGGTCGAAGAGGAAAGTCTTCAAACCGGCCTTGAAAGAGGAAAGGGAAGAAACGAGACGGAGGGATTGTGGGATGGAATTCCATAGGGTCGGAGCAGAAAAACTGAAAGCCCGGCCTCCGATGGTGGGGCGGTTCGGGCGGGGGGCTTGGAGCAGGCCAAGTCCTGCTGAACGGAGGGCTTGTAGGGGGAGAGTAAATTGGTTAAATAGGGCGGGGCAAGGCCATGTAAGGCTTTGAAGGTGATGACGAGGATCTTCAATTCGATCCTCTGGTGGATGGGGAGCCAGTGGGGACGGGCGAGGGTGGGGGTTATATGCTCGCGGAGGCGGGTGCGGGATAGTACACGGGCTGCAGAGTTTTGGATGACCTGCAGCCTGTGAATGGAGGAACTGGGGAGGCCGACGAGGAGAGAGTTTCCGTAGTCCAGCCTGGAGGTGATGTATGTATGTATGATGTATTCCTTGTCTTACTTCAAGACTAACCTCAAGGCCCTCCTCATCAACTGTGCTTTTGATCAACAGCCTTCCCACCTTGCACTACATTCTCTCTAATCCCTAACCCCATATCTTGCATCCAGAATTTTGTCTGTCCAGCGCCTTGGCATGTCCTACCAATACGAAAGGCACTATATAAATGTAATGTGGTTCTTTTATCCATCTCTCTTTTAAACATCTCAATTGTTTCTGCCTCTGAGGCCTCCATGGTGTGCTCGTTATGTGACTCTTTTAAAACATTCAGCCATGTGGCCGCAGAGAATGATGAGCTGATTTGTATTTACACAGGGCTAAAATTCCTCTGGGTCAGTTGGAACTTTGCAATAGTGGGTGTGCAATGCAGTCTGAACTATTTTGAGTAGGTGATACTTTCTAAAAATACCGACCACGTCGCAAACCAGCTGTTGCTTTCTTTCCCAGGGATGATATTACCAACATAACTGACGACAACAGAAATCCTGTGGACTACATAGTATGCAATTTATTCACAAATCCTGTCCTTCATTTCTACCGAAACTTTTGACATGCCACGTGCCCGTTATGCGACCATATCAGTTCCTATGCGGTGAATGAATTGTCAGTTTCGGACTTTTGACTGACTGTTAATCCTTTTGCAATTAGCAAGATGACCGGCAAGTTCATAAGCAACAATTTGTTTCTTTGTAAGTGGTACAACAAGAATTCAAAGCGACCATGGGTAGGGAGTGGATGGTCAAAGGTCACTGAGGGTTAAGAATGGCACAAGTCCTCCTTGGTTCTTTACTTCCTTTACATTGCTGTAGCTTTGACCCTGATAATCCATTAACATTCAGCCATAGAACAAATAGGATATTCTCTTAAGAAAGTCAGTGCTTTAGGGCATCCTCTCGACGTAAAAGCCGCTATATAAATAAGTTTTGATTGATTTATTGTTTTGTTGTATGCATTTTCTAGGATTTTTGTAGGATATCAGTACAGATTTTGAAATGTATTACTGGAAGTCAAAATATGGTATTCATAAAGTGGATTCTCAAACAGTTATTCCTACAGGTAATAATGTATGCAAGCGTTGCGTGATGGGCGCTATATATATGCAAGTTAATGTTTTAATTGAGGAGTCCTATAGCTCAGTGGTTAGAGTATTCGCCTTGCAAGTAAGAGACTTGGATTCAATTCCTAGCAGGGAAAAACCTTGGACAAGTTTCCTTGCTCCACACACCTGATAATAATCTCTCTAGATTCCTCAAGGTTCCTGATCAAGGAGAGGAGCTGATTTCTAGAGGGGCTGAAAACTAGACTCTCACTTAGGTTAGCTAATATCCTGTAAGAACAGTTTCAAATGCTGCATCTTGGATGATAAAATGTACATTTCCGTGCTTGCTTCAAAACTTAAAGCTGATGCTGTCAGTGCCTGAGGTGCGGAGGTGCTGATGGAAGCCAATGAGCAGGGTCTCTTGTTGACATTCAACTGCAGAACATTCGCTCTCATCCAAGACTTCATGTCTGATAGACATTCTGTCAGGACAATAGTGGTCCTGCAATCGAGGGTAGAGACACTAGAGATAAAGTTGGGTGTCATCCGCAGACATGTAGTAGTTGACCCTATCTCTGCGGATGATTTCACCAGGAGCAAGTGTGTACATATTGAAGAGGAAAGGATCAAGGACAGAGCCCTGCGGAATGCCGCACGAGACAGTGTGGGGACTGAAGGAGAAACCATTTGTGGAAACAAAGTGGAGACGATGTGAAAGGTAGAATTTGAACCAGTCAAGGACAGAACCATGAAGGATGAGGTGAGAGGAGAGTCGGTTAAGAAAATAAAGTGGTCAACAGTGTGAAAGTCAGCAGAAAGGATGAGGAGATAGAGACAGCCTTGGTCACAGATGAACAGAATATCATTTGTCATTTTGACTTGAATCATAGAATCTTACGGCACAAAAGGAGGCCATTCAGCCCATTGAGTTTGTTCCGGCTCTTTAAAAAGAGTAATTTAGTCCCACTCCACAGCTCTCTCCCCATAACCGCGCAAACCGGTCCGCCCCAAATAAGTGTCTACTTCTCTTTTAAAATTTATTATTGAATCGGCCTCCACCACCTTTTTGTGCAATGCATTCCAGTTTCAGGCAATGCATTCCAGGGCTAGGACTGTTTCTGTGCTGTGTGTAGCACGGACATATGAATGGAGAAGTTCATGAAGGGAGTGGTGGGAAAGGAAGGAGCGAAGCTGGGAAACAGTGACTTGTTCCTGGACCTTGGAAAGGGAAGGCAGATTGGAGATGGTGAGTTAGCTTGAGAGCAGGATGAGTCCAGGGAAGGTTTCTGGGGTTATGACAGCTATTTTACTAAATATAAAAAAAACATAGTTTTTGGGGGTCATTACTTCAAAAGGCAGATAAATAGTTTTAGCATTTCAGAAAACCATTCTGTTCTCTTTTGCCTGGTAAATGTTCACCTGCATTGACACTGATTGTAGTTCAGGCTAAGAAAACATTGGTGCTTGTTGGGTCAGTAGATAGTTCACCTCATGGCAGGAACTTGTGTAATCTTCCATAAGATTGAATTCCTTGTGACAATCGATCAATCAATCAATCAATCAAGCAATCAAAACTTACAATTATATAACACCTTTCACATCGAGAGGACGTCACAACAACATACTTTGTTCTCAATCAATCCTTTGTGTGTACACATGTGTGTAAATGTGTATGTGTGTGCACACATAGCAATGGTTCAGAACTTGCTGATATTATTGCACACAATATCTATTTAAAGAATCAAATAATAATCTTTGCATGTGATATGAGTATAACATCAAAACACCAAAGTGCTTCACAGGGAATTGCTGTCATGTTTTGTGACTGTCTTTGTAGGCAAAAATCAATTGCTGAATTTTGAGAAGAATTTGTAACCTGAAACCAAGACGTATATCCATTTTTCATCCACTTATCAATTTCAGCCTATTCTCCAATTCAAATAATTAGTTAGTGTGGAGTGGAGAGTAACAGTATTCCTGGAGCTGGGACAACTTCATTTATTGCTATGTGATTGCTCTATAGAAACAGCTATTATAAAGATTATAAAGTTGACTTGTTGAGATTTGTTGGCTTGGGTTGGCATTGGTTGCAGCTAAACATCCAACAGACTTCGGTTACTTTACAGTTTTAGCTAGTTGTGAATCCAAGGTTTCAAAAGCATCTGACCATGTAGAGACTTCCTTCTCCCTTGTGGCTCAGGAAGTGAGTGAGCAGTGATGATAGCAAAGAAAAAAATGTAGTAGCACAAGAAAATCACTGGCGATGAAATAATTAGTCACTCCGAGGTTGACGCTAATACACCCAGTGTATTTTAAATTAGTCACCACTATTCAGCTGCCTTTCAAACTTGCTGTAAACCAAAATACTAAGTAAGATATTTTGGAGCTGAAGTCTTAAGGCTCACTGGCACAGATCTGTAAACCAAAACACCAAGTAACATATTTTGGAGCTGAAGTCTTAAGGCTCACTGGCACAGGGTGCACTTCTCAACACGGGCCGCAGTAGTATGCTTCATCATATTGTTGCTGTCTCATCATTTCAGATATCACTGAGCCTGCACTCCTGACAGCCCAGGGGAGATCTTTACCTTGTCTCCGTGAAATGTGACCTTGAATCGAGGCTGATACTTTTAAATGTGAACTAAAGATCAACTCCTTTTCTCTCCCCCACCCTCCCTCCACCACATACACACACCGATGACTTGAGATTGTAAGCAGCCAGTTAAAGCTGAGGCATACTCTTTGCAAATCTGTATGTATGTATTAAGAAATGATTGACTTGAGCAATGGTGTTACAAATTCATGAAGAATGATAGTTATTTTATCTAGCTTATTTTATCAGTTCATTAGCTGTTAGTGAAGCTTTAGCCAGGATCAGATCAATTGTAAGATGGCTCAGGTTGTAACACTCTCTCCTTGGAGTCAAAGGGTTGTGGGTTTAAGCTCATGCCGTGAATTTGAACATACCGCCTAGACTATATTCCAGTAGAGTACTGGGGGAGTGCAGCACTGCTGGAAAAGAGAAGGGAATTTCTTCTGGTGTCCTTGCCAACTATTCCCCTGATAGAATTGGCCATTCATTTTATGGCCATTTTGGGGTCATTGTTCTGTGCAATTTGGCTGCCGCATTCACTAATAACACAGAATTGTTGCATATTAAAGTAAAAATTCTTTGAAGTGCTTTGAAACATCTTGACCACTTGATAAGGTGCCACATCGAATGCTACGACTATTATTAGTTTGAATATTTCACCAAAATACTCATAATAAATACCTCAAAAGACGTCGCCACCCCTGTCCCACAGACTAATAAATACTCTGGTGCACTGTTAAATCAAACTGACCTGTGCAGCAACTGCTCAAATACATATTGAGAAAGCACAGCATAATTTGTATCTCATATTGCTAATCTGTACATTACACCAACTATCGTATGTGAATCAAAATTCCCTCAAATGGACCCAAGTAGATTATGTAGTGCATCAACAACATATAGTCATGTCTGCCAATGTCACAGTGGTCTAAGGATTATTCTTACTGTAAATTGCCTAACCCATGACCAGTTTTACGGCATCCTTAAGCAGAGGGTATACAAATGTGGAGCTCTCATTCTGGTTTGCACAATGATCGGTGTTTTGCATGTGCCAGACACCAGGCTGACCCTGGTGAATGTCCTATCTAGCCTAACCTATATTACTTTACCCTATACTTTTGAAATAATTTACATTTTTTACTATTCGACTATTGATCTTCACTTTCAGTTGCTCTCTCCTATCTGCCAAATATAATTGCCTGGTGCCAGTGGATAAGAGAGCTATTTTGGTCATAATATGAGAGTGATTTTCATGCCTCTTTGTGCTCTTTGTTTTTATTATTGGTAAGTGTTGTTGTGCCAGTAACTGGTAATTGTTTGGCTTGGGCAGGACTCTGGGCCTCATGCCATCTCTGTATGCTCTTGTAATTAATTTCTGGGTGAGAACTCGAAAGTTCTGTGCATCATAGTTCTACGAAGCAGAACTGCATTTTTTTTTTTTTGGTAGAACTTATAGGAGAATATCCTTAACCTGCTTTTGCAGAAATTAATTGAGATGAGAATAAATACGAAACATTCTTACGGACCCCACTTTTACCCAGTGATCATTTAGTGTCTGCTCCAACATCATAATAATAACTCAGTTGTAACCCTGCATTTGGTGAATAAGTTTCTGGAAAGCCTCTCTAGAACCAATTGTGTATGTAGTCCTTATTCCCAGTAAAAACCCGTTCAGTCAACTACAGGGCCATAGGGAAATGTGTGTAAAAAGATTCCTGTTATAGGAGTCTGCAGACTTCCAAACTTTGATATGACAGTATGGCAAACACCATTTGAGTGCTCCAGCTGCCGACATCTTTGTTTCCACTACCCATGATCACTGTCTTTCAATCCTGCTACACAGAACAATGGCGTAACTCAATCAGCTTATCTGCCTCAAAGACAACATTAAGTTGACCATTTGTGGGGAACAAAAATGCCTCCCTGATAGAATCAGGGAGTGCTCTTCCAAAGATTGAGGTTAAGGTATATGTTTGGAGCCTGCAGAAGGAACTCTCCTATTATATCTCACCAATGTTGGGACCTTCTGTGCTATACCCATCATCTTGAATACTGGGACAACTGGTGGCACATGTTGATAAATGCCCCCGAGTGCGGAATTATGGTTCTACATGGCCCAAGGGAAAACATTGAGGGAATTGATTGGAAGATATAAGGGACATCAGTCCCAACCGTTGACGCTTATCAGGGTCATGGTGCACACCAACCTCAGCCTGGACACTGTCCTGAAGGACCGCATGGAGGAGGGGCAAAGGACAGTTTGGTCAGGCTCATTCCTCTTCAAGAAAATCAAGGTCCCAATGAAGATCAAGCTTATGGCATACAAGACCTGTGTAGAGTAGTCCTCCTTTATGGATTTGAGCTTCCGGGGATGCAATGAAAAGTCTTCCCCCAGCCCATCTGTAAAGTCCAGGATCAAGCAGTGAGGTGGATTAATGACAAACACAGGAAGGCAGGGTTCCGGCCTATACTCACCTGCAGCTGAGCACCCTGAAGGCAAAGTCGGCTTCACAGAGGGCACTATTTGCAAGGCCTCTCACATGAGGACCTAGATTGAGCAGTTGGTGGTGAGTAAGCCTGGTACATGGCATTGAATTGGACCTTGAGAACATTAAGGTGGCTGGCACATTACAAGCTGTCCTATAAAGTTCATCCCACCATGTTGAAGGCAGATGCCTGCCAGATAGCTAATGAAGAAACTATGAGGCTTGGGGTGACAGCTGATGGAAGGCGTTACCTGGAGTCCAAGTTCATGAACACACGTTTGCACATCCAGCACCTATCCACCATGATTTTCCTGCAGAGAAGCAAGCGGCTCCTACTTAAACACCTCCAATTGATTTTACCATCACTCAATGGGAAGAGATGCATGCCCGAGCTAAGGACAGATACATGTCTTGCATTTCATGCTGAGATGTGTTGTTCTTGTACCTACCATTCACCTAGTGAGAGCTTAAAATTGTGCTTGTCGGATGTCTTGGCTTTTGCCAACCAGTTCCTAACATTTTCTGGAATTAGTTAAGCAGGATGCATCCCTCCAGGGTAAGAGTGTGCATTCCATTCCAACAATCTATCCCTGGGATTTCCATGTGTAGATGGAATGCATGGAAATCTCAGCTTGTTTTGGATAGTCCTATGCACAGTGAACAATTTCCGCATGTGTCAGGCACTCGGCTAACCACAAAAAAGAAAGTGAGTTTGGTTGAGGTGTGAAAGAGCTACAGTGAGTTTGGATTGCTCAATGCAGAAAACGATGCCCAAACTGGAAAAGATTCAATTTCTATGGCAGGCCTCAGTCATTGCTGATCAGCATAAAAATCGGAATGAAAAAAACACAGCAAATAACAACACTGGGAATTTTTGACACATTCCTGCAGCTCGTAACTCTTTCCTACTCTTTAATCAATTGGATGACTTCTCACAATCAGGTTTCAATAAAACAGATTTTTTTTGTTGATTTTTTTTTACTTAAACAGAACCAGATATCTTTCTTCTAAAGTGACCCTGATGTGAACTATTCGGAAACTTCACTTAACACCTCTGCCTTACGACACACTGGACTCATTGTCTCTTTGCCTCCTGGTACCTGGGCTGTACTTTGAACATACGTTTCAGTCAGAAACAGGAAGCAAATCCAAAGATTTAATAAGTGAACAGAACATTTTCCGGCTGTTTGGTTGATGCTATTTCCAGCCAGAATATGGCATTGCTTTCCTGAAGATCCGGGAGAATGAAGGACAAGTGGAAGTGGAGTGGAGCTCTTGTCAATCTGATACTTGAACGCTGGCAACTTTAATGTTGGTGTCTGCTGGCTTTGAGCCCAATTATTGTGTAGATGTCAGGTCCAGGGTCACTCAATGAAAGGAGTGCTGGACTGACCCACATGTTTGAACAATGTATTCATTTTCACGAGTGACTATTGTTTTATCACACCTCCCAATTTTCATCCTCACACTTCCCAAGTTTTGTGCCCTGCCGATACGAAAGTATAACAGGCTAATCAAAATGTATTATTCTTATTTTGAGCTGTCTTTTGGGGACAGATTTCAGTGGGGTAATATTAGGTAAATGTACATTAATACACCCATTCCTGATCGAAGATTTTACTTGCTGTAATTTTTAGGACTATTTTAGTCTCATTATATTTCACTTGCCAACACTCCAAAGGCTAAAAATAATCGCAATACAATTAAAAAAATACATTTATACAACAACAACAACAACAATTTAAACTTATAAAGCGCCTTTCACGTCGGGAGGACGTCGCAAGGCGCTGCACAGGAGGCGTGTGACCCGAGCTGGGAGGGGAGTGTTCGGGAAGGGGTGAAACACGTAGGGGAGGTCCAAAAGTTCGGGGGGGAACAAAAGGCACGGTCGAAGAGGACAGTCTTCAAACCGGCCTTGAAAGAGGAAAGGGAAGAAACAAGGCGGAGGGATTGGGGGATGGAATTCCATAGGGTGGGAGCGGAGAAACTGAAGGCCCGGCCTCCGATGGTGGGGCGGTTCGGGCGGGGGGCTTGGAGCAGGCCAAGTCCTGCTGAACGGAGGGTCCGGGTGGGCTTGTAGGGGGAGAGTAAGTCGGATAAATAGGGTGGGGCAAGGCCGTGTAAGGCCTTGAAGGTGAGGACGAAGATCTTGAACTCGATCCTCTGGAGGATGGGGAGCCAGTGGAGACGGGCGAGGGTGGGGGTTATGTGGTCACAGAGGCGGGTGCAGGATAGTACACGGGCCCTGCAGCCTGTGAATGGAGGAGCTGGGGAGGCCGACGAGGAGCAAGTTTCCGTCATCCAGCCGTGAGGTGATGTACGCGTGCACGAGTGTTTCGGCAGAGTGGGGGGTGAGGTAGTTGCGGAGCCTGGTAAGCGGTGCCGGTCAAGGCACGGATCTGGGGGAGGAAGGAGAGTTTATGGTCGAACGTGATGCCGAGGTTCCTGACTGGCTTTGTGAGGTGGAGAGTACAGCCTTGGATGTTGAGGCTGGCAGCGCCCGATGTGCGGAGGCGCTGGCTTGAGCCAATCAGGAGGGCCTCGGTCTTGCTCACGTTCAATTGGATTTATACAGTGTCTCTCATGTTGGGAGGATGTCTCATGGATCTTAAATCTGAATAAAAATAGAACCTAACTCTATTCTAGTTCACTAAGAACAATTTCCAGGAAAGAGCAACAACTATAGATATCAGAAAAGTGTTTCATGACTTAAATGGAGCAAAAGAAGACAGTGAGTTTTCTGAGGTCGACTATGATACTTTGTAACATCTTCCCTATCACCATGTTTTCTATTTCTAAATTCCAGGAAATCAATTTAGTGCAGTCAACTTAGTGCATCGAACCCACTGATAATGTAAAATGGTGAAGCATGCTTAGTGATGCACATCGTCAGTAGCTTCATTAGCCATGCCAAGTGTTGTTGGATAACTGCAGCAGGTAGCTATCAGTGTACGGCAGAAGACTTGGTCATCCATACAAGTTCCTTCCCATTAACGCAAATATTATTTCAGTACTCTTTTAACAGTCTGTGTAGTCAAGATGTTGCGAGAAGGTATTTTTAGTAATGACTGTGTACTGTATTTGTGGGTGAATGCAGCAAACAGTTTAACATCTCATCTAAACGACGGTTATCTGAAATGTGCGTGTTCCAGATATTGTACTTCACTGCATGTTTTAGTTTTATATAACATTCGAATTTTTAAAGGAATAGCTCAATTTGTGGTCAGGAAAGAAAATGAATTAATATGGTCATCGAATGACTGTCACGAAGCATCCTTCCCTCTAGAAATACAAGGGTATATCTTGCGTTTAGCAACATTTTCCACCGCTGCTGACATAAATGACTATTACTCCAAAGTATCAACACGTGTGAAACTTTGAAAACTTTGTTGTACTAAACATTAGGGGGAAAATCTCCACACAACACTTATCAGCAGTTCATGACAGCATTAATTTCATAAGTTAATTGAAGGAGCTTTTTATTGGTGAGCTCAATCAAATCTGGGGTTAGAATTTTCACCTGGTGCCAAACTTACTCCATTTATGTAGCATTTTAGAACTTGGCAAATTGTTGAAATCAGTCTTAACTTTGAAGTGGTCTTTGAAGTGGACCCCCGCGCAGTTTTTCATGGCGACCCCAGGGCTCTGTCCTCGGCCCCCTCCTTTTCACCATTTACACGCTCCCTCTGAACTCGATAAGCGGTGCCTTGACTGGCACCGCTTATTTCCACCTGCGCAACATTGCCAGGCTCCGCAACTACCTCACCCCCCACGCTGCTGAAACACTCGTGCACGCGTACATCACCTCACGGCTGGACGACGGAAACTCTCTCCTCGTCGGCCTCCCCAGCTCCTCCATTCACAGGCTGCAGGTCATCCAAAACTCTGCAGCCCATGTACTATCCCGCACCCGCCTCCGTGACCACATAACCCCCACCCTCGCCTGTCTCCACTGCTCCCCATCCCCCAGAGGATCGAGTTCAGAATCCATGTCCTCGTTTTCAAGGCCTTACATGGCCTTATCCCACTCTATTTATCCGACTTACTCTCCCCCTATAACCCCACCTGGACCCTCCGTTCAGCAGGACTTGGTTTGCTCTTAGCCCCCGCCCGAACCGCCCCACCATCGGAGGCCGGGCCTTCAGTTTCTCCTCTCCCACCCTGTGGAATTCCATCTCCCAATCCCTCCGCCTTGTTTCTTCCCTTTCCTCTTTCAAGGCCAGTTTGAAGACTTTCCTTTTCGACCGTGCCTTCTGTTCCCCCCCTAATTCTTCGACCTCCCACACGGTTTTTTACCCCCTCCCGAACATTCCCCTCCCAGCTCGGGTCACACGCCTCCTGTGCAGCGCCTTGGAACGTCCTCCCGACGTGAAAGGCGCTTATAAGTTGAATTTGTTGTTGTTGTTCTGTTGTCCTCAAAGGGACATAAAGAAAAATTGCCTCAAAAATTAAAACTGTATAATGCAGAATTGGTAGAATTTTGGAAGCTTTAACGTGCAATGAGAAGTAAATAATAAGAAGACTTGTATTTGACATAGCAATATGAATAAATCTAGTCCCTAATGAAATTTTTACCATCTTATTTCTAGCAGGAAAGATCCTTAGAAAATGCAAGCACAGTAATGATTCATACCAGTCATTGGATGACCATATTAATTCATTTTCTCTCCTTTGTTTTGATCACTGATTAGTAAACAAACCTGCATGTAGGGTCCCTGAAGTACACAATTTTGGCCTTGGACACTTGAAAGAACAGAGCCAATATTTGAAATCAAAACACCCTGAGCACTTCTGATATTTGTTGAAAAATGCTCCAAACTTTGCTTTACTCTCCCTTTTTCTCCGCAAATAAATAGAACTTTTTTTATTGTCAATTTTCACACAAGCACAGGCTGTGTGATTTTATTGTAGTGCTGCTTTGGTGTTTTCACCAGCTACTCAGCATGAGGAAGTTGTAAATAATACAATAGTTTTCAGGGTGCTGTCCATGCTGGAGCTTGTGCTCAACCTCAGGCTATATTTAATGGTTTGCTGGTTGCTAAAGTGAATCAGAATCAGCAAAGCTGTGGTGCTGCCCATTATGGTTCTTGACTCGCTCCAACATGTGATTGTCATAAACCTTGAAAGCCAAACACCTAAAACCATAAATTCTCAGACAACAAAGAAAAAAGTATTTCATCAAGAGCAATAAAAAAAATTATGAGTAAAAGCTCATAGTGTTTTGTTTTCAAATAATGGCTTGGTATACTTTCAAGAGTCTTGGACCAAAAATTGTGTGCCTGAAGGTACCTTTTTCGATGATTTATTTATTTGCCAGTGATCAAAACAACAAGAAGAAAATACATCAATCTGATTATTTGATGGCTAAGATACTGAAGGTGCCATTTGGGTGCGACTGATCTAAATTCACCCAAAAGAACCCAAATTGAATCCTGAGTCTGTACTGAGTTAACTAATCTCTCTCCTATGCTCTTTAAATGACTGTGTATCTTTCCAGGCAGTCTGTTCTAGATTCTCACAACTGTTAAGTCTCTCTGAATTGAGACGGAACTGTCCTTTTGGCAATTTGGCACAGACTGATCCAGCTCAGTTCTCATACAGTGGAAAGCTCCAGGAAGCAGAAACTCTGGTGATGCCCCCTGGTGGCTACTCTGCTGTTTTATCATGGATATTGGGGTTTTCAGTTGAGTTCTGAATAGTATTCCCTACAGTTTGCTGGTTAACAGGACAGGAATCTGTTATCTAAATAAACAGCAACAGCAACTTTGGCTCAAACAACAGAGCCACAAAACTCAATCGGGAGAAAGCCTTGGATAAAACAATACGGTTTTCTGTATTTGGAAGTTTCAGAAGGTTTCAGAAATATAGTGGAATCAGTTACTACTTACTATGTGCTACACAAGGACATTGAAGAAAGGCAGACAAGTTTGAGGATTCCCCAGTGGTCTTGTCATCCAATTGGCTTATTTATTCTTTATTTCTATGCTACTGGCAGCATATGGTGAGTCAGCTTATGGACGATTTATTGGATTTTTAAAAAACAAAAGTACTAAGTACACTTATTGCAACTCACCACGATAGGGAATGGTATACCTTTAACATGATATTGTCTTCTTTAGGATTGGTCACCCTACTGTTTCAAGGGAGAACATGTGATGCGGTGACTCCCTTAGTAAAGTCAGAATTCCTGGTAATTATTTTAGCTGGAAGGCTTAAAATTTGTGCTAAGGAAATACTGTAACTGAAACTAATTGTTGTTTTATGCCATTAGTAAAACAGTTATTGCTGTTAACAATATTCATGCGGATAATAAAATAAAGCAGTGCAAAAACGAAACGAGTAGGTACAGACATCGGTGTGTGATGGTGCCAATATCTGTTGCTTGCAGTTGCTGCAGGTTTTAGGCAGGACTACTTTCATCACCAGCTGTCAAGATTTGTCCTACTTTTATTGAGTGGTTGTTTTTGAATGAAACTCTGCACCCATGATTTTTACATTTAGAGGCTTATTTGGAGGCACAAACATCTGAAAGGCTGTCCTATTCTTATTGGCATAACCTAACAATGTCATTTCTTCATTTTCTAACAGAGATTCTAACTCCAATTAAATGTTAGTCAAACCAAAGGCTGCGCCATACTTCTAAATTCTATGCAGTTACTCTTTGCATTTTATATAGAGCTTTTCGTATTAGGAGGGTGTCTCAAAGCACTTCATGGGATTTACTGCAATGTGTTGTTACTGTGTATTTTTTGGTGAAGGCGACAACCAATCTGCACACAACAATGTCCCACAAACAGCCATGAAGTACTCTAAGATGCTACCGAGGTGAATGGTGTATAAATGCAAGTTGTTGTTGAAGTGAGCGTCCAATTTTATCTGGCAGATTGTTGACTAGGTTTGAACTTTGTTTTATATATACATATATAATATATGAGATTATTTGGGGAAAGCAACAGTGTTTATCAGTGGTTCCTAGTTTTGAAAAGGAATTAAATATTGAATATAATCTTAATGCTCCTTTCACACTCTAGGATTTACATGCAGGTATAATCCATTTAACACGATTCTAGACGTATATGAGAAACAAAGGGACTGGAATGTGATGAGAGGGAGAGTTTTGTGGAATATGAACACTCAACACGGACTGGTTGCGCTGAATGATCTGTTTTTCTGCTGTACAGTCTATGCTGATGTGAATGTATGGAATAATTCATTCAAAAATTTTTTTTTTCATTCCCATGATTGGAATGCAGGCTGCATCACTGTTCACAAGTAACTCCAACATGCATGTCCTCTTTCAAAAGGTACACCCTGGTATCTGCTGACTTTGAGGCGCTCTGAGACGCCGTCCGGCGTGGAGGGCGCCATATAAATCGAAATTGTTGTTGTTGTTGCTTTGACGATTCTGCAGAGGTGGTGCAGGTTATAACAGCAACAAATAATCACATTTGTGCAGTGCTTTTCATGTCTCAACAACATCCCAACCCACTGGACAGTCAAGAATTTGGATCTGAGCAGGGGGTTGGGATCAGAAGGGATGAAAGGGAGGGGTGACTGAGGAGACGGTCAAAGAGGACGCCTTGAGATGGGCCTTGAAGGAGGTGGATAATGGTGCAGATGAATCAATCATGGGATGGAGTTCTAGAGGATTGGGGCAGAAAAGGTGAAAGTCTAACTGATGGTAGAGTGGGGTGGGGTGGGCTGGGCGGGGGACATGGAACAGGCCGTAGTCCACTGAGTGGAGAGAGCAGGTTATGCTGCAGCAGCACTCTTGTAATTCAAATATGTGCCCCAGTAAATGGTGCTACGATCTTGAAGCAACAGTGCTGCAATGATGTCAGCTGGAAATTCAAACCCTTTTCACTTCTACCCCTCTCTCTCTCTCTCTCTCTCTCTCAAATACTAGAGCGATCAGGGGATTTATTTTTCCATTACTAAGTGAGAGCCCGTCAAACTTTCATGACACTTGGCAAGTCTGGGCTGTCTTGAACCGCTGTGGAATAAATATTTACTCTGGTGCTTCAGAATGACTGCATTGGCTATCATATGCCATTTGGGGACCTACTGCCCGGATAGCCCCTGTCTGCCATAATCTTCAACAACTGCATCTGACTCGCAGACTCCAGACTGAAGTTAAAATTGTCTCTCCAGAGGTGAAATGTACCCTACGTTTGCTGCCTCCATTACCACCACTCCACCGTCACACACCATCCTAGCCACCACCACCCCCCCACCCCCACACTCCCCACCCCAAAGCACCAATCGCTGGTTTGAAATGTTAAATATAACATAACAATCAAGATCTATCAAAATAAATCATTTTCCATTCCCAGTTGTGCAGTAGTGTTTACTTTAATGTAGACAGGTCTAGCAGTGCCATGCTGTATCAACAGATAGAGGGTATACTGAGGTATATATTTTCAGAGAGTAAATATTTTGAACCCCTTTCAGCACCAACCGGGAACCCGGCCTCAGCCTTTGGCAAAACTGGTTCAAGTTCATAAGGTTAAAGATCACCCTGTTGAACTGCTAAGTCGATGGGACCGCTTCTTCTTATTTGTTATGGTTTTGACGGGCGTACCTCCTAACACATCTAATTCTGCTCTTAGTTGACTCAGTTAATTATAGAGAGTGAGTTTTGAGTACAAATATCTGATACTATGGCCTTTGCTCAGGAATGTTTTCTTGCCAGTCAAGAAAGATCACAGTTTAACCTAAAGGAAACACTGTGCAGTGTTTAAATAATATGATCGGTGCTAATAGATTCTGATGCCTTCTTTCACACCAGCAGTCTGGCTGTCTGAAAGCTCTAATCCTCTCTGCACAGCTGACTCTTAAGCACCTGGGTTTGTGCCAGAGACCTTGAATTGAAAGGACTATTTTGGGGGTCTACAAAAGAGAAGTTTTAAAGGGATTCTATAATATGCCTCAGAGCTGTTTCAGCCATAAATCACAATATGGTTTAAAAGTGTAGTCCCATCTGCAGTTTAAAACCAACACTGACTCCAGAACGGTGCAAACTCAGATATTGGGAAACTCTTAATTTTTTAATCATTTATTGTTATCATTGACTCTTCATATTAAAACATGCTGCCTGAGAACAGAAAGGACTATTTGCCATTTTTTTTTAAGATTAGAATTCCTTAAAAGTTATAAGTGATACCAAATAAGGAAGTTGTATAATAAACTGTCATACAATATACATGGAGTATATTGTAGCATAGTGAACCCGTGTGTTTATTTTTCGGTAAAAATACTCTTTTCCTATTGCATGATGAGAAGGCAATATACATTATTCATCCCATATTTATTGATCCTTTAATAATATCATAAGCATACCTGCTTTTAAGTGAATGATGTGTGTTGTATCTCATTGTGTTTGTGGCACTGAGTTACATTTCCCTCCAGCTGTTTGCAGTCTCCTGCTTGAATGTGACTTTTGCTCTTACGGTATTTGATTGCAGTTATATTAAAAGCCTTGATCTCTATCAGACCACACTTAATTTGAAGTCTGAGCCAACGATATCTAACAGTAGAGAGGAAGTGCTGCCATTGCCTCTGGCCATATAGAGTTGAACTTGGAAAAATAATTCATTATCAGTCTAGTAACAACCTGCCACATCGCTGATAAAGGCTTCAAATAGAAACTTGTTGAGTTTTATCATCCAGCAGTTTAGTGTCTGCCTTTTATTTCTTATTGTGCTACACTGGGGCAAAAGTTATTTTGATACTTTAGAAACTGGTTTCAATTAGTTCAGATTCAATGATACAGCCTCCTTCAACTTTGCTTTAGGTTTTTAAGTCTTTTAAAATTGATCTGGGTCCACAGTTCTATGTGAGTAATTTGTCTCCTTTGCACCTTGCTATCACTTTGGGTGGCACAGCATTTCTGAGAGTAGTGAGTCCTTTGCGAATAACAGTTTCAACATTAATAAAAACATTACTTTCCTGAAATTGGCTATACCAATGTAACCAAATATAGGAGAGGGGAAAATCAGTGTTACCTGTAATGTAATAGTTATCACTGGGTATACTTATCACATATTCAAAAGTGATTAATTATTTTGGTTGCCTTTTCCTCCCTAATTCTGGTACATGGATTTGCTACGTCCTCCCAACATGAAAGGCGCTCTATATGTGTGATTTTTGTTGTTGTAAATCGAGTCCAAAGCGGGACTCTGACTGCCACTACGGTTATTCCCAGCATAGAGTTGCAGAACCACTGACGTAGAGTTGCATAGTGGAGCTCCTGTAGCTCAGTGGTGAGAGCACTCACCTTACAAGAGTGAGACCTGTGTTCGAATCCAGGAAGATCAGGGCGAAACCTTGGGCAAGTTTCCTAACTCCACACACCTAATAATAATCCCTTCAAATAAACCACAATCATAAAAATGGGTCATTTTCAATCCACGACTGTTTGTGGGACACTGCTGTGTGCAATTGGCTACTGCATTATGCCCACAAATATACAGTCAATTCACTTTACAGTATATTCTGTGAAGAGCTTTGAGACGTTGATAAGATGTGAAAAAAGCACTATATCAAATGCAAGGATTATTATTATTATTATTATAATTATTATAGTGATATGGCACGGACACAAGCTGGTGCTTATACTCACACAAGCGCCCACTCCTTCTATCCCCTTCTTCCGCCTGTATCCATTATTTTCTCTTAAATAAATTGATGTTATTTGCTTCCTCCCTAACCCTAACACATCCCACCTTTCCCTCCCTCTCCCCCCTTACCCTCTTTTCCCCCTTTCTCCCCTGGCCCCATTTTCGCGATTGTTTGTGGGGACACTGCTGTGCGCAATTTGGCTGCCGCGTTTCGCCCACAAGTATACAGTCGACTTTCCTGCTTTTCTTCCCCCTGCCTCGACCCCTCCCCTTTTGCTTCTTTACCCCCTTTTGCCCCCAGTCCCACTTCCATGACTGATTGTGGGACACTGCTATGCGCAATTTGGCTGCCACGTTTCGCCCACTAATATACAGTTACTTTTCCTACTATTCTTCATCCTGCCCTGATCCTTCCCACCCTGCTCTTGTCCTACCTGACTGTACAGCGCCTTGGGACGTCCTCTCGACGTGAAAGGCGCTATATAAATGTAAGGTTTGTTTGTTTGTTGTTCAACCATAGTTTTATGCAGTGAGTACCACATTCTCACCATCGTCTGCATGAAGAAGTTTCTTCTAAACTCACTGTTAGATCTGCATTTGGCTACCTTTATATTTATACTCTCTTGCTTCAGATTCCTCAACAACTGGAATCAGCCTATCAATACTGATTCGTGAATCGTTTAATGACCTGGAATATTCTATCAGTTCCACTCTAGAGAAAGAAACCTCCAACCTGTCTAATCGTTCTTCATAGCTTGAAAGCATCATTTGGCCTAACTCAGTCTTAGAGATGTGAATTTTAAGGACATGCTAGGAAAGGGATCTTTCCTGAAACATGTCTGTGATATACACACGCAATCGGAAGATAGTTTTAAAAAGTCAGGGTGAGAGGGGACGGGGGAAATTCCCAGCTTCTCAGCAAATATATCAGCAGTGGTTAAAAAACCCCCACTGAAACCATGTAAGGATAAGTTCAGTAAAGTTTTCTACATATGGAAATGAACTCACATCTCCTCCAGTGCTATGGCTCACAGAGAAAGTGTTGGAAATTTCAGACCTCCTAAAATTGTACGATTGTCAAGCCTTTGTTACAGGAATTTATGGTGTACTGTATGTTGGTGCTGTAATATCTATGAAATGGATTTTTAAAATGTCTTACTGTCTGACATTTATATAACAAATGACTGCTGACAGCTACGAAAGATAAGGGATATTAGCTTTCAGCTTTCAGCTAATATGGGACCATCGAGTCAGTCACAGACTTAAGACAAATATTTTTACGCGGAGACGACAGCAGCACTTTGAGCCAAGTTTTGTTTGGTGCCACAATTAGGAATGTGCTTTTCATGGACGTTGGTGATGGTTAGGGTGTGGGAGTGAGGAACGAAGGAAAAATGACTGTCCATCAAACAAAATGGGCCTGACCTTTCGACTTTCCTCCACTGCTCACCTTCTCAAAGTATGTCACTGATGAACCATTGACCTTCTGTTTAACATTTAACATTGTGAAAAGTTTGTTCTAATTTCCTTCTCCGTCTCTCTCTTTCTTGCAGAAAAACTCTACAATTCTAATGGACGGGAGCTGAGAAGAGCCCTCTTTTCCCTGAAGCAGATTTTTCAGGTAAGTGGCAAGCTACCTGAGTGGGGAGGAGGTTCAACCAATTGACTTGTGATTAATCCCAGAAAGATGTGAAGAAAACAATAACGGGGGAACATTACTGGCACTCAGCACCTTGGAACATCTTCCTAAAATGAAAGGTGCTATATATAAATGCAATTTGTCATTTGTGTAGCTGTAAATTATATGACATCAGTTCGGTTTAATGAATCTTTTCAAATCTTTTATGGTGTTTCATCTACGGATATGCAAATGTCAGTGCTAAGTAATAAAACATTTACCTAAACCAAATCTACCTGACAATATTGAAATGAATTATCATATTTCAGTGTGCAAACATGCACAATGAGGTTTCCAACATTGTAAAACCGATATTTAGAAAGCTTTTGTGTTAAGGGGAAAATCAAGGCATCAATGGGGAAAACGAGGTAGGTATCATTGAAAATCATACAGACTGACTCTGAAACTGACTTTAAAAGAAAGAACGACATGAAAATAGTTGTAACATTTGAAGTATGTCTGAGGAAAGTCTAATATAGACTCTTGGCGTATTCCATTATAATTTGGTGGATGAATTAATGGACAACCCTGATAAGCTACTTCTGATTCATGCTTGACCTTGTCTATGTTACAGTACAATATAAATGTACATTTGTATAGCACCCTTCACATCAGGAGGATGTCTGATGTTACAATGAGTACTATGAATCTCATACATTGTAATTCTTGACTGAATATTTGCATTAGATGCACAGGAAGATTTTCACTTCTTTCATTCCATAACTGATGATCATTGATTTATCTTGAGTCTGTGTGTCCCTTAGCTGTCAGATGATAAATGCTTTCATCATTGAATGATCAATGCAAATGCCCGGGTTAATATTTACCATTGAGTTTCCTGTTGTTTAGACATATGCATGAGATCTTTGCTCTTCTTGCATAATTTTACACATTTATTTAATCTTAGTCATTGAGCTTGGTATTCAGTCAGTTGTATCACTGGCTCTAATACCCTTACTTTAGTAGAGGATGTGGATCAGTGATCTGGGATGTTGACCAAAAAAAATCCAATATTCCTTTGCTGATAAGGTCAGATTGTCAGTTTCTCAGGAGTCTCACAGGCCCAGACTAGATGTGATCAAGCTATATTCACATTAGTTTGGAATAAGGGGGATCACCAGGTCTGTAAAACAATTACATTCAAATATGTTTGTTCAATGAACAGGACAATCGTTTCATAGAATAAATATAGAGAGTGAAAATTGGAACGTGTGATGTATTAATTAACACACTGTTGACCAACACATCATGTGTTGCAGACTTCACCCCAGAAACCTCATGGGGAAATCACACTACTAAAGCATCAGCAATTATTACCCAACTTTTCAGGACAGTCCTCAACATTAGTATAAGGGGGGAACAGCAGAATAATTCATTTGAAAAGTTATCTCAGTGAAGTCAAGCTAAAAGTACTAGCTGATCCTCTCACAAATCTAGCATTCAACCTATATTTCTCTCAGTTACAACCTTACTTGTGTTTCATTATTTTCTTTAAAGCTTCAGTTTAATTGTGAAATTGGTAAATTAGTAAATTCAACCACAACAACAAAATTACATTTGTAGAGCGCCTTTCACATCTGGAGGACATGCATCCCAAGGCGCTGAACAATCAGGGGTCAGGACCCGAGCATGGGAGGTGCGGGTGCCAGATATTGGAATGAGGGAGGGCAGAGAGATAGAAGGGTGACTGAAGGCATGGTTGAAGAGGAAGGTCTTGAGACCGGTCTTGAAGGAGGGAAGGGAGGGAGCAAGGTGAAGAAATTGTGGAATGGAGTTCCAAAGCATAGGGGAAGAGAGGCTGAAATCCCAGCTGCCCATGCTAGCGTGGGTCCAGGGTGAGACATGGAGTAGGCCGGAGCCTGTTGATCAGGGGGAGCGGATAGATTGATAGGGGCTTAGTAAGTCAGAGCGGTAGGAGGGGGCAAGGCTGTGGAGGGCCTTGAAAGTGAATACAAGGATCTTGGATTTGATCCTCTGAAGAATAGGGAGCCAGTGAGCCCGGCGAGGGTGGTGGGTGATGGGTTCGCGGAGTCTGGTGCAGGAGAGGACACAAGCTGCAAAGTTATGGATGATCTGCAGCTTGTGGAAAGAAAAGTTGGGGAGTGAAAAATTGGGGAGGCTGACAATGAGGGAATTGCTGTAGTCAAGCTGAATTTAGATCTATAGTTGTATGTAAACTTAAATTTCTAGCACACCATTCAAATGAGCTAGTGTCCTAAAGTGCTTAACAATGACCCAGTTTGGCACTAAGTCAAGGAGAAGAGGTGGGGGGGGGTGCTGATCTTAGGTATAGTCAAAGATAAATGACTTGAGATGTGATCTGAAGGTGGCAAGATGGGGCAAGGAAAAGGGATTGAGGCAGAGAATTCCAGTGGTTCAGGGCATAGTGGTTGAAAGCATGGCTGCTAGTGGTGGAATGAAGATCCAGTGGCCAACCCAAAACTCTTAAACGTTTTTTTCCCCATGTTATTCTGCAAATCATACATATTCCTCCAAACATTATTCTCCTATTGTACATTCTCATTTGCCAAATACTTCCTCCTCATTGCATCTGTAATAATAATCCTTGCATTTGATATAGTGCTTTTTACATCTTATCGACGTCTCAAAGCGCTTCTGTATTGTTTTGGAATCTCACTTGTTCTTTCCTGGGACCTCAAAACTATTTACTCCTTAGAAGTTTCAGTTTTCTGTCCCTCTTATAATCTGCTTTACAGCATTTAAAATCCAAATTTATTGTCATTCAACCAGTGCTTTCCAAATCATCCAGAATGAAGTCCTATAGCTCAGTGATTAGAGCCTCGCCTCTCATATGAGGGCACCCAAGTTCCTCAGGGTGTAAAGTTAGGCATGTTTCCTTACTCTGCACACCTCTGTTTACCAAGTAATGTGTAGGAACCCAGTTGTTAGTCCATTGGTGGATCGCTTTTCTGGGGGCAATAATCTCTTAAAAATAATAATAATTAGGTAACTCAATCTACGACTGTTTGTGGAGCAGTGTTGTGCACAATTGGCTGCCGCATGTTCCCACAAAATATACCATTTAAATATATTCTGTGAAGCATCTTAAAGACGTGATAAGGTACTGAATCAAAAGCAAGCTTTGTTATTAGTATCTATTAATTTCTCCCCTTTGCAATCCAATATGAAAGATACTATATCAAATGCAAAGATAACTGTTATTAATCGTGGTATTATTTTTCATCTGGAATCCCAATTGAAAGGTGAACAGTCAGGGGTCAGGCGCAAAGGTGATGCCTGTTCATCTTTGAGAATATGCCTTAATATTGACAGTAGCTTGTGTGTTTTGCAGTAAATGCTTACTTTGAAACCCTGACACGGTCTGCTGAAGAAACCACATTATCATTTATTTGTATTACTTAGTGGTGGTTCAAACATTCATGGAGAAGAATTGCATACTGTACGGTAGTGGGATTTCCATGTGTTCTTTGGCGGTGCATTTGTTCAAGTTTGTCCATAAATCTAATTAAAGAGGAACATAGTTTGTATTGACTCAGATGTTCTGAATGAATTGAAGCAGAATCCTGTACAAGAAATGATGACTCAAAGCTAAATAGAAAGCAAGAGGGGCAAGAAGTTAAAGCAATGTAAATTTCAAAGGAATATGCATGTAAGGCCAGCCATGATGGAGCTGCGAACACAACACCTGATAGCATTTGCATCCTTTCAACAACACAAACTACTTCAAGATGTATTTCAATCAATGTTTTTTGTGTTGATTAGTAAGTTATTTTCCATTTCTCCTCCCCTTTTTCTGGAGGACCTTCATCCTGACCGAGAGAACAGTCAGACTGTGCTCTTGGCCTCTGTCAGTGCTAGCTGCTTGAGAGACCTAGATTTATAAATGGGAATAACAGCATTTTTAAAAAAAGTCTGGGTTACAGGCAATAATAATAAAACCTTTGAAACAAAATCAAAGGGTCTAGGTTGCCTTGAACACTAAAAGTAGAGGTGCTTTCCATAGAAATGCTATATTAAGCTATATCAATATTTTCATCAAGATCAATATTTTTAGTGATTTGCAGCAAACAACTACAATGTAATTTTAAATTTGTGCAAATTACTATTACATCATTGACATTCATAATAACATTGAACAAAATGTTTCCTTTGCAATTGGACCTGAGGTTGAGTTGTGAATCTGAGAGGCATTATGGTGTGCTTCTAATCACCCTATTAGTCACTGATCAATAGGATTGAAGTGCTCTGAGACGCTGTCCAGCATGGAGGGCGCTATATAAATCAAAGTTGTTGTTCTTGTTGATCCTCTCCACATTTATTTTCCCTCCCAGCACAATTTTGTCTTTCTAATTCATCAATTCATTTATTGAATTGAAATGCAGGCAAATTAAAGTCCTATAGTGTCATGGTTAGAGCCATCTCCAAGCAAGTGAGACAATCCAGGTTCGATGTCCGGGCAGGGCGAAGGTTTAGTCAAGTTTCCTTAGTCCACATGCCTCCGTTTACCTAGTAGTAAGTAGGAAACTGATTGTTAGTCGATTGGGGGATCATTTCTTCAGGGATAATAACCCCTTAAAACAATAATTTGGTCACTCAATCTGACTGTTTATGGAACACTGCTTTGCACAATTGACTGCTGCGCTTCACCCACAAAATACAGTTACTATACTTCACAGTATATTTTGTGAAGTGCTTTGAGATGTCTCGAAGATGCAATAAAGCACAATATCTAATGCAAGAAATATTTTTATAATTGTATGCATGTGTACCTCTGTGCTGCAGCTTTCCAATCAAAGAAGCACCCTGCCATTTCCAAACACTGGTTGAATAATGCACTAGATTGGCACTTCCCATTTCATTTCCACAAAGGATTTGCAAGCAAAAGCATTATCTCGTACTCCAGACTAGGTCTGAAGATACTGTCCTCGACTTAGAAGAACAATGGAGAATGTAGAAGGCTATCAGTCTCTTGTATTGCAGAAGCATTTGACTGTATAAAAAGATTGTGAGTATTGACATTGATACTGCATAGAAATCAAAGTTTCCAGACACTGAACAGCACACATCTCTTTCTACCTGTGCATATTTTAACACTGTAATTGCCGATCTTCATTTAATCCCCAAATAATCCACTCATTTTCTTTACTCCTTTAATTGCCTGCCATGGAAAGGTTTGGTTTACATAAATTCCTTCCTGAAGTACAGAGCACCTAGTCTGGACACGTGAGGAAAGATAACCCCAAACTGTGATTAAGATAACACATCTGTTCCCTTTATTCGACAGAAGTGAAGTTATTAGTAGAAGATTAGCTATTTCATCAAAGTGTTTTGCATGTGACACAAATGTTTCAGTTTTTTGAGTGCTTCAAAACATGCCATAATAGTAATTACTGTATTTCAGTGCAGCAATTGGGATGTGTACGACGGAGTGGTGGAACAATGGAGCTGGCCTCTGGGACTTTCATTCTCTAATGGTCTTGTTAACCTCTTCAGTGAATAATTATTAGTGACCAGGATTGGATACCCTTTAAGAAGTATTGACCAGTTAGCGGGGAATCAATGAAAGGAGATCGGGAAGTAAAACTGTGTTTTTGAGAGCTGAGAATAAAATAGTGATTTCTAAATTTGGGTTTGTGAGACTATAGCAACCAGCTAGGTGTTTAGTGTTTGTCATGAGTGCAGGCTAACCTTACCTTGCAGAACTTCAAGTCAATTCTGCTATGAAATTGTTCAATGTTGACATTGTTTACAGGCATTAGAAGTATTTTAGCTCACAAGTTAATGTGGACTAAAATGTAAGGATTTCAAACTGGATTCATTAATTAAGCTTCCAGAGGACAAGAGCCTACAGTACAAAATGGACTATGGCGGTAGCTTTTAATGCATTTATATTGCACTTTCACTTATCGAAGTGCCTTGCAGAAAAGATAGAGATCACCAAAGAGGAAGGAAAGGAGGTGAACCGTGAGGTTATTTTTAGATGCCGAGGCCAGATCACTGGATTCCTTCAAAAAGTAGTTTGGTGTTGTGATGGGGGCACAATAGGTTTTGTGTTCTTGGATGATAAGATCAGGTGGCTGATTAGTTTGGATTAGTTTATCCAAACTAATCCTGTGATCGAATGCTCAATCAAAACGGCTTTTAAGTAAGTTTTGAAACCAGGAAGAAAATGTGCAATGGAAAAGGATGTTATGATCAATTGCAGAGAGTAGAGATATAGTGATCGACCGGGACATAGTTACAAAGATCTCAACCTACAAAGGTGGAAGGGAGGAGTGTGGATCGATCAGTGGACAAGAGTGAGGAAATATGCAGGAGTAGAGTGCAAACGAAAAAGAGCCCTCGGGTGTGGGGAACGACTATTCTTCTGAGAGTTCAATTGAGCTGAATTATTGAAGAGAGAAGACATGGAGGAGAGAGGAAGCCCTGAAATCCATTTTCCTAAGCTGTTGATCATTACTTGCATTGAGGTAGAATGATTTATTCTCTGGCCTCCCAAAAGATAGGTTAACAAATTCTATACAGTATGTGTGCCAATTGACAGCATTTCCAATCACTACTCACATTAACTCAAATGCTGTGCTTTTATCTCATCAGGACGATAAGGATTTGGTCCATGAGTTTGTCATTGCTGAGGGTCTAACATGCTTGATAAAAGTAGGAGCAGAGGCAGACCAGAACTACCAGAATTATATCCTGAGAGGTAAGTGATACCAGCCCCTTCTGTCTCCCTTTGCTAAAGGAAACATATGATTTATTTATTTAATTTTGCATACAGCTTGGGCTCAGCCCACTACTTGGTGACTGAAGTTGAAGCAGTTGGGTCTAGGTTACGATGTGAGGCCTGCATGGTTGAATCCGATGTTCACATAACAAGGTTATTTCCTTAAAATAAACTGCTGGGAATTCCAATCGTAAACCCACACTGTAAACCAACACTGTAAAACATCTCTTCTTTTAGAAGAATACGCTGGATCTCGATATGATGGGGGATGCCTCACTGACTGTTGTGGGAGTTGATACGAATACTCTCCAGTAATACGATAGGCAGTGCTAGAATATTATAGTGAGTCATTGAGGCACAATGAAGAGCTTTTTCCAGCCTTTGGATCCTGGACATGTGGAAAAATGTTACATGTGATCCTCCAGCGTACAGGGCAGTGATGAATATTTCACAATATTTCTCTGACTTTTTTTCAGTTACCGTGTACTAGGGTCCGTCGATATGGAAATTTTCCGATTTAGATATATCGATGGGCTCATATTGAGATATACCGAAACATTGATATTTTTGGGTTTTTCGTACTGCGCATGCGCGCGCATACCGAGTGCGCACGCATTCGGAGTGCGTGCGCGTTCCGGGTGCGCGCGCATTTGGGTTGCACGCGCATCCGGGGCCTATCTCCTCAGGAGGTAAATATCTTTCTCTCTATGTGTCTCTCACTCTCTCCATCTCTATGTTTTTCTGTCTGTGTGTCTCTCTCACATTTCTATCTGTATATTATCACATCCACCCCGTCTCTCCCCCCCCCCCCCCGCCGACTCTCTCCCCACCTACCCCCCCCAGCCGTCTCTCTCCAGCCCCACCAGCTGTCTCTCTCCCCCTCCCCCCCAGCCGTCTCTCTCCCCCTCCAGCCGTCTCTCTCACCCTCCCCCTCCCCCCCAGCCATCTCTCTTCCCCTCACCCCCACCCCCCCCCCCAGCCATCTCTCTCCCCCTCACCCCCCCCCCCCCCCCCCCCCCGCCTCCCACCCGTCTCTCGCCCCTCACCCCTTCCATACCTGTATATTGTATTCGAGGACTATGAATACAATATGGCGGCTTTGCACCTCGGTCCATGCATTGTGTATAGAGATGAGCATTCTGGGTCTTGTAGATATATCGATATTTTTAAAATGCCTATATCGGCGTATCGATATGAAAATTATATCGAGTTTTAGCGATATATTGCCGGACCCTACCGTGTACCCACGAAACACTTTTTTAACCTCATTCTACTTCCCCAAAAGAATATTAACAGTTGGCCATGTTTCAGATGGCCTCAGCCCACACCTTGAGTTAAGTAACACACACATATGTACGTGCAGATGAAACCACATACAGTAACAGACAAGGAACTAGTAAGTACAGGTCTTTACAGGTCTTATTAGAAATGAGCCATGTACTTAAAAATGTTGTCCATGTGTTTGTCTGTAGTTGGGTGCAATACATCTCATGTTAAAACCATCAGATGTAAGGTCTTTGGGGTCATGGGGTTATTCATATTACAGTACTTACCTTTGCTGCCAAATAGTATTTTTTGAGGTGGATGAAAGTAATTCTCCTATTATTGGGAAAATTTACTAACCTTCATGAGTGAATGTGTGTTACTTGCATAGCCAACCTTGATGGGCTGAACATAGAATAAGATTTTCCCATTATAAATGCACTGTCAAGCCTGACAAAGTGTTCCAATCAGCCGAGAAATGCCCTTTAGATTGTAGTATTTCTTAGAAGTAAGTGGTAGCTGGATGAATACAGCATTTATCGATGGGGAGGGAGGCAAACTTTGTCTCGAGGTGCTGAAATTCCAAGGTAATGGGCAGCTAGCATTGAGTTATAAGAGAATACTTCAATCAGACCTTTCAAATGACATGCTAAATCATGTGTGTGAAGCTCCAGCAATTTCTGAACATCAGCAGAGTCACAAGATTGAATTTACTGTCTTCTGCTCGCAGCTAGCCTTTTTTATGTGTATACTGTGTATATATATGCTGTGTTATATTGTCTGCAGTGAAAAGGGGAGTGTTACTCTAAAGGGAAGTCACTTTCAATATAAAATGCCTTTCATTCTACTCCAGATACTTTAAGGAAATAAATTGTTGAAGAATTCTGTATGGGGAAACCTTTTTTTTGTGCTTGTACTTTGCTAGACAGCTATCACACCAGACCTCAAAGCCACAACCCAGCAAGACCACTCAGTCAAAAATAACTTCAATTCAAAGCAACGTCTTTTGTCATTGATCTACATTTGCCCATGGAGCACTTCCCTGTATTTCACCTTATCTTTTATTCTATATTGCACTGTTTTTCAGGGTCCCTACATCAAGCCCTAGAGACATTCACTTTTATGAGTGCTGAGTGCAGTAGATTTGGTTGAGTTACACAAGGCAAAGGAAGTCTGTTTGTCTGTCCCGCATTATTGGAGCCAGTGGCTTTCGTCTGTTTGGAGATTAATTGTGTGATGACTGTTGTGCTTCATTCCCGTCACCACCACGTATGATAACTAAACAATCCCAGCATTTGATATAGTGCCTCTAATGTCAAAACTTCACAGGTAGTTGCAGTAAAGTGTAATGACTTTAGACTTGAGGTTAAATGTGGCAGCTAATTTACTCACAGCATGATTCCACACACACACAATTTATCTGAAGGATTGTTGGCCTGAACACCAGGCGAAACGTCCTTCTCTTTTCGATCAATGTCATGGGATCTTTAACGTTCTCCTGAATTAGAAACGTATGAGAGACGGATGTATTATTTGATTTAGTCTGTAACTTGGTTTCTTCCTGATGTCTTCTCCTACCTTCAGCAACTAGTGTATGTGTGCAACAGTGGCTCAGGTTGAGAGGTTCACCCATTGTCCCTCCTGATGTAGAAGGGTTTTGGTCTCTCACTTCCTCCTCAAAGCAGGAAGACTGAAGTCAGAAGACTGACCACATGGTAAATACATACCCATTGACAGCCATTATGAAGTCCCCCATGGCAAATCAAACTAGTGATGTGTTTGTCCAGTTAGGGTTTCAAAATGCAACTCCTAAAGCTTACAACTTTTCTAAAATAGCGTTGCTCAGAATATTGCGAGATCATTGTCTGGTGCCAATTTCCTGCCAAATTTATGGCTTACTTGCACCAAGTATTTATAACTTTAATATATTTGTCTGGCTTCAAATTAATCAAATGTCCTTCACGGCTTGTTTACTTCAAGGGATTTACAACTTTCAGCTGTAACCAAGATGTTGTTTCTCAGTCTCCTATATAGGAGGTGAAAATAATAATCCTTGCATTTAATATCATGCCTTATCATGTGGTTCAGACATCTCAAAGCGCTTCACAGGATATACTGTAAAGTGGTTTTGTGGGTGAAACCCAGCAGGCAGTTTGCACACAGCAATGTTCCACAAAATGTCATGGAATCAATATTATTTGGGGTTGTTGTCGGCCAGAACACCAGAAGAACCTCCCTTTTCTTTTCGAGTAGTGCCATGGGATCATTAACATACATCTGAACAGGTAGACAAGAGCTTATTTTGACATCTCATCCATCTGGAATACTGGTTCAGTTTTGAGCAGCCCACCTTACAAAAGATATAGCAGCTCTGGTATAGGTGCAGTACAGATTAAACAGGATGATACTAGGGTTTAAAGGATTAAAGTAAGAGGACAATTTGTATTTTCTTGAGTTTAGAAGGTTGAGGGTGATCTAATTGAGGTTTTTAAAATAATAAAGGGATTTGGTAGTGTAGATACAGGGAAACTCTAGAGTTCCTCTGGTGGGGCAATTCAGAACAAGTGGACATAATCTTAATATTAGATCTAGGCCATTTAGGAGTCAGATCAGGAAGCAGTTTTTTTCACCCAGAGGAGAGTAGTAATCAGAAACTCTCTCCCCCAAATGGCTGGTTGCTGGATCCATTCAGATAGTCAAGACTGAAGTGGATAGATATTTGTTAGGTCAGTGTATCAAAGGATATGGACCAATAGCAGGTAATTGGAGTTCAGATACAAATCAGTCATAATCTTAAAGAATGGCGGAACAGGCTCAAGGGGCTGAATGGCCTACTCCTTTTTCTATGTTTTTAAAGTCCTGTGAATTGCTTCAAGATTCCCTTCTGTTGTGAAGGGCATTACATCAATTAAAAGTATTGTTATGATATGATGCTCAAAACCTCCCTTCTGAAGATCTCAATCTAAAAGCAGGATCAGTGGTTACAAAATTCTCTGCTGTTGTGTAATTAAACTTGGGATCTAAACCTAACAAAACTCATCCCATCCACACTTTGGTGGAAAGTAGCTCTATTATTTATATTTCCAATTCCCCCCCAACACCCCACCCACACAGCCTTCTCCTCCTACATAGAGGGGCTTCCACCAGTGATGTCCTGAACTGAATTGATTAAATGGACCTGAAACTGACAGGTATGTCATAGGTCACACAGCAGCTAAATCTAACCTGGGCTTTCTGCTGCACTGACAGCTGCTTTCAATCGTGATCCCTATAAAAATTCCTGTAGCGATGGTACCTAGTAGATAAGCTAGTGATCCATAGCAAGGCTTATGAGAAAACATGCCTTGTCTTGTATTCGGCATCTATAATGCAGCATAAATGTAGCAACATTGAACAGATTTTAAATGCAGAGAAGAACAGAAGTGAAAGCAACAAAAACAGAGAGAGCTGGGAAAACTCAGCAGGTCAGGCAGCATCTATGGACTCACTTTCCTTTCTCCATAGATGCTGCCTGACCTGCTGAGTTTTCCCAGCTCTCTCTGTTTTTGTTTCAGATTTCCAATAGCTGCAGTATTTTGTGTTTTGTGAGAAGTGAAAGGAAATCTGGATAAATAAGTTATCCCATAAAGTGAGAAGCGCTAGAACATGGATCTTAGACTAAGGGCTGGTACTGACACTGCAGGTCAGACTGGTTGGTTTGTGACCATGTTATTTTTATAAATCAGAAGTTTCCAGTGGTTTCAATATTTCAATTTGGGAAATAAACTATGTGTTAATGACCCTTCCATCCCATGTGTCCAGAATAATGAAACTCTGGGGCACATCCAGAATAATGAAATTCTGCAGTCAGCGTGCGTTTGACATAATTCAGAATCATAAATACCTGGTACGCATGCCCCTGTAGTCAGCGGGCCTGTGACATAATTCTGAATCATAAATATCTGCTGTGCAGAGGAGTTTAAAATGATTCATCCAACCTGTATTTTCCTTTTATTGTACATTGACGTCCCTCATGGCCTGCCCCCACCCTATTTGGCAAGGGGGCTTTCAGCATTCTGTCCCTGCTCTCTGCAATTCCATCCATTGAAACTCCATCCGTTGACTCCTCTGACTTGTTACCTCCATCATTTTAAAGCACGATTCAAAACGTACCTGTTTCTCCCGCCCTTTTCAGTCATCTTTCCCCTCTCGGCTGCCGTCCTCAATATTGTAAAGATAACTGTTATAGTAATCCTTGCATTTGATATAGCACTTTTCATGTCGCTAGACTTCTCAAAGCACTTCACAGAATATACTGTAAAGTAAATTGACTCCATATTTGTGGGTGAAATGTGGCAGCCCATTTTTTTCTTGAGGGATTATTATCAGTTGTGGAGTAAGGAAACCTGTCCAATATTTCACCCTGCTAGGAATCAAACCTAGGTCTCTGGTTTGCAAGGTGAGTGCTCTAACCTCTGAGCTACAGGATTCCACGAATGTTATTGTTTTCCAACTGGTCTAAAGCTTTCCGTGTATACTACAGGGTTCCATTATTTTCTGATTAAAGTAATTTGTTAGAAATAGTTGCATATTAGATCCAATAATCTCAACATGAAAGTAAATACTTCAGAGCCTTCATGTGCAAATAGAAATCTCATTACTGTATAAATATACAATATAACAAAAAAGTTTGTGTTAGAGATTGGCCTATGATAGACCCAAACCTCCTCCAACACTGTTATTTGCTTTCCTCCCTCTTCATCAACAAATCAAAAGTATTATTATCATTGTCTCTCCTCATCTGTTTCCTCCTCTTGCTTTTTTTGTCTGTTTCATGCTGGCATCTTCTGTGCCAAATTTTCTGAATTGTGACTGAAGGTGAACAATTTTTATGCAGAAAGCTTGAGAATATTTGAGAATTGGCCCTCGAAACTAAGACCTCAACATCTCAACAAGAGTTGGATATGTATTTGGAAAGAATCAAAACAAAAAGTTACAGGGAAAGAGCATTGTGATTAGATCATCTTGTGTAGCTCCAGTGAAGCAGCTCATCCAAGAATAGACCGGTTGAGTTGAAATGCCATCTTCTTATGCTGTCATTGCTGTGAGTCTGTAGTTCTATGATTCTTTCTCCCTCCATCTCCCCTTTCTCTCTCCCTGGCTGTGTGGGTCAGCTAGAGTCCATAGCATCATCTGGGGGATTAGGTTTGATGAGTTAAATGAAATGAAATTCTTTCCCAAAGCGCTGTCACTTTCAGGAAATAATCTTCCTGTGCTAAAATTGCCTTTTAACCCCCGGATTTTGATTTGTATGATCTAATCAACAGTCAAAGCGTGGTTTAAAGTTTTTTTTTCTTTCCTTTCCCCCCTCCCCCATTGTATTTCAATGAGTGTTCTTAATGGCAAGTCCCAAAGGGCTATTTAATATCACAAGAGCTTTAATTGTGCCTGACCTGCTGTAATTCAGAATTTGTGGAAAGTATCCATTTACCGACTCCATCTGGGCCAATTTCAGGTCAGTTGCGTGAAACTGAATGGGAGTCAGTGCTCCTGAACCGATACAGTGGCGCGGTTGTCAAAACGATAAAATATAACCTTTGACTTAAGCAGCTTCAGTTTCTGCCAGACTTTGCTCTGTGGTTTATGGTGAAGGAAAAAAAGAAGCCAATCGAGTGGTACGTACGGGTTAAATAACTTCTGAAATTAGTCATCAGAATACGATCAAGAGCCCCAGACGTCTAACTAGTTTTTTTTGCCAGTAACACCATTATATCTCAAAATTGCAGACTTTGCAAAATTTGGAGGAGAGTCTTTGTAAAAAAAATAGAAAAAAGTTTCAAAATTAAGATGGAAATGAAGCAATTTCATTCTTTCAGCAGCATAAATCTGTTTTTTTAAATTGTGGAAATCTTTCTGTGTGCGAAGCATTGAGCGTAGACACAGTAAAATCAGCTATTGATATACAGTGGGTCTTTTTTGGGGGTTAGATTGATGCACACACCATGCTTGAGAGTATCAAACCAAACAGACAATTGCATGTATGCCACCTACACATTGGAAATTCCAGTATCTGGAATGGAATGCACACTCCCAAAGGGATAACACCATGCTTACCAATTTTCAATGAGTGCTGTGCACAAGTAAGAGCTATGATTGTTGGTAAGAGCTAAGATTGGCTGAAAGATCATACGAAATGGGCTCCCATTGTATCCTAATTGTATGATTCTCAGTGGAGAGGTGACTCTGTACTTAAATACTTTAGACAGGACCAGTGTATTTCATATCTAACCTCTATATTGTTCAGTCTGGCCTATAAAAGATTCAAGAAAGTAATGGAATCTGAAATTTTCAATAGAAGTTCAAAGGACTTGTGGAAGACACAGACTGCAGAGAATTTTTTTAATAGTTGTAAGGCCCTAGATTAGAAGGAGTTCTATCAGTCCTCCAGACATTTGTCCCGAGCTCTGGCTTGTGCTAGACTTTATTTTACTGTTGTCCTAATTGAAGACAATCTGCATTTAATATGTTTTTAAAACCATCACTTCAGATCTCGAATGATCCCAGAAGGTTATGTTTGGAACGGGTCTCGAGGGGATCCAGAAAGTATTTGCCTTGTCGTATTTCTTTATAAAAGAAAGGAAATCTGGGAAATTAAAACAACCCCTCATACCATGCGGTTTATTTACCTTCAGATTTACAGCCTCTTTCATCTCCAATGGAGAGTGTCTGCTGCTGATTCTTGCTCAGAGCAGTGGAACTGATGTGCACCTGACTAGCCATAATAACTGGAGAGCTGCCTTCCTGGATCTGACACTTCCTAGTGGTGTAAAGGAACGACAATTAGTCAACACAAGACTCAAGTCTTATTGCTTTTTTTGAAAAAGGAGTGTTTTTTCCTAATCTCTTTCTTACAAGACCAAAGTGACCAGACTTTTGTTAAATTCCCCCTCCCCATTTCCCCACCTTAATAGTTTATCGATGAATTATAGCCCAGTATTCACAGTCGACCCTTCTTTTGCTATCTGGCTTTGCTATTGCGATTGAAAACTTGCAGTGGAAGGAGGTTTACAGAATGCTTTATGAAAACTTGTTTTGCCCCGATGTAGCAATTAAATAACATTGTGAGATATACTGCATAAGTAGTTTGGGATGCATGAAACCACCAGAAAGGTGGAAGGAGAACGAAATGGACAAGATGGCCCTTTTCGTGCTTAGCATTTTTAGGTTGTGATGAACCATCACCATACTTCAATACATCTGAGTTGGGGGCCTGTGTTATAACGGAAAAAAAACATGTTTCTCAGGAACCTTGCAAACTCTCCTAATTGCAGGTTTAGCAATCTTGCTATTGCTTAGCAACATTGGCAAATTAGACCCCATTGCCTGTTAAGATCAGCTTCCAGTTTCAGATAGCATTTGTTTACTTGAAGCAAATCCACCAGAAGATTTGTGACCACCTTTACAAATTATGGAGCAGGAAATCTAGTATAGCATACCTCAAGTGTGACCAATCTTTTAAGTCTAAGTAACACAATGGACATGAAACAATAGAACAAGTTAAATTCAATGACTTGTTAACTTTTTATCAAGGTACAACAACTCTGTCAACACGGTCTTGTAACAGGGCACAGTGATCTGGGTCACTCTTGAGCAAATGGCTCCTATGATGTTTTAGTTTCCACAGTTATCTCAGGCCATACACTATAAATCACTGCTAAGTCATCCTCATGTTATACACAGTAGAAGCCCATTTATCCGGCACCCGCGAGACCTGGCCAATGCCGGTTAAAACACCTGTTGGATATTCGGGGGTCCCATGGCCGAAAACCCACTACAAAAAAAATTCAGTTCTTTTAACACACACCAGGCTAAGTAATGGCAGATAGTGACAGAATGTTGTTGGTGCTTGTTGTTGGGGCTGCTCTCTTGCGCTTCTCACCTTTGCTGGTTGGGGTTTGCAGTCCAGCGATTCTTTTTTGAATGGGGGGGCGCCAGGCGGGTGAAAAAAACGGCAGCGAGATTTTAAAGTCGTCCGACTTTACTAGCTGCAAGCCGAAGCTCTAGACTCTACTAGCGGCAAACCGAAATACTGGACCTGCGCGACAATGTGGGTTATCGGCTTGCCGCTAGTATGACTTTAAAGTCATACGTACTCTGTTTTTTTCGCCACTTGGCATGCTCCATTTTGGGGCGAGTCGCTGGACTGTAAACCTCAACCGCACCATCATGGATTCAAGCGCAGCATCTACCAGCGGGGGCGCAGGAGAGTGGTTTTGACAGTGAATGCCAATGCAGTATTCTGTTGTTATGTTATTATTTATGCATTTACAAATGCTCCACTGCTATTGTTCTGGATAAGTTCCGGTTTATCGAATGTGGACTTTTTTTTTGGCGTGCCGGTTATACAGAAGTGCCGGTGCATTGAGTCACAGAGTCACGGACTTCTACTGTATTGCTGATTCTGGCCATACCCATTGTGAAAACAGACTAATTTTAGGTTACAAATCAGGCGGATAAACAACCTTGAGTATGAACATTGGTGTGTGGGCATGGTGGGCGCGTGTTGATTGAGAGAAAAGATGACTATCACATTGTCAATAACCAGACTGTTATCCCAATCACTGGGACTTCACCACTTGCATTTCATATGTGGGATATTGCTGTGAGAAAATTGACTGCTGTGTTTGGCCTTTGGTGTGCTGAGTACGGGGATAGCAGCTTAACTCAATGATATCATGAGAGATAGATAACTGTTTAGCCCAAGGCAAGGCCAATAATCCCAACCCAATCAGGTGTGGGTGGAGATTGCAGGGAGGAGAGAAGCCAATAAATAGGCCGATTGCCAAAAAACATTGTTTCCTTTTTGACTAAAGAGATTGCGGGTTTCGGTCTTTCTTACTGGAAAAGAGCTATCCAACAAAAAAACAACTTTGAGTCCTATGAAAAGTAAAGTTCTGAAAAGGATGGAATCACTTACCTGGAGAGGTGCACTGCCAACTAGTACCAACAACAACAACAAAAATACATTTATAGAGTGCCTTTCACGTCGGACGGCTGTCCCAAGGTGCTGAACAGTCAGCTCGGGACCCGAGCAAGGGAGTGGGACAAGGTAATGGGGAGTGATGGGAGAGAGTTAGGGGGGAAGGGAGAGAGATGGGAGAGCAGCTGAAGGCACGGTTGAAGAGGAGGGTCTTGAGACCAGCCTTGAAGAAGGCGAGGGAGGGAGCGAGGCGAAGGGACTGTGAGATGGAGTTCCAGAGTGTGGGGGCAGAAAAGCTGAATGCCCATCCAACGGGGGACATGGAGTAGGCCGGAGCCTGCTGAATGGAGGAGGTGTAGGGGACAGCAGGTCAAAGAGGTGGGATGGGTGGGGGTTGCAAGGCCGTGCATGGCCTTGAAATTGAGGATGAGGATCTTGAATTCGATCCTCTGGGGGATGGGGAACCAATGGAGCCAGATAGGGGTGGGAGTGATGTGGTCACAGAGCTTGGTGCAGTTGAGGACATTGGTTGCAGATTTCTGGATGATCTGCAGCTTGTGAAGGCAAGAACCAGGAAGGCTGACGAGGAGGGAGTTTCCATAGTTGAGCCTTGATGTGACGAATGCATGGACTAGGTTTTGGGCAGCCTGAGTGGTGAGGCAGTGGCGGAGTCTGGCAAGTTTACACTGCAATTAAATAAGGAGTACTGCAACATTTACACGAATATTCTCAGAAACAGGCAGTATAACCACAAAAAAGTTTGGTGACTAAAGTAATTTAAAGAACCCCACCACACTGATTTTCTTTTATAAAATGTAGTATATTTTAAAATTTTATTCGGAATTGCAGTAAAATCCATTAGCAACACTATAGCACCGAAGCTGCAGTCCAAACCATAAAATGATTTCATAAATTACAAAAGCTTAACCCAATATACTGTAGGTTGCTTCTTTGTAACGTACTCCAAAGGGCACCCAAAGAGCAGGCCCCCAAATTTACAAATGGTTCTAACATATTCTTCTTAAGGTCCTTGTGGTGGGTATAGAGCATGGGTCCTGATGAGCCTCTAGATAACTTATATAATTGCAACCCAATCCTGTCTTTAGCCAATCTTCCACATGTACACTTTTACAAAAGGAAGACACTGGATATGAGTTAACAACAACAACAATTTACATTTATATAGCTCCTTTCATGTGGAGAGGATGTCTCAAAGTGTTTTGCCCAAATGACCAAAAGATTAGGGGTGGGGGATGGATGATTGCCTCATGTTTTCAGGTGTGGTAGAAGAAATTGGCTTCAGTATTCTTGATGAGTGTTTGAGTAATCAAGTCTGAAGATGACGTTGTATGGATTGAGAATCTTGGTGAACTTGGGAAAGTAATAATTTAACTGATTTACTCCATTGCTCAACTGGCTTCAATAAAGTTAAATAATCAGTAGTGATTGAGGATTACATTTAGGATTTTAAAGTTAGGTATGACTCAGTTTCACTCTAAACTGAAACTTTGGCAACTGAGCCATTAAAGGAAGGAATCGGATACAAACACTAAACAGTACCTATACTATTCATTGAAAAAAATGATCCATGCATTTGATAAATGATCTTTCCTGTCAGGAGGATGTTTCAAAGTACTTCACAGGATTTACTGTGAAATGGAATGACTGTATTTTGAGGACAAACTAATTATGAATTAGCTGGTTGGACATTGACATGTCTGTTTGCTTGCATGTCCTTCAAACAATGTGCCAATTGTAAAATAATTTGGATTTTCACATGCTGTGCACAAACCATGTAAATAATGTGTGTACACAGTTTTTTTTAACAAGAATGCTCCAGTCCTGGGTGTACATTATAAACATTAGAGCAACAAAACACACTGGAGTTGCCTAGTGACTACTCTATTGAAATACTTTGTCCGGCCAATTTGGGAGAGGCAAATATATTTAATCTTTCGCTCCCTTTTCATTACACAAAAAAAAATACTGTTTGCACAGGATGGCAAAGTTTCACCTATGTAGATTAGTAACTTTTATAATGCAAACTTTCAAACAAATACGTAGCATTTGCAAGTTGATCAATGACTGTAATGTTTGCTTGTCTGTATAAAAGAATCACAGATAGGTATCTGTTATAGATAGATAAATGAAGAGGAAATATACAAATAGATAGGTAACTGATTGAAGGTCAAATGGAAGGGCATAGATACCGGTTGGAAGAAGAGTCTGATAAAGGAAATTGAACAAAATAGGACGAGTAAGGTGATGAGAAAATAAGCAGAGAGACTGAGAGGATTTAAAGAGATAGAGAGAAAGAAGATAAATGGATAATTAAATGAAAAAGATATTGAGGTAGCTAAAGGAATGGAGAAACAGATAGAGTGATATGGCCTAGGTAAAGATAATGCTGAGTAGGAAGAGAAAGAGAAGTAGAGGCATAAGTTTATGTTCTGTGGATGCACAGTTCCTTCAGACAATGTACCAATTGTAAAATGATTGGATTTTATATGTGCTTTGCACAAGCTCACTCAATTCTCTCAAGGACACTAAAATCCGTGCATCATTTATCTTAAATTACAGAAGTAGAAAATGTTGTGGAACTAGGACTATTAAATGGGCATCTGGGGAATGTTGTTGGCTTTGAGTGCCCAGTTATAAATTAAAACTGTCTCTCCTGTGCCTAGCTTGCATTCACTCAGGAATAATCACCCATTATGCAGTGACATACCATTGGGATGTTTGTTAGGAACGTTATAATCATAACAGTTGCTTTTGATATAGCGACTGCAGTATTAAAAGGTCTCAAAGTGCTTCACAGTTAATTTATTTCGTGAAGTAATTGTAATTATAAGAATCCCAATTAATTATTATAAGCAGAGGTCCAACATAGTCACATAACGAATGACAAATTTTTATGAAAGATTGCTGGATAGCGGGCAATGCTTTCTTCTCATTTTGAACAATGTGGTGAGATTTTTAATGTCCGCCTAAGCAAGCAAACCGGGCATCAGTTTAATATCTTATCTGAAAGACAGCACCTCTGACAATGTAATGCTCCCCCAGTACTGTTTGAGTGTCAACCTGGACAATGAGCTCAAAGTCACTGATGTGCGACTTGAACCCACAAACTTCTGTTTTGTTGTCAATTCCTTTTATTATTTGGGGAAAAAAAATTATGATTGTGACTATCCACTTTGAGCTTAGAATGGATTGTTCATTGTACATATGGCTGTTTTTGACCTGTCTGTTCAGCAATTGGACACAGATTAACTGTGAGGATGAAGGTGTGGACAACTGACATAACCCAGTCAAGTTTCACTCATTTTACAGTTTAGCTTTAAAAACTTTACATGGCTTATTTGCTGCTTGTTGGTAAATTTGTATGTGTATGCGCTTATAACGGGAAACTATTAAAGAAGTGCTTTGAGAAGTCTCGCAGATGTGATAAGGTCTTATATCAAATAAAAAGATTATTCTTAACACACACAGTTACATTTCCCAACAGCTTGATACTGTAATGGGAGTAGAGTAGGGTAGCTTTCTGGAAGGGTGAGATCAAGTAGGTTGAATGGCATCTTCATCTGAAACTTTCTTGTAAACTTGTGAACCCTTGAATTTAAATAGCTTTAAAGTTGGCCTTGATCTTTCCGTTCATCAATTTCACCCTGGACACTTTCACTGACACTGTCAGTATTTGTCTGGGAAAATATAAATGCTCCCTATGGCACGGTATTTTTTTAATGAGATTCTCTATCTAAAGTGGTACAAATGAAATCTGACTAAACGTGGTGCACCTCCAGCTTGCAAATAGGGCCTAGTCATTACTGGGAAGAGATTACACAGAGTTTTTCAGAATACACAAGTGAAAGCATTTACAGAGATGCCAGTGATCAGACCTCAGATGAACTGAGATTTCCCTGCACATGGTAATAAATAATAATCCTTGTATTTGATGAAGTACCTCATCATGTCTTTGAGGAGACTCAAAGATTCACTATAAAGTGAATTGACTGTATATTTTTGTGGGCAAAACAAGGCAACCGATTGAGCATAGCAGTGTACCACAAATGGTCGTGGATTGAACTAAATTATTATTCCTTTTTTTAAAGGGATTATTACCCCCGAAAAACAATCTGGCAGTCAACTAATAACAAGGTAAACAGAGGTGTGTGGCGAAAGGAAACATGCCCAGTGTTTAGCCCTGCCTAGGAATCAAACCCAGCCCTCTCGCTTGCTTGATGCGAGTGAGGCACTGAGCTAGCTACATGACTCCATGTGTACAATACTCACCATCAAGGACAATTTGCTCCCCAGTTTAATGTTGCAGTGAATGCCCGAGCAGCACAGATCGTGTGTGTTAGCGCCACGCCCAAGCAGGTGATGGAACTCAGGTTTGGATTCCAACACCTGTTGAGCGCCCAATATGTGATGTGTTGCCGTGAGGAAGTCCTGAGTGAAACGCAGGGAGTTCCTATTCAGGGTGCGTTTGGCACGAGTTTAGAGAATCAATGGCAGGCCTGTGCCTGCAGAGTGCGTGACTGCCAGTTGGAATCAAACTGAGTCAGCACAGAGAGCGCAGTAAATAAAGACAAAAGTATTTTTTTACACACAGGGATATAAGCCAAACTTTTTAAAACTTCTGAAAACACCATGATTCATAGCGATGTTCAGAAGTTAAACATCCTGAGAATTCATTGAATAATAGAGACCTGAGAATGATTACAAGGCAGTAATCTAATTGAGAGGTTTAGATTGGGTGATATATCAAATAATGGATACCTGGGAAAGATTATAAGGCAGTAATTTGATCGAGAGGTTCAGACAGGTTATAAATAGAAGATAGATGCCTGGAAGTGATTATAAGTCAGTAATCTAATTGAGAGGTTCAGATGGTTTCGATATAATAATAATAAAGTAAAACTGGGAGTGATTACAGGGCAGTAATATGATCGAGAAGTTCAGATGATGTCACGATCATCAATATGAATGACATCTGATGCTGACTGAACCTTGCGATGACCTCACAGCCTCACACAGTCCTGTTGTATCTATTCTTGAGATCCATGCAAAGGCGCTAAGGAGGGACAGCGGAAAGGGGGTTCCTTTGTCTTTGTTATTTGTTGTTGTGGTATTAAGCTATGGATGCATGACTAGAGTGTTTGGCATTCTTAGCATGTGATGGAGGGAATGATTATGGAGCGAAATAATCAGTTATCATGTGATAACCAACATTCGACTGACCTCATAGAAATACAGAATACACTGTCACAGTTTAATATGGTCTCCTGTTTTAGACCAGTGAAATTGGATTATAAGGACTAAATTTTGCAGTTTGTACTTTAGAATAAGTTACTCGCATCTCAAAATATTTGTGGTTGTGAAGAGCCATGTCATTTGGTTGTTACCTACCTTGCATCAAACAACATATTTTTGCAATGTCCCATTCCCCCCCATCACGGTAGTTGCAAATTTTTACAAAGTCACAATGTAGCAAACAGATTTCTTGGTGACTAGTTTCATAGTTCCAACTCTGAATGATTGGATCTGATGTAGAAAATGGTTTCGTCATTGGTTTGACCTGAAAACCAATTTGTGTTGACCCAGAATGGCTGCTTGATCATAAATGGTCTCAATCAAACAGAGATGGGGTTATCCCCTATCACCTTCTGGTTCATGATCAGTTGGGGAGAATAAGGGGGTATGTGGAGGATCATCTGAAGTATAAACACTGACAAGCATGATTTGGGCCGAATAGCCTTATTCCGTGCTTTAATGTAATTCTTTGTAATCCCTTAAATATATTAGTACAATATCTATGTATCAATCACTTAAATGCCGCAATAGATTCTTTCTGTGACATCTTGAAGCAGTCTGTTCCACATTCTTGTAACCCTTAGTGAAAAGATGTTTATTTTAATTGGGTACTTATTTTACCCAATCAGCGATATTTCTATTCTGTCACCAGTTAATAATGGAGAAAATCCTATTGTAATCCAGCAGCAAAAAGATTGCTACGTTTAATAATAATCTTTGCACTTGATATTGCCCTTTTCATGACATCTCAAAGAGCTTAACAGAAAATACTGTAAAGTGAATTGACTATATATTTGTGGATGAAACTTGGCAGCCAATTGTGCATAGCGGAGTCCCACAAACAGTCATGGATTGAGAGACCAAATTATTGTTGTTTCTTTTTTGAGGGATTATTGTTAGGCGTGTAGAATAAGGAAACTTGCCCAACTTGCCCAAGATTTCGCCTTGCCGGGACTTGAACCCAGGTTTCTCACTTGCAATGCAAATGCTCTAACCACTGAACTACAGGTTTGTAATGGACTTGCAATTAACCACACCCTCTTCCCGTCCACTCACTGAGTGTTGAAATATTCATCAACTGAAGCTGTCAATGAAACTGATCTTCTTGACGTTATGCAAACAAGGTTAATATAGGAAGCACAATATGTAGTGTGGCCGTGTTGGATGGCATTTGCATTAAGATCCTGGATTGCTCGAGAAGCCACAGCCTGTGAAATCCAAATGACTTCAGACACTTGGCCAGCTGTAACTATCTACGCAAAGATTACAATTTACACTGTCAGAAAAAAAACAGTAGCTCAATTATTTATTCTTATCTTCCTCTGATTTTTTTTCATTACACTGCAATAGTCACTCGACTGCTGTTTGTGTCCATTGATCTACTGCGAACTCCCTTGGGTTGCGCACAGCCTGGTAGTATTTTATGCATTTTAACCTCTTAATTAATTTTCTGTAAGAAAATTCTAATCGCAACATATTGCATTTACATAGCGGCTTTCATGTAGGATTAATGTATTTTAAGCTCTCAGCATTGATGTGTGAGACTCACAAAGTGAGTAGGAATAAATGAATCTTAAGCCTTTAGATTGTGGTTGAGATATTCTTTGTGACCTATGTGAATTCTGCCAGTTGTGAAGAATATAACTTTTCTTGTCGTACTCATTGACCCCCATGAGTAATTATTTAGTCTTGTAGACTCAGAAGGGTCCAGGTTTAAGGTGAACAAAGTTGGAGAAGTGGTAGAATTGCTACATAAAACTTTTGAGATGGGGAAGAAAATGTAGCCAGGTTTTCCACTTTCCACGCTTGATTATTTTTTTTGTTCACCAACAACACAGTCGTTATAATATATAGTAAAACCTTGTGAAGTTGCTTGGAGACATCCTCCCAACATGGAAGGTGCTATATCAAATTGAAGGATGATGAGGACAATGCCATGATAAGGCACTAAATCAAATGCAAAGCTTATTATTATCATAGTGAATTATTATTATTACCAGAGACCTGTGGGAAAGTATTGAATCATAGCCTAGTATTTTTTCACTCAAGAGGACAGTTAAATGTTGGGGGAGTAGAGTGCGCAATTGGCTGCCACGATTCGCCCACAAATATATACAGTCAATTCACTTTACAGTATATTCTGTGAAGCGCTTTGGGACGTCGATAAGATGTGAAAAGCGCTCTATCAAATGCAAGGATTATTATTATTATTATTATTAAGTCTTCCTCCAGTTTTCCTGAAATGTTAACCTATCTTTGTGTGTTTGTGTGCATATGTGTCCTGTGGTTATTAATGATATTATGATATTGTGTAAGACATATTATCTTTCAAATGCAGAAAAAAATCATTGGTTCTGACCTTGTCAGGATTTATGGTTTTGGGGATTGTTTTAATTAAGCTGAGTTAGTTAATATAACAAGATTGCTGGTGGTGATGTGGAAAGTTTGTATACCATGTTCCTGTTGCTTTTGTTGGAAGCAAATGCAGCTGTCAGAGTTTAAACAGTGAGTGTGCACATTTATGTCCATATATAGGGAACAGAAATCGTCTTTAAAACTCCTGTTTTTGGTTGTTGTCTCAAAATGTTGCAGGTTTTGGTATGTGTGATGGATACCACACTGGAGCTAGTTTGATACCATGTTAAACCATGAGTGGGCCTAGCCACAACGTATAAGTGGAGCCAGAGGTGGTGTATGTTATGTACAGTTAGATCCATAAGTTTTTTTTAAAACATTTTTTTCTCTTTATCCATGGAGTAAATCATTTTAATGTTTACTTTGTTTTCATTCTCACTTTTGCTTTGCTGGGTAGCCGTTTTCACAGTTCACATACTGAGATATCAGATGCAGCTTTATCACTGGAATATTATTCCCACAAAACCTAAAATAAACACTGAAAATTAGGGTTTTTCAGAACAAAAGTAAAACACCATCTTTATAATTCCCCTCCATCTGTTTTTCATGATTCCTTCTCTTTGCCATTGTTATGATTTTTTTAAATGTAACTTATTCTATCTAGTCTATAAATAGAGTGAAGCAGGAAATTGGATGCTGATTTATGCGATACCAGAATAATTAGTCTACAATTACACATAGTCACTACCCTTTTCACCCACAAAATACCCATTCAATCCAAGTTAATCGTGGAGTCCTATATCTCAGCGGTTAGAGCACTCGCCTCGGAAGCAAGAGAACTAGATTTGATTCCTGGCAAGGTGAAATATCGGGTAAGTTTCCTTACTCTAAACACCCCTGTTTACCTTGCAGTAAATAGAAAACTGGTTGTTAGTCAATTGGCCAATTGCGGCTTAATAATTTCTTCAAGATATTTATTATTTGGTCACTCAACCCACGACTGTTGTGGGACACTGCTGTGTCTAATTCGCTGTCGTGTTTCGCCCACAAAATGTACAGTCAATTCACTTCACAATATGTTCTGTGTAGCACTTTAAGATGCCTCGAAGATATAACAAGTTGTTATATCAAATGTAAGGATAATTATTGTTATTATTTACAGTATATCCTATGAAACACTTTGAGTCATCTCAACAACATAAGGTACTGTATTAAATACTAGGATTATTTTTATGGTAATTTCTTGAACGGGTTTTAAGACTTCTTCCCAACATACCGAATGTAAGGATTATTATTATTTACTTTTGCGTTTTTTGTTGAGTTAAACCACAGTACCGTTCACATGGTCTCTTCAAGTCGGAAATTACAATGTCAGGTTTGGGATTTTATATCTGCACCCGTGTGAGTACGAGAACAGGGCATTCAAAATCATGGGTTTAACCCAGTCACAAATTGAATTGATGCTCAGATGAGGGAAGGTGAATGGACAATTGAGATATAATGACTTTGCACAGAGAATGGTAATTATGTGGAATCGATGACTCAGTGGAAACCACAGTGGATTTCTTCAGATTGTTGCTGTGTGTATATCTGATCAGGATGGAACACGTTACCTTTTGTTTAGATGAATTATGCATGGTGGTGGTTTTGTACGTGGTCACAGAATGTTGCAAAGTTGAGGGGATCCAATATCTATTTATTTTGATGGAGGCTCTCATCCCAGTGCAACATGCTGTCCTTGTCTAGAATCTGGAAGCCATTGGGTTGAATGGTCAAATCCCACCTGGTAAAAGTACTCTTAATTAAAATTTCAGTGTAAGAGAGGTGTTGGGCTCACCCAACCTACTCATATGACTGTCAAATATAAACCTTCACCCTGTGAGTCTATCCAGGAAGAGCATCTACAAATGAGGACACAGTGGAGTGAATGTTGTTCTCTGTGCCTCCTAGCAATTTCACAAGATTACAGTGAAAAACGATTCACTTGAACATTACTTCACCAAATTTATTGATGATATGAAACAGCTGGACCCACCTGAATTTTTAGTGTGCACAATTACTCACTTCAAACTTCTGAGCGCAGTCAGTTGTTTTGACAAAAGGAAAATGCGTTTTTATCACAATTCACCCATTACAGTCGGACTGCTGGAAACTCAAAGCAGGTCAATCAGCCCCTGAAAGAGTAAAACAGGCTAATATTCTCACCAGATCCCTCATTAGTGCTCAGTTTCCCTGAGCCAGTACTGAGGAGTGCAGTGTATACCACCTCCGATAGAATGGGGAGGATTATTTCCCCACCACCCCTACACCCCACCTCTTGCTTTCCTATACCCAGGGAACATACCGTATATCTCCGCATATAAGGCACACTTTTTTTCAGGTCGGAAGATCTCGAAAGTTGGGGGTGCGCCCTATACGCAGATACAAGCAATTTTGAGCCTCGGAAATACAGTAAACAGGAGGGGCGGCCGGCGCGCTGTCAGCCGGGGTTTGGTCAGTGTCCGGCGGGGGTTGGGAGGAGCGGGTGACGGGGCTTCGGCCTCGGCCGCCCGGGCAGCGGCAGCAGCAGCGGACTTCAGTGCTGTGCTTACCTTCTGCCGAACCCAGTCTGCCTGCCTCCCTCGCTGCCGCTCTCTCTCCCTGCCTGCCTCTCCCTCCCTCCCTCCCTGCCTGCGTGCCGGCCTGCCTCTCTCCCTCCCAGGCTCCCTGCCTGCCTCTCTCCCTCTCTCTCTCCCAGGCTGCCGGCCTGCTGCCTCTCTCTCCCTCTCTCTCTCCCGGGCTGCCGGCCTGCCTCTCTCCCTCTCTCTCTCTCCCCCTCTCTCTCTCTCTCTCTCTCCCTGGCTGCCTGCCTGCTTCTCTGCTTCTCTCCCTCTCTCTCTACCTGGCTGCCGGCCTGCCTCTCTCCCTCTCTCTCTCTCCCTGCCTCCCTCTCTCCCTCCCTGGCTGCCTGGCTGCCTGCCACTCTCTCTCTCCCTACCTACCTGTCTCTCCTGTCTCTCCTCCCTTCTGCCGGCAATATCATTGAAAATGCTTCCGTTTTTTTTCACCAAGAAAAGGTCAAAAGTGGAGGGTGCGCCTTATACGCGGAGATATACGGTAAGCACAAATTGGCAAAACCCAGGCATCGTGGACACTGAAGCACATTCAACCACTACCAGAGTTTAACCATTTAAAAATGTCATTTAAGGTACTGGTGTATGTACCGTATATAAGAATCCTCTTGACCTCTGTTTCATTGTTCATAACAGTGTCAGCCTAAAACATAAGATTACCATTGTCTTTGAACACAGATTTCCAGTATTTCTGTTTTAATTTCAGAATTGCACCATTTCTAATTATTATTTTTATTTATTCTGAGTGTACTGTATAATGTATAATGTATATATAATATATGTATATATTATGGAGTCTTGTAGCTCATTGGTTAGAGCATTCGCCTTACAAGCGTGAGACCTGTGTTCGAATCCAGGCAGGGCGAAACCTTGGGCAAGTTTCCTTGCTTCACACACTTAATAATAATCCCTCAAAAAAAAGGCCTATACTAAATTGGTCAATTCAATCCACAACTGTTTGTGGGGCACTGCTGTGCGTAATAATTGGCTTCCGCGTTTCATCCACAAATATACTATCAATTTACTTTACAATATATTCTCTGAAGCGCTTTGAGACATTTAGAAGACGTGAAAAGCGCTATATCAAATGCAAGGATTATTATTATTATATTGCCTGGAGTAGGAAGATTGACTGGACTGTTTGGTGTAACAGTGCATGTATTTACAGTACATTGTTAACTTAGTAAACATTTGCTCTCACAATTTTATGTCACCTATTTTATTACAATAGTTGCATTGTTTTATTACTTATCAATTGCACAAATGACATGTTCTTTTTTTTAGTTAAGTGGTGTCTCCTTGGAGTTGAGCTCCATGGAGGAAGTGTGCATTTCATTCCAGACCCAGGGAAATTCCCACATGGAGGGATGGGAATATCGTAAATACCCGCATATAAGGCACACTTTTTTTCACGTCGGAAGATCTCGAAAGTTGGGGGTGCGCCCTATACGCAGGTACAAGAAATTTTGAGCCTCGGAAATACAGTAAACAGGAGGGGCGGCCGGCGCGCTGTCAGCCGGGGTTTGGTCAGTGTCCGGCGGGGGTTGGGGGGAGCGGGTGATGGGGCTTCGACCTCGGCCGCCCGGGCAGCGGCAGCAGTAGTGGACTTCAGTGCCGTGCCTGCTGCCTGCCTTCTGCCTAACCCAGTCTGCCTAACCCAGTCTGCCTAACCCAGTCTGCCTGCCTGCCTGCCTGCCTGCCTGCCTGCCTGCCTCCCTCCCTCCCTCCCTCCCTCCCTCCCTCCCTCCCTCCCTCCCTCCCTCCCTCCCTCCCTCCCTCCCTCCCTCCTTGCCTGCCTGCCTGCCTGCCTCCCTGCCTCCCTCCCTCTCTCTCTCTCTCTCTCTCTCTCTCTCCCTCCCTCCCTGGCTGCTTGCCTCCCTCTCTCCCTCCCTGCCTGCCTGCCTCCCTCTCTCCCTGCCTGCCTGCCTCCCTCCGTCTCTCCCTCCCTCCCTGCCTCTCCCTCCCTCCCTGCCTGCCTCTCTCCCTCTCTCCCTCCCTCCCTGCCTGCCTCCCTTCCTGCCTGCCCTTCCTGCCTGCCTGCCTCCCTCTCTACCCCTCTACCTGTCTCTCTTGCCTCCCTCCCTTCTGCCGGCAATGTCATCGAAAATGCTTTGGGTTTTTTTCACCAAGAAAAGGTCAAAAGTGGGGGGTGCGCAATATATGCGGGTATTTACGGTATGTGGAACTCATAGTCTAGTTTGGATACTTTAAAGCAAAGTGAGACAGCTGTATCAGACATGCTGACCCCCCCAAAAAAACAGCTTTTATCAAGTACTCATAACTCATAAAATAAACTTTGTATTTCAGTTGTCCAGTGTAGATGTTCTGTGTAAGAATATATAAGACCATTTTCTATTGTGTTTTCAGAGATCCCACAGAGAGCTTTAACTATGTTATAAGCCAGGATTGTGTTCCTTCCCATGCCTTGAAGCATTTGGTTTGCTTGTTTGCTGTTTCTAAGCACTGTTTGATGCACTGGAAATGTATTAAACATCATAGATTATTCAATCTGTGTGCCATTTCAGCCTCAAACACTTACCAGTGATCTGCATATCCATGGAAGTCCATTTTGTTTGGTTAGTCAAGTATCTAACACGAGCAGAAATCCATAACCCATAAGCTGCTGTGTTTTCGCCCAGAAAATATAATCAATACTTTAGAGTATGTTCTGTGAAGAGCTTTGAGACATCTCGAAGACATGATCAAACTCTATATCAAATGCAGGGTTATTATATCAAATTCTTTGCTAAAATGAAAGTCTTGCAAGTAATAAATTTGGATTCCATTAGGCTTTTGAAAACAGTCATGGTCCACTTGATTCACTCTGCCACGACCCATCTGAGTATTCTCAGTGCTCAACAACAGGCTTTTTCTTCATTCTGACATCTGAAAATACTTATCTGTTTATACCATGCCCCTACCAACAGGACATTCCAGCACTGACACCAGCCTCTCCTGACATATGCAGTTCTTCATTTAGGAGAGTAGTGTATTATAGAACCCCCTGGAGGTCAATTTTGAGACTGGGGAGAGAGGAAACATGCTAATGCACAGACGTCCACTGTTCTCCAAAGCAGGAGGCTCACCGTGAACTAAGAAATCTGTGGGTCTCAACAGTAGTTACTTGGAATCCTGTAGCTTAGTGGTTTTAAGCACTTGCCTCATAAATGGGAGGACCTGGGTTTGATTCCCGGCAAGTTTCCTTACTCCACATGCCTCTGTTAACCTAGCAGCAAGTGGGAACCTGGTTGTTAGTAGATTGGCGGATCGCTTTTCCGGGGGTAATAATTCCTTCAAAATAAATAAGAAGAATCTGCTCGCTCAATCAGCGATCCACGACTGTTTGTGGAATACTGATGTGTGCAATTGACTGCCGCATTTCTCCCACAAAATGTACAATTCACTTTATATTCTCTGATGAGATTTCAGACGTCTAGAAGATGTGATAAGACTCTTATATCAAGTGCAAGTTTTTTTTATTATTGGCACTGTGCTTGCGCATTTCATAGAATCATAGAATTTTATAGGACAAAAGGAGTTCATATGGCCCATCGAGTCTATGCCGGCTCTTTGAAAAGATCTATTCAAAGTCAATCCGACTCCGCGGCTCCCTCCCCATAACCCCACAAACCCGTCCTCCACAATTATTTATTACTATAGGTAAAAGTCCTGAGGCTCCAAATTTAGGATCATCTCTATTTCTTTGCATGGTCACAAAAATGCATCCGGCCACAAAATACAGTCTCTACACTTTACGCTATATCCGTGAAGTGACATCTGCCTTAAAAAAACTATAGAAAATGTAACTATCATTATTGTTAGTAACTATATAAAGAGGTTTCCATCACAGAATACAGTATCAGTAAGATGAGACTGAGTAACATCAGATCAGGCCATTATAGTATATTTTTATTAAAAATACACAAAGATATCATAAAATATTATTGGAAGTGAGGACTGTAGTGTGTGATAAAAATGGTGAAAGCAGCTCTTTCATATTGTTAGCAATCTGTCATTAATGTTAGCTATCAGATTTAAATCTCTTTTCCACTCTTTTCCTCTCCCCTTCCTAAACAAAACCAACTTGCATTTAAAAAGATCTGAAATGTGTGTGGCATCACAGAGTGCTTAACAGTGGTGGATCCTGATGCTAAGCTGGAAAACTCATTTCTGGAAAATAGTTTCCCTCTCCACGCAGTTCAAAATTCAAGTGCCAACTTTGCTAAAACTTTCACTACGTATCAAATGCAGCCTTTCATTGGGATATTATTGTTAATAGAATGTGTTGAAATAGGATGAGATCCCTGTTCCTCAAACAATTATGTGTCCCCCAATCACTCAGAAAGTCAGAGAGACATAATAAGGATTTGATACAATTTACATTTATAATGACTTTCATGTCGGAAGGACACCTTAAAGATCCTTACAGTACTGGATGGGCACGCAAGCTGGGGGAGGAGGCCAAAGGGTAAGATAGCCAAAAGCGCAGTCAAAAATTGCTGTTGATGCAGTGGGTGCAGGTATGTGGTAGGGCACGTAGGACAGGAGGGTTAGAGAATGGAAAGGGGGATACGGTTCACTAATAGTTTACAAATATGGGATAGAACAATTGGGTGAGTGGCAGAGGGAACAGAAAAACAGTTTGGTAAACATACTAAGACTATGTGATGTCTTGGGATAGAATTAGTCACTCTTACAATAATGATGATAATAATAATATTCCTTGATTATATATTTGATTCCACAGCAACAACTTTGATTTATAAGCGCCCTCCAGGCCGGACGGACGGCGTCTCAGAGTGATACAGTGCCTTATCATATTGCTGATTCATCTCAAAGCACTTTACAGTAAACTGTATTTTGTGAGTAAACTACATGTCACACAAACACTGAATTTTATATGATACCATATTAGGAATAATAATAGTAGTAACCATTGCATTTGGCATAGCACCATTGCACAGAGTTTGACTCTCTTCTTCCTACAGCATGAAGAAGGATGTCTCTACTTCTGATCTCTGAGACTAAGTTAAAGGCTCCTAATGTGATTCAGACTGAACCGTAGCAGTGATGTGTTGCCAAAGCAGATTGAGTTGTACTACAACAACATATCTGATGTGACTGCCAACCAAACAATATTGGCCGTACAGCTTAAAACAACATTCACAGCTGATTTCAGCAGCACTTAAATAAATGTGACATTAGGGTCATTGCAATCGCTAAAGAAGCCCATGTGAGAGCATTGACAACCCTTAGCTCACGTTGTCATGTCCGACTGTTCAGCAGCTTCGTTTGTTTGCCTCCGTTAAAATACGTGCCACATGGCTTCTGTAGTTGCAGACTCAGGAAAGCGATACAAAAAGGGAAATTGAATGCTGGAAATCTGAAGTAAAAGCAGCTGTTAGAGTGAGTGAGAGGAAAATTGTTGCAATAAAAACAGAAAGTGTTAGAGAGGCACAGTGGGTCGTCGGCATCTGAAGAACGATAAATTAATGTTTCTGGTGTCACCCTTCACTTGAAACCAATTCTGTTCAGTCTAATGAAGGGTCATATCCGAAATATTAACCTCTCTTTTTCAGATCTTGAAAGACATGCTGTGCTTTCAAGTCTGTGGATTGCCACTCAGAGCAACTACCATCACACTTTCCTTTTCAGTTAAAACGTCTTCAATCTTTGCTAAGTCGCCACCTTCAAGCAATAGAATCATAGAAACTTGCAATGCAATACAAGCTATTTGGCCCATCAGCAACAACAAAATTACATTCATAGAGCACGTTTCATGCCGGGAAGACGTGCCAAGGTCCTGGAGTCAAGGGTCTGCATTGGCTCTCAGAACAAGCTGTTCATTCAATCGGGGCACTGGCCTGCGCTGTCCCCATACCCCTTTGATGAGAAGACATTGCTTTCAGATATTTGGAGGCATTGTACAGTACAGGTATCCTCTGATTTACAACGGTTCTATTTCCACTGATTCAATTTAACGTACATAATTTTTTAACACCTTTTTTTCGATATACGACATTTGGTTTAGTTTTAATGACAAAAAAATTTGGTGCATCTTTTTTGCGCATGCGCAGTACATAGTGTATTTCGCGGTAAAATCACAGTCGTACAGTGTGTCCAAGCATTTGAACTGGCAAATAGCATATCACTACGTCATTGTTTAACAGCCAGCTGATTTTGAATCAACCACACGCCAAGTCAGTATTACAGTAATTTAACCAGTTATAAAGTACAGTACTGTACAGTTATCCCAAGTACCCCTTCTTGCCTATGTATGTTATTTTGTGGGTTTAATTTTGTGAAAATTTTGTGAAAGGAATGCATCTCGGGTTGTATAATGGGACCGCATGGGAAACCACGTTTCGATTTACAACATTTCGATTTGCATGACATTTTTCAGGAAATCTGTCATAAATCGGGGGATACCTGCACAATGTTTCAGGCACTGTTGCTAAGCTACCTGTATCTCCATTGATAGACATTTAGTATATCGTTGGACTGTTATGTGAAATGGAATTGTTAGATTGCATATCAGCTTACTTCAGCAAGTTGCTTCAGTTACTGGGCTGAATGAAGAATTCTGACAGATGTGCTCCCAAAGCCCAATTGAGTTCTTCTGTGTTTGTTTCACTCAGTTGGAAAAATTCCAAGCTCTGGGTCAAAAGATTGGGGAGCTATTAGCTCACAGTGCTACGTTATTGCAGGTGCTATCCTCCAGGTGCCACTTTGAACTAACTTCCTGTTTGCGTATTCAGATGGATGCTAAAAAATCCATGACATTAATTGAAAGTAGATTCTCCTAGTGTCCTGACCAACAATCCTCCGGATAAAAATGCTCGATCCATGGCTGTTTGTGGGATATTACTGTGTGCAAATTGGCTGCTGCTTTCCTCTGCAAAATAGTGTACACTTTTTTGTAAATCTTAAGACACGTTCACAGTATGCTCAGCCACTATATCGAATGCAAGGAAACTGAATGGAGTAGAAAACCACAGATATTTGGGGAATTGCAAACAGTATCGTGGCAGACATGAACAGGTTAAATTCTGACAGAAAGGGTTGAGTCCAAGAATCGTATGTAGCAAGAAACTCTGCTACTGAACTGGCCTCTGAAGACATTGAGGAGGGGCCACGCCTCAAGACCTCATGAATCAGGATAAGATTAAATGCCAGAGGTTTCCTCCCTTAGGGTCCCATTTTATCGTTACCCAACTTGTTTTCCAATTCAATATGTTTAACTAATTTTCAGGTTAATCCCTTTGACTTTCACTTTGTTCAGGAGCTTTTTTGCTGAAAGAGCATTTCCTCAATTGGGAACCCCTGATAATTTTGAGTTGGCTATTCTTGCAAAAGGCAGGAAATTTAACTGAAGCAGATTAATAAACCAACGCATTGATGTGGAGAGAAACTTTCATTTCCAAAAATGTTGACACAAATAAACTGTACGGCAATTCTGCTGTCAAAGACACAATTGCAGACAAAACTTGAGCTGAAATACAGTATCTGGGCTCGCTTGCCCCTGCACTTTGTGTTGTGTGCTTCAACCGTTGTTATAATCTCTTGTGGGCTATTATACCAGGAAAGGACGGTGGTAGACACCATCCGAGAAAGGGAGGTGAGAGAACCATTGGTGGGGTACCCCTCGGAGATAGTCAGTCACATCTGGGAGAACGTCTCGTCCCAGCTCTGATAAACAAACACCAGGATGCGGCTTGGATGGCAGTTAAAAGAGTTTTACCTCTCCGAGCCTTTATGCATCATAGAGGCTTAGGGTATCTGAATGCTGCACTCGAGAAGGTTGCAGAGGCAGGGAGAATGAGGAACACCTGTTCCTACATTGCGCCTACGCAAAGGATGTGTGGAAAAGGACGGAGTGGCTATTATCAAGCTTTTTCCCGGGAGTCCCGCTGTCACAGCACCCTGTGTCATACGGACTCGTCCCAGGGACACACAACGAGACTGACATCCAATGCGCCTGGAGGGTCATCAACGCGGTAAAGGAAAGCCTTTGGGTTTTCCGGAACCGGGAGGTCTTCAGGCATGGAGAAAGGTCAGTGAAGGCCTCCTACAGACTGGTGATGGCAGATGTCATGGAGTATGCCACCAGAGATGCACTAGAGTTAGGCTCGGCCGAGGCCGAGGACTGATGGGGATTGAAACCGGTCAGAGCAATTCTGTGAAGTGAGAATAGGGTACTGCCACCGCACAACGCGCAAAGAGGCAGGGTACCTATGCTCAGCATTTGGAAAGGGACACTCGACCTGTAACTAAAGAGCGTTCCGAAGAGTTTTTGTGGGTTGTTTGTGGGGAAAGTCTCTCTCCATAAAGGGGGGATCGTCAGAGTGGGAGGTTTGTTTGGCCTGCCATCCAGTAAGTGAAGGATGGCAGAGCTGGGATTAGCCTGTTTGTAACTGCTCCCGGTAAATAAAGGCAGCAGCGTAGAGAAACGAGGAGGCCCTGGTGCTGGAAATTGAATAACAGGCGTCTATGTGAGCTCCTCTGGCTTACTGGTTAGAGTACTTGTTTTGCAAGCTGGAGAGACCAAGCTGGGGAGACCTGTGTTGGATTCCAGGCAGGTCAGGGTGAAACCTTGGGCAAGTTTCCTTACTCCACATGCCTAATAATAATCCCTCCCCAAAAAACACAATAATAAAATTGGTCATTTCAATCCACGACTGTTTGTGGGACACTGCTGTGCGCAATTGGCTGCCACGATTAGCCCACAATTATACAGTCATATTATATTCTAGTATATATAGTATAGTAGTATAAATATAAGTATATATAAATCGTATTCTAGTATATATAGTATATTCTGTGAAGCGCTTTGGGACGTCGATAAGATGTGAAAAGCGCTATATTAAATGCAAGGAATATTATTATTATGTGTGTAACGAGAATAGAATTGTGTTTCCACAAAGCTGGTGAAAATTTTTGTTTTTACTGAGTTTGTTCTTGAGAGAGGATAAAGACAGTGCCGTTGCGTATGTTTACACGGTGGGGATTGTTCTGTTGTTTGGCATGTGTTGTCACAGGGATGAAAATATATATGTTTTAAAATAAATATATATTTTATATTAAAACAAATATTATACCAGGCAAGTGTCTTCCCACGGCACATCTGCAAATGTTGTACCTAAGTAACCGGGAATTGTTCTCACTAAATTCAACGCTTGCCCCAGCAAAGGAGTGAGAGGGCAGCAAAAATAGCTTCTAAAGGTAATATTGCAAACTTTTGGAGTTTGAGCATTGGAAATGAAATCATCACCCTCTTCCTAATAACTAGCCCTAGGGTTAAATGCCACGATGAAATATCACATGCATGGTTACAACTTGCACTTCCATGAAATAGCGTTTCATTGTTTAATCGGGAGCCACTTCCTATATATTTACCTTCAGTGCTGCCATATCTCTGTCCACTTTAAAGCCTAAATTTGCAAGATTTCTCAAAAAGGAATCACATTAGAATTAGCAACATGGGTTGGAACTTTGCTGCAGTTGTTGATCATATCTGAGTGGGGTTCCTCAGTTGCCATGATGTACTGTAGTTAGTGGTAAGAGCACTCCCCTCTCAAGCGAGAGACCTGTGTTTGATTCCTAGCAGGGTGAAACGTTGGGCTTATTTCATTACTCCACTTGTCTCAGTTTACCTAGCAGTAAGTAGAAATCTGATTGTTAGTCAGTTGGTGGATTACTCGTGCCGAGGGTACTAATCCAGTTCCTTTTTAAAATGATTACAATAATTTGGTCACTCAATCTTAAGACTATTTGAGGGACACTGCTATGCGCAATTGATTGCTGAGTTTTGCCCACAAAATATGCAATCAAACCATTTTACAGTATGTTCTGTGAAGCGTTTGAGACACCTCAATGCTGTGATAAGGTGCTATATCATCAACAACAATAACAACATTATATTTATAGAGCACCTTTCACATCAGGAGGACGTCCAAAGGCGCTGAATGGTCAGGGGTCAGGACCTGAGCATGAGGAGGGGCAGGGTTGGAATGAGGGGGGGCAAATGCAAAGATCAAAAGAGGTGATAATACCAGAGGAGATCTTTCTAAGGTCCTTTTTTTTTATCCTTCATTAGCCACCTTATTTTCCAATTCATTACATTTAACATTTTCGGGGGAGTCAGACTTTTGCTCGAGATTTTGACAATTAATTTGCAAGATTGACCCTCCACAGAGATACCAATTTTACAACTCTTGCACCTTCTGAAGGAATTCTATTTAGAAATACTGCAAATTTGATTCTTATGTGCATCAAAGACCTTGTTAAATGTGAATTTTGAGACCCAGTAGGGATTCACAATGCTTTTCACAATCGATTAATCAAAGTTTACAAATCTTGAGCAGATCAGAGATAAATTGCAACATAATCTGTGACAGCAGCATATGTTACTTATTGGGTGGATTTACCCACAGTCTGACTGTTTTCTTAATTGTCATAACCACAGACAGGCGTAAAGTTGCCTCCCTTTTGTCCTGACCATACTCACTAACTGAAAGCTACAGCAGATAGATGTTCATTGCTACACTCCGAGGTTCTGGAACTCCCTTCCTCACTCCCTTCGCCTCGCTCCCCTCTCTTCCCAGTTTCAGTTCACAGCTGAAGACCTTTCTCTTTGACCGCGCCTTTGGTCACCTTTCTGCCCCTGCCCCTGGCTCGGTCCCGGAATCCGCTATTGTGAAGCGCTCTGAGACGCCGTCCGGCGTGGAGGGTGCTGTATAAATCAAAGTTGTTGTTGTTGTTTTTGTGGTAGAAGCGGAATGCTTCCTGTATTTTGTGAATGGTGGTGGAGGAAGGGAGAAAGAACATGCAGATGATCAGAAGGCTGGCGCTCGTACCTCAGGCGGCTTGTCAGACTGCAGCTGCTTCCGCAGTTTGTCTCTTGCTCAAGTGCATGTCTGAAGTAAATATTTTAATAACTGTGAGGTGCTAAGTGTGTATAGCGTCCAGCCTCTTACTGTGTCCCGCCCACAGTTATTAAGTTACTTATCTGAGTGGAACTGAAACCCGAAAGACATCACAACTCCTCTCCCCAAACTAATGATAGCATCTATTATTTAGATTAAGGGTATATGACAAGCTTTAACTGAAAGGTTTGTTTAAACGAATAAAAAGAACTGAAGGGTTTTTCTGACAGATTTTCCAAACGAATGTTGTATACATTTATAAGTGGTTTATGACCTGTAGAGCTTTCTGTGTGGGGTCTGGGAGATCTCGCACAAGATGCTCATGTTAAGTCTGCTTATAATAATACAGTTAAGAACAGCGCCAGAAGTGTACACTGTTCATTCACACAAATCCTTATAAGGAGAGTTATGAAGGTTCTGTAATTTTTGAGAAAAGTCAGCTTTGCTAACTCTGGTGAAAAAAGATCTCTATTAGAAGAGCCAGGCAGTGCAGAGGAGAACAACGAGTTTTATTCCCTGGTGTTGGATGGATAAGCTATCAGAAGCGATTTGATAAGGTAGGGGCTCTTCAGTCTTATTTTGTTATTCCACATGCCTTCGTACAGGTAAATTAGATGGGATTAAATGGGATTTAGGAAACAAAACTCTGGACAATACTTTCAGTTATCATGCAACACAACAATAGGCTTGGTTTTAGAGTTATAAAAAGACAATTTCAGGAGAGGCACCAATTATTTATTTATGTATAGGATAAATAACATCATGTTACCAAGACCAATGGTTGAGGTCTGGGCTATGGACTTATTTCAAATCGAATGGTGGTATTCTTGACGAATGACATCTAATTGCCCTGTGTATTTTCTTTATCCGAATCTCACCTGTAGTCTTGGAAAGTAAGAGCAGAGGTAAGTCATTATTCCTTGGATGTATCTTCAATTGAGGATAAAGCAGACTCCGAGAGGAAGGCAAGCAGCAGTAGGTCAAATGAGTGAGGTTGGGGGGATTGTGCAGGAAGCCAGGAAAGTGGCAGCGGTGGGACTTGTCAATCAAAAGAGAGGATGAGACCGGAATGGAGATGGAGTAAGAGAGGTATCTAATACCAGACACATTTAAGGAATGAAAACACAGCATTCAGTGTTATCACATTGTCAGATATTCTGCTCCAACTAATGTTGTATGGAACGTTAAATTCTACTGGTTTTCTGGAAACCAGCAGCACAATATTGTAATCCAGGAGCCGGAGGTTCAGATGCAATAGCTGTTTCATTGATACTGCAAGTGGCTTTGGGCCCATTACTTGCATAAGCTTGGTGAAGGAACAGCTAGTAATCAACTGGATGGCTAGTAGTTGCTTGGAACAATGTCAGCAGTGGAAAGTCCTACATTTGTGATAAATGTAACTGCTTCACTCCACAACAATAACCCTTGCATTTAATATAGTGCTTTATCATGCATCAGCTCCTGTTAATCCTGCAAGCCAAAGCCCAAACTGGTTCTTGCTGGACAAGCAATGGGAAAGCTTGCCAGACAGTGATAACAATGGTAAGCTACGCAGTTTTACATCAACAATAATTTGCATGTATATAGTGCACTCCATGCACTGTACAACAGAGTGCTTAACAGTGGCAGAGCCTGGCATCTCAATGTGGGGGGAAGCATGGTCGAAAAAGAAGATTTTCGAGTAGGGCATAAAAAAGGGAGGGACAAAGTGGAGGGATTGAGGTGGAGTGTTCCAGAATTTTGGGTCGTAATGGCTGAAAGCGCAACCTCCAATGGTGGAGTGGAGTGTGCAAGGGATGAAGCAGCAGGTCGGTGTCAATCAAGTGGAGGCACTGGATGATGGATTGGGGAGTGAGGAGATCAGAGAGATAGAGAGTTGCTGGGCAGTGAATGTATTTGAACACAAGTGTGAGGATCTTAAAAGCTGGTTAGACTTTTAGCTTGCAGGCTTCAGCAGTATCCCAATGCACACTCTAGACCCCCAGGCCCTGGTTCTTGCCAACCTGCCCCTAATACTTTCCGGAAGTAGGATGTATCTCTCCAGGGAGAGAGTGTGCATTCCTTTCTAACAATCTATCTCTCGAATTTCCAAGCACAGGTGGGATGCATGGAATGTTCAGTTTGGTTTGGTTAAGCATGGTGATGGTTTCCCACAAGTGTCAGACACCCCACTGACCAAAATAAATTGAATCTGTTAGGAAACATTGCCATTTTTTACTTTGACCATTTATCGAGACCTCACATTTTACAATTTACCTTTGTGTAGCATCTTTTATATAGTTGGTTGTCTCAAAGTGCTTCATAATGATTGCAGTGGTCTGAAGAAAGAGATACTCTAGAATTTCTGTAACAGATCGGGAAACGTATGTGATTAAGGCCAAATGTATAGGCTGGCACCTTATTCTGTGCCCAAACCAAATATGGTCAGACTAGCTCTTACACCCAGTATAATTGTCCTAAACCAGATGCTACGGTGTGTGTGTGTGTGTGTGTGTGTGTGTGTGTGTGTGGTGGGGCTGTACAGTTACACACTGTGCAGGCCCTCCAGCTGCCCGGCGTATGTGCATGTCTATCCAGGATAATGTATGGGCAATGTAATTAATGGTTTTATCCTTTGGAGAGAGCCAGCAGGTGAAAGCAGTGTTACAGGATGAAGAGAATATCAATCTCAGTCCAAGGCCCTAAATCAAAGAAATAAATACAGCCTCTAGACAGCTGTTAGAAAACTACGGAATGTTGGCCGGTGACTAACATGTAGAGGAGACTAAAGTTGGCCAGTAAACGATTAATGAAACATATTTTCGCCGGGCTCTCAATTAGCACCAGATTCTATTAAACTTGCCACAAACTATTTTGAAGTGTCAAGACCGGTTTTGGCTAGGGGTATTTCATTGTATTTTAGATTGATGATTATACAGTAACTGGTTTCACGAACAAGGATATAGTGAACCCCTCCCTCAGACCCCACAACTCCATGCTGCATAATCATGTGTGTGAAGTACTCACGCTGGTAAGAGATTTTTTTGGAGAGGCAGTTTGTTTATATAAAAGAAACTTCAGAGGTGCTTTATTTTCTCATTTCTCAACTTCTGGACCTGTTTGGCCAATTAGTGAATGGAGGCACAGGTTTGACCCAAAACATTACCTATTGATCCACATTGGATCAATAAAACTGGGGATTTAAAGTTATTAGACATTCGACAACCTCCCCAACCTTACCCCTCTGCTCCCAAAAAGAGAAAGAAACTTTCAACCAACATGTCTGACTCCAGAACACAATTCTCCCCAGCACATTCAGGCCAGAAGATACTTTCCCCTCTACCATTTACATGCTATTTTAATGGGAGTGATAAAAAGTAACATGCTACTGCTCACCATGATATTATCACGGAAAATACTGTCAATGTAGATGATTCAACCGATGTCTGTCTACAGTTCCATGCATGGAAATTCCAGTGTGATTGATAGCAATTGATTGCTGCTTGTCAGCCCAAACAACCATTGGGTGCTTTGCAAGGGTAACAATAGACATGTTGAAAGGATCCCTCTCCCCACTAACTAATCTGGCCTTACAAGTCTTACTGATGAGCTGGGGTGGTCATGCTGTCATCAGCAGTGCCCTGGAATACTGTGGATCTGCCAGGCTGATGAGCAGCTCCACTGAGCCTAGCCACAGAGGGTGGGCTCAATTCTGACATTCCATGGTCACGTACAGTAAAGGCCTGTTTATCCGTGACCCGATCAACTGTAACTTCCCTATAACCGGCACCGCAAAAAAATGGTCCGCATTCGATTAACCAGAATTTATCCAGCAAAATGCATTCTTTTTTTCTTGGGTTTTTCAGCCGAATATCCAACACGCGCTTTAACCGGCATTGGCCAGGTCCCGAGCCTGCATAAGCGGGCTTTTACTGTATATCATCTTGGAGCCAGTTCAGCTTTAAGGAGAACCTCCTTATTTTTCCCAAGGAGGATAGCCATTAATTGTCATTTTACATCCAACAAGGACAGATTTCAACCCCCACTAGCTGGATGTGAAAAGAAATGGTTGTCACAAAGCTGTGGATTGCAATATTTCAATGTTTGCAAGATATTATAGTAACTGAGGTTTAGTCCCAACTATTTTGACAAATAGGAGTGAAGAGGTTCCCTGTACCCGGACATCAAAATAGACATTTATAGTAATGGAATTCCGACAATGTGCTTATATCATCAGTGTTAAATATCACACCACATAGTGCATTTCTCTCCCCTTCCCCCTCATTTTTAACTATAATTTCAGAACTATGTAGTAACGAATTGCTTGATCCAAATGTTCTTAATTCTGGTTCAAACCCTTTCTGACTGTCTAGCACCTTGGGACATCCTCCCAATGTGAAAGGTGATATGCAGATATAATCTGTTGTTCTTGTTTTTCATTGCATTGAAAAACACACTGGAATAGTGCAGTGCTGCTGTCAAGTCAGAAGTGAGGTGTTGAGGCATCCTCGGATTTTATGGGTGAAAGAAAACCTGGGGAACCATTATGTTTTTACTACCACTGTGAAAGAGAGATGGCTGTTCTCCTCTCTCAGCTGTCAAACGTGTAATTGAATTTTATATAATGGAACACGAATTGTTTGTTCTTTCACAACTTGGAAGCCAGGGTGTTTTTTTTTATTGACCAATAACTCATTGGTGAGTTCATGCAGTGGGGAAAAATACTGCACCTCAGTGAATAAAAAATCCGGATTCCTCCTTACGTCATCATTTCTCTGCAAAATACAAACGTTTTTTCTTGGCCCTCCTAGCTAAACAAGCCTTTTCAATGCATTCTTATTGAATGCTCGTTTTATTTTTGTCTTTGCAGCTCTGGGCCAGATTATGCTGTACGTGGATGGAATGAATGGAGTGATAGGACACAATGAAACCATCCAGTGGCTCTACACGCTCATAGGATCAAAGGTAAGAGGAAACAAAAGGAAAACATTAGGCATCTCAATATTTGACAAGCGTCATTCTTTATGCATCAACAACAGAAAAGATCCATTTATTGGTACACACAGAGAACGAGCCCATTATAATGTGGAAAATGAGGACCGTAAAATCCTAACTAGCACAATAACAGAATGTCATCTCCTAGGTACTTTTACATTCACAGCACACAGAAAGACTTAATTGATGCTTCAAACAGCCACGTGGCAAATGTTCAGTATGCAGTAAGTGACTAGACCTCATCAACCAGAAGACAGCCATTTTGGCTTCCCAAACGCCAACAGGTTTTCTAAGTGTTGGTGGAGCTGACTCTTATCTTTCGTATTTTTTTCTAAGTAAATAAAGTTGTCGTCCACACCAACATTTCCAATGAAGTACGATAAAAAGGCGATCTACTATAATATGTGTGTGTCTGATGATGGAAATTTCAATTTACACAATCTGCTGGATTAAAGTGTGTGCCATTCTTCTTTACATGTCTAGTTCCTGATCTTAGATAGATCTTGTGGCAAAAAACGCTGAGAGGAATTAGTGAGGGAGAAAAATTAGGCCTTGAGTTACCTGGATGTGTTAGATTTTAAGAGCAACTTTAGTAATATGCTGGCCCCTACCATCACACACAGGAAATGATATATGGTTGGGGGAACCTAAAGATTGCAAAAACAATGGGGAAAGTGGATGTAGAGTTCACGAACTAATGGATATAAATGGGATTTGCAAGAAAATTACACAAATCCATGAGTGTAATGTGATGTTGAGTTGACCTCTTAGATCAATACCAATATCAATACCAGTGCCTGCCTTTTTGCTTGCTTCTTGATATAAAGAAATTAATATACTTTACATTCTGTTCTGGGCAAAAGATAAGTTAAAAAAAATTGATGGACTTTTAATGGTTTTGAGGTGATGTGAAAAATAGTTGGGAAATGTTTTTTTAAAACTGTCTCAGAATGGTAATCCATGGGCACCTTTTATTCTGGTGTTGCAATGACTGCAGGCCATCTTCATTCGGTGCTCTAGGTTTTATTCATTGTGTGATTCATGTCTTAATCCCTCCATGGTCTCACACCACCCAACCTCCTCTATTCAGTCAGCGGGCATTGGCCTGTTTCATGTCTCACCCCCTCCTTCACCCCCACTACCTACCCCACCATTACTGGACTTTCTTTCAACCATTGTGCCCCACTCTCTGGAACTCCATCCTAAATTCCTGCCGAACTCTTTAACCATGCTTTCAGTCATCTTTCCCCTCTCTACTCCATTTGGGACATCCTCCCGATTTATACAGTGAAAGGACTGTATAAATGCAAACTTGTATTTGTGGTTTCAAGGCCTTTGTTCATTGATGACAGTGCAGTGTGGATGCTTAGGGAAATTCCTTTTGTATAGGGTCGGATTTTCTCAGTGTGTGAGTGAAGGAAAGACAGCTGATAAGGCGATAAAGAGTAAGTTATACAAAGTGCACAATGCAGCACTCGTTCTGTGCAATTTGTATATTGGGGTTTATCCCGTGGACTGCAAGCTGGATCTGAACTATACAGGTACAGCAGATGTGATGCAAGGTTTGCAAGCCAACATACTGGACAATATAGAAACTAAGGGATAGAATTTGTGAGTGTTTCAAGATTCTGCATGTGTTAAGAAGCGTTGGATATCTACCAGTTGGTGGAAAACCCTTCACCACGTAAGTGAAATTGTCACCTTCTGATTTGCTAATTTTTTAACTTTGCAGAAATCATCAGGCTTAGGCTGAGTCTCGGCTTTACCTACTGATAGTTAGGAAACGTTTCTTAACTAACATAAGGCAATATTTTAAAAAGTTTTAAAAAGTTTGGAAATTCTATACACAATAGTCTAACTAAGCTTGAAATATTGTCACATTAACAAGAAAACCAATGTTTTTAAGGAAAATAATTTGACTGAAATAATGATAGTCATCCAAACAGGAAATGATAATCTTCACTCTAAAGGACTCCAGTTCAGCCAAAAAAATAAAGTATTTCAAGCTCTCAATGTTACTTCCAGAAGGCATAATTATATGAAAACCACTTGAAAATTGCCCTTTACGTTTAGTGGCTTGCAGGCATATACATTAATTATATACATTAGTTTCAGCAGTCAGTATCGCAGATTAGAACATGCTGTTCTGTGATTCATAGATAGTGTAAAAAGGAAAAAAAATGATTCTCTCATTACTGAAGCTGCTCCACCAAACCGAAGTGCCTGATGAAGATGTGAAGTTTGATATTTAGCTGTCTAAGCCTTTGTGACCTGATATTTTACATCATTGTCAGCCTGGCTCAGTTGGTGGCACTCGCCTATGAAGGTTGTATGGTTAAGCCCCAAGTCGTGATTTTAAATTCACAATCTAGGCTCTCCAACGTAGTTCTGGGGAGTACTGTATTGTCAAAGATGGTGTCCTTTAGATGAGATGTTATGCACAAGGTCCCATCTGTCTGTTCAGGTGGACATCAAAGATCCTAGTGCACTATACTTGAAAAAGAAGGAAATTTCTCATGACATTCTGACGTTTATTTGTAAACCAGTTTATTAAGTTCTTAAAAGAGCCAGGTTCCAAATTAAAGACGAAATAAAAAAATTGCCTGTAATACAGTCTTAAATGTTAAGAGAAAATTATCTTACAGTCTAAGACTAGATGCAATTTCACATTTCATGTGTTTATCAGAGTTCCTCTCTTTTTTCTGTTTGGGTGTGTTTATTGTGCAACAGGGAGCAGGTTCAGTTGATACCTCTATTCATTGTATTCTAGATGCTAAATCAAGTAATTTACTACAAGATAGTTTGAGTAGGTAGGATTCTTACCACCGAAGTAGGAGTTTGAAATTTCAAGCCCTTCGCAAGAACGTTGTCTTGATAGTAATTTAGGCTGACATTCCAATGCAGTAGTGTGGTGGAATGCATTGTTGGATGGGATCCTTTATGCCTGTTCAAGTGGATGTTAAAGATCCCATAGTATTATTTGAAAAGAGAGGGAGTTTCTCCTGATGTTATGGCCAAAGTTCCTCCAGATAAAAATGATCTCATGGGTGATTGTGGGACATTGCTGTGTGGAAATTGGCTCTCCTGTTTGACTGCAAAATACACACACACTACACGTTACAGCAGATCTCCTGTAAGTAGTGTCTGTTGTGTAGAGTTTACAGTGGATCTCCTGTAGAGTATAGGCTTCACATTGCCAAATGCTTTTGTTGCTGTTTGTTTTCTGATGGGACCAAAAATTAAGATCAAATACGCAGAGTCAACACAAGCTCAGCCAAAAACAACATAGAAGAAACAGAGTACCCTCACCATTTCCATGTCTAATCTTTTGCTAACTGTAAGTGTTTCTCCTCTGAGACCTCAGCCTGTGTTTGATTCCCAAAATGCATCACGTTTTGGTGGAAAATAATCTATTTTCAAAGACCTGTTGACTAATCTCTGAAGACTGAGTGGAATGTCAGTCCTGGATTGATACAAGATTGATTAAAGATTGATATCATACATATTGTTTTAATTTCTTTTCCTTAGCCTCTGTCTGCGTCTAACGCTGCAGGGATAAGTGTGGAGCCTGCACTCCTGACCCCCAGTGCTGTAGGCCTGCGGTTCACATCTTGTTGGGAGCTGTAACACAGCCTTATTACAGGAAAGCTGGTAATCAAGTCAGATACTGAAATGGCAGAATGGTGCAGGAGTTCATCAATAGGGGTTCATCCTCTTACTGCCAAATAAATATGTGGTAATAATTAACCACGATCACAAATTGAATCTAAATTTCGAGATTTGCATAATACATCATTTGTAAAATATTGCATTGTGTAGGTAACCAGATGTGTCTGTCTAGAATTTGGCTCAGGTTCCGCTCTCAGTTTGGATTTTCACGAAGCCAAATCAGCATCAAAAACAGAGTTCCACAGGGTCATCCTGAGACACATCAGGGTACCTGCAGTATTCAGTATTTCCAAATGCCTCTCGCAAATCATTGCTCTTCAGTCAAGCCCATTCTATGCCAAGGCAAAGGTGTACTCAATATTATCAGTGCCAGCCTGGTTTAGTTTGTAACATCGTTGTCCCTGATTCAGAAATTTATGCATTCAAAAACTCTACGCCGGGATTTTGAGCTTATAGACAAAGCCTGACACTCCAGTTAAGTGCTCGGGATGCATTGCATTAGTGAACAGTCCTGTTTCTCAGATGAGGTGTTAAAACAAGTCCTATTTGCCTGAATGGGCTTGATAGGCCAAATTACCTTTCCCTATTCCATGCTCCTATGACAATCCTGATACACCCTCAATAGCTGAGTCCACTAATAATAATCCTTGCATTTGATCTGGTGGTTTTCCCGTGAGCAGATTATCTGATAGCACTTCATGGGATTTGGAATGCTACAATCCACAAAATGCCATAAATTTTGGTGATGCCTCAAAATTTGACAGAAGTTATGTTTTGTGCTCCATGTAGTTTGTTCGTGTGACTCAGCGTGTGACTCAGTGTCCTTTACTCAGAATTCCTGCAGGATTCATTCAATCATAATCTTCCAGGTTTCGGAAACAATTCCTGTGGGATTCAGTAACACAAACTGTATATCCTCCAAGTTATTTACTTTATCTTATGGGGACAAGTGTTTTTAGATATTTACCAAACCCTGTTGCATTTTCTGCTAATTGAGATATGCCAAGTTAATTGTTTGAACATGTGCATTTGCAGTCATAGACCAAAATGAAAAAGAGCAAAGTTGTTAGTTTTAGTGAATTTTTTAAGATAGGTGGAATGAAATTCCATTAAATGGAATGAAATTCCATTTAATGGAATTTCTTAATAAAGAGATCCAGGTGGGGCCTTCATCCAATACCAAAAGTAAGTCACGCTCACCACGATTGCAAGGGGGAGTCCCATTCTGAAAATAGATTTGAGTTGGAACAACATTCGGCATAATGTTGCTATAAATGATCCAGTGCAGTATTTAAAGAAACATTAAAGAAAGGACCCTTGTAAAAAACATACCATGATAATGGTGGTAGTACCATGGTACTATCACCATTACCATGGTACTTTTTTACAAGGGGAAATCCAGAGGACCTATTACAAATTAAAATGGCTTGCCCCAAGGTCACAAAATGCAGCACCAACAACAACAACAACAACAATTTACATTTATATAGCGCCTTTCACGTCGGGAGGACGTCCCAAGGCGCTAAACAAGAGGCGTGTGATCCGAGCTGGGAGGGGAGTGTTTGGGAAGGGGTGAAACACGAAGGGGAGGTAAAAGAGTTTGGGGTGGAACAAAAGGCACGATCGAAGAGGAAAGTCTTCAAATCGGCCTTGAAAGAGGAAAGGGAAGAGGTGAAACAGAGGGATTGAGGGATGGCATTCCATAAGGTGGGAGCACCAGAACCTATCACTAGAACCTCCCTCTGCTGGTGATCGATAAAGTGTTTGTTAAATAAGTTAAGGAAAGCTACAAGGAAAACTGCAAAGGTTACCTATTCATTTCTCTATGTATTAAAAACTATGAAGAAATACAATAAAATGTATCCTATTGTGCATTCATTTGAGCAGCCTTCTCTTGATCACTCCTGGTGTGCATCAGTGTTGATAGACATTTGTTGGATAAAACTAGCACTATGTTCGGCGCTCTAATTGACAAACCAACTGAAGTGGGGAGAAACCAGCGTAATGTGAGCAACACAATCATACCCTGTATCAGCAGATGTATATCAGCGATTGAGAAATATAACCACCCCTTGTTTTTCACATATTCAGAGCATCAGCAGTCGGCTTTGGAAGTTTGCTGAAAATCATTTTTCAGATATCGCATGAAAGGAAAGTTCGGTCTATTTGTAAATCTGGGAAAGTCTTTCAAGGTCCAAAGGTTTAGTACAGCAGACAATGCAGTTTTACAGAGGGCATTTAAAGGCAAACTAAATTACAATAACAAACATGTTCTGTGTACGATGAAAATTGCTAAGTGTTTGTACACTATTTTGATAAATGGTGCTTTGTTTCTCAAAAGCTAACAGGTTAATAATTAATTTTTCAGCATGACAGATCATTCCCTTCAATCCCTTGTCATTTAATGGTTTCCAACAACTAGTATTTAGCTTGAAAAGGCAATCCTGATTTATATGTTTCAGAATACAATGCAGGCATTAGGACATCAAGGGTCTTTAAAGATGTATAATAATAATAAGCGCTCTGAGATGCCGCCGGGCATTGAGGATGCTTTATAAATGTAAGTTAGTGTTAATGTGCGCTGACAGAGAAGCAATCAGAACGATTATGAAAGAAAGCATTTAAATTTGGGGTCAAATTTTCTAAATATGATTACAAACTTATTAATGGCAAATCTGGGTTGTAAAGTGTCATCTATAGATTAACATAATAATAATCCTTCAATTTGATATAATGCTTTTCATGCCTTCTAGACGTGACATTGACTGTCCAGCGCCTCGGGACGTCCTCCCGACTTGAAAAGTGCTATACAAGTGTAATTTTGTTGTCGTCTCAAAGCACTACACAGAGACATACTGTAAAGCGAATTGACTATACAATTGTGGGCGAAACGCAGCAGCCATTATGCACAGAAATGTCCCACAAACAATTGTGGATTGAATTGACCAATTTATTATTGGGAGGTTTTTGTGAAGGATTATTATCAGGAGCATGGATACTTGCGCGAGGTTTTGTCCTGCCGGGAATCAAACCCAGATCTCCTGCTTGAAAGGGGAGTGCTCTAACCATTGAGCTGCAGGACTCCAAACACAGCATGGAAACAGCTCATTTGGCCCAACCAGTCTGTGTCAGTATTTATACTCCACATAAGTCAAAATAAGTCAACTCCCTCCCATATCTAGGTGCTTCACACTATCTGATGCAACTAGCACTTTGAGCAGTGAGTTCCACATTCAGTATAAATTCTTTCTTCTTGTGGGATTGAAATGCCATTTGCCTGACAAGGGCTGCACCTGGAAGAGTTACTCAAGTACCTGATATGCCTGATGTGCTCAAACTAGTCTTTATCAGATACCTACTGCCGATTGCTACTTCTATATGAATCTGCAGCCCAGCACATGTTTGTTTTGACCAATCTGCTCATAACAACCACCACAATCATGTTGGAATGTGTCCAGTTATGTCAGGTGAGCATGAGCACAGTGCACGTAACGGTGGTGCTGTAGGACCATATCTATGTTTTCGACATGACAGCACTGACTTGGGTCCTGGTATCTTGCCATATCAATGTTACCATTGATTTTGTTTTGTTCTCCTCTCCCCTCCCTGGACATGTGTAACTCCTGTTTTTCCATTCTATCCCAGTACAGTTCCACACTTTGTGTCTTGCCCACGCCCAAACATGTACACTCATGCACTTTCTAGCAGAGTTTTTGGAACAAAATAAGGAAGGGAGTTGAACTCGGCATGGAGAGGAGAGGTGGGGAAATGAAAATTGAGCTAAATGAAAAAGCTAAAATGTACGTAATTGAAGAACTTAATTTTGGACATTAATAATGTGAGTTGTGTTTCCCGTGAGGATGATGAACATGAAATTGATTGCCGAACAAAGTGAAGTCAAGCATTGCAATAGATTGCACTTGCATCAAATTGTCTGAAAATAAATTGTACTGAATTGTCAAAGAATGACCACTTGATCACTGAATTTCTTTGAAGCAGTCGTTTAATAATAATAATCCTTGCATTTGATGTAGAGCCATAATAAATCATTAAGGCATTTCGCAGAATATACTGTAATGTGAATTGACAGTATATATTTTGTGGGTGAAATGCCCACAAAATATATCCTGTGCTGTGCACAATTAATCCTATTACTGTGCACAATTCTGCACAACAATGTCCCACAAAAAGTCACTGATTGAATGACCAAATTATTTAATTATTTTTTGGAAGAGATTGTTACTCCCAAAAAGCAATTCCCCCAATCAACTAACAGTCGAGTTTGTACCGACGGCTTGGTAAACTGAGGTGTGTACAGTAAGGAAACTTGCCCAAGATTTGCCCCCTACGCCTGGCTCCACACTTCCACACATTTAACTGTTGTGAACAAGCATTTCACAACAGTTGAAATGCCGGTAAAGTGTGTTGTCTCAACCACAGACAAGCCACAGGTGATGAGGACAGCAAGGTGACAGCCATAGCCGTTCTTATCACATAAACTAATACAAGAGACAACACTCTTATCAGCACACCTAATGCTGGTATGTGATGTGTAAACAGGCTTTAAACTGTGAACACAAAACCACAGATTTACTACCTTTGGAATTCTTAAATCTGAAGCCTTTTAAATGCAGTCAAACCTCAATTTAAAGTAACAGCCTGCAGATTGTCACATTTCACCCCAATAAGCAGGCAAGCACCACAATGCTCCTTTGATCACATCGAGATTTATAATCTGTTTGCTGTGATAAAAATGAGTACAAGAGTCAAGGAAGCCATGCATAACAGAGTAGCAATAGTAGTTGTAATAACTGGCATTGACTAGGTTATTATTCTTGGTTGTTTTCACTGGAATTTTGATTATAACGAGCAGGCGAGATAAATCATACAAGTTATCAAGGCACGGTTGAAAGATTGGGATACATTACTAATAATAATAATCCTTGCATTTGATATAGCACTTTCACGTCTTGTAGATATCTCAAGGTGCTTCACAGAATATACTATAACGTGAGTTGACTGTATATTTGTGGGTGCAATGCGGGGGCCAATTGAGCACAGCAGAGTCCCACAAACAGTTTGTGGATTGAAGTGGCCAGTTCTGACAAAGGGTCATTGACCCAAAATGATAACTCACTTTTCCTTTCTCCATAGATGCTGCCTGACCTGCTGAGTGTTCCCAGCGATTTCTGTTTTTGTTTCAGATTTCCAGCATATGCAGTATTTTGTGTTTTTGTTACAGTTTATCACTGTTTTAACACAACAATATTAGCGAGTTGCTAATACAGTACTGTATTTGAATTATTGCTTGTGTGGTATTAAAGGATATGAAAAAGAGTTGGGGGGGATGAGGTACGCAATTGTGCTGGATGTTTGTTTTTCCCTTGCTGAGCAGCCATTATTAAAATCTGAATGTTTCTTTGTAAACAAGGGCTCCTCGTTCTTGTTTGCTTCCTGTGTTGGGTGACCTGATTGTTTACAGCTGAACTGTTAAAACCTACAGGTAACTTGGGCACGACTGCAATCCGTGAATTCCTGAAGAACTGAGCTCATAGATGACAATTCCTGAAGAACTGAGCTCATAGATGATGGGTTTGTCTTCGAGCAACCAGGCAAACCATAGTATTTGAACTTTCTGAACTAACACAAGCACCATATTCCTTGCATTTGATAGAGTATCTATAATAATGAAGCTTTGCAAAGCACTACACAGGGGTTAGCTGTCAATTGTAGTGACTTTGCATTTGCAGGGAAAAGCCCCAGCTAACCTGTGCACAGTAATTTCCAAAAATAACCATGACGTGAGGATTATTAGACAAAATGTCTCGAGAAAGCTGCTTTGCTTTTAAAATAATATTGTGGAATCTTTAACATTCAACCTGAACCGACAGATCAGACTGCAGTTAGTATTTCACTCAAGGTGAGTTAATGTACTGGGTTACCAACTGAGCCAAGTTAGTATCTGGAGTACCTATGGCTGTCAAATCTAATACAAGAGTGGTTGTCGTTCAGCGCCTTGGGATGTCTTCCTGACGTGAAAGGCGCAATACAAGTGTCATTTTGTTGTTGTTGTCATGGCTGGACAAGCAGTGGGAATGTTTGCCAGACAGCAATATCAATGACAAGCCATGCGGTTTTAGTTGGTTAGACTACAGCAGTTCCCCACTCTGGGATCCCCAAACCTGGGCTCTTTACAACCTGCGCCTAACAGAGAGAGTGTGTGCATTCCATTCCAACAATCTGTCTCTTGTCATTTTCATGCGTAGGTGGATGCATGGAAATCTCAGTTTGGTTTGGATACTCTTGAGCATGGTGATGGTGATTGAGCATTTCTGAATGTGTCAGCGAACTGGCTGATCAAAATAGAGCCAATCTGATATCTCTTGGCAAATGACCTTGAGTCCAATCCACAATTCTAATTTTGTGAAATTATCCTCTAAGTAATCTCCTTTATCTGATACAACTGGAAAATGTAACAATAACTGATCTTTCTTAACAGCTTAGATGCAATAGATATTTCATCAAATCTAATATGAGATTCAATTACTTTATTGTCATCCTCTGTATATGTTAAGACTATGTGGAGATTGTGCTAATAATAATGTTGTACACTTGCAGTGCTAGACAATACAGTATAAATCATCCTTCCATATAAATATTATCTGCTCTAGCATCCAAACCCAAATGATCCGTATAAACACTTTTATCTGAACTCATCGGACATATTATATGTGTGTGTACAAAGCATTTATCTAGCGAAGGTCAAGTGAGGTCATCAGCGTACAGATATTTTCAGCAAATTCTTTGGCATATTTCTCCTTGGCACGCTGCTTCCAAACTGGTTAATTATCAGCTACAATCCAGACACTTCTCATCTGTGGTAAAAGATCTGAGTAAAAAAAAACACCTGCCCCCAAAAGAGAAATGTATTGACATTTAGCCCTCATTCTCCCCCACTTCCAGATGTGAAAGTAGTTAACAAAATGCAGAGTTACATTCTGTCCGGTTTCCAAAATCGAAAAACCTTAAATGGTTCTTTGATTTACACATTGATTGCTTCGGGGTGCATTCATAACCTCACAAGTGCCTTTAACCCTCCTCAGCCAAAATTAGAAAGATCAACATCAGTGGCTTAATTTGCAATATTCACAAGACTGGATTAGATAAGTTAATTGTCAATTTAGGATGTTGCAATAACAACTTGCATTTATATAGCGCCCTTCACGTGAGGTAGCGTCTCGTGTGGCTTCACAGTGGTGGGGTGTGACCTCGAGCCAGGGAGAGAGAGAGGTGGGAGGTGACCATAAGCAACTTAAAAGTGGGGAGAGAGGGTGCAATTGTAACTTCCCTTTTGCAAAAGTTGTGGTGAATCCCAAATAATAGATTGGCAACATCTGAAAAAGGCGAGTGGACAAAATGGTATTAAAATTGGAGGTATAGTATTCACAAACTGGATCTGTTGCCTTCATTGCTGCAATGTTCTCTGATCGGTCCTGCAGGCGAAGAAGGAGTAGGAGACAAAAGGGGGAATCTTCACTGATCCTGGAAGCTGTAATTGTTTGTTATATTTTCACTTAAATTTATAGAGGATCCTTGTATTTACTTCAATGTTCCCTGATAAGGCCAGAGGAGGAGGCACAGTATATCCTATAATGCGCTTTGAGACTTCTCAACAACGATAAGACGCTACATCAAATGCAAGGATTAGTATTATTTTTACGAGTGTTTCCAAGATTACACAAATTCAAGAGAGTGGAGAATGCCCTTCGGCCCATTTAATCTCACCCTTCCAGAACGTCCACCCTACAATCAAATACAAGGATTACTATTATTATCCTCACATCACAGCATCAAGCTGTTTTTTGGAGTCCAGATTCCTGGCCTCAATCACTCTTCCTCGTAACCCATTACAGTCATTAATTCCACTTTCTGGAAGCAGAAATCCTTCACCGGGATTGTTTTGAAATTGCCCTTTACAAGACTGAACTGATGTCGTTGTCCACTTGTTCTTGAAGCGTGAAAAATATCTAATGGCCGGTCATCAGTGAACTTTGACTAACGTCTTTGACAACACTTATGGTCGTCTTCCCCTCCGTCCCAAACCTATTTTTACCCCTTTTTCCAATCTCATCATTGTAAAGCGCTCTGTGTTATCTAAAGTATACGGGTGCTATGTAAGAGACAGATGAGGTGTTAAATCAAGGTTGATTGGCCAATTTGGATGGACAATAATGATACCATAGCATTAGTTTTTTAAAAGAAAATGAGAGTTTCCCAAAATGGCCTGGGTAATAATCTGGATAAAAATATTTCTTGTTAATCTTGATACAAAATTTTATGGCTGTTGATGGGACATAGCTGTGTGCAAATTGGCTGCCACATTCACCTAAAAAATGCATTTTATACTTTAAAGATAATCCGGTGAAATGCTTTGAAATGCCTTCCCGACTTGCAAGTTGCTATATCAGCTTTATATCAGATATAAAAATATCATTCATTTATAAATACAAGGGGCTGTTATCAACTATGTTTTCTGTGCGTAGCAAATACTGCAGCACAAAGAACATGACATCAGCAATACTAGCTTCCTGTGCATATATACGATATGCAGGAAGTGAGAATAATAATAATCCTTGCATTTGATATAGCGTTCACATCTTATCGATGTATCAAAGCGCTTCACAGAATATTCTGTAAAGTGAATTGACTGTATATTTGTGGGCAAAACATGGCAGCGAATTGCGCACAGCAGTGTCCCACAAAACAGTTGTGGATTGAAAATGACCAATATTTATTATTGTAGTTTTTTTGATGGATTATTATTAGGCATTTCAATGGTAATATCAATGGTGACCTGATGACTTGGAATCTGGTCATTATTTAGCCTAGGAAGCCAGCTAGTCAACACCAGGAGCTGTGTTCTGGGGGAGAAGTGAACTATACCAAGAGTACTATAATGGGGTTTCTGTGTATTTCATTTTGGAGAGTATACAATATAATACATTGCTATAATTTACATTGATATAGCATCTTTCAGAAGGTTGGCCCAAGGTGCTGGAAAGTCCAAGGTTTCCATCTGAGCTTGGGGTGCGGGCTGAGGGGGTAAGACCTGGAGGTGAGGGAGAAAAGATGTCTGAGTCATGATAACATTGACCTCTCGCCAGCCGGTATCTGATGGTTAGTTTTTAGCCTGGCTTTAGTTCAGAGGATGGTGATGATATACCTCTTTGTAGTGGAAAAATGCAACGTTTCACAATAGATTCTGAGCCAAATGCTTTCCATGTCCACAATTGTGGAGAAAAGCTTATTTGCGCAGCTAAAAATAGGGTAGTAGCTCAACGAAATTCATAACCTGTAAAGCAGCACTCAAACGCTGCATCTGGGCTCAATTATAAAGTATTTTCATCCCACTGCCTTTGAGCAGGTATTCAAAATAAGCGGCCCAACAATTTAGAGAAGATAGTTATCATCGAGCATCTAAAGATAAACATTTATGAAACATCACACTTTTCACCCATTCACGTGTACTGTTGCTTGCTCCAAACCATTTAGTAGGATTGCCTTGCATCAGCTACCCATCTAGTGAGAGTTCAAACCCGTGCTTGTCAGCAATCTACTCACCATCCTCCAAGTATGCTCAGGAGAGGGGTTGGCGTACGTGACTGAGGACAGAAAAGCTAGCAGCATTAGTAACTTGTTTCTATGTTTTCCACTGCACTATTATTTAAGTATTGGAGAGTAATATGCATCCCACTGACTTGGCTTGCGTTCCATACACTTTTTGTCTCACTCAGTGTCTTCTTGTCTCCTAAATCAGTACACCATAGTTGTATGTTAGAGTAATAATATAATAGTAATCCTTCCATTTGATATAGGTTTGAGATATCTCAAAGCGCTTCACAGGATATACTCTTAAAGTGAATTGAATGTATATTTTGTAGGCGAAATGCGATAGCCAATTGCATACAGCAGTGTCACAAAAACTGTTGTGGATTGAGTGACCAAATTATTATTATTATTTTTTGAAGGGATGATTACCCCCAGAAAAGTGATCTTCCAATCGACTAACAGCTAGGTTTCTACTTAATGCTTGGTAAACAGAGGCATATGGAGTAATGAAACTTGCCCAACATTTCGCTCTGCCCGGGAATCAAACCCAGGTCCTCCCACTTATGAGGCGAGTTCTCTAACCACTAAGCTACATAACTCCACAGAGTAATAACCAGCTGCAGATAAACAACAGGCCAATAGCCGAGATATGATTGATACTCTTGAAGAAAACATTAAACGAGGAATTCATTTATCGGAAATTATTTCCAGGAACCCTTCTGCTATGTTCTCTGCTGTACCGCAGGGAGGTGAATAATGACGAGACATTATCCAGGCTTTTTAATGCATTCCCATACAGTAGTCTACTTTACCACTGGGTCCCCAGTGCCCTGTTACTTTTCCACAGTATTCTTTTCTGCGAGCAGTGAGTGTTCAATGTCGATTTGTCAGCACGTTTGTGAACTGCGCATGAGGCAGATGTCAAAGCACTTGAGTGGAGTGAGAGTGTTACAGTTGCCTCTGATACTGGAGCTCTCCCAACCCTGGCTGGGAGAAGGAAGGGTGGGAAGGAGTGTGTCAGACCTGTCTGCGTGCGGTCTGCATGTCGCACTTTTTGTTATTAATCCATGGTTCATTCACCTAGAAGCTACTCCAGCTGTTCGCCTGCAGCTGTCCAATGTATTTATTGCTGCACTTGTGATACTGTCTGTTACTGTGCATTTTAGGCACCTGCTCAATAACTTTTGTCATTAATAATAATAATCCTGGCATTTTGTATGACACCTTAGCAAGTTGTCAAAATTTCTTAACGCTCTTCACAGGATATACCTAAGAGTGATGTGACTGCTTCTATTTGGGGGCGAAACAATTTTTTTAATGTTTATGACAAACACTGGTTTGTCAGCAAGGCTCATTTGGCAGCATTCAACGTCAGAAGGTTGTGGGTTCAAACACTATGGCAGGACTTTGAACTCATATAGTTTATTCTAGCACTTCAGAGCAGTATAAGGTGGTATTGCTGCATTGGTCTGCAATACTTCTAATAAGACAATATACAGTAAAAGCCCGTTTATCCAGCACTCGATCAACCGTAACTTCCGTATAATCGGCACATTAAAAAAAAGTCCGCATTCGATTAACCGGAATTCATCCGGAAAAATGCATTCATTTTTGGGGGGAGTTTTTTGCCGAATATCCGGCACGTGCTTTAACCAGCGTTGGCCAGGTCCCAAGGGTGCTGGATAAACAGGCTTTTACTGTACCAAGGTCCTTCTGCTGTTCAGGTGGATGTTGAGGAACCCATGTCACAATTCAAAAAGAGAAGGGAATTTCTCCTGCTGTCCTTGCCAACAAAAATATTAATCACTCACTTCATAACTGTTTGAGGGGCATTGCTGTGTGCAAATTTACAGTATTACATTTGCCTGTGTATAAAATATAGTCACTCCATACAGCAAATTCTACAAAGAGCTTTGAGATTGCCTCCCGATGTGAAAGGTGTTATTACAACCAGAGATGATCATTATTATTGCCATTTGAAAAGGTCATTGGGGTGGTAAATAAGGGATAATGAATAATCATCCTTCCAGCTGACATAACAACTTGTCACATCAAAATATCTCGTAAAATATTTCACAGAACTTTCTGTAGTGTTATGAGTGGACATTTATACAGTGTTCTTCTACAAGAAGTGCAATAAATACCACTGTACAGCGCTCATTACAGTGACACTCTTAGTCACTCTGATACTCTTTGCTATTTATTCATCATATCTAATTTCATTTGAATTTGGTGGACCTAAAAAGGATTTCTGAGTATGTTCATGTGTGTGTATATATGTCTGTGTACATGCAAGCGTGCTTGTTCATGCATGCGTATATGTAAAGGTGTAACCTATGTGTGTGTGTGGCCGCATACAAGTTTGTTCATGTTTGTGCATGTACAGTAGGTATGTTCACATATATATATCCCATTCTATCACAATATTAATTCTTAATTTTGATATGGTACCTTTCACATCAGGAGGATGTTCAGAAGTGCTTCAGTGATATCCTGTAAAGTGGAGTGACTGTGTTTGTGAGTGAATAATTTGGCAAATTGTTGAATGCTTAATTATTTGTTCTGTAGTGCTTGAAAGAAGCTTACAGAAATCCAGCTTCATCTGAAAAGCCACATAAGCAGACAAATGCAACTTCTACTACTACAACAGGTGTACAAAGAGCGCATCATAATAATCCTTGCATTTTGATATTGGGTCTTATCATGTCATTGAGATGTTTCAAAGTACTACACGGGATATTTTGTAAGGTGGATTGACAGTGTGGGGAAATGACTCACAGCCAATTAGGATTCAGGTTAATCTTAATTGGCTCAACAATGTCCTACAAACAGCCATAAAGTGAATGACCAATTTTACGTGGGGACAATTGTTGGTCAGGACATCGGGAGAAACTCCTTTCTCTCTTCAGATAATGCTGCAGGGTCTTTAACGTCCACCAGAACAAGTAGATTGGATCTCGGTTTAACGTCTTAACCGAAGGACAGCGCTTCTGACAATGCAACACTGGATAGCAACATTGGATTAAAGTGTATGTGATCCCAAGTCCCAGTGTGGGACTTGAACCTGCAAGTGCAAAATATCCAAAATATAACATTTGTTACTAGTCATTGGAGACCCCATTCGGACAGAGATTGAAGACACAGGGTAACACTGTGTCTTCAAGAGGTTGATTTCATATTCAGTGTTGGTTTGGTAAATGTATTTTAATACAGATAAAATGTTGTTTTCTTTTTGTTGCAAGTAAGACTGACTGGAATTGGAATAGTCTTCCCATTGTGGACTGATGTCCAGGTTCTTTTCAATGGAGCCTTGCTGTTAGTTGTACTATTTCCCTTGAGGGGCCGGGTTTAATTCATGCAGAACAGGGCTTTTAATGTCTGGGGAAGATGGTAATACTTGTTATAAAACAGATAGGTCAGCATAGATTTGTGGCTTTCACCAGCACAGCTGTGCTGCTTCTCCATGTTATGTTATATAGCTTCCTTTCCTAGGTCCCCTGGCTGCTCACCTCCAGACTCAGTAACAGAGAAGACAGATAAACCCTTCTCTGTGTTTTAGCCAGGGCTCAGGATTAACACAAGCTGACTACAATATCCAGTAAATCTGTCAGCTTTACTGCTTTGCTCTACAGCTGCCAAGAAAACGATGCGGGTGACTTACATTATTCGGGGAAAGATAAATGGAAAATATGTTGAGGGTGAAAAAAAAGATTAATTACTTAAGTCATTGATCATTTTAAACTGCCCAGGATTTCACTTTTCTTTTGTTCTTTCTTTATATCTCAATCTTCAACAGGACTTTATTTTCACATTGAACTCCTCCTGCTGGGAGGGAGGGAACATCTGGTCAGTTCCACAGTTGTCCTCAAGTCATACGTTGAGTGAAATGGCAAAGGGGTTGTTTGCAGGAAAGGATAGCTGCCCAGCGTATTGGACATTTCTTCTTCTGCTAACTATTACCTCACCGTTTCCTTAAATAAAAGTGTTGGCTTGACTTAAGAGACACTTAGCCCTTGCCATAGTGACAGTTCAGAGTACAGAAACCAGATTGATGCCTGTTGATGGGAAGGATGAGCTATGAAGGGCACCTAAACAATGAGGGTTCGTACAAATACAGGTAGACCTCGCTTAACGTTGCTTCGGTCAACGTTGTTTCATTATTACAGCAAAAGCTTGGTTATCCGGCACCCAACCAACCGGAACGATTAACCAACCGATATCTCCCAATACAATTCACCATTCCAGCAACCGGATCTCATACCGTAGCCATCCAGGACACTCGCGGTCTGCTCACTTTGCACATGCATGCGCATGCGCACTTATTAAACTTACCGAACGCTGGAATGCTTTTTTACCAATCATTTTACCAAGTGTGCTGGAATGCTTTATTGGTAAGTATCCATATTCTATTATTATTTAGTCTGTTATTAATATGGTATGTTTTAAAATAAGTAAATTTTTTGTGTAGGATTTTCGGCAAGTTGCCGCTCGAATATCCGGCATATTTAATTAACCGGCAACGGTCAGGTCCCGAGGGTGCCAGATAACAAAGCTTTTACTGTACATTGCTGATACATAGGGAACATACATTCATTTAACGTCATGACTTTCAGTATTATGTCATTCACATGGGTGGAAATAAACTACTTTGGCTTACATAGACGCTGAACGTCCAGTATTCTTACGCGGTTCGCTTAACGTCGTTTCGCTTATCATGGCACTTTTCTTGAACAAAACTGCGACGTTAAGCGAAGACTAAGTGTATAGATAAGTGTGCAAGGTAGTGGAAATATTATTTCAGAAACGCCAAGGCAACAAATCAAGAAAGTACAGGTTTAGGGTTGTGAAGAGTTAGGCTAGTTGTATGTGTGCACTCATGTTTGTATCTGTGTGTGTATATGAGTGTATGTATATGTGGATATGGTGAGCAATATTTCACAGTATGGAACTGAACTGAACAATCCTTGAACCTGGTGTCACACTCAACCTATCTCCTGAAACCCAAGAAAACAGGAATAGGAGGCAGCCATTCAGCCCTTTGAACCAGTTCCACCAGTTTGTTAGATCTTGACAAATGTTTAAATCTAAGTACCCTGCCCTTTTGCTGACCCAACCATAAGCTATAACCCAACCAAGAGTTTCCTGGCAGCGGTTCATGGTTGAACTTTTATGTTTAACTGTGTTATAGCTATCTTTCTCCCAAAAGCCTTACATCTTCAGGACAGTTATATAAAAATGTCATTTCTGCAGCATATTTGGAAAGGACACAATTAAGTCGCCCCAATACTTGCATAATAATTATAATTTTGCATTTGGTTTAGTGCCTGATCATGTCGTTGAGACACCTCAAAGCTTTTCACAGAATATACTGTAAAGTGTAGTGACTGTGTATTTTGTGGACAAAATGTATGAAGATAATAACTCTTTATCTTTATCAGTTGTATCATTGCCTAAGTCATACATTCACCCAAGCCCCGTTCAGTTTCATATCAAAATCACTTAAATTTATTTGCACTAGTCATGTTAATCACCTCCTTTTTCATAACTTTGCTTCCTTATCCTTCATTATTCCCAAACTTGCCGGCTGCATTGAATCGAGGGAAGTTACATCCTGACCCATCGATCTATGCACACTTACCGGCCGGTTGATTTGTGTCTCAATCCAGAAACGTAGTCTCAATCCATCAACACAAATGAAGAAGAACTTTTATTTCCTGCAATTCAATGCGATTCCCATGCGATGAACAATGTGAACCGAACATACCGAACAAAAATAATCTGAAAACCACACTGAAAATGTCTGCCACTCAACCGCGACATCTTGTTCAATTGCTGTAGCTAACAGTCGGTTTATTTTCAGAAAACAGAAGTGACATCCTTAAACATTCAAACAGTCAATTCCATTTCCAGTTTGGTAATGGGGAGTGAGGGAAAAGACTCCTTTATCATATACAAAGAAACACATATTTGGCACAGAAACAGGCCACTTAGTCCAACCAATCTGTGCTGTTCCTTATCTTGTTTCTTACTCTACTTTGGGAATATATTGTGTCATTATTTCAAATTATTAAAGGTGACTAAGAAATGTACAGTTTTCCTGAAAAGAAACTCGCTGTCTGGTGAGGAATCATCAGGGACTGTTTACAAATTCAGGACAAGAGGGCAAGGCCATGATTGAGAAACACTAGTGTACACTGCTATAAAAAATAAGCTAGTACCTCAAAGCATAAGGAAAGCATAACCAAAGCATAAAACCCATTATTACAATAGATATAAGGAGTGATTGTTAGTAAATTTACTGACCTTGGATCTACCCATTATCGAGTCTAACGGCCAGAAATTCCACCACTTCTTGGCTTGTGAGACAATTTCTCTATATATTCATGATCCCATGGAACTCTGTAAACTCAGCTTAATGTGGAAGCTGTTTCCTTTTAAGAACTGCTGAGATTTCAAATTAATAAAGAGTTGAAAATTATTTCCACAGTTTTGCACGATATTATATTCTAAGGCAAAATGGTCTCGCAGGGTAAGACTGGGTGGGATTTTGTGCCTTGCCTATCTCAGATTTCCTTAACAGGAAAGGTTCGGCTCCGCAATCACAACATCGCCAGACTCCGCCACTGCCTCACCCCTCAGGCTGCCGAAACCCTCGTCCACTCATTCATCACATCAAGGCTCGACTATGGAAACACCCTCCTTGTCGGCCTTCCTGGTTATTCCCTTCACAAGCTGCAGATCATCCAGAACTCTGCAGTTCGTGCCCTCACCCACACCAAGCTCTGCAACCACATCACTCCCACCCTCGCCTGGCTCCATTGACTCCCCATCCCCCAGAGGATTGAATTCAAGATCCTCGTCCTCACTTTCAAGGCCATTCATGGCCTTGCACCCCCCACCTCTCCGACCTGCTGTCCCCCTATGAACCTCCCCACCCCCTCTGTTCAGCGGGCTCCGGACTGCTCCATATCCCCCACCCGACTAGCCTTACTATCGGTGGACGGGCTTTCAGTCTCTCTGCCCCCACACTCTGGAACTCTATCCCACAGTCCCTTAACCTCGCTCCCTCCCTAGCCTCCTTCAAGGCCGGTCTCAAGACCCTCCTCTTCGACCTTGCCTTTTGCTGCCCTCCCAACTCTCTCTCTCCCCTACCCTGCCCCACTCCCTTGCTTGGGTCCGACCTGACTGTTCAGCGCCTTAGGACGTCCTCCCAACGTGAGAAGCGCTCTATAAATGTAATTTTGTTGTTTTTGTTGTTATAAAATTTGCAAAGCGGTTTGTAATGAATAAACTCAACTGTTGGGAGCTGCCCCTCAGTCACCAATCTCATTCTGACTTCTAACTGGCAGCCAAAGCATAATAATAATCATCCTTACATTTGATATAGCGCCTTATCACATCCTTGAATCATCTCAAAGAGCTTGACAGACTATCCTTGTGTCACTGGGCAAGGGAACAGCATCACTTGGTGTCAGGTGGTGGGTGAAAGACAATCTAGTACCTGCAGATTCGCTGGTTACAAATCCTTTTGCAACCCTTGCAAATTGATCTAACTTCTGCCTCAGCACATCATTTTCACCACACGTCCCTGGTCCATTCCCAGCAGGCATTTCAGAGCAGGCAGGTCCTCCTTTGCCAGCAGCTGATCCTGCCCAAAATGTTTCCAGTCTGGCTACAACGCCCATTTACACATTGTGGTTCTCCTTCCATTCTTTCACTGGGAAACATCAGTGGAGAAATCCCAGAGCTTGTTCTTTTTATTTTCTGTCAGTGCCTAGAAAGAATGCACAGAGTGGAACTGGAATTAAATATTACAAGATGCTCAACGATGGTTTAAACCCAAGAGTCAGAGTGACATACAGACCTTTGGCATGCAATTTTAGTAATATCAGTGACCCTCCGTTGAATCTAATATCAGTTGTAGACTCAGCTTCAGTTTTTGTTCTCCTGCCAATTTTGCTGGCAAACATTAGCTGCTGTGTTTATTTAACAACATTCATTTTCATTTTTAATCAATTAGTTTTTATAAAGTCATTCCAGACGTTTATTTTTTTAATATGGAAAACAATCATATACTGTAACTGCAAGTTATTATTTTCTCCCCTCCTCTTCTGAAGATGTATTCACTCTTACTCCCCCTTTCTAACTGATACACTGGGACAGGGGGCTTCTATCTGATACACTGGGTCTGGGGGCTTTCCTTGGCCAAGTGTTCATCATTCATGTGTGAGTTCCTGCAGGCTGTGGGTGGAGGGGAACCCTGCAGCCTTGACCAATGCTGGCCTCACCCAATCTCAATTTACTCCATGATGAACACTCCCAATTAGGAATGAGAACCCCAGCTCATTTTTGTTTCCCTGACTGCTTAACTTAATGTTAGTTTCCTTACACCTCTGTTTACCCATCAGTAACTAAGAACCCGGTTGCTCAGCGATTGGCAGTCTGACGACAAATGCCCATTCACACATTAAAGCGCTTTGAGACACGAGATAAGATGTGAGAAGATGTGATAAAATGTGAAAAGTACCATATCAAATGCAAGGATTATTATTATTGTGGCTTTCCTGGATGAATTATCCCGCCAAATATGCCCACTTAGCTGCTGCATTTCACCCACAAAACAGAGTCAATTCACTTTACAATATATTCTGTGAAACCGCTTTGAATCGTCTCAACAAAGTGATGCAGGATTATTGTATGTTATTATTGCTTCATAAAAAATCTAATTCAGCAAAATACAGCCTTGGATCTCGCTTCCAAAGTACAGAATCATTACACTTTACAGTGTATACTGTGAAGTGATTTGAGTTGTCCTCCCAACATGAAAGTCTTATATCAAATGTATGGATTATTATTATTATCGTTTTTATCTCTTTTCCCCTCCCCCATACGCACACATATCCCACAAAGTGAATTACTTTTACATCTGATTTAATCATCAGTGAATGTGTAACAGATGTTAGATTAAAAAAGTAGGCACTATGGAGGTGGAGACTTATATTGGCAAATGGAAACTTGATAAAACAATAATAATAATCCTTGCATTTGATATACAGTAGAAGCCCGTTTATCCGGCACCCACGGGACCTGGCCAATGCCGGTAAAAATGCCTGCCGGATATTCGGGCGAAAACCCACTACAACATATTTAAATTATTTTAACACTCACCAGACACACCAGACTAAATAATAACAGATAGTGGCAGAGTATTGTGTTGGTGTTTGTTGTTGGGGCTGCTCTCTTGCGCTTCTCACCTTTACTGGTTGGGGTTTGCAGTCCAGCGATTCTTTTTTGAGTGGGTGACGCCAGGTGCGTGGGGGAGGCGGCAGCGCGATTTTAAAGTCTCGCGACTTTACTAGCTGCAAGCCGAAGCCCTAGACTCTTACCAGCGGCAAACCAAAATACTGCAACTGTGCAACAATGTGGGTTATCTTCTAGCGTTATCGGCTTGCCGCGAGTATGACTTTGAAGGCATAAGTGCTCTGTTTTTTTCACCCGCTTGGCGTGCTCCATTTTGGTGAGAGTCGCTGGACTGTAAACCTCAACCGCCACATCATGGTTTCAAGTGTAGCATCTACCAGAGGGGGTGGGGAGGCGCAGGAGAGTGGTTTTGACGGTGAGTGACAATACAATATTCTGTTATTATGTTATTATTTATGCATTTACAAATGCTCCACTGCTATTGTTCCAGATAAGTTCTGATTTATTGAATAGTAGGGTCCGGCGATATATCGGTTATATCGATATAATTTTTCATATCGATATGTCGATATCAGAATTTAAAATATATTTATACATCAAAAAATTAGATATTAAAAAAAATCGGTATATCGTGAATATCAGTATATTGTTTCCAGCGATATATCGGTATTATCGGTATAATGCGATCTTTTCCAGCTTACCTTGTCGCTGGCATTGCAACCTCTTGGGCCTAGAGCATGGAATGCGCGCGCACCCCCGAATGCGTGAGCTCTTCTGAATGCGCACATGCCTCCCGAATGCGTGCGCACCTCTGAATGTGCACACACCTCCAAATGCGTGCGTACCTCTGAATGCGCGCGAACCTCCGAATGCACGCGCACCCCGGATGTGTGCGCATGCGCAGTATAACAAACCCCCGATATATCGGTATGTATCGATATGAGCCCACCGATACATCTATATCGGAAAATTTCCATATCGATGGACCCTATTGAATAGGAACTTTTTGGGGGGCGTGCCGGTTATATGGAAATGCCGGTGCATTGAGTCACGGATAAACAGGCTTCTACTATATTATAAAAATAGTGGTAATTATAATCCTCTCTCTCTCTCTGTATATGTTTATACAGTAATGGTGGTGTGAATGCGTATTCACAACATACTCTTATGTTTTAATATTGATACAGTAAAAGCCCATTTTAACAAAAGTCCCTTGGGACATGGCCAAAGCCGGTTAAACGGCATGCTGGCAAATTTCGAGCGGGAAGTTGCCGAAAACCCAACACAAAAAAAAACTGATTTTTAAACATACCATATTAATAATAGACTACATGATAACAGAATATTGTATGGATAATTACCAATAAAGCAATAAATATCAATTATAGACTATAAACACAGCACACAATCACAAAGCAAACTTTTACAATGGCGGACGGAAGAGTTTAAGTTTCTTAAAGCAGTACTGTCAGTTTTTCCTCTCTTTTTTCTTTCTCACCCTCCTTCTCTTTCACACACACTCAGTCAGTTTGGTATCTCAATGGCTCCAAACCTAATCCCTCTCCACTCCTCTCATTTTCCATCTAAATTAGTCAAGTCACCCCCTCTCTCTCCGCTCCTCTCCCCCATCTCTCTCTCCCCTTCCCACTCCTCTCTCTTTCTCCCCCCCTCTTTCCCTCTTTTTCCATCCCCCACCCTCTCTCTCCCTGCCTTTCTCCTCCCACCCCATCCCCCACCCAAACCATGTATAAACCCACAATACAGTCAGGCTACACAGGCAATACATAGTATCTGTCACAGAGAGCAGGAAAGAAAAAGAAAGAAAGAAAGAAAGAAAGAAAGAAAGAAAGAAAGAAAGAAAGAAAGAAAGAAAGAAAGAAAGAAAGAAAGAAAGAAAGAAAGAAAGAGCGAAAGAGCGAAAGAGCGAAAGAGCGAACGAACGAACGAACGAAAGAGCGAACGAACGAACGAACGGCAGGCAGGCAAGGGAGAAAGAAAAAGAGGGAGAGAGAGAAAAAAGGAGAGAGGGAGAGGACAAAGACAGTGTTGCTTTAAGAGGAAACCTGGAAGTGCTACTACTGGCAGCATTCAGAACTAATCATACTGTACTCTTGTGCGACAATCGACTCATTAATTGCCACTGCGATTGTGCCGGATAAGATCCGGTTATTCAGATGGGGACTTGTTTTGAGATGCCGGTTATACGGAAGTTGCGGTTGATCGGGTCACAGATTTTACTGTATATGCACATATATCGTAGCACTTATAGCACTAGTTTCCCCGATAGTCACTTGATTGAAAAGCATTTTATGGTACAGCACTAGGCAATACAGAGGCCACAGTTCTAAATCCTGGTTTGTGGCGAGTCAGCATGTCTCAATCTTAGCAATTGGGACACTAAAATTGACCAGCTCCTATGTTCGAAGGGGAAACATCAGCCAGGATTTATGCTCCTGCTCATTAGTCGAAGGCCCCTGCTGGTTGCTGTCCATGTGGCCATCAGGTGAGGACTCTCTGACTCAGCTATGATGCCTCCTGTGATCGAATTGCATGTCAATACTCCCTACTGAATCTCATCTGAGCAGCAGGTGACATGAGTGACTGGCACGCAGGGAAACACACTCCAGTTAAAAAAAAATTGTGAGACAGGAGAGGAAAGATGGGGGAGAAAATTGGAAGAGGAACATTAGCAAAACAAACTGAAAAAAATACCATATTTCACATAGAATCGCAGTAGATTCAATGTAATACTAGCAGAGATTTCTCTCATCAGTCTGAGTCGGAGTTGAATACAACACCAAGTCCCAGAGATGACAGCACAGTCGATCTGTGTCCTTGCATTTATAAACCGCTGGATGATAACTAGAGGAAATAAAGTCCATTATGCTCTTCACTCTGGTGCTCAGATTGAAAGAGATTTATTGTGATACATGCATCTCTCAATGATCTGCGTAAGGGGAAAAAACTGATGACCCAATTCCAACGCCATGAATGTTCATGTTATCCCAGGGTCTACAGCGGATTACCTCTCTGTTGACCCAGATGTTTCCAAATGGTGAAAAAAAAGTTCACACATAATATAATCAGAATGTTGTGTTAATTAGGAACTTGAGAATATCCTGCAAATATATCATCGGTGTAAGTATGATACTGCATTTGAGGATCATGACCCTTTGCACTAGGTATACATTACACAAAACAAATGACTCCTGGTGATTCCAGACTTGAAAGTTTCCATGAGCAAACCTAAGAGTTTATTCCCTCTACTGCCATAAACGCTTGATACGCATCAATTCATACCTCTGCTATTTCTGCTGGGCTGTGGTTAATCAGTCACTGGTTTTCATAATTTACTGTGTATGTCGGTGCAATGAGGTAAGCACGATATCCCACAGTTGCAAACGTTTGCAATCCCTTCCTCCACCGACCCAGGAACACAGTTCCTCCATTGCTGGTTGTTGAAAACATTTGCACCAGCAACAGGTCAGAGATCAGCTAATCCAATAGTTATGTTTTATAAATAATCTTTAACTTGGAAACCTATGCATTTATTGTGCAGAAGGAGGTAATCTTCGTGAGGTTGATTTCAGTTCAGAGTGTTCCTCTCCTCGCAACCAAGGAAACCATCCTTTCACTGGTTTGGCTATCATTTCACCTTGATGCTGGGATTTCAACTGGTAGAGAGCAGTGTCAGACAAAGGTGGGAACGAACTCTGATGTGGGTCATCTGGAGTAATTGTAGCTTCTATATTGGCTGAAAAATGCATTTTTTAACATGGTAATTTTCACAAATCATAATTTTTCATCCAAAAGCTAGCGATTTATTCACCCCAATCCAAGCACCATTTTGTTTTAACAGAATAGCAATAATTTGGTCACTTAATCCACCACTGTTTATGAGACACTACTACAGTACATGCAATTGGCTTCTGCGTTTTGCCCACAACATATAAAATCAATTCACTTTACTGTATTCTCTGAGAAGCGCTTTGAGATGTCTCTGAGACGTGATGGGGCACCATATCAAATGCAAGCATTAATTTAAAAAGATTAATTAACAGAACCGTGTAACTCCTGCACTCCTAGATATACTTTTTCCAGTCTTCCATTGTTTCCTATCGACAATCTGTGTTGATGGAAGTTTCCTAGAATCTAAAATGCTACCTCAGCCTTGCTCTTTACAAGTGTGCTTTTGTTTAGTTCTGAAAATAAAAAAATCATGGGATGAGAAATTCCCCTCTCAATCTGTAAAGTTAGTTTGTTCTGCAGACCACACAAAGCCTACCTTATTGTGGCTTCCAACTACTCACCCATCCACTCACCAACTCTGCCACCTGAGAAAGATCTGTATAAATAATCCCTGAGCTCTATCAAGCACAAATTCCAAAATATTTATACATCTAAACTCAATTCTGGCCTCAACCTTATCTTCCCTCCCCCATCCCCATGCATTCTCAGCACAATTATAGTGTCTCAAGGAAATTCTGTTGTAAAAGCTATTTTTTTGTCATTTTAAGAAGTCAACTCTGTAGGTGTTTTATTGTAGTGTTCTTGCTGAGCTCTGCTAGGATATTTAAGTGAGGAGTGGACTGTTTGAGAACAGAGGTTTCATGAGCGGTGTTGTGTATACGTTGAATTTATTGCCAGCGTAAAATAATGTCGATTTAACTCGTAAATTTCAAACCATTACATGCTTTGTGCTGGCTACAATTAACACAAGGCACAAGTTAAGGAAGTTCTCAAATTTTATTACATTTCTTCATTCATTATTCTGTATTTTAAGTCCACCAGGAGTTCAATTGGCTTCACCTTTTGCTGTTACATGTTGCTGTGTCTGTAACCTATTGGAACTTATCCGGCTAAGGCAAGAGAGTTTAAGTAACAAGCTGAATATGAGATCCATGACCTTTTGCTTATCAAGATATATTCGCTTTGAACTACAGGCCTTCTGCAAACACATCATCACGAGAATGATCTGAATGAAAAAGCCGTTTGGCCCATCTGATCTTGTCCCTCCAGAACATCCATTCTTCCAACACTGCATCAAGCTGCTTTATAAATAACTCTAATCTTCTGACCTATATAATCTTTCCTAAGCCACCTTTTCCAGTCCTTGATTACCCTCTAACTAAAGAAATACTTCCTGGCGTCTATCCTAAAATTGCTCTTTACATCTCTGAACCAGGCTGTATAATCAGGGGGTCAATAATAGTGATCATAGAAATAACATTAGTAGCATAAATTTTTGCATAAGTCAAGAAATATTGAATTGAGAAACATTTATTTTGTTGGCCACCACAGCTTTAAGCAGGGCCGGTGTAACTGTTAGGAAAACTCGGTGGTCGTCTAGGGCGCCAAGATTTGGGGTCGCCGGCCCTGGTTACAAAGCATGTACGGTTTGCCGCGCGTGGCAAAAATGACTGCTGTCGTCTGCTGGCGTATTGTGGCGGAGGCGTGGGAATCAGCAAATAAGTTGACCAGAGAATGCTTAATACAAATAAAACAGAAGCATGTTTCATCAATAAATAAACGTATAACTATTACCATTACTTTCATTGATAATTAATTATATGAATGTTTAGTATTAACATTTGCTAGGGGGCACACATCTGAAGGCTCGCCTAGGGTGCCGAATACCCTTGTGCCATACCTGGCTCCAAGCCTATTTCTTTTGGTTCTATTGTCGATACATACTAAAGTATTTATCTGGGTTTCTTTTTTGAATCCCATTTAAAATTCTGTACATCTCTGTGAGGTCCATTCTTGAGTTGTCTTCTCTCAACACTGAAGAACCCTAGCTTGTTTTGTCATCCCTTACAGCTCATTCCTCTTACACTGGGGATCATCTTTGTTCCTCTCCTTTGCTTGCCACTAGCAACTGCTCGTACACCCCTTATCTCATTGTGACCAGAACTGTACGCACTAGTGAAGGTACTGTCTGATGAGAGGACTCTATAATAATAATCCTTGTATTTGATATAGCATTTCCACATCTTCTAAATGTCTGAAAGTGCTTCACTGAATATATTGTTAAGTGAATTGACTGTATATTTTGTGGGAGAAGCGAGGCAGCCGATTCCATACAGCAGTGTCTCACAGACAGTGTCCCACAGGCAATTTGAGTGACCAAATTATTATTTTATTTTTTTCTTGAGGGATTATTATCAGGCGCGTGTAGTAAGGAAACTTGGCCAAGGTTTCACCCTCCCAGGAATCGAATCCGGGTCTCTCGCTTGCGAGGCAGGTGCTCCAACCACTGAGCTACATGACTCTACTCTACAGCATGAGATGATGTCTGGGGATCTAAACTCAATTGATATAGCCCAGCATTTTATTAGCGTTGCTTATTGCTGTCTCAATGTCTCAACATAGTGAGCGGCAAGATAATTAGATCTTTTTTTGTATCTCCTTATCCCCTTGGCAAATTCAATCCCAATTATAGAGTACCTGTGATTCTTAATTGGGATGCTGTATATAGTACCTTGCAATTATTTGTTTGTTGGTACAGACTTATTTGTTGTTTATGGATCAATATATTCGCAACGGTCTGGAGGAGACTGTGCCAGAGTGAGGTTCCTGTGAGTCAGTGGGACTCTCATCCAGTTACTGACAGGATTCAATATTTACAAATCAATTTTGAATTCTATTGCTGATTTATATACTCACTTGACTTCCGACAGCCGCATTTTGAAACTGATGATTGTGCTTGACTCGTCCCTATTCATCTCACTTATATTTTCACGTGAACTTATTGTCAAACAAAGTTGACAAGGAGATGTACTATATTTTCAACACCATTTGAACATAGTATTAGTGTATGCATACACGATGAGCAAAGGTTATCTCTTTAAGGACCTCTTGAGACAGAACAAAGGAAGCTCAATATGTTCAAATGCAAGGGCTGCATTGCTGAAAAGATGATAAAGAACACCAAGGGAAATAATAATAATCCTTCCATTTGATATAGCAACATATCACAATGTTGTTGCCTCAAAAGCACTTCACAGAATATTGACTTTACAGTACTGTATAATTGTGAAGCGTTTGAGACAACAACAACCACAAAGTTACATTTATAGAGTGACTTTCATGTCGGGAGGATGTCCCAAAGCGCTGAAGACGTCCAGAAGACGTGAAAAGTGCTCTTATCCAATGCAAGGATTATTATATTATTGTACTGTAAAGTGAATTGACTGTGTATTTTGTGGTAAATGCATTTGAAACAATGAATGGACAGGAAAATTGGTTAAGAAAAACATTAGTGACTATTTAAGACTTACAATAACTATGTCCTACATTAGTGTCATTAGCTAGAATGCTCTCTGGCCAACCCATTTGTGGTATGTGCCTGGCATATGGTAGATGAATCGCTTGCTTAACTTCCTGTATTTTATTGTGCACAATAACTGTGAGTACATCATCTAGGGCTGCCCTCTCCTCTTATAATATTGCAAAATGGGCCATAAAATATATCCATCAAGTAAGGCTGAACCACATCCACCCATGTGTTTTCATGGAATGTTCCTACAACAAATAGGACACATTTGACTATCACTACACAATGTTTGTTGCAGGCTATTTTTTCTGACATATGTTCGACAAATGCTGAAATGGCATTGAATTTGTCATGGAGATATAATAGCTTTGGTACACAACAACAACAACAAAATTGCACTTATATAACGCCTTTCGCGTCGGGAGGACGTCCCAAAGCGCTGAACAGTCAGGTTGGGATCCGAGCGGGGGCGGGGGGGGGGGGGGGGGGGGGGGCTGGGGTAGAGGGGCGGGGTAGGGAGAGTGGGAGAGGGGAAAGAGTTAGGGGGGGAACCAAAGGCGCGGTCGAAGAGGAAGGTCTTGAGACCGGCCTTGAAGGAGGAGAAAGGGAGGAAGCAAGGCTCGTTTACAGCAGTTTGTAATTGTTCTATTGGGGTCAAAATAATAGACGTAGAATTAAAACAAGCTTGTGTCTGATCACGAGAAGAAGGTCAGAACTGAACAATTAAAAGCTGAACTGGTGTACTGTCTCGGGAGGATGTCATATCACAGCCGTGTAAAAAATTAGGGGATATGGGAAAAGAGCTGGTTAATGAGAGGGTTATAGAGTACTAGAGAGTGTTTGCAGACTCAATGGGGGTTTTTCTATTCAGACCAACTGTGTTGGATTACAAGTGTTGAGGGGTCAAGCGTTGCCTTTATGTACAACTTAAAGTCAAACCATTCATATTACTTTAAATAGGTCAAATCAATTACCAGTGTGTGTTTAGCAAAACTGTAAGTCAAAGCTCCGAAATCAGTCTTAAATTGGATATAAATCTGAACACAAGTGGGCAATTTTAGAAACAAATAACTTTTTACACCATTTGTTTTGATCTGCGTCTCCTCATTCTACATTGCTAATCTGTATGTAATTATGGAAAATGGGTTCTATCTGTTTAAGGATATTATAGCAGGGGGTTGGCATCAGAGAGAGCAGAGGGCAGGGAGGGTAAGAGTGTCTGGAGACGTGCCTTGAAGGAGGCAAATGAGAGAGTGAGGTGAAGGATTATTCACGGCTCTGGCATATGGTACATAAATCGCTTGCCTTACTTGCTGCATTTTCTTTTGTGCACAATAACTGTGGATACATCATCTAGGGCTGACCCGTCCTCGTATATTATTGCAAAATGGGCTATAAAATATACGCATGATAGAAGGCTAGATCATATCCATGGGATGTTTTTACTACAAGTAAAGCTCTGTTTTTTCTTTGGTTCCCCTCCTCTTCAACATGTATATGCTCCTTCTTGGTGACATCATCCGCAGACGTGGGGTCAATTTCCACATGTGTGTGGATGACACCTAATTCTTATGTCTGCCTCAACCCTTGCCTCCAGGACCACTGCTGAGCTGACCGAATGTATCAGATATCAAGTCCTGCATACAATAATAATACAACATTACATTTGTGCCTTTCACAGCAGGCGGATGTCCCAAGGTGCTGGACAGTCAGGGATTTGGATCGAAGCAGGGAGTTGGCATCAGGGAGGGTGGAGGGCAGTGAGGGTCTTGAGACATGTATTGAAGGAGGCAAGTGAGGGAATGATGCAGTTCCAAATTGTCGGGGCAGAGAGGCAGAAGACACAACCGTTGATGGGGGAGGGGGCCATGCAGGGGATGTGGAGCAGGCCGGAGTCTGCTGAGTGGAGCAAGTGAACAGGTTAATTTGGAGTTAACAGATCACAGAGGCAAGAAGGAGCTCCTGAGTTGGTGTACAATGGCCGGTGGGAACCTGCGGTGAGAAAGTAAACTAGGACAAGGAGTTCTATTTTACTGTGGGCCTTTTGTTTGCATTGTGAAATGCATTCTAAGAGCATTATAATCTCTGTGCAAGTCTGAAGTTCACACCAAGTTAGATGAACCAAAGTCTGGCCTGGAATAATCACTGGCAAGCAAAGTTTAATGCAGGTACATTCAAGTTTGCTTCATGGTAAAAACAATAATAATCCTTGCATTTGATATAGCACTTTTTTCATGTATTCTAGACATCTCAAAGCGCTTCACAGAATATACTGTAAAGTGAATTGACTGTGCAATTGTGGGCGAAATGCAGCAGCCAATTGCACACAACAGAGTTCCCACAAAAAGCCATAGATTAAAGTGACCAAATTATTGTTGTTTTCTTGAGGGATTATCATTATTATCATCAGGCGGATGGAGTAAGGAAACATGCCTAAGGTTTTGACTAGCCGGTAATCAAACCCGGGTCTCTCGCTTCCGAGTGCTCCAACCACTGAGCTATAGGACTGTGTCACAGTTTAGTGGGACATTGCTGTGGCTGTCTCAAATGGACTGTCGTGTTTGCATACAAAATGCACACTTTACAGTAAATCCTGTGAAACTCTTTTAAGATATTCTCCTCATATGAAAAGCACTACATCATATCTAATTGTACACAACAGAAACCAACAAACAACGTAGAAATGAATAACCATTTGTAACTGGGGTATTGTTGGTCAGCACACCAGAATAATTGTTATAGAGGTACTTAAGGTGGTAAATGGGATAGCAAAAGCATCTGCTAAGTAAATGAAATGGCTTGTGCAGGCAGAGCACTTTAAATGTAATGTTCATTCTTGGAGTCTTGTGAAATTGCACACGAGACAGAACGATCAGCTTGAACACAACGATCTGGGAAGAAAAATGGATGCGCAGCTCTTCACGTCCCCCGAAAACTGTTGCAGAGCCTGTTAAGGTTCTCCATAGCTGCTGTGGTGATTGAATCGCAGTGTTGTAATTGTTCATGTCCGTAGACATAGTGAAGAATTTTACGCAACTCCATCTAGCTGTTTGGATCAAGCTGACGTTCCTGTGCCAATGGCGTTTGGAATGGTCAGAGCAGAGGACAACAAAAATGAAGAGGACATTGGGGGTTAAGGGGAGGGTTTAGTAGACAATATTTTAGTTTTGTACCAACAACAGCTCACCAGATTCAATGACGTGGAACACAAACAGAAATTACTGGGAATGCTCAGCAGGTCAAGCAGCACCTAGGGAGAAAGCAAAAGTGAGTCTACATTTCGGGTCCACGAAACGTTGACTCACTTTGCCTTTCTCCAAAGACGCAGCCTGACCTGCTGAGTTTCCACAGCGATTTCTATGTGTTTCAGATTTCCAGCATCTGCAGTATTTTGTGTTTTTACCAATGACATGTGGTCCATGTGAACTGCAAGTGCAATCTCTTTGAGAAGGCTCTGTGTTTGATCGCCATCTGCTGTTGGAGGACACTAACTGCAGACACTGATATTTGCACGTTCCAGGTTAATCCTGAAGTAAAAAGAATCCCTTTCATGATGATGATAATACTAATAATACTACAAAATATATTTGTTGGGGACATCTGTATATCTCACAGGATATACTTCAAAGTGCAATAACTGAACTCTGAAGTTGAACACGGCAGCCTATTTGTGCAGAACAATGTCCCACACATGTCCCACAGCTATTAAGTGAGTGACCAATTTTATTTCGGGAATTGTTGGCTAGGACACCAGAAAAAAAACTCCCTTCACTATTACTTAATTGACATGCTTTTCCTTTTAACTATGGAATTCCATAATAAACCACAATGAAATGTTGAATTGTAATGATCTCTGGGAATCATTTACATTGATTTGTGAAGTTATAGATCTTGTTGTTGTGGTATGTTGCTCAAGTTTTGTTCACACGTATTCATTCAATCTGCATGTTATTTGCAAATAATAAATCAAACTATGATCAGCTGTGTTCAGCCCCCCATGTCCCCATGTCTTCCTGATGCTTCTGCTGCACAAATATCAGTTGAAATGAAAGATATCCTGGGCTCTACGGAGAAGGAATGTAAATTGGAACCTCAATTTCCTCCGTGGGGTCATTGACTCAAAAATCACTTCAATAATAATAATAAATAATAATAATCCTTCCATTTGATATAGCGTTTTTCACATCTTCTAAATGTCTCAAAGTGCTTCACAGTATATACTGTAAAGTGAATTAACTGTTTACTTGCAGGCGAAACGCGGCAGCCAATTGTGCACAGCAGTGTCCCCACAAACAGATGTGAATTGAAATGACCAATTTTATTATTGTGTTTTTTGGGGGAGGGATTAATATTAGGGTGTGGAGCAAGGAAACTTGCCCAAGGCTTCTCCCCGACCTGCCTAGATTCGAACACAGGTCTCATATTTGTAAGGCAATTGCCCATTTCACACTTTCACACTTTCAACCCCACCACCCCGCTTTCAGTCATAAAAATAATCACCTCCATGAAACCCACCACGTGCTCATTGGACCCCACACCCCTCCTCCGCACCCAGCTCCATTTGTTAGCCCCGCTCATTTCTGACACCATTAACCTTTCCCTCTCCACAGGCACCGTCCCTACCTCCCTTAAAACAGCCACCATCACCCCTATCCTGAAGAAACCCTCCCTTGATGCGTCACAACCATCAAGTTATCGACCCATCTCCAACCTCCCGTTTCTATCCAAGGTCCTTGAAAGAGTGGTTGCCTCCCAGCTCCGCTCTTTCCTTTCAAATCACTCACTTCTTGAACCTCTCCAATCAGGTTTCCGCCCTATCCACAGCACAGAAACTGCCCTGGTTAAGGTCACAAATGACATCCTAACCGCCTGTGACCAGGGCTCCCTCTGCCTCCTCGTCCTCCTTGACCTGTCTGCTGCGTTCGACACAGTCGATCACACTATCATCCTTTAACTTCTTTCCTCCCACCTCAACCTTCAAGGCACAGTCCTTGACTGGTTCCATTCTTATTTGACCCACCGTTAACATTTTGTTTCTTCCAATGGTTTTTCTTCAAACCCCCGCACAGTTTCCCACGGCGACACTCAGGGCTCTGTCCTCGGTCCCCTCCTTTTCACCATTTACACGCTCCCTCTGGGCGACGTCATCCGCAGACATGGGGTAAATTTCCACATGTATGCGGATGACACCCAGTTGTACCTTTCTGCCTCATCCCTCAACCCCCAGACGATCGATGTTCTGACAGCATGTCTGTCCGACATCGAGTCGTGGACGAGGGACAACTTTTTGCAATTGAACGTGAGTAAGACCAAGGCCCTCCTGATTGGCTCAAGCCAGCGCCTCCGCACATCGGGCGCTGCCAGCCTCAACATCCAAGGCTGCACTCTCCACCTCACAAAGCCAATCAGGAACCTCGGCATCATGTTCGATCAAAAACTTTCCTTCCTCCCCCACATCCGCGCCTTGACCGGCACCGCCTATTTCCATCTGCGCAACATTGCCAGGCTCCGTAATTATCTTACCCCCCACGCTGCCGAAACACTTGTGCATGCATACATCACCTCACGGCTGGACTACGGAAATTCTCTCCTCGTCGGCCTCCCCAGTTCCTCCATTCATAGGCTGCAGGCCATCCAAAACTCTGCAGCCCGTGTACTATCCCGCACCCGCCTCCGCGACCACATAACCCCCACCCTCGCCCGTCTCCACTGGCTCCCCATCCTCCAGAGGATCGAGTTTAAGATCCTCGTCCTCACCTACAAGGCCTTACACGGCCTTGCCCCATCCTACTTAACCGATCTACTCTCCCCCTATAAGCCCACCCGGACCCTCCGTTCAACAGGACTTGGCCTGCTCCAAGCCCCCCGCCCGAATCGCCCCACCATCGGAGGCCGGGCCTTCAGTTTCTCCGCTCCCACCCTATGGAATGCCATCCCTCAATCCCTCCGTTTCGCCTCTTCCCTTTCCTCTTTCAAGGCCGGTTTGAAGACTTTCCTCTTCGATCGTGCCTTTTGTTCCACCCCGAACTCTTTTACCTCCCCTTCGTGTTTCACCCCTTCCCAAACACTCCCCTCCCAGCTCGGGTCACACGCCTCCTGTTCAGCGCCTTGGGACGTCCTCCCGACGTGAAAGGCGCTCTATAAATGTAAATTGTTGTTGTTGTTGTTGTTGTTGCTCTAACCATTGAACTACAGAACTTTGTGCTGATCTCAGGTCACTGAAGGTGAAATCTGTGCAGTTTAGATTTTTACTGAGCGGAAGCATTGTTTATATTTTCAGTAGGAAACTGAGCAGCAGTTTTTTAGGTTAGTGTTCATGTACCTTCACCAGCTTGAGAAACCAACATTGGTTAACCATGTGGATACTCTATTTGGGCTCCAATACATAAATGCAAGTACAGTTGTACTCAATTAAGTTGTTGTTGTTTTGCTGCCTCCATGTATTTCACTGTATGCAGCAGTTGATATGTAGGTCAGGCAGAAAAACTGGTTGGTTTTCTCAATGCCACATGCTAAATGTTGCCACCAGATTTATTTAGTGCAATCATGCCAGGACATAAGGAAAGTCACATGGAATAACATTGTGTTCATTTCATACCCTCCTGGGAGCAGTTATTACAAGAGAACAAATAAACAACAATGAAATGACATTTATATAGCGCCCTCCATGCCGGGTGGCATCTCAGAGCGCTTATATGGTGCTTGCTTTCACGTCAGGAGGACATCCTAAGGAGGTGGACAGACAGTATTCAAGATCTGAGCTGAGGGTAGCAGCTGGGGAGGGTGGAGGGCCGAGGGGAAGGAGATCGATCAATTCTGGTCACCACACTACAGAAAGGATGTGAAGACATTGGAAAGGGTACAAAGAAGATTTACTAGGATGGTGCCAGGATTGAGGGACTTCAGCTATGAGGAGAGGCTAGATAGGCTAGGGTTATTCTCTCTGGAGCAGAGAAGATTGAGGGGAGACCTAATAGAGGTTTATAAGATTATGAGGGGTTTCGACGGGGCAAATAGAGAAAAACTATTTCCACTCGTGGGCGAATCTGTGACTCGTGGTCACAGATTTAAAATAGTTTCAAGGCGAAGTAGAGGGGAGCTGAGGAGAATTTTTTTCACTCAGCGAGTTGTTCGAATCTGGAATGCATTGCCTGAAAAGGTGGTGGAGGCTGATTCGATAACAACTTTTAAAAGGGAATTAGATCTTTACTTAGGGAGAACAGGTCTATTAGGCTATGGGGAGCGGGCAGGGCAGTGGGATTGAATCGCTCTTTTCAAAGAGCCGGCACAGACTAGATGGGCCGAATGGCCTCCTTTTGTGCCGTAAAATTCTATGAATCTATGATCAAAGCATGGTCGAAGAGTCACCGCTTGAGGTGGGTCTTGAAGGAGGCAAGGGATGAGGTGATGGGGAGGGACTGTGGGATGGAGTTCCAAGTGAAAATTGGGGTTGAAATATGGGTTGTTGCCATTGAGGAGGTGGGGGTGGGCGGTTAAAGAAGAACAGTGCACAGCGCAGGAGAGTGAGAGAGTCTTGGGTGCTGGGAGCTTATTGTTAAAAACAAACAAAATAAAAAATATAGAACTGTGGTTAGTGTGGTTATGAATAAATTAGTAACAGACAGACTTTAAGCATCAAAAGGGAATGAATCTGTTTTAGTTTCTCACACTAAAACAAAATGACAGACACGCAGCGCATCAGGGTTGCACTGATTTCACTCCTGATTTCCACGTGCACAGCAAACAGGAAGTGTTGTTGGTGGTGACCTGACGACGTAGAAGTCAGACATTTGTTTGGATTGGTTGCAGGAAGCAAATTCAATGATTGCGCACATGCGCAGTCAAACTTGCCACGATGCTTCACAATACGTTATAGGTCCCAACTGCCGTGTTAAGGCGGGGTTCCGCTGTAGCAAAGAGCAAAAGGCTAGATAGATCTGAAGCTTAAAACAGCTGAGGGTTGATTTGATTTTGAATTATGAAAAAGTCTTGATAAAATGAACAACCTTTTGCTATCAGTAACAAAAGGCACAATGCTAAAATTAGAGCAAATGGGATCAAGACGTGGATGAATTTCTTCTCTCAGAGAGAAACAAGAATCTAAAATGTGCTGTTCCAGAAAGTCATAGATGAAAAAGCAGCTGAATCAAGCTCGACAGGTGACCCATACAATCAGATTTACCTGCCGTAACTCACTGTGGGAATTGTCACATGTGAAACGGTCGCTGTAGCAAGCGGGCAGTGGAGGTTAAAACAGGGTTTGTTAAGAAATCTGGAAGTACCTCACACAGACGCAAAGAAACTTCCTCCATTGTCAACGAGTTTCAGGTTGAATTCCTGCGAGTCAGTGTGAAGTCCTTCCTGTGAAACCAGATTGAGGCCCAACTCAGGTCCCTTATTCCAATTTGAACAAACTAAGGAATCCAGTTTGAAATCACTGTGTTTATTGGGAACATGGCCAGGTCTTTGGGATGCTCTCCTGACATGAAAGGCGCTAAACAAATGTAATTTGTTGTTGTTGGGCATTTTGTTCTGTATTTCATCTGTATGAAAGTAGAAGAGCCTTTACTCCATTGTAAACAACCTGTCTCTTCCTATGTCCCGCAGTTCCGTCTGGTGGTGAAGACAGCTCTGAAGCTGCTGCTGGTGTTTGTGGAGTACACCGAGTCGAACGCCCTGCTCCTCATCAAGGCCGTGACCATAGTGGACAAGAAGAGAGGTGAGAGTTCAACTGCCTTTTCCTGCTCAGTCAAAATTGCACGCGGTCTTTTGCGGAATCCAACACCCCACCCCACATGGTAAATACATACAACATGTGATTCTATCCCATTGATTGACCCCCAAGCCTGTGACTGACCACCCTATAGGAACTTGGAAGGTGTCTCTATGCCTTTTGCAAATGCTGTCAGTGCGGGAGACCATATGTGTTCTCCAGCACTGACAGCAGTGTCTTTGGAAGAAGAAAACTAGCAAGTGCTGATTCCTGTGTTTTCAATATCAACAGGTGCAAGGCGGGAATTGTTCTGATCAAACACCACTTTTCCGATTACGTTTCCCTTGAGACCTCGGTAATGTCATAGCGAAACCTGCTCACAGCTAGAATAGACACGTTTGGTCAGTTTTTTAAACAGCCTGCTCTTCTCTTTCAAAGTGAACATATGCAAAGCCCATTCTGTCTGCGCTTCTGAAAGAGGAAGCAGACTTTGCCTCCCGCACAGCAGCCAATTCTTTTCTTTAATTCCTGCTATTCTTGAAACGGGCTTGTAAAGCAAATGAAGTCTTACTGCATGTTTGATCTTGCTGCTTCTGCAGCTCCTTGAAAGGCGAGCGGAATGTAATTGTGGGAAATGGAGCTGGACTACGCAGCACATCTGCCATCATTTTGCCGTGATCATTTGTGCATTCCAAGGCACCACATTGCTTCTTTTTTTGGCTGTGAACTGTTTATGGAGGCATGGAATATCACAGCACAGAAATGGGCAACTTGGCGTATCAAGTCTTGGTGTGTTTTATCTCTCTCTTTCCACCTGAGCCAATATTATCCCACTCCCCTGTTCGCTCTGAAAAATATGCCTCAAATTGCCTCACAGATTGGAAGTTTGGTGTGTAGAGTAATGGTTATTTGCGCTCACTGAAAGTTACCAGTGATCTTGGGGCTCCTCGAATTGGAGCTCAGTGAGCAAACCCGCAACAATTTCAGACAGGTCAAAACAGCAGCACAAGTGGGCATGAGTTCACAATCAGGAGAGGTAAACTTAGGATAGTTTTCAGGAAGCATTTTCCTTCCACAGAGGGTAATCAAGAGCTGGATGGTGGTCCGGGAAAGTGGTAGAAGCCTGAATGCTGGACCCATGTTAGAAACAGCGACTCGTAGATGGGAGGGTGGGGTGGGGATTCTAAAAAGATGAAATCAAATTGGTTGAAGCAAACTGATTCATCAGAACCATCCATTCATCTTGACACAGACTCTTATCTACGTCAGCTGAATAAAGCTCAGTTTATTAATTACGATCAGGTATCAGTCATTCACAATGCACACATCAAGGCCTCAATATTTTCAGATATCCTCTTAATTATAGCTTCTGGTGCCCTTGAAGGAACGGAGCCTGCAGCTAACTGATTGCCCCATGAGGAATTCCTTGGGACATCCTCTCGACATGAAAGGCACTCTACAAATGTAATTTTGTTCTTGTTATTTTGTTGTTTGTGTTGAATGCTGGGACTGGGAACATACTTTAAAGGTTGCGTTTGTGGCCCCTTTTAGGAGTGAGATTGTGGTTGAACGTCATGGAAATTCTGGATGAGAAAGACGGGATTGACACAGAGCTGCTCGTCTTTGCCATGACACTAATAAATAAGGTTTGTATGGTGTTGATTTAAACATGAATCTAACAGGAAGCAATCCAAGGGGAAAAGCTGCCAACTGTTTGCAATTCTGAGCTCTGGTTCAGAAATTAAGTACTGTATTGCTAAGAATGACTATGATCCTTGCATCTGATAAAGCACTTTATCACATCTTCACGATGTTGCAAAACACTTCACAGCATTCACTATCAAGTGTAGGGACTGTATTTGTAGGCGGACATGGCAACCAATTTGTGGGTAACAATGTTCAACAAACAGACTTGAAGTGAATGACCAGACCAATTTGGTGTTGGCCTTGTACTTGCACTAATGATTTGACAAACACCAATAATGTCACTGTTTTACTATTCTTTTTACAGTGCAGGTAATGTTAAGAGATTATATTATGTTTGAATCCCCGAGCCTGTTTGGATGAAAGCGGCTGAACTCAACTTGTAAAGTCAGACACTGGTCAAGCCGTCAACCTACGGAGGTTCCAACAATGTGATAATTATCACATGGAATATCGCATTTTGCATTCTGTAGTTTCAAAGGTGTTACAGAAACTTGGCATTTTCAGGGCAAGGAGGCCATGATTATAAAATGTGTGTTGTGTATGATTTTCTTTGCTAATAATACTTGTTTGAGATTACCAAATTGTCTGCAGTGTTTGCAGTAAAAGCACAATGGCATCATCAGCACCACAGTGTTTGGATATGGAGTCAGAGTCATTTCTGGCTGGCATGGGCAAGTAGCCCTAGAAGCAATGAGAAAAAGTGTTAACATAATAACACTTTAAAAGGGTGTGAAAGATGCCTGTTGTTTCTCTTTTTCATTTATTTCTGTGGTGTTTAGCAAGGTTCTCCCCTTCCCACGTGAATTATATTCATGTATTCTGTTGGAATTCCCAGACGTCGGCAGGGTTGCCTGATCAAGATTCCTTCTACGATGTCATTGACTGTCTGGAAGAACAAGGGATGGAAGCAATCGCTCAGAGACATTTGACCAAAAAAGGGACTGACTTGGATTTAGTTGAACAATTTAATATTTATGAGGTAATGTATCAAGCTTGTGCATCAACGTAAACATGATGATTTGTTTTTAAAAATCTAGCGAGGGAGAGTGTTGTGTTTTGCATGCCATGTGAATAGACTTATTGGGTGCCGTCTTTATGAGAGGAACCTGGAGACACGGTTGAAGCTCTATATTAAGGTTTACATTAACAGAAAGCACAAAAATTAATCTGCACCCATTGGCACAAGGCCCTTAACTCAAGAGAAGGAAATTGTTGGGTCATAAAAGCATAGCTGCAGAAATCAACGACTCCCCAAAATATATAAAAGGTCACCTTTCAGATTTTTTTTCAAAAAGGAAAACCTGTGAAGAAAATACCTAAGAGGTCATTGAACGGATGTGTGCTGAAAAATAAATCATTCGGCGGAAATGCTGGAGTCGCACGCTGATTTAAGATCTTTCATGGCTTCCCTAGGGTTTGGTAAGACCAGGGAGGACACATATAAGAGGAGTCATGTTATTTCCAAACTAGGTCTTGCTCCTTCCAGAGCTTTGGTAATGTAAGAATTTACATTTTATTTCAGAGCCTTATCATGTTTAAGTTTTGCAAGAGATTTCATGGGTAATTACAAGCAAGTGAAGTGAAGGATTTTTTTATATAGGCAAATATAGTACTATTTACCCCAGCAACATCCCACCAAGAGCCATAAAATTAATGATCAATGAATCTGGAGTAATATAGATAAGGACAGTGGAAACATGATTTTTCTCTCTTCGAATACATTCATTTAACATCCATCTGAACTGATAGGATGCCAGTTTAATAATGATAATATTCCTTATATTTGATATAGTGCATTATCATGTTTTCGAGAAGTCTCAAAGTGCTTCACAGAATATACTTTAAAGAGAATTGACTATATTTTGTTGCTGAAACTTGGTAGCCAAATACACAGAGCAGTGTCTCACAAACATTTGTGGATTGAATTGACCCAATTTATTATTATTGCTTTTGAAGGAATTATTACCCCTGGTAAAGTGATCCACCAATCGACTAACAAATAAGTTCCTGCTTACTGTTAGGTAAACAGAGGCACATAGAATAAGGAAACTTGCCCAACATTTCCTCTGGCCTGGAATCAAACCCAGGTCTCTCGACCCGGGTTTAACCATTGAGCTACAGTACTCCACAAAGCCACTAAAATAGCCTCACCACCCCCACCCCCCCACTCCATCTCCTGGTCAACTAACTTGCTGCAACTCATAGTATAGTCTCATCAATGAGCAATGGATACTTTTTTGAAGAACTAAATGGTGGCTGGTACCAGTGGCTGACAAGTAATATAAATAGGCTATCACACAGATGAACAGAAAATATCACACAGGTAATATAAATAAGATATCACACAGGGCTTTTGTCAGGCAAGTCGAATAAGCTTTCCAATTGTTTTACAGATGACACTAAAGCATGAAGACGGAGATGACAACAGCATAGCTCTGAGTGGGCGTAAGGAACGGAGACGGTCAAGCCTTGGCTTGAATGAACGGCGCGGATTAGAGCGGCGGAGAAGCCGACGGCATTCGGTGCAGAACAGAAGCTCAGTGACTGCCCCTGCGAGTCCTTGCAGTCCTCTGTCTGGACATATGAGCCAAAATGCTTCCAGCTTCCTTTCAGCCAATGGACACGGGAATGAAGATCTGAATGAAAAGTAAGTCTTTGACCAGAATCACACATAATAAATAAAACATGTCCAGTTATTTGTACTGGATTTTTTTTTCCCATCTCGCCATTAATTCTTTGAAGATTGAATTTATTGCCTCTCGTAAACCTGTCTTATTGTTTTGTGCATTAGTTACCATATGGTGGATTAGTTCAGGAGCTAACAATATTCAAGCTTAAAGGAACATTTGTTTTAAACTGTAAAAGTATAAAAGCTTAAATGCTACTCATTAACTTTATAATGACACAGTCCATTAAGCATACTTGTATCTATACAGCCTATTTATGGGGCATCCATCATTTATCGTTGTGGTCATGCAGTGGCAAATGGCAATTTCTACCACCGAGTACAGTCTAGTCAATGTGTCCAATAGGTGCCATTAAAATATCCTGTGAATTGCAAGCTAGACATGGTGCACATTTGTTCACAAAAGGTATTGGTAAATAGGGAATCCTGTAAGTTCTTGGATGTGTCTCCTCATAGACACTGCTCTCACTTTCAATTTTGCAAAGCTACATTGCGGCCAAACGTGGCAGCACATCCCAGTTGGAAGTTTGTATCAGAAATGATTTTCAAATGATCAGCATGTCAGGACATCTGCGTTATCCACTATTCTAAATACTATTCCAAATCTTGTAAATTAAACCCCAATCTGAGTGGTCAGGTGAAGGTGTCCTGATAAGGTATCAAACATAAGGATTATGATTGTGGACTCTGATTATCATAACCCAGAGAGTGAGTGAGGAAGGAAGGAAAGAATGATTGTTGTCAGTTCAACCCCACTAAAGGTTTTGCTTGAGTACATAATAATAATCATAATGTCAGAATGAGGGTCAAAGTCATGTTTAATTTGGTTAAAGAATAGATGAAGCAATGGCAGTAACGGCACTGAGAGGCCGGACACAAACACAGCTGTGTGCTCAAATCGGAATTCTGAAAAGTAAAGCTTAAAACCTTATTAAAATATCCTCAAAACAATAATAAATTGGTCGTTTCAATCCACGACTGCTTGTAGGTCACTGCTGTGCGCAATTGGCTGCTGCATTTATCCCACAAATATACAGTCAATTCACTTCACAGTATATTCTGTGAAGCACTTTGAGACGCGTAGAAGACATGAAAAGCGCTATATCAAATGCAAGGATCATTATTATTATTATTATTGGGGCTAAAGTTGCCGGAGGAAACCCTCATTGCAGAACTTAAGACACTTTGAAAACAGTAGCAAGGGGGTGGATGGAAGATATTCATCAGTTCAGTATTTCCCAAATTCCTCTCCACTGCTGTGCCAAGGGAAATCGACTTGAGCTATTCCACATTAGAAAGGAGAGCAGTGGGAACAAAGCAGGCAATATCTGCGAAGTGTAGCTAAGACCACTTGAGAAAAGATATGTTGACCCTTTGCAAGAAAATAAGAATTTGGCGAAGAAATTCTGGGAAGCAGTAAACCATCTGTGAGTATTGGAAAACCTGCCAGTATGATGGCACTCGTCTTGTCCTTCCATTTCACCTGTTCCTTTCTGACACAGTGCGTCTGACATATCTGACGGTTGTTTCACTTAAGTATCATTTACACGTAACTTTACATTCCTCATCCCTGTGCTTACAATAGACTGAGAATAATGGTTTTGGCCTTGGGCCCAGTAGCTTCCATCTCTGTCAACAACGCACGTCTTGTGAAATGAAACAAAAATCAGACTCATTGTACTCACAATGTAGTGTCTGTGCAACTGTTCAAAATTCTAAAGGATGGCAATGTCTTTAATAGGGTACTTAGAGTGAGTGCATTATTCTGGTTTGATATGCATCATCAATATTTTATAAGAAGTTTTTTTTTGCCAATTAGAGATTCTATGAGGGATAGAATGGCTGAACAGGTTACCAAGAGGTGGTAACGCTCAGGACACAAATCAAGTTTAAGAAGTAACTTAACGCTTAAATGGGAAGAAAGTAGGGTAGGTGTTCTAGAAGGATAAATAAACCCAAGGCCCTTTGTGGTCATAAACACATAAACCTGTACTTTAAATAATAATAATAATCCTTGCATTTGATATAGCGCTTTTCACATCTTATCGACGTCCCAAAATGCTTCACAGAATATACTGTAAAATGAATTGATTGTATAATTGTGGGCGAATCGCGGCAGCCAATTGTGCACAGCAGTGTCCCACAAACAGTCATGGATTTAAATTACCAATTTTAGTATTGTGTTTTTTTGGAGGGATTATTATTAGCAGTGTGGAGTAAGGAAACTTGCCCAAGGTTTCGCCCTGACCTGCCTGGATTTGAACACAGATCTCCCCAGCTTGGTCTCCCCAGCTTGCAAGACAAGTGCTCTAACCACTAAGCCACAGGAGCTCCGTCTTGTCCTTCCATTTCCCCTGTTCCTTTCTGACACAGTGCGTCTGACATGTCTGACGGTTGTTTCACTTAAGTATCATTTACACGTAAATTTTACCTTGCTCATCCCTGTGCTTATAACAGACTGAGAATAATGGTTTTGGCCTTTGGCCCAGTAGCTTCCATCTCTGTCAACAACGCACGTCTTGTGAAATGAAACAAAAATCAGACTCATTGTACTCACAATGTAGTGTCTGTGCAACTGTTCAAAATTCTAAAGGATTGCAATGTCTTTAATAGGGTACTTAGAGTGAGTGCTTTATTCTGGTTTGATATGCATCATCAATATTTTATAAGAAGTTTTTTAAGAACATTTAACAAATTGTTAAATGTTCACCTCTGACACAGCGGTAGAACAAAGTTGTAGGCATTACATTGTATCTTCAGGAGGAACTCACATCTATATGATGCTGTTATTGTCACCTATCTTGTCCTGCACACCACAGTTTGTGTTCTCATTCATTATCATCCATTCTTGTTTTTGACATCCGATTGCTGTGCTCAGTAAAGGTGAGCAGCCCGTGATCTGCTCTGCTGATGATCCAAACCAGTCCGACAACGTGTTTGAGGCAGATCAAGGCACAGCACACAACGTGTGAGTACAGGGACGAGTGGTGCATGATGCCAGCTGGCCTTTCTTCTACTGGTGCTTATGCTTTATCTGTGGTTGGGGCTAAGGGCACCAATATAAAAAGCTGACGCTTTCGGGCACTTTAATCAGCCACTGCTTTATCTGGTATTGTAAGCTAACGCCTTTCTTCTGTGAAAATGATTTCATAATCTTGTTACAGGATTGTTGTAATTGCAGTACTGTTGCAACAAAGTTGTCTCTGTTTTCATTTGTAAGTCCGTTTACATCTGATGGATTCAGGACACTGTTGTGAGAACTGGATCCATGCGAATGCTTGAAAAGGGACTAGAAATTGATACGTATGCCAATGGGAGAGTGGCATCTATGCACAACTAGACTCACAGGCATTAAAGGTATATCACAAAAGATGACGTTATTCAACACCTGACACACTGTTGGACCACAAGGGATTCAGCGATACTGGCAGGCAAATTGTAATAGTCCATCACCACAGGATCAAACTGCCCTGTGAGATTGTCCATAAGTTTAAATGCAGTGAGCTTACATCGCAGTAAATGGATGAGATCGAATAAATCAAGGAACCTTCTTCATCTGAACCCCTTTTTGTGATTTCGATAACAGCCTCATTTTGTGCAACATGGTCCTGTAGGCACCAGATTCTTTGAAAATAACATCTCGTTTGTGAAATTTGAAGAAGGATTTGTAAATAGTGACTTCCGCGTGCGTGTGTGTTTGTGTATATGTGTGTGAGTGGTCAATCTTCCAAATCCCATTCAGATGCCATCTCAGGTGTTGTAGGTGGTTACTTATTAAATAATTCAAGGCATCAGTATTTTCTCTTAACACTATGTTAGCAAAACCCACTAATTAGAATTGTATTGAGAACCCACAGGATATATCAAGGAGTTTCAATTGTCATGTAAGGTATGGTAAAGGTTACTGTTCTGTCAGTAAATTGAGATAAGTGAACAGGCTTCTCCCCCCATGCAATGACAATGAGCTACATTAAGGAGAATGAAAAGGTTGTGTGGAGATGTCAACGAAAGTTACTCTCGTGCTTGTGTAGCCTGTGGAGAGCCTCTAGCATCCTTTGGAGGCAGCAGACTTATATTTGACTTGGGAAATGCTTATTGCTGTCATTGAGTGCAATGTTCTTCCTCTGTTAACAGTTGTCGTACAGATTGTAGAACACATTCAAGACACACATACACACATGCACAAAGGACTAGAAAAGCATGGAGTTTGGCTTAGTATATGTACTCTACTTTCCAATTCTTCTCAACTTCAGTATGAAGTGTCTGCTTTCCTTAAATATGTATTTAATTAGGGAACATGCCTGGGAAGCCAGCAGTAAAGTGTTTCTGATACATCTGAAAGCTAAACTGTTATGAATTAAACTGTTATGGAGACTGTATGATTCAAAGATGGTAAGTGCTTAAAATGGAATAAAAGCTCCTTTTTAAGGGTTGTTTATAGTGGATAAAACATAAATCTTCATGAATCTGAAGGTTTTAAATGTTGTTTCTAGATCAAACTAGATGTTTAGATTAGGAAGTTTCTATCCCGTTAAGTACCACTTATCCAAACATCAATTGTCCAAGATCTTTGATTACTCAAGCAATGTAACATTGGCTGTTCTCTTTACTCTTAAAAATAACATTCTACGGTATTTACATGGACTACATTAGAGACCACCTGTCTTTAAGAACCCCAGAGGCTGAGGTAAAATTTTCTGTGATTTTTGCATGAACTGTTATTTGCAGTTCTGAAAAGATTACAGATTATTCCCTGATTTCTTACTGGAATTTACTTTGGAAATTTATGGTACAGAATGCCATCCATCCCATCATGTCTGCACTGCCTCTTTTAATCCTTCAGTCCCATTACTCGTCCTTTCCTCAAATACGTACCTGATGTTTACTCCACTTTACCGCCTTTGACACAAGTGTCAAAGCACAGTCCCCCATGCGATGTAACATGTGTAGATATTCTGATATACTGTAAATGGAAGCACCTGACGATTGGATTGTTTGATTATTCAGTCTTGAGTATTTTCATGCCAAACTTCTGTGTCTTGTGAAATCTGTCAAATCGTTGCTCTACTGTGCAAGCAACTGGGCGGGTGTAGTGCTGGGCAAGAGGGTGGATGGAGCTTAAGGTAACACTTTATTTGTTCTAAGCATTTGTAATGGACTTATCCCAGTCAATGCCTCGCGTTCACTTTTTGTGTAGTGGGAAACATATTTTAGATCTATTTATCTATGTATTGAGCACACATCCCTCTGCATGAATGGGAACAATATTTAGTACACATTTGGTGGCATTTTATAGCTACAGTTGAGACATTGGGGGTGGCGTGGGCTTGTGTCTGCTTTTTAGCCTCTGGTATGTATTAATTAGTCGTCAAGAGTTTCTCCCTTTGGTGACAGGCATTGGTAGCTGGTATGTGTAAAGTGGAGCACAAAGACATATCCAGCACCGAGCACCGAGTGCCCTATCTCAGTCACAGAGAGAAGCCTTATTGGAGTCTTCCACTTTCACTGAAGTCGAGAATATCAGAAGCAGATCCACTGAGTTTCTGGTTCCCCTGCACCACCTTGTGGTCAGGCTAGAGCAGTGCAATAGGAGGTTTTGCGCAAGAGAAGGCAAGAAGATTTCTTTGTCACAAGTAATCTTACAAAGTAAAGTTCACAATCTTTGTTGAAATAAGTTCAATAAACAAATTACCATGAACTGCAACACAATCGACACGCAGAGCAAGAATTTGCTCCTCAGACACAGGAACGTGTCCTCCTTATCATTGCATGGACACCACAGACTATTGGAAGTTTATTTGTGAAGCACCAAGATAATCTGTCAGTATTTTATTATGTTTTCAATAAGTATCTGAAGATAAGACCCTACATTAGTCTCATCCTCAAATATATGTGGGAAAACTAACTCCCCCATATTTCATTTCAAAAACGAGCGGGGGTGATATTTCAATCTTTGTTAAATTTACTAATGAGCTTACAGTGGAATTTCACCCATGGATCCTTCTTAGTCATTTAAAAGGAAATGTTATTTTCAGTTTTTCTGAGGTTCCAGTGTTGCAATGTGACATTTCTATTTTCTATTTTCCGCCGATGTTTCTCAGTCAATTCACTGCCTCCTTCTCTCATGAAACCATCTAAGTCCTTATTTTTGATTGGGATATGATTCTGTAGGTTCTCTTTCCCTACAGTGAGAGTAGGCATGATATTTGGCCACAGATAGCATCATTGTGCAGTCTGATGCTGTCATCACTCTATGTTCACACAAATGGATCTCAAAGAGCCTAGTTGTATTTCCTCTCTTCAACCTACATCCTCTGAAGGCAATTGTTGTGCTGAGATTCACAAATTCTGAGATTCACAAATTCTGCACAGACAAAGCAGCAGGACTGTATGGCCTAAGCAATGCATATTTTATATGCTTCTCCATAGTAGGAGATATTATCTGCACGCATATATTCTGAAGCCACCCAGGAATGCTGCATTTTTGCCTGATAGCCTGTCAGACATCAACAACAACAACAACAAAATTACATTTATAGAGCACCTTTCACGTCAGGAGGATGTCCCAAAGCACTGAACAGTCAGGGGTCAGGACCTGTGCATGAGGGTGGAGTTCTGGTACAGAAGCTATCTTGTTGGGTTCTCACTAGCACTTTCACACTTCTGACTCCTCGCATTCTCTCGGACTGCTCACTTTGAATTAATCAGCCAGTACTTTACCTTGTCACTCTTATTTGACTCTCAACTGTCCTTTAAACCCTACAGTGTCTATTTCTAAAACAATCTTTTTCCGACCAGAACAGAGTCCATTTATTCACTCTCTCTGCTGCTGAAATCCTCAATTTTGACAGTAGACTTTTCTAACACTTTCCTTGTTGGACACCCTACTAGGGTCCGGCGATATATCGATATATCGCTAAAACACGATATAATTTTCAGATCAATACGCCGATATAGGCATTTCAAAAATATCGATATATCGAAAAAGTCGATATATCGAAAATATCGGGATGCGCGCGCACTGAACTACAAGACCCAGAATGCTCATCTCTATACACGATGCACAGACCGAGGTGCAAAGCCACCATATTGTATTCATAGTACTCGAATACAATATACAGGTATGCAAGGGGTGGGGGGGGGGAGAGAGTCGGCGGGGGAGGGGGTTGGGAGAGAGGGACGGCGGCTGGGGGGTGGGGGAGAGAGGGACGGCAGCGGGGGGGGGGGGGGGGGGTGGGAGAGACGGGGTGGATGTGATAATATACAGATAGATAGAGATGGGGGGGATGTGAGAGAGACACAGAGACACAGACAGAAAAACACAGAGATGGAGAGAGTGAGTGTGAGAGACACAGAGAGAGAAAGATACTTACCTCCTGAGGAGATAGGCCCCGAATGGGCGCACAGCGCGCGCATGCGCAGTACGAAAACCCCAAAAATATCGATATTTCAGTATATCTCGATATGAGCCCATCGATATATCTAAATCGGAAAATTTCCATATCGACGGACCCTACTCCCTACCTTGAAGCAGTGATTTGGGTCAGGCGCTATACACATGTAATTTTGATGTTGTTGTTGTTGAAGCTGAAACATCTCCAGCTTATCAACAGTTGTGTAACTGCATTTTCTTTTCTACATGTGGTTCCAAACACCCCTTACTCCCTTCCTTGCTAAAGTTATGGCTTATATCCTGGGGATTCAACTCCAGAACATTTTCTTTCAGATTGCTTCACATTGCCACTATTTGTATTCACAATCTCTCTTGCTCAATTCTCTTGCCTGTAACCCAGAATCTTAAGATTCAGATTTTTTTCTCCCTTCTCACTCTTTCTGTTCCACTATCAGCAGCCGGACTTTAAGCCAGAATGTTTTCCAAAAAAATCTCACCTTGCTGTTTTCTATGCCTACCTTCAAACCCCTCTTAAAATATCTAACTTCAACTATGATTTTTAGTGAAGTTCATTAAATCTCCCCTTTCTCTACTCAGTATTTACCTTTGTATCTGTTAGATACTGAGATCATTTCCAATGTGAAAAATACTATACATGTTTATGTAGGCCATAGGAGAGTTCACATTATATTTCTTTACTGAGTCATAGTCCCACTACCACTCTTGTTTCATTGATGCCAGTCACTTTTGAGGAGGGGGCTGGGATTCACATCTTTGCTCATTTGTTGTTACTGAGGATGTGTAGCAGTTTGAGTAATTTTCTCTCTGTTTATTGGCTCTGCAATTTTTTTTAAATCCATATATATAGGTATAAATATTTTACAATGTTTCAAACAGTGACCTTTACTTCGCCTTAGCATCCCATTGTTATTTTCCATGCTTCATTTAAGAAGAATTGTTTTAATTTTCTTTGGCAAAATGCTGCAAAGTTGCAATATCTTTCATGAAATTAGATAATTGTGTCCATTTTGGGAAAACAAATACAGTGAGACAAGGAGATTGAAACAGCTTCAGTAAAGGCATATGTGGCCAATTCCCACAGCCCTCAGCTTAACAGAACAAAGAAATCTATTAAAGAAACCGCCAGCATCTTCTCACAATATCAGATTTAATACTGAATTTTTAGTGCATCTTTAGTGGTTAATTATGTATATTTTTACAACAATTTTTGAGTAAACCTGCAGGTATGAACCAAGATTCGGCAAGCACATATTTCACTAGAGTCTTAGTATTGACACCTCCTGGGTGAGTTGGTTCCAGGAACAGTCCCCCGTGGTATAAATGTGGCTGTAGTTCATCACATTTCTTCAAATCTATAATATAATAATAATACTTACATTTGATATGGTGCCTTTAACATCGGGAGGGTGTCTCCAAGCATTGCACAGAATATGCTGTAGAGTGTAGTGGTTGTGTTTCTAAGAAAATGTGGCAGCCAACTTGTGCACAGCCATGAAGTGCTTTATAACTTCAGCCCTGTGCTGCCATAATTAGGTAAGTTGACCAGGGAAAGAGTACACGTTCCATTCCAGACACAGGGAAATTTCTACGTCAAGGTCGTATACATGTATGGAACTCTCAGTCTGATTTGGATATTCTTAAGCACGGTGACGCATCTATCAGATAGCCAGCTTACCAAAAACAATGGTTCCCCCAAATAAATTGGCCATTCACTTCATGTGTGTGGAACATTGCTCTGCCCTGCTTACATTATTTAAGATGTTCTTCAGTTTAAACACCTGGATCTTGCATGACGTAAAAAAAAGAATAATCTTGCACATCATTCATAAAGTGTATAATGGATTTATTGTGAAATGCAAACATGCCTTTTAAAACAATTAACCTTAGTCAAAAAGTTGGAGGACATGCCACACTTTCAGTGAATTGCTCATGGGGGTAGACCGTGTTTATTAACGGCAGGTCACCCGTTTTGTTGAGCATCTTTCATTTGTGACATTTGTAACAAATGGGCCACTTTCCTTCCCCCAACCACGCTGGTCCCAACCTTGAGACGTTGTTGTTTTCTGTGAAGCGTTTTCAGATGTCGATAAGACGTGGAAAGCACTACATAAACGTAAGGATTATTGTTATTATTTATTGTTAAAAGGTTTGCAAAGCAGACTATTTTACATGTCCTACTGCTTTATGAGCACAACCCTTTAACGTGACTTATACAGGAGCATTTACACAATTTGATTTGTTTTGCAATCTCGGGAGTGCGTGAAGCAAAGGGTTCATTAATGGCTGTAAAATAGTTAGCGTTCATTTTTAACCAGCAGACAACCCTCCTATGTTGAGCAGCTCTATATGGAGTCATGTAACTTTGTGCTTAGAGCACTCATCTCGCAAAAGAGAATACCTGGGTTTGATTCCTGGCAGGGTGAAACATTGGGCAAGTGTCCTTACTCCATACACCTCGGTTTGCCTAGCAGTACATAGGAACCCTGTTGTTAGTCGATTGGCAGATCCCTTTTCTGGGGACAATACTTCCTTCAAAATAAATTAAAATAATTTGGCCACTCAATCCACTACTGTTTATCAGACACAACTGTGCACAATTGGATGCTGTGTTTCACCAACAAAATATTTAGTCAATTCATTTTACAGTATATTCTGTGAAGCGCTTTGAGATATCTCAAAGACTTGATAAGGAGCTATATCAAATGTAAAGATTATTATTATTATTATTAGTATTAGTATTATTATATCCTGTGGCCTTTATGTCAGGACAGTGATGGAATGGACAGGTGAAGGAGATAAAAAGGGAGTGGAGGAGGGCAGTTGATGTTATGTTAGCTATGAGATCCAAGCATGTGGAAGTACGTCACTATTATTACAATGCTGCTGTGGAAGTGGCCACGTGCTTCCTCCCCTGAACCCTTCTAAACACGGCACACTAAGTTGGAACAACTGACTCAGCAGCAATGGGTGGTTTATCGCTCACTCTGTGACTCTCAGCAGTCGGGAGACACAACCATTCTGCGCTTTCGCAAATGAAGGGACAGTTCCAGTGACATTAATATTCACATGTGGGAAAGGTGAGTTGAAACTGTTGTCTTTTCAGGGACTTTAATGTCTCACAAGGTTAAGGTTAGTTACATAAAGTCAACATAAAGTGTTGATCGATAGGCTCTAATCAAGAGCAAGGACAATTTATTTTAATTCTGCTGTTACTACTAATAATAAATTGGTCTCTCAATCCACGACTGTTTGTGGGACACTGTTGCATTTCACTGCTGCATTTCACCCATAAAATATACAATTTACTTTACAACAACAACAACAACTTCGATTTATATAGTGTCCTCCACGCCGGACGGTGTCTCAGAGGGCTTCACAATAGCGGATCCCGGGACCAAGCCAGGGGCAGGGGTAGTAAGGTGATCAAAGGCGCGGTTGAAGAAAAAGGTCTTCAGCTGGGACCTGAAACTGAGAAAAGAGGTGGCAAGGCGAAGGTACTGAGGGAGGGAATTCCAGAGCCTCGGGGCATAGTGGCTGAAGGCCTGGCCGCCGAGGGTGGAGTGGAGGAATCGGGGGACGTGGAGGAGGCCAGACCCGGTGGAGCAACGGCAACGAGAGCTAGTTTGAGGACAGAGGAGGTCAGAGAGGTAGGGGCGTGCAAAGGAGAGGAGGAATTTGAAAACAAGGGTGAGGATCTTGAAGTTGATCCTCTCTGGGCCGGAGCCAGTGAAGTCTGGCAAGGACTGGGGTAATGGGGGAGCGAAGTTTGGTGCGGGTGAGTATGCGGGCGGCAGAGTTTTGGATGAGTTGGATTTTATGGATTGTGGTGGAGGGTAGACCGGCGAGGAGGGCATTTGAATAGTCCAGCCTTGAGGTGAAGAAGGCGTGGACCAGGGTTTCAGCGGCTTTTGGGGTGAGGTATTGCCAGAGACGGGCAATCCATCTTTACAGTACATTATATTCTTTACATTATATTCCATGAAGTGCTCTGAGATGTCTCGAAAGTGTGATAAGGTGCTATATCAAATGCAAGGTTTATCATTATTGTTATTATTATGGACTAAGACAGAGGAGAAACCCCAACATACTCGAGAGCTTAGCCTTTAGAGTGTTATCTTAAATTAGATCTATTTTACTCCAGGTGTTAAAAAGAAATTATGAGAGCTAAGATTTTTTTTCTAAATTGTGCACCATCCTACATTTTAAGATAACGGCCTCCACATTCAAGCTAAAACCAGCAAAAACTCCAGACCTCTGGCCCCTCGCATTTCACGTGGTAGACAAATGAGAGAAAGGAAGGATGAGTGAGACTATTTAGAGAGAGGCAAGCTATTTTGGCGGTGGTCACTATATTTTCTTCTCGTTGCTGTGGAGGTCACTTTAGAATCTACTATCAGTATGCCTATTGCTATTTTGTTGTGTCCAAACATGTTCCTATAAAGTTAGACAAATGGAATTAGAATGATAAAGAGCTATATTGAATGACTCAATGGCAGAACAGGGTTGATGAGCCAAATGGCTTCATCCTAAGATTGACAAGGTAGGGATACCAAGACCAGTGAGGTTTAGACCCTTGCCAATAGATATGATTTTGTGAACATGTTTCATTGCTCACCTCCTTAGATAATAAAGTGACAGCTTCAATTGTAACATGTGACACTTCCTAAACACTGACGTAGAAAATAAACCGGATGCGTTTTACTACGTTATACATTTCTATGGTACTCGTCTTCTGAACACCTCTACAAACCACTCGATAAATAGATCTCAATGGTTACGAAGTGCATTATGTTTATTTTTTACTGTCTGTTCTGGATGTGATTGAACACCACCATATTCAGTAACCCTCATATATTGTGGAAACATCCTCCTGACTTGAAAGATAGAATATAAATGCAATTTGTTGTTGTAGTAATAATAATAATGCTTGCATTTGACATAGTGCTTTTCACGTCTTCTAGACATTTCAAAGCGCTAAACAGAATTTTCTGTAACGTGAATTAACTGCATATTTGTGAGTGAAATGCAGCAGCCGTTTGCGCACAGCAGTGTCTCACGAACAGTCCTTGAATTGAGTGACCAAATTAAATTATGGAGGTTTTTTTTGGAGGGATTATTATTAGGCGTGTGGAGTAAGGAAACTTGCACAAGGTTTCGCCCGGCTGAGAATTGAACCCAGGTCTCTCGCTTATAAGGCAAGTGCTCTAACCACTGAGCTATAGGACTCTACAAATCATAGGTTTCCTAGATTCAACAACAGCAAATTGCATTTATACAGTACCTCTCATGCAGGGTAGCACCCCAGAGTGCTTGATGTATGGGTAATTGTTTCGACTGTGTCTGTGGGTAAGGTATGGTCGGAGACGGACAAAGTGGTGGAGGTGAAGGCAGGTGGTCGTTGTCAGGAACTGGATGTGGGGATTGAAGGAAAGCTGTGGATCCAGCCTGACTCCGAGGTTGCACATTGGTTTGCAGAGTCTGAGGGATAGATCAGGGAGGTTGAGGAGGTCAGAGCCGCTGGACAGAAGTATGGTTTCTATCTTCTCAACATTTTGTTCTAATAATAATCCTTACACTTGATATAGCACTTTTCACATCTTCTAAATGACTCTATGCGCTTCACAGAATATACTATAAAGTGAATTGACTGTATATATGGGCGAAATGTGGCAGTCAATTGCATACAGCAGAGTCCCACAAACAGTCATGGATTGAAATGACCAATTTGTTTTGAGGGATTATTATCAGTCGTATGGGGTAAGGGAACTTGCCCAATGTTTCGCCCTGCCGGGATTTGAACCCAGATCTCTCGCTTGCAAAGTAAATGCTCTTCCCACTGAGCAACAGGACTCCAGGACTCTTAAGATGTATGCCCTCATCCAGGCCGTCTCTGTTCTATGGGTAGGCTGGAAATCAGAATAGAGGGGCTCGAGGAGATAGTGGATAAAGAGGTAACAGCAAAGCTGGTTAGTAACAACACATTCCAGAGCTTTGGCAAGGAAGGGCAGGTCGCAAATGGGTCAATAATTATTCAGATTGGAGGTCAAGGTCAAAGGTGGGTATTTTCAGGAGGGGAGTTATGAAAGCGGTTTTAAGCGGGAGAGGAACAGCACCTGAGTACAGCAACTGGTTGGCTGTGTCAACCAGCAGGGTGGAGAGGAGTAAATTTGGGAGAGCAGTAAATGGGTTGGGAGAGAGTCGAGGCAACAGTTGATGTGCTTCATCTGATAGATGGTGGTTGAGAGGGTAAGGGTAATTAGGGCAAAGTTGTTTAGGGAGAGGAAGTGGTAGGGACCATGCAGAAGGAGGGGATTCCAAAGCAATGCCTTAAACACTGATATTGTTACTCACCACCAACAACAACTAGAGAAGTACACACGCGCCTTTCACATCAGGAGAGGGTCCCAAGGCACTGGACAGGTACCATTTGTAATGGTAATGTTAATCCTTGCCTTTGATATGGTGCTTTACCTGCCATTGAGCAGTCTCAAAGCATGTCACAGAATATATACTGTCAACTTCTCTGGCTTTATACAGTTTGTGGGCAACGTTATGATTTGGTAGATCACAACTGCTGTTTCAAACAGATTGAATGTCCATACCACTAAAACTCCACCGTGCCTCTCGTTCGTACAAATCTTACTTTCTTTGCTACATTTTACTAACAGTAGCAAAATCGACGCAATTTATTTTTGGCTATGTCGTCAGAAAATTAAGCAGAATTTATCCCTGCAGACTCTATTGTGATTTATTTTTTCCAGTGCTAAATAGGAAATAGGAGAGCATTACGATTTGGTTTCAGTTAAAAGTCCAGGTTTAAAAGAAATCCAAGCATATTTCTATGCTTTCTGTGGTCTGGCTGATCAGACTAAGTACATTCAGATTAGCTGAGATTTCTGGCACTGTTAAACCCAAAATTAATAAAAGATTCAGATTTTCCATATTCTGCAGGATGTGCTGCAGAGGACAGCCTTCCCAGTGTGCTGATACCATTGTTCTTATTGGAAGCATTTTACAAAATTCACTGTTATCTCAATAGGAAATGTTGTGGCAGAAACACTAGATTATTGGGATAAAACTGTCAAATTGGTTCAATTGTTTTGTTTAATGCCCGGTGTGGGAATGAGTCAAACAGACCATTGATATCCTAAATTCAATCCCTAATGTAAAGAAGTCTCACCAGGTGGTAGTTGGGTTGCCCACGAGACATTGGTGGAAGCTATGTGCATACATAGATTTGGGGTGAAGCCTGGATTGTGCTCAACATTGGTGTTATTTAGTTTCGCTTCCACCCCTTACAGTCACCTTGTTTCAAAACACTCACCGGAGTTTATTTTACATCGTTCACTAACAAAGACAATGTTTCATTTGCATCTTTACCATACAATTTGACTAAACCAATTTAAAATAGACCCAGCTCTCTACGTCCCATTAAATGAAAGGCCACTTGGTTGGGCTACTAGATTGCAGTTCCACGTGTAATTGGATTTGACCAGCCTTTTGGAAGATGTCCCATTCTGGTCTGGACTTCTCTAAAAGCATTTAGTCAATTATGTTGCAGCAATTCACTGTGAGACTCCACCATTAGATATTACTTGAATCTGGGATTCAGATGACTAACTCCTGTTTGAGGCTCCAGTCATCTGGGTTTGAGAACATCAGATCTGGAGAAGATCATTTTGCCCAGCCTGACTTCTCCAGCATTTTATAATTTATCGGCAGTGGCAGCTCTCTGAATTCTAATCCCATCTCCCCACATTTTGAACAGAGCCTGTGAATTTGTGCAGACGTTTCTAATTTGGAAATATTTATTGCAAGATTTCAGTCCAATTCTTGGTAAACCATTTATAATCCAGATGCTGTACATATTTAGGCATTGGCTATAGTTGTGAAATTACCAATAATCCAGATGTAACTGCTGGTTAGGTTATAGTTTCTCTCTGGATAGAGGTAACCACTTGTTATAAATATATTATAGGATGCCTTCGAGATTTAATTATGTCCTCGGTTAGTGCTCATGACGATAATCACCATTTGTAATTAAGATGTTGCTGATCAGGGAAGTTCTACATGTTCTCCAGATAGAGGCATGTCCATGGTGGCTTCATGAAGAAGTTTGCAAAACTTTCCAGAAATAAGTTATTTGTACTCAGCCAATTCCACATTAGAGTTCCATAGAGAAGCCCTTAATTGAAAGCTGGTAATTGCATAAATAACTCCAATAGTCATTGTATGATGATGTAATGAGAATTATATTACTGCAGGCTAGTTACAGCTGGAGGATTTCCAAGACCCGAGTTGTGTTTCTCCATTAAAATCTATCCTTTTCAGTCCACTTCAGATATTCCTACTGTTTGGTCCGTTAACTCTACTTCAAATTTTAGTTTGCCCTCTCGTTTGTTAGCACAGACTTCAGAATTCCTTACTTTTCATGAGCTTTAATAATATAATCTTTGCATTTGATATAACACCTTTTCATATCTGCAACTCAATGGTAAATCAACTTCACTTAAAATAATCTTCTTTAAAAATAAACAAAACAGCTGCAGTATCTTTATTTTTGATTTCCGTGGAGCTGCCAGCCTGATCAGGTATACAATAGTAATGATAGCAATCTAACAAATCTTACTAACTTTTTTCTCTCCACACAATTGTCAGTCTGATTTTAGGAGGGGATGCATTTTTGTTCAAAATAACCCCTGTAAATATCAACTGGTTATACTGGAAAGTGTGCCATCCGTACAAAAATAGTTTGGAGTTCTGTACCTTAGTTGGTTAAAGCAATTGCCTTGCAAAACCAAGGGGATTCTGGATTCGATACCTCGCAGGGTGAAACATTGGGCGAGTTACCATCCTGCACATACCAGTGTTTACCAAGCAATCAGTAGGAACACGGTTGTTACTCGATTGGCGGATCGCTTTTCCGAGGGTAATGATTCCTTCAAAAACAAATAATTTGGCTACTTAATCCATGACTGCTTGTGGGATACTGCTGTGCATAATTGACTGCCGCATTTCACCCACAAACATAGTCAATTCACTTTACAATATAGTCTGTGAAGAGCTTTGTGACATCTAGAAGATGTTAAAAGGCATTATATCAAACGCAAGGATTGTTATTGTTAAAGTTCGCGGAAAGTAAGGAATACTCTAGCGTGCACCAACCCACATCTTTGTATGTTATGTGGAGTCCTTTCGGGTATTGGTTAAAGCACTCGTCTTGCAAGCAAGAGTACCCGGGTTAAATTCACGCACAGGGCAAAACATTAGGTAAGTTTCCTTCCTCCACATGTCTGTTTGCTTTGCAGCAAGTAGGAACCCAAGCTGTTAGTCAATTGGCAGATCGCATTTCCAAGGGTACTAATCCATTCAAAAAATTAATTTAAAACAGTAATAATCACTCAAGAAAACCCCCCAATAAAAATTTTGTCACTCAATTCACAACTGTTTGTAGGACACTGTGCAGAATTGGCTGCCACTGAGTTGATTAATTTAGATGGAAAATGAGAGGAGTGGAGGGTGTTGGGTTTGGAGCCATTGAGATGCCAGACTGACTGAGTTTGTGTGTGAAAGAGAGAGGGAAACTTAAACTCTTAAACCGTTCGCCATTGTAGAAGTTTGCTTTGCGATTGTGTGCTGTGTTTATAGACTGTAATCTATATTTATTGCTTTATTTGTAAGTATCCATACAATATTCTGTTATTATTTAGTCTATTATTAATCTGGTATGTTTAAAAAAAAGTTAATTTTTTATGTTAGGTTTTTGTCAGCTGGCCGCCCGAATATCAGGTATGCCATTTAACCGGTATTGGCCAGGTCCCGAGCGTGCCGGATAAACGGGTTTTTACTATATATTGTGTGAAACACCTTAAGATGTCTCAAAGAATTGATAAGGCGCTATATCAATTAGAATGATTATTATGATCATCATTATTATTGTTATGTTCATCTGATGGTTAGCACCAATTGTTTATTTATTCAGGCTGTTTTCTTGCCAGTTCATAATGCAGTTGTGGTCTGTGCCTCCTGGTTAGTGTCTCAGATTACAGTGTCTACTTGTAACAGAGATGTAGCTTCTTCGGAAAATGAATGTGGATTTTGCTGTCAAAATGAAATTGAAGCTAAGTATTGATGGTTAAAATAGCTGCATATGCTGTAGATGAAATTATGTCAACCCACACAGTATTCTCAAAGTTGAGACTCTGATTCCATAGAACCAGGGAAATTTACAGCACAGAAGAAAGCCATTTAGCCGATCGTGTCCTTGCTGGCTCTTTTAAAGAGCAATCCATTCGGTGCCATTTAACTGCCCTTCCCCCATACTTCTGAAGTTTACATGCTTTCAGATGTCTGATTCCCTTTTGAAAGCTGATATGGATTTTGTCTTCAACGACTGCTCTCAGCAGGGCATTCCATATCCTAATCACTCCGCGAGATGAAAGAAAATCCCCCTATTTGCTAACTGTATCAAATTTATGTTCGCTAATCACTGACTCATTGACCAGGAGTTTGCTCCTGGCTTGTGTATGAGTCAGGTTTGAGGCTTTTGTTTACATGTTGGAGGGAAAATTAGTTCAAAACACATTTGAATATCATCATTATAATGAAGGCATGGAATATACAATAAAAGCCAGTTTATCCGGCACACGTGGAACCTGGCCAATGCTGGTTGAACGGCATGCTGGATATTCGATCGGATCCGACGCCGAAAACCCAACACAATTTAAAAAAAAATATTTTAACACATACCATATTAATAATAGACTAAATAATAACGTACAATAACAGACCTTTTTCATTCACCTAAAAATTCACCTAAAAATTAGCTTTGCTGGTAGATGCCTGGTTTGAAGCCATGATGCTGGGGTAGAGGTGTACAGTCTATCGATAACTTCTACAAAGGCGGACGCCACGCAAGGGAAAAAAACGGCAGCGCGACTTTAAGGCTCTACTAGCGGCAAGCCGAAATACTTGTACAGTACTCTTGTGCAACAATCAATTCATTAAATGCGCCACCGCAATTGTGCCGGATAACATCCGGTTAATCGGATGGGGACTTTTTTTGGGACGCATCAGTTATACGGAAGTTCCAGTTGATCGAGTCATGGATAAACAGGCTTTTACTGTATTTAGGAATAGTGCATTTTTGCTCCTCTGCTCCCTCTATCAAGAAGTCTATTGGGTTTGCAAAACACTGGAAACAGAAAAATCCTATTTTTGCATAGGTGGATGCATACATGACAGTGCATACATGACAATGAAGGAGCCTCTCACGCTTTGATTCACCGCACACTTTTCAGTCCTAATCTTCTTCCATAAAATCACAACATGAAATGAATAAAACATGTGGGGTTCAGTGAGACCTGATTTTTATTTTCGCTTGAGAGGCCGGCCATAACTTATCATTATATTGCTAAGATTGAGTTATAGCTGCGAGAATAAAAGTCAAACACAAACATTTATGAAGCATCCCTTACAAGTTGGTTGGTGCTCCTTTGGGGTAAGAGTTTTGCGGTGCACCACCGAGACGTTATGTTAAATCCCTTAGCAGACACGCTAACTGTTCCCTCAAGTTCCTGCTGGAGTTAAGTATCACATGGAGTACTTCCTACTAACGCTCACAGAACTGCGCTCTCCCACTGCATGGATGTAACTCAATAAAAAAAGGTTATAAAATAGTTTAAATAAACCAGAAACACACTTGGGATTTTATCAAAGTTGGGGAGGAACATTCAGTGCTTCATAACATCACATCAAATCTGTTAAGAAGCAGTGGATTTTGAGTTGATAATTATGGCCTGGTTTTGGATGTGACCCTTTCCTCCAACTTTGGTAGACTTGTTGGATCCAATATCCTTAGTTTCCCACTTAGCTGACCCAATTCTGTTCCTGACCGCAGAGCCAATATTTGACTGCTGTTTTGTGTGATGCTGATTGATTTAAAACAATATTTCACAAAGCAGTGCTGACACAGCGCTTTCCTGATTCACCACAACAACAACAAAATTACATTTATAAAGTGCCTTTCACATCCGGGGGATGTCCCAAGGTGCTCGGAAACACAAACACAGAATAGACCACTGAAATCTTTAGGCCCAAACACTGTGCTGATGAACGCAGTTGGGGTGGAAGAGGGTGCCACACCTGCAACCAAAGGATTTATTGACTGATATTATACTTTTTTTTAATGGATTCAGTGTGATCATTTTCACTTCAGGATATACACCCGCGGTAAAAAGATGCGTGAGAGTTTAGCAGTGGACGTGGTATTTATTGCAGTATCATTATTCTTTTGGGTTCAGTTGTTAGGTTTGCATCCTTTCCAGACAGATCCAGCAAAGGTTTTGCTTTGAAAATGTTACATAAGGGCTCCAGAGATTGAAAGGAACACACAAGGCTGGGGGGTTCATGAATAAATCCCTCTTACGACACAGTTCAGATCCAACTCCACGTACTGACATACAGTTCAAGAGATGACAGTTCTGCTGTCTCTTTGTGGCTGTCAGGAGATACTATTTCCTGAGAGTCACTATTCCATAAATATCACTGATAGTCTGCTGATCCACAACATTTATTGCCAGCGTGTGTCTATCCCTGGCGCAGCTCATGGGCCATCTCACTTCAGATTGGCTGCCTCCTAGGCTACCTCTTGTGTAGCGTGGATTACAGAGGTCAGTTGGTCACCCTTCACTGCGGATAATAAGTGGCTCTGGATAGTATGCTTCTAATTATGTCTCGTCTCTATGAGACCTTGGCAGTGACCAAAAATAATGCAAGTTGCATCAGGTTTCATTGGCTGTGGAGAAAATCTAATGTGTTCCATTGTGATAAATTGTCCCAGTTGCTGCCATCTAGCCACACGTCAGAAGTGCTGCAGGCATTCAGAACAGGTTTGACTGCCATGTGTTTCAAGCTCAGTTTACACTCCAGGAAACAAAGGAATATCGTTACCAGGAATATTAGTCATAACTTTTAGGCCCTAAGCAAGCGTTGGACTTGCTGATCTAAGGATCTTGGTATTAGAGTTCTTAAGTTCAGCAGTTATCAGCTCATAGTTATCAGCCGGTTCACAAGTGTCAGGCTGGCTCTGCTCGTTGTACCCTCACCTCTGCATCAAAGATTGCGGTTTAAGTTAATCTTATAGTTTAGGCCGACACTTCAATGCTGGGAGAGCACTGCATTGTTAGAGGGACTGTCTTTTGAGTTATACATTAAGCGAGCTCCTGTCTGCTTGTTCAGGTGGACATTAAAGACTCCATGGCATTGTTCAACAAAAGAAAATAGATTTACCTGGTCTCCTGCCCAACACTACCCAGATAAAATCGATCATCCATTTCATACCTAACCCCAGCTCGTGTCTAAATCCTTGACTGTCCAATGCCTTGGGACTTACACCCTATGTGAAAGGTGCTACAGAAATGTAATTTGTTGTTATTGTTGTTTGTGGGTCATTGCTGCCTGCAAATTGGCTGCCGCGTTTACCTACATAGCACTACACTTCAACAGTAATATTTTGTGAAATGCTTTGAGATCTTTTGGCAATGTGGTAAGGTACTACATGACATGCAAGGATCTTCCTTATCATAATAAAGTTGGCAGCCTTCTGTCATTCTACACAGTAGCTAAAGACAGGTTTGGATTACACTTTTCAGAGGTAGGATTATTATGATATTGAATGTCACATTATTTACCTTAACATGTAAGTTATGTATTACATACATGAATCCTCAGTTTTTAATACATATTTTGTATATTCATCTGCTCCAGTGACCAGATAGACACCCACGTTTATCAAATAAGATTGATTTCCAATCAGCTCCTCAGCCATCAACCTTATTCCAGGTATCCACCCCCACTACAGCTCCTTCTTCATAAATACTTAAAAGATCTACATTAGGAGCAGCTTTTCCCCGTAATTTGAGTAGATATCTTCAAGTGTACCAGAGCATGTTTCAACATGGCTATTTCACCTATAGTGGAGTCCTGTAGCTTAACAGTTGGAGCATTCTCCTCACAAGCAAGAGGACGTAGGATGGATTGCCCAGGCATGCCTCTGTTTATCTAGCAGTAAGTACGAACCTGGTTCCAGAGAGCAAAATGTTGGTTCTCATTGGAGCAGAGGAGGTTATGAGACCTAATAGAGATTTTCAAAATCATGAGGGGATTCGATAGGGTGAACAGGGAAAAACTGTTTCCACTGATGGTTGTGTCAGTGACTAGAGATCACAGATTTAAAATAGCTTATAAAAGAAGAAGAGGGGGAGGTGAGGGTTTGCGGGGTCATGAGGAGAGAGCCAGGGAGTGGGATTGACTTTGAATAGCTCTTTTCAAAGAACCGGCACAGACTCGATGGGCCAAATGGCCTCCTTTGTGCTGCAAAATTCTATGATTCTATGAGAGCAGATATATTGTGGCTCAAAAACTCCCATTGAAACCCATGGTTAGAAGCCTATTCTGACTAAATAAGCTTTCTGATCGAAGACGCCAAGGATCCCCATCATACAAGCACTTGAACGGCTACATTTGCAATTGCCAGGCAGAGAAAAGCCATGCATTAGCTGCAGAAGGTAATTATTTGGCAAGCTTTTAATTTCCTGACGTGGGTTAACAGTGTATTGAAACAGATAATCCTGCTTTGGGAGAGACAGTGCAAATGCAGCAATCTTTCCCTTTTATTCATGTTTATCAGTGGTGTTGTCATCTGTTCTTGTATAGACTGAGACTGTCAATTCAGGAAAAGCTTTCTTCAGAAGGACGTTATTCTGTAATTTGAGGAGATTCTAACCGCAGGACTATTTTCCAGAAAGTTTATTGCCGTATTCCACAATGTTTCCCTCGTTGCATATATTACATTTCCAGCTGCATTGGATTCTTGTGGGATAGAATAATAGTTTTCTTGTGGAATTCCCTGTCCATTCCCCACAGTCATGTTGGCTGAAGGTGTGTATGAAGGTTTCAACCAAAGTATTTCTTACTTTGGATTAAATTATGTCTCCAGTTATGCACTCAGTGCGGGAAAAAAAAGAATTTTGAGCATTGAAATTGGAGAAGAAAAATGCTTATTTAAAATGCACTGGATATTATTTCTCTGTCGAGCTGCAGTAATTACATTGACAAGTGTATTTAGTGACTATCAGGCTGCTGTCAGAAATCTGCACGGAATTTTCTATTTAAAAAGGGATCCAGCAGTCGATGTGGTATCAAAAATAAATGACCTCAACGTCTGTCAGTTACCTTTGGGAAGCGAGACATTTTATCTGCCAACAAGGGGCAGGCAGCAAGTTTAACAGACCCAAATTCTCCCCAGTTGCTGACACAGCCACAGCGTCCTTACCTTCCAGTCAGCAGCCTGTCTAAAGAATCAGTCACAAAGATAATGAGTTGAACAAAAACTTCTAGAGTATAATACAAGGAATAACAAATAGAAGGGAAAGGGTGGAATTCAGAGGTGAGTTCAGGTAGCAGCTTTAAACCTTTATCTTGCAGATTATGTCATCTGATACTCCCTGTCTGTCCATCCATCCTTCCATCCCTTAGCACTCAATTAAATTACAGCCTTGGAATATGCTCTCTATTTATTCAATGTATGTTTGATACAGGAGCAAAGTTATTGCATACTGATTGTGTAAAGATGTATACAGCTGTTGCAGGCAGTAGCGGTTTATACCCTCACAGCTAACTCTTTGGTTTTTCCTTGTGCTTTGCTCATGTATATCTTGTCTGGGAACACCGCTCTGAACAATAGTGCTGCTAATTCCATCACTGTTTGGAATTGTCCTTGTTCTCGTCGAGGTGCAGTCACTTGACTATAGACGTGCGTGTAACCTTCATTCTGAATGTCTCATCATTACCCTTTCCTTCTTCCATTCTCACTTGTCTCTCGCATCATTTTCTGTTTCCCTTCTGCTCTACCGCACTCACTCCTGCAACAAACAGAGACGAGGATTGTGAAGAAGAAGGAGCAGAGGAAGAGCAACCAGTCACTGAGCCTAATACCGAAGATGAGGGGGACGAAGAACCCTCTTGTCAGGTCCAGAAAAGGTATTAGGAAAGCAGTCTTGGCATTCTATAAGACACTTAGCACTTGAACATTCAGTTGCAATATCCATACAAATTATCACTATTTCCTTCTTAGATTAAGTGACTTTATTGCAGCTACGTTTGATAACACATTTCCCAAACAAAGTTGGTACATAGTATTTCTCACCATTGTAGCCTTCCACACTAACATAGAAAGTAAATGGACCAGTAGCAAACTTTCTTTCTGCTTTACTCATGTATATCTTATAGGGGAGCATTGCTCTAGACCAGTGGTTCCCAACCTTTTTTTGCTGCAACCAACAACAGGTCCTTGCAACCCAAATTTATTTTGCTGTGACCCAAATTAGCCTCCAACAAGTCCTCCCACCCTTAGAGGGCGAGACCGCAACTTAAGCAAAGCTCAGCCAAAACATTATCTTTGTCTCTTTTGTGGAATCAGCGCAACTCGTAAGTACGCTCTTTCACACAAATTGGTCGGCGGTGTTGCCTCGGGCACTTTTTTTAGCTTTAAAAAAGCATTTCCAACACTTAAAAAAGCAACAAAAAAAATTTCTGATGACCCTTCGCGACCCAACTGAGGACCCCCACGACCCTGATTTGGATCGGGACCCGAGGTTGGGAACCATTGCTCTAGACAATCGTTCTGCTAATTCTAGCACAAAAAAACAGTTAGAGAGTAGTCAAGAGGAATGCTAACTGAGGGATAAATTGAACATCTATTAACCATTTCAAACTTCAGTTGGAAATTGATTAGCTCATAAATAAAGCAATGATAAGTGCCAATAATGCTCCTTTATCTTGAAAGGCTTGTTTTAATATTTTGGGCTATTTGAATTTTCACACCTAATTATTTTATTCTTATCCTCCTATCCTCTCTTTCCTCTCTTTCCTCTTTTCAGTGAGTTGAAGTCATACACAGCAAACAATCATGCAGAAATTAGTTCCCAGAGCTCAAAATATGTAGCAAACTTTATCCCTCTTCTTGAAGAGAAAGGACCTTTTGCCTGGCACCACACGTATCCATCTACCAGCTCTTCCACGATACCTCTGTTACCCAGTTTTCCTAGTGACTACCAGCATCCTTCATCATCATTCCTATCATCATCGTCATCTGTTGCCACCCATCTATCTCCAAACAGTTCTCAACTTTCATCAGCAAACGCTACCCCTGCTGTGTCTCCAACCATTGAGAAGCTGCCATATGTTCCCCACATGCCTTTCCATCTCTTCTCTTATGATCTGAGTGAAACTCCTACAAGGGTTAAAGAAAAAGAAGCAGAGATAAGAGAAAACAGGTAGATTGTGCACCAGTGTGAGCTGCCTAATTAATTAACATTTGTTTATCTGAAGGAGAGTTATTGTGAAAGGTGCTTTTTTTTAATAGATTACTTGTGGTTTTATTAACCTTTGCTGTCTGCCTTTAACAAAAGGATTTAATTTTTCATAGTGTTTTTAGTGATGCTCACTCACCTCATTTTAGTTCCCCCCATTTAATTAATAGCAATTGAGTGCATACCCTCACCCTCCACAGATGGAAAGGAATGAAACGTAAGGGGGATTATGAATTTGGGGTTGTTGAAAGGATCTTATCTAACAAATTCAATACCACTCCTCACCACCCCCTCCCCCACAACCCCACCACCCCTGCTGATTTTCACCATTTTCTTTAAAGATGATGTAGCCTTGTAAAGAAGTAGAGGTTCACTTGATAAGATCAGAGTTTAAAGAGAATTTGAAGCATCCAGACCCATACATTCCCACCCTTACCTGTACTGAGATAGTTGACTTTAGCCATGGTAAAAGATGTGGCAGAACAAATTAGCATCCGTGTCCCCTGGTTAAGGAAGACAGAATCAGCTAGGTCTCTCTCTCTTCTGATTGCTATCTAGTAACCTTGCTGAAGAGTAAAATCTGGATATGTAGGGAAACAGCAGGCAAGTGGGATTGAAAGGATCGCCAGCACAGACACAATGAATCAAATGGCCTTATGTTCTGTCAATGCAGGTTCTCAGAATAATGAGAAGAGCATACTTGGCTACAGTAGAAGTTCACAGTCAGCAGGCGTAGACCCATTGCCAAAGTATTGGTGAGCCCCATTATGAGAGAAAGAGAAGCGAGGGATAAAAGTAACGATTTAGTTCCAAAACATCACCAGATTACTTGATAATGTGTCATATAGGTTAATTACTACATTTGTAATAAGTTATTTACTACTCTTTCATAGAATCATAGAAACATATTGTACAGAAGGAGGCCATTTGGCCCATTGTGTCTGTGCTGGCTCTTTCAAAGAGCTGTCCGAATCAATCCCACTCCCCAGGTCTCTCCTCATAGCCCTACAAACCTGTCCTCCCCAAATGACTGTCTACTTCTCTCTTACAAGTTGTTGTCGAATCAGCTTCCAGCACACTTTCAGGCAATGCATTCAAGATCTAAACAACTCATTAAGTGAAACAATTTCTCCTCCCCTCCCCTCTGTTTCTTCTAATAACTATTGTAAAATGGTGTCCTCGGGTTACTGACCCACTCGCCGGTAGAAATAATTTCTCCTTGTTCATACCATCAAATCCCTTGATCATTTTGAAAACTTCTACTAAGTTTCCACTTTACCTTTACTGCTCCAAGGAGAATAATCCCAGCTTCTCTAGCCTCCCCTGATAACTGAAGTCGCTCATTCCTGGTACCATCCTAGTAAAGTTCCTAAACATGCTCTCCAATGCCTTGATAGCCTTCCTAAAGTATGGTGCCCAGAATTGAATGGAGTACTCCAGATGAGGCCTAACCAGTGTTTTATAAAAGTTCATCATAACTTTCTGATTTTTGTATTCTATGCCTCTGTTTATAAAGCCTAGAATCTTGTATGCTTTTTTTAAACAGCTCTAACTGCCCTGCCACCTTCAAAGATTTATTTATATGAACCCTCGGGTCTCTCCATTCCTTCACCCCCTTTAAGATTCTACCATCTAGTTTATACTGCCTCTCCTCATTCTTCCTTTCCAAACGCATCATTTTGGATTTATCCACATTAAACTTCATCTGCCATGTTTCTGCCCATTTCACCAATCTGTCTATGTCCTCTTGCAGTCACCTACTATCCTCCTCACTATTTACTACTTTTCCTAGCTTTGTGTCATCTGCAAACTAAGATATAGAAGAGCTTACAGTAATTGTTTGTGATTTTTTCTTATTATTCCTGCCTAAAGTAGTGCATTCAGGCAACTGAGAAAAAAACAGTCAGATGAGTGTGACCAAGTTTATTTCACTTAAGACCTATCAAGGACTTTCCTTAATCTGCAGTCAATTGAGAGGTGAAAGGGCAAAGTTCTATCCTGCCCCAAATGAAGTTATTTCAGGACAAATAGAAACACTTATGTTGCAAGGGAAATTTGTCAGCGTTAAACTTGTTAGTTAACAGTAATATCAGCCGCGGGGTCTGTCGTTTATCACTGATTCCCTCATGGTTTTAGCTATGTTCAGACTAATATTCTGCCATGGCTTTCACATCATGGTTCAAACATGAATCTCAGGTGGGAATGTTGAAGCAAAGCTGGCCAGCTAAGTATAACTCAATTGATCCAAGACTCATGCAAATGTCACATAGGTCCAATGAAATTATTAAGTAGTGGCCAAATATAAATGATAATTTTCAAAGTAACTTGCTCATTTTGTGGCTGGAAGTGTTTACCCCTGTGGGAACTCATAGCTGCAGGAAGCCCAAACCGAGTAGTTAAATTGCTAACCTACCAAACGTTCTGCTTTTTTTCCAAAGCAAAGTTGGCACCTTTCACAGATTTGGCATAGCCTGTTTGGCAAGACTGCAACAAACTGTATCAACCAAAAACAATCTCATTAAATGCTTTCTCTAGAAACCTAATACCCGACCAATATAAATGATTTACCTGCCAGTTACACAAGAAACAAACTGCTACAGTATTATCAATAAATGAATACCACCTCCCCAGGGCAGCATTAAAAGTTTTAATTTGTGACGATTGTTAACACCGTTTGAGAAAGTGTTGCATTTTTAATCAGGTAACTTTCCGAATATATCCTGATGCAGTGCTCAGTGTAAACTCAGTGTTTTCTCTGCAGCTCATGTCCTCTCCCGCATCAGGCTCCATGACCCCATCATCACCATCCTCACCTGGCTCCACTGATTCCCTAACCCTCAGTGGATAGAATTCAAAATTCTCATCCTCACTTTCAAGGCCCTCCATGGCCGTGTCCCCTCCTATATCTCTGACCTGCTGACCCTCATCAACCTGTCCACTCTCTCCGCTCAGCAGGCTCCGGCCTGCTCCATGTCTCCCCTCAAGACCCATATTGAATGTATCTTTGGCTGCTTTCCAACCCTTTGTGCCCTCCCTCATCCCAACGCTGCCCCCCACCCGCCTCCCCATGCTCGGGTCCTGATTCCTGACTGTTCAGCACCTTGAAATTTCCTCCCAATGTGAAAGGCGCTTTACAATTGTAATTTTGTTATTGTTGTTTCAAACCATCATATCTTTGATTTATAGTAATGTGGGAAATAAATAACTTAATTATCATAATTACAAATTTAGGTATCTCATAGACGGCTAGTCTTTTTATCCCAGCTGTTTCCATGACTCTAAATGTGGACTGAGGAGTCTATTGACTTCACTTGGCTTCTCTTTCACTTGCCACTGTGTTGAGACATTCAACATTGGTAGATTGAGTAACATTGTGTATGACTGGCTGCTGAGCGAGTCGTAAGTCAACTATACAAGACATGATATTTCTAATCTTTCTAACCTGATCTTGAACTTACCTATTTAATGTGTGTCATCATATCTCCTCTTGCTTACCTAGTCTTGACTTTCCCTATCTCTTCCATAAACCTCTAGCCTTACTACAGTCTCCAGAGGCCTAGAATCCCCCATGGTCTCTGGGTTAAGAGTACTATTATTATTTTTATAGAAGCAAAGTTGGAATATGTACAATTTTTACATTTTACCTGTAAATTGGACAATGTTTAAATTGTATTTGCAAGCCAGAAAAATTGTATGTTTTATCTGTAATTTGGAAAATGTTTAAATCTTATTTGTAATTTGGAAAATGTTTAAATTTTATTTGCAAGCCAGGTTTCCACACCTTGAAATGAAGTGCTAACTATTTGCTTCTACACAAGACCAAAACTTCCAAAATTTTGCGACAATAGGTTTGAACTAAGTTCATAATAGCTCTCAGACATCCTTAGCAGGTCAGAGGACTAAGTGCACCTCCCCCCAAATACTGTTTGAATGTGAGAGGTGTTAGATCAAATTTTTCTACTGCAGTGGGTCGGAGCCACACTTGTAATTCCACTAAGAGTTAATTAACCTTATCTCCAACCCATCACTGTGGAGTTTGCATATCAGAAATTGTTAAGACTTGAATACGTCATATTATGTGAAACAAAAGAGAGTTTACCACCATCCCAATGAAGTCTTTTCATTATATTCCTTCTATTTCCACTTGTCTTTATTCAATTCTGTCTTCTCTTTATTTATTTGTTTACAGTCAATCAGAATCTTCCTACATGAACAAATATAGTGACTCCTTTGACCCTTATGCTTCCAGGTTTTCTTCTAATAGGTAGGTCTATCTCTTTTCTGACTGTCTTTCTCAGAAAACCCCCCTCTATTTGTAAATGTACATTTGTAAGTTCAGCTCTTGGGTTCATTATTCATCAGTAAAACACAGTGTATGCATTTTTGGGGGCTGATCAGTTGGATCAAAATAATCTTTTCTGGTGTGGCTCACTTCTACATTTCTATTGCTCTCCTGTAGTAAAGCCTGCACATCACCTGCTGAAAGGCTATTCAGGCAAAGTTCTGAAGGGCAACCTTGCCTGTGTTGCTGTATGAACCAGGAGAGGAGGGAAGAAAACCTGCATAAAGTGTTGTCATTTGATATTGCCACTGTGTTATTATTATATTGGCACTCTTGCCATTCCAAAAAACATAATGATCGGATTGACATTCTTAATTCATTTATACAACTCCAAAATCACATTCATGAGTTGCAGAGGAAAGGATACTTTGTTGTACAAGTGCAGAGCTCTGCTAACCAGCATAGATAATGTCTATTTTTTGTACGTGTCTTTAATCAGCTGGTCACATTTTGTATTAACATTCCAATGCATTGCTGGATTGGAAATTCCCTCAGTAGAGACAAACCTGATTTCCATTTATGTTGGGGTCCTGTAGCTCAGTGGTTAAAGCATTCGGCTCTCAAGCGAGAAACCAGGGTTCAATTCCCGGTAGGGTGAAACCTTGAGCAAAATTCCTTACTCCACGTTCCTAATAATAATCCCTCAAGGAAAAAAAATTGTCACTTCAATCCATGACTGTTTGTACACTGCTTTATGCAATTGGCTGCCATATTTGGCCCCAAACCATACAGTCAATTCACTTTACAGTATATTCTGTGCAGTGCTTTGAGACATCTAGAATACACTATAGAAAACACTACATCAAATGCCAGGATTATTATTCTTATGTTGCGTTGGCATGGAGTTGGTTAGAGCATTCACCTAACAGGTGAGAGATCCGGGTTTGATTCCCGGCAGGACAAAATGTTGTGCAAGTTTCTTTACTCCACCATGCCTGTTTATCTCGCATAAGTAGGAATCCAGTTTTTAGTCAATTGGCGGACCTCTTTTCCGGGGGTAATAATTCCTTCAAAAGAAATAATAGTAAATTGGTCACTCAATCCATGACTGTTTATTGGACACTGCTATGGGCAATTGGCTGCCGAGTTTCGCCCACAAAATATACAGTCAATTCACTTTACAGTATATTCTGTGAAGCACTTTGAGACATCTCCAAGAGGCGTTATATCAAATACAAGGATTATCATTATTATTGTCAAAATGGCAGTCCAACACAATTTAATGTATCCTACATTTCAAGTATTGGTTTGATGCTTGCTTGTCAAGTTGACAGGAAAAGTGCAGTATGGATAGGATGTAAGATGGTGACATTAGAGGAGTCACTGGATAGCTGCCAGGAAATAGGCTGTTGTTTCTTCCCCTCCAAAATCAAACACACGAAAGCCAATTGTGGCAATCTCACCACTCTCATGTCTGAAATCAGATAACTCAGCACAGACCAGATGTTGTGGATGTCTGTAGATAGCAAATATGAAGGTCAATTTAATATCACCTGGGATAGTTTTTATCCCAAGGAAGTGGTACTTAACAATGCTCTCCTGTATATAGAATTTATCCCTCGCAGGAACCATAGAGATATGAGAATGCTGAAAGAGGAGCTAAACTGAAAATCATTCCCTCCAGCTGGCAAGACAACAAAGGCTGCTGTGTTGCAATTTGATTTTCGTAGTATTTTGTGGCTAGCAATGCAAATTAAATGTAAAGTTTTCAGAACTTTGACGAAGTTCTGCAGATTTTAGCAGAGAGTAAGAAAACAGCCCAAGGCAACACAGCTGAGTGCATTATGCAAATATGAGACAGTCTGAACAGTTCATATGTATTCATTGGCCTGAACCCCAGACAGCACAATGAGAAGGAAGAGATAAATCCATTTCAAGACGAGCTAGAAAAAAAATACCTGAAAGTAGATGGGAGAAAGGCATATCAGAGTACAAAACAAACTTATTGCCGTTAGTGCCGTTATTTCTGCTGACTTACTAACAGAAACCTATGGATGTTGCATGCAGGAATCTTATGAATGAGGCAGCACTGAGCTGAATTGGATCTATTATAGCACTCGGTCTTTAAACGCAGGCCGTTATTCTGTAATCACTGTGGCTCCCACACAAGGCATAAGAATGCGAATTGATGTCTTTCTAAGCAAATTTTTTAAGTTGTTTGAACAGAATGTACTTGAAGCATATTCTATAATTATCATTATCTACAAAGGGATGCATTCATACAGAAGATTGAACTCAAGCCCAGCTGTTTTTACCAGACTCAGCTATATCGGAACTCAAATACTTTTGCCATAATTGTGCCAGAGACAAAAGCATTCAAAATTGCAAGGGTGTTTTAGTAAAGGCATTTAAGCAATAGTGGTGTAAAAATTTTTAAAACAAAAAATTATTTGACCCTGTGACAACAACAACAAATTACATATATATAGCGCGTGTCCATTGGGAGGACATCCTAAGGCATGTAGAAAGTAGATAATAATTAAAAAAAACTAAAAAGGTAATTATGAATATTGTCAATTTTTCACATGAAGGCTTGTTAATTAATAAGAATGTGCACTGATTAGAAATAGAGCCAACACACTCGTTCTCCCTCTCCCACACAGCATTTAATCTCATTGAAGATTAGAAAGGAACATGACTTTATCTATTATACTCTCTCAATCAAGAATTGGCTGAAAGTTAAAGTTTTTATTTTATAAAATTGGAGTGGAGGATATGAATGACAGATTTGATTTGATAATTATCACACTTTGAACCAGTTAGAAAATAGCAGAATTTCAATCAATCATTATAGACTGTTTTGGGGGTACTCTTGAAACCAAAACTGATTTCAGTGCAAAGGCTGGGTCTGATAAATCTTTTCAGAATTGTTCAGCCGCCTTCATGAATACCCACTCAGAAAGAGAACACAATGTGTTTTATCGACTCTGCAGACACAGTCTGAATGTTGATTCACAGGATACCAATTGAATATTCTGTTGTTAGTTGCACAAACATGTCACTCTTTTGAACGGGACAATGAAAATCTTTAGGCGCAAACATCGTACTGAAGCCAGGCGGAAGTTCGTATTGGAAACCAATAGATAATTATTGACTAAAACTTCTTCTGTTTAGTCTATACATTCTTATTCTGTGACTATTGTAAATGATTGCCAGAGCCAGAAGGCATAGCTTGGGAACTGTTGGCCAGGAGACCAGGACAAACTCTTTTCAAATATTGCTATCCTCCAAAACTGGTCGATAGGACCTTGATTTAGCATCTCATCTGTAGCATGCACTTCTGACAATGTAGCACTGTCTCAGTATTGCACCCAAATGTCAACCTGGACAGATATAAGCTCAGAAGTTATTAATCAATGCATTTTTCACACAATGACATATTTGTGATTAATCACCTTAGTAATGAACTGGTGTGAGTTTAACCTCTTCCTCCTGATTCCCCAAGTAAAATATTTCTTGAAGAAAAGAAAATTGCAACGTAAACTAGCCTCAGCCACTGCCCATGATATGACAAGTTGTCATTAAAATAACAGGACAGTCAGAAATTTATATGAACTGGGCAACATGTCTGATAAGAGATTGGCTTCCTCTCACAGTTTGAGAAATGAATCACTTTCAATTATTTTGTTGTAGCTTTACTGTTGATATGACATCGGTTTCATAAGGTACAGCTTTCATTTTTGTCTGATGCTTGTTGTTGGAGATTTCTTCTTTGATTTTTGTTTGCAAATAGCACACACATTAGAGCCAGCTGGCAAAGACCCGTAGATGGGTTAGTGTGGAAGAGACAACTTCATGAAGCTTCTCCTGCTCTTCCCTGGCCTTTCTAACCGTCATGGTTATTATAAATGGTAGATGATAATGGAAACATGCGCATATTCTGTGGCTTGATGGGGAAACCCAATGCGGTAGGAAAATAGAAAAGCACAAGCTTGGGGCCAGATTAGTCACAGAACAGTTCAACTGCCTGTTTCTAAACAGATAATCAAGCCCCGAATCCTCTGTAATGTACTTATGCAGCAGAAAATAGGAATAAAATCCTGTAGCATTTATCTGTCTTTGACTTTCCTGACTCTTTAAGTAGTAGGAGTGTTTCAAGGCCACAACAGATGCTCAGTGAAGAGGAACAAAAACTCTTCCACTTTCAAGTACTGTACAGTGGATATGGTGACTATGTAGCTCATGTAAATATAAGCAGACCAATGTACTGAGAGCTATATTTGCACAGCATGAAGCAAGCTATGTTACTCCGGCTTTCAAGAATCAATTTGCAGAGCTCTCCTTTTGTGGCACCATTCCTTATCATAAGAACAAGGATGCCCCAGTTTTCACTGGGCAGTAATTTGCATCTTCTGCTATTTATAAATGTCTGTGATTGTTCTAAGGTCTTTGAGAAACTTTTCAAGACTACGTCTATTTATTTTGACTCATTCAATGACATACGGGATGTCAGAGTTACAGATTGTTACAACACTGTCTTAATTTGAGACTGCAGCAGACTTAGGACCCATACCAAACTCCGCACCCCATCACCCCAGTCCTGGCTCCCAGGCTCACTGGCTCCTTCAGTTCAGACATGAAACTGTGTGCTCATCTGTGCCTTTTCAGGTGGACAGTAAAGATCCCATAGCACAGTGCCCTGACCAACAATGAAATACTCTAAAATAATTTCATAAAATCATAGAATCTTATGCCACAAAATGAGGCCATTTGGCCCATCAAGTCTGAGCCAGCTCTTTAAAAAGAACAATTTAATCCCACTCCCCAGCTCTCTCCCCATAACCCAAACCCATCCTCCCCAAATAAATGTCTACCTCTCTTTTAAAAGAGAGGCTGTTGGCTGTTTGTGTGACATTGCTGTGCACAACTTGGCTGTCTTGTTCACCTGCAAAACACAGTCACTCCTATTTTGCCACATACAGTAAAAGCCTGTTTATCCGTGACCCGATCAACCATATAACTTCAAACAAATGTTTTTTGTCTTCAGCTGAATATCCGGCATGCGCTTTAACCGGCATTGGCCAGGTCCCGAGGGTGCCGGATAAACGGGCTTTTACTGTATCTTGGGAAAAGTTTTGGGATGACTTCTTGGTGTGAATGTTGCTACACCATATCCAAGGATTATTATTATGAATGCAGAATTGATAGATTTCAATATCCTCACACTCATGTCCAAATAACTTCATGCCATAGTACCTCCCTACCTCTCTGACCTCCTTACACCCCACGATTTTACATGTCCCCTTCATTCAGCTGGCTCTGGCCCTCTGCACATCTCTCATCCCCTCTGCTCCACTATCAGGTTATACTTTAAGCCACTACACCCCAAAACTCTCATCTTCAATCCCTTTGCCTTGTCGCCTCTTTTCCCATTTCACCCCTGAAGACCTTATTGTGCGACCTTGCATATAGTCACCTTCCCTTTCTCCCTGGCTCGGCAGCAGGCTCCGCCACTGTTAAGCACTCTGAGATGCTACCCTGAATGAAGGGTACCATATAAATGCGAGTTGGTGTTTACTTATTGTCCTTTGGACGAAATGACCTTTTACTTTGCTGTAACATTTTATGTAATTTCATGAGTAAGGAAGGAAAAAATCAGTGGTGCTAATGGAAGTTCTTATGTCAAAACATGAATGGGAAAGATCTCTGAAGAAAAGTCAATACAGGAAACTAGGTATGCTATGTAGTGAGTTGTCTGAAAGAACACTAAAACATCTTTGAGTATCGGATGATTATTCATAACGTATCAAACTTTGATCTTGGAGTGTTGGGTATCAAGAGAGTTTGTTGCAGCTTTTTGACAGCAACTAGGTTTGCTGTTCTATCTCTATGTTAGATTGTGAGTCCCTTGGTATGGTATCATTGTAGATTTAAACCACTGGGTACAATTTAACAGCTTGTTAAATCATAAGATACATTACACGTAAGGAAACATCAAACTCACCAGTGTTCTCGAATCCAGAGACACATTGCTCACCTCTGCCACCTCCTCATCTTTCTTAACAGCCTGTTAATGTTGCAATATGTACTGTATTTTACCAAGAGTAGTTCTCGCAGGAATGTATTTCAATGCAGTAACACGTCTCAGCAGTCAGATAGCATCACTAAATGGCTCCAGCTTCAGTGTTCTGGACTTTGATGTCACCTGAACCTCTTTATATATTTCTGTTTTGAAACTTGCTCCTAACTATCTGTCATCTGACACATATGGCATTCAGCTGTTCGCCTACCTATACACAGTTACTCTACCACATAGTAGATTTGTGTGAAGCACTTTGAGATATCACCCTGTGAAAAATGCTACACCAAATGCAAAAACTATTATTATATAACAAAAACAAAAGTTGCTGGGGAAACTCAGCAGGTCAAACAGCATCCATGGAGAAAAGAAAAGGAGGCAACGTTTTGGGTCTACAACCCTTCGAGGGGACTGGGGCTTGTTTGGAGGGAGAGGTTTTTTAAGAACTAAGTTAAAGGGGGGAAGAGGCAGGCCATGGAAGGCAAAGGAGATGAAGAAGACAAAGGAAAAGAAAAAAAGTGTGTATTGACTGATGGGTTGAATATGTGTTAACGGTTTCAGGGGGAGAAACAGCAGGAGGTAGGTTTTAACGAAACTGGGGAGAAGAGGTGTTTAGTGGTGCTAGAATAAACAAAACACCAGAGAGGCAAGGGGTGTCTAGAGTTATGATTGTGATGGGGGGAGTAGGGGGGGGTGGGTGGGGGATGGAGATTCCTATGGCCTGAAATGGCTGAAATCGATGTTGAAACTAGGCCGGTTGTAGTGTCCCCAATAGAAAGATGAGGTGCTTTCGCTGTGAGTCACTGGAACAGCGCAGGAGACCATGGATTGAAAGATCAGCCTCTGAATATGAGCACAAGTTAAAATGGAGGGAGACTGGAAGATCAGGGTTGACGTTCCGTACAGAGCGAAGATGCTCTGCAAATCGGTCTCCCAATCTGCGCTTAGTAAAACCCTTGACGAAGGGTTGTAGACCCGAAACGTTGACTCCTTTCCCTTTCTCCATGGATGCTGTTTGACCTGCTGAGTTTCCCCAGCAACTTTTGTTTTTGTTTCAGATTCCCAACATCTGTAGTATTTTGTGTTTTGTTTAACCATTATTATATGCTGCACTGTCTTTATTTGTTGCCATTAACGTAGCTTTTATTACATGAAAAATTAAGTTAAAAAACAAGGCTGTATTTTGAAACAATTATGGTCTGCACAATGCCGAGGCAGTCATGAATGTTGTGTCAGTCGGCACCGAGAAAGGTTCATGCTAACTCTCATTGAAATGAAACCCGTGAGCTCAGCCAGGGCAGTGCAAGCATTTACTGCCCTCTAGTGTCCTCGCTGCTTCTCATGGGAGATTTGTCCCATGTGGCGTATCAATACTGTACTCTGTAAAAATACATTGTTAATATACAGTGTGATTTTTTAAAAATCTTCACAGATTACAGAGTCACAGCATACATCTCAAACTTAAACAAACTATAACTCTCTATGTGTCCTTATATAATAATAATCCTTGCATTTGATGTAGTGCTTTTCACGTTTTCTAGAAGTCTGAAAGCGCTTCAAATAATATACTGTAAAGTGAATTAATTGTATATTTGTGGGCAAAATGCCACAGCCAATTGCACACAACGGTATCCCACAAACGGTCATGGATTGAAATGACCAATTTTATTATTTTTTTGGAGGGATTATTATTAAGCAGGTGAAGTAAGGAAACTTTCCCAAGGTTTTGCCCTCACATGCCTGGATTTGAACACAGGTCTCACGCTTGTAAGGCGAGTGCTGTAGCCACTGAGCTACAGGACTTATCCGTTGTATGTCGCATAGTGCAGATTTGTACCTTAGAAATTATAACCCTTTTATGTTTTCTAATTTACAGCAGTTTATATGGACATCTGCTTTTTCTCCATTCCATCATGCGTGTCCGAATTATGCCAATTACTTCAGAATCCTAATCTATGCGATTCTCACCATCATTTTATTAACCAGTTTCATTTCACCTGCATATCTTTCTGCCAAACTCCACTGGTTGACAAAGAATTTCTAACACACCCAACTCAGATTTCCTTTGTGTGGCTTTCCTCTGGGAGTGAGTTTTGTGAGTTGTCCATCATTGGGATGTTTCCAGGATTTATGACAAAAGAATAAAGTTGATCCTCAAAATTTCTGTAATTCACATTACTGTATTAGGTTGGATAAAATAGGTTTTCTTTTCTACTCAAACAGTACATCCAATGATTGCCTTCTGCAGTGCTCCCTTAGTGACTTTGCAAAGCAGATATTGAAATGGTGGATGGCAAGATGACAGTATAGATGTCCTTGAATCGATACATAGTCAATGTTACAACACACCATGGAATCCCCAGTCTAAATCAGTAGAACTGCATCCTGGCTACAGGCAATGTTCTCAACACAGAGAACAACAGCGAGAATCCATGCTGTCAATTACAGTTTCTGTTAGGACCATTTCCTGGATGAAAGCACTGTGAAAAACGAAAACTACACTTTTTGTAAATTCTTGTAACATTCAGTGCCCCATTTTCCTTGCAACATTGTTATTTTTACATGGAGTCAATTCAGAAAGGGTATTTCCATTTCCATGTTAACTCCTGACCTGTCAGAATTGCTTGGTTTTGCCTTGTAGTTCAAGACCACAAGATGAAATCTCAGGGGAAAAAAAAGCCTTTCAACTTGGTGGTAAATGCCTCCATGTGTCCTTATTGTTAAACAAAAAAAAACATTCGCTCAGGTTGCATCCGATTTTGAGATGAAAATGCAGATTGCATCAGATCGAGGAGTTAGTGGGTATCAAATATATCAAAGATCCACAAAGGCTGGATTTTTAAGACGTAAGTGTGTGTTACAATGTCTTGTGCACTGGACTGGGCCCTTGAGTGCATCACACACTCACAGTAGTTGCTTGGTCCTGGCGTGCCCTACATGGCATTGCTTACCTTTTTGTTGTACTGAACTATGAGTTTCTGATTCATAAGGAATTCTGTGTAACCCAAGAAAACACATTATGTGCAATTTTGGGTTGGATTCAAATCCCGATACTGTTTACATTTTTGAGCTTTCTCCATTACATCACGCCAAACATACCTGATGATATAATTTAATATTAACACAGGATGTAAAGCTGCAGTATCACTTTTCCAATGACCTTCACGATCTCTGGGCTTTTGTGTAAATTCAGAACTGAGCAGGTATGGAATTCAGGCTGGCTGAAGCCTTAGTGAGAAGAATACTGCATTAATAGTAGTTTATTTTAAAGCCATCATTCCAGGAAATAGTGCACAGTATTTACAACCCAGATTCAAACTAGAATGATCAATTTGGAATCCTGCAGTAACTTGACCTGCATTTCGCAGGGACTTTGCTCGTACATGACTGGATGTAGGTTGCAGCAGTGGGATGCTTCTGTGAGATAGAATTGGTTATTCATTTCATTGCTATTTGAGACATTTCTGTGTGCAAATTGACAGTTGGATTTGGCTACAAAACACACAGCCATTACACTTTACAGTATATCCTGTGAGACGCTTTGAGATTTCCTCTCGACATGAAAGATGCCATATCAAAATTATTATTTACACTTCTGTTCACCAGCAGGAATGAATAATTATGAACACTTATGATTTTTTTTAACCCATTAGTCTCTCTTTAACAGTAGATTATTTAAGTTCATTATTGATCTGCAAAAGACTCAGAACAAATAATGTTGGAGCTGAAAAGAGGCACTGCCTTTAAACATATTGCAGAAAATAATCTCAGAGCTTTCTCATAGTGAACAAAGTATTGAAAAGAGTACTACTTTTATAATCATACCGAGAAACAGTCTGGTGTCATGTACAGTTTGACACAGCATTTCCACTATACAGTACTACAAAGCGTTTGACACCAATTTTACCATCATGTTGCAGTGTTGGAGAAAGAAAATGCCACTATTTGTTAAAGACTGTGTCCCCTTTCGAAGCTCTCTTTTTAAAAAAAATAATAACTTGATCTCATTTCAATGCAGAACTCTGGCTCAGTTCTTGATCAGTAATCATCCACTCAATTGGCAATGTGGTCACTATGCTGTACTGGTGTGCAGCTAATGAAATGTGTGTGTGTGAGGGGAAGAGACTGGGTATGAATGCTACAGTACAGTATTTGGTAAAATAAAATCTGAGGAAAAAAGTGTTTCTGTAGTCAACAGAGTGTTCTCTAAAGTAGTCTACAGAGTATATAATTCTCTATAGTTCATGTGTTACAGGAGTGTTCTCTATTTGTAATCCACTTATTACACAATGTTCCTGAAAGATAGTCCACATTTGCAGCACTGTTGGCAGACAGTGATAACCATAGTTTTCTGGACATGCAACAGACATCCCACTCATAGCACAGAGTATTCTCAGAAATGCCTTTCAGCAGGTTTATTTGCAGGTGTTGGATCTCTTATTGTGGTATATCATTTCAATGGACCATCAGCAAATTGACCCTGTAGCTGGCTGATAAATGCCTTTGACCCACAATGTCAATCACACCCTGTGTAGACTACTTCCATTTAGTTCAATGCTTTACAGACATAATTTCACTGCACATCAGTGCAGCAGCAACAACAGAATCGCACGTGTAGTGCCTTTCACATCAGGAGGATGTCCCAAGGCGCTGGACAGTCATTGTTTCAGACCCGAGCTGGAGTCGTGGACGGGGAGGGTGCGGGGAAAGGGAGGGATTTGGAGTGACCGATGGGACTGTCGAAGAGAGGGATCTTGAGGCAGGCCTTACAGGAGACCAGAGTTGAGGAATGTTGAGGAAGGACAGCATGGAGCACTCGGGTAGATTATCAATGCGCAAGTGACTGTTCACTGTAGGAGTGACATAGACACAATTGCTGCTTATACACAATGGATGAAAGTTTGTTACTGATGTGTGAAATGAACAGTGCCAATAAACTGCTTATTTGTGGTGTTGATACAACAGGCAACACATTTTGAGCGTCATGGAACCCTTGGCACAGAGTGTCTAGTGATTCTGGAGGTTACTTTCCCCAGTTATTGATGAAAGTTATTTTGGTCATTTCGGGACTGCGAGCTCTTCTCTTCTCTTTCGTTGAATCCTGCATTGATTCTGCCCTTTTTTCCTGTGTATGCTGCTTTCTGCTGTGCCGTTCACTGTGTGTTTTGTGGTTGTTCAATACGCTCATCTGCTAACTGTTGCTCTTCTTTCTTGTGTGTTACCTTTGTCTCACTGTTCTGCAGATATAACAACTATGGCAGCAGCTACACCCCATCACGACCTTACTCTGGGCTCAGCGCTACCACCACTCCGACCTCTCGCTATGGGACCTCTAGCTCACCTGCTCCAGAGACTAAACCTGACAGGTTTGTGCAGTTATTCCAATCCCAAACACGTCCTAAAAGTCATTTCAACCCCAAATCAGTTCTCAAAGCCACTATGTGTTTTATTCATTTATTTATTTATTGGTGGGTGGGGGGATTGATGTACGCCTTCAGTCTCTCTCTGCACTCAGCAACGCGTATTTTGTATTATAATGTTTGGCCAAGAAATATCAGGGAGACAGAACTTAATTAAAAATTACTACTTGACAAGTGAGGAAGGAGGATATTAGTGAGTCTGTGAAGCGTTTAACCTGTGGTTCCAATTTTACACAATGGTTTCTTTGTTACCTTCTAACCTAGGCTTAGTGCTGTGTTACATCTCCAGCCCCAAGCCATATCACTTTCCAGTGTCGTCCTGAATTCCCACGGTGCACCACTTTATTGCAAAGAAAATTGTTGTAATTTGTTACCGGCCTTTACACAGGGAGAGCTGAGACATCGTTCTCTTCCTTGTTCAAGGTACAATATTTGCTGCAGAGGAATCTCATCCAATTGCCAAAGTTGTGCTTCAGGGAATGGCTTTCCCTCCCTACACACAAGGAAATTGCCACTGATCATGAGAATCTTGAGAAAATATATAAAACATATTAAATTGAAAGATACGGAATACAGGTTTAAAATCTAGAACGAGTAGCATACTGGTGGGTGAGGGATGGTGGGTGTTGCTTCTCCTTAAGCCTTTTTTATGTTATCATTGTCTCTTCCATGAATAATCAAATCTTCTAAGGGGTGGGCTTTGCAACAATTAATAGTGTGTTTCATTACCATCAAATGCATTCTGAAATGCCACAAAATCTGAGAAATACATATTTCCTAAAGAAATTTTGGTTGAAAACAATATGTCTTTTTAACCCTGTCATTATCAACAGATTTGCAACTGATCCTCCCCACCCTCCCCCCACACATTCCCCCACTTTGGGGAATGGTCTCTCCTATAGGCTTCTCAGAATCAAGAGGACAACTGCAATTCACTGCCACGTTTCGCCCACAAAATATACAGTCGATTCACTTTATAGTAATGTTCTGTGAAGCGCTTCAATATGGCACTATATCAAATGCAAGGATTATTATTTTTAAATGAAAGTCACGATTTTGAATCCCAGATACCAAAATTGTTTTGCAGCTTCAAAAAATGTTCATTTTATAACTATGTGGAGTCCACATAAAGAAAAAATTGACTGCTCAGTGGTTAGACCACATACCCAACAAGCAAGAGAACTGGGTTCAATTCGAAGCAGGGTGAAACCTTGGCCAAGTTTCTTTACTCCACACGCCTAATCATAATTGCTCAAAAAATACTGTAATAAATTGGTCATTTTAATCCACAACTGTTTGTGGGACACTGATGTGCGCAATTGGCTGCTGCGTTTCACCCACATATATACAGTCAATTCACTTCACAGTACATTCTGTGAAGCACTTTGAAATGTGTAGAAGACGTGAAAAGCGCTATGTCAAATGCAAGGATTATTATCATTATTATTGTTATTATTCTCCTCCCATTTTGTTTGAAACACAGCCACGACTCACTGCTGAAGATTTCTATTAGTTTACACTGTGCAGACAGTACACCATCCAGCAAAGCTAACACTTTATTTTTGACCAAACTCAATGAGTGGGACTGCCATGACTATACTGTTTCAGAGACAATGAAAACTACTGCCTAGTCCAGCTGAAGACACAGTGTTTTTTTTGTCAAGTGTTATAACATGGTAAGGCTGACAATGGACAACCAATGAAGAGCGTTAAAGACCCACAGAACTTTACAGGTGGCAAGAAGGTTATTTGCTCCCCCCACCCCACTCCCACTTCGAAGTACGGCTCAAAACATCTCTTTGATCACTCTTCTAGTAATCTCTTCCTCAGATCACACCCAGCTCGGATGGACATCCTGCACAGTCAATGTGCCTTGAGAGATCCTCTTGGCGTGAAATGCAGTACATTTAAAATTGTATTGTATGTGGCTCATTGTGTCTGTGCTGACTCTTTGAAAGAGTAATTCATTCAGTCCCATTTATGCTTATTTACCCCCATACCTCCGGAAATTACCTATTTTTAGATATACAATCATATAGATAGATAGTGCTTTCCAGAAATCAAGTGTGCAGAGATAAACATAGGTATTTTAGATACCTGACGGCAAATGTGTTGGCACACTTACGTCAGTCAAAGTGCATGCAGCCGTCAATTCACTGTATCAGAGCCAATATTCTCAACACTGCTGGTTCATGTTTATTTATAAACTTAGAGATGAAAACCACGTAATCTTAATATTACTGCTCAAGGATTTTGGGCTCTTCTACCTCCTCCACTGTTTTGGAATTGGAATACATGACCTTCACTTCAATCAAAGTCTATTTGTTTCCCCCACCCCCCACCCCTCCATCGCCCCATTTCAATTGAGAGCTTCATATCGTTGCCTTACCCATGCTGGGTTAAAATTGTAAAGTGTCACATAACTTTATGAGTCTTACCCAATGTGGACTGACTTACGTCAGTCCACAAATGCAACCATCACTGCAACTGCCTTCCCCTGTTAAGGGCCTTTGTCTTCAAGAAGAATTACTTGGCAAACACTTCTGTTTGGGAGAGAGAAGAAAGGATTGTGCCTCCTTTTGATGTATTGTTGGATTCCAACACGTTTATTTTGCTTGCTGGTGAACAATCTAAAATGTTTCTGACAAAACATTTTTATGAAGATCTTGCACCCCTGTCTCTTTAATATGAGTTTGTTGTAAATCTACTTGATTGCATTGTCTGTGGCAAAATATGCTCTTACTGAGAGACTTGTGAATATATGCATTTGGAATCCATGCTAACTGGAAATGGGATTTGGAAACATTTCACACTCATACGTGAGTGACATAGATTTGTCTATGTGCCCAGGAAATAATGCAATTTTTGGAGAACATAACATAAATTATCTTTCACCACCGCTTTATCCTCATCTCTCAAGCTATGAGGATAAATAGACTCTCGAGCAACTCTTTCCTCTGGCAGGCGATTCCCAAACTAGGGAACATAACTTTCAAATTAGAGGTTCAAAAGTAGGAACATAATATATTTCTTCACACAAACGATAGAGATATGTACAGTACAATGGAACCATCCCAGGCGATGTGAATACAGAATTAGTTTGATGAAAGAGAACTAAGGGAGAAGAGGTGTGGAAGTGAGATTAAAGTATATTGCCATAGTGGACAGGTAGCAACCTGAATGGTTACAGTTGCACCTATCTTCCCCAAAAGACAGTAACTCATGTTGGAGGATGGTGCCACAGGGTATGAGAAGCTCTCTCGTAGCTTGCCAAATGGGCCATTTCAAGTGTGAGCATAACTCTGACATTCAGTACATTCAGGCTATTGACCAATCTACCATTATAGTCAAACCTCACGAGACTTCCACCTGAGGAACTTCGCAGCAGAAGTTACTGAACAGCCAGGACCTCAATTGAGGTTTTGCTGAGTCCAGCTCTTGCATTCATGCTGAGAACAGTTCACCAGGGATCAAATCGGACACTTTCTTTGTAGGAATGTACGGCTTACCATTTCCCCACTGAGACATGAGGGGAGAACTAAAAGATAATTTGGTAACAGTAAAATTCTATCTAGTCACATCTGTACTCTGATCTACATTGCTTGGACATGTGTCACATACCACTGCAGTAAATGTCAGAAGATATAGCAAGCTGAGGCCAAAACTAATAGTACCGAGGTACATGACTTTAGGAGAGCAAACTCTGGAGCTGGAGAGATTACACGAGAAATAGAATCAGCAAATAAAGGAAAATTGATTTTCTTAAGACAGTCTTAAACATTATGGAAAGAAAATATATTAACATGAGCAGAAAATAAAACATTATGAGCCCAAACCACAATAGCTCAATGATAACTAACTTGTTGGCCAAACAGAAATATTTTAGTAGGTATGGATCACCATGGTGGGGGGGAAACTTAGTGAGTTGTGAAAGTCATATGAAAGACTAGGGTGAATATCTAGGAATACAGTATTAATGCGATAAGAAGGCAGTAGAGAAGGAAACTGCAGATAATAATTATCATCCTTGCATTTAATATAGCACCTGATCACATTATTGAGACGTCTCAAAGCGCTTCACAAAATATACAGTAAAGTGAACTTGACTGTATGTATTGTGGGTGAAAGGCAAGATAACACTTGAGGATCCAAGAATTTTATGAATCTTGTTTCAGTTATGTTAGCAACAGGTGACATGTTAGAAACTTGTACTTTGACCTTTGTTGCATAGATATGTGTCACATAGCACTGCAATAAACGTCACAAGATATACCAGGCTAAGGCCAAAACTAAGAATACAGAATTGCTGAATATCAGCTTTCAGAGAGCAAACCCTCTGAAAGGATTGTGTCACAAACACAATCAGAAAAGCTAATAAAATGAGTCCTTTTAAGGGAAGAATTGTGAAAAGATAGAGAAAATCAGTGATGGCAGGTGAGTGAAATTGATTTTTTCAAATCACTTTCTTTATAAATCAAGACTGCTCAAATTCCAGATCTATGCATTTTGGTTTGGAGAATCTATAACATCAGTGCACATCAGTAAAACATATGTTTTCAACAAACTGGCATTTTTGTACAATTGCCAAATCTAGAAAAAGATTCCTGAGGATTGGAAAGTAGCAAAAATAACCCAATTTACAGTATTTCAAGATATAATAAGGAGCAATACCTGGAAACCAATCCAGTAACTTTAACATTAGTTGTAGGCAAAATCTTCGAAACAATTAGAGATATCTGAACCTTGAAATACACCTAACATTAATCTGGAAGATCATTTTATGTGAGACTGTAATGTAAAAAGAACTTAGAAGCTGGACCTTATTAGGTTTTTCCAGGCAATGATTGGGATCAGCCCTGGTAAAGTATCGACAGTTGTCGGTCATTCGTCTGACTAACCAGCTTGGAGAATCCACTTTGTTTAGCACTTTGTGTAACACTAGCACTGAGCAACACTATCTAGGCTGACACTCCAGTGCAGTGCTGGGAGGTAATGCTGATTGTCGGAGATATCGTGATCCAGATAAGATGTTAAGCTGGGGTTCCGTCTGCCCGTTATAGATATTATGAGCTCTTTGATGCCTCTTCATTTGGCATCTTTCCTGGGTGTTGAATGGAAGGTAGCAGATTCCGCAAGACTCCACTTGTTTCTCAATCCAAGCAGCTGCTCACCTGTCTTTTCAGTAAAACTAGAGCACTTCAAACCACAGTCGAGCCATAGTGCTATTAAAGCTTGGCTATAAAGGTAGCTGCCAAGCCAACTACAGTACATGGTGCCAAGGATAAAGATCAAAAAGGACTTTCTGAAGAACTGGCATATTGTGGTTATTAATGAAGACCTAGGAAAACTGGTGTTCCACATTTTTCGTAATTTGCTGTTGACGTCATCGAATAACACTCGTGAGCCAGGGGGAGAGTACTAAAAATTAGAACCTGCTAAAGCCACTACCAGCACAGCAATAAAAGATCTGCTCTACAGTATAGAGTGTTGGTAGACTCATAAGTCTTTCTCATTTATTTGGAGAAAGGCTTGTTTTGAAGAGTTTAAAGAGCACAGTTTCTTTAATACAGAAAGTTCTTGTTTGCCTGTTCAGGTGGACATTAAAAGCATCATGTGAAAAAGAACTGAGTTCCTCTCATGATCATAGCTAACAGTGGTTATTAATGAAGACCTGAGGAAACTGCTGTTTAAAGTAGTATGCTCTTGGCATCACTGAATTTCAATGTCTTGGGATATTCACCCAGTGTGAAAAACACTATATAATGCACTTGTGTTATTTTAAAATAAGACTCTTATTAATAGGTTGTGTATTACTACATGTTTTTTGTGAGATCCTGTTACATATTTGCCTACAAAAATGGATCGCAACACTTGAGAGTAGTTGCCTATGAAGGACTTTCAGCAGCATTTTGATGTGTTAAGGGGCTTTAGCAGCCAAGACCTGTTTTAAAGTTCTTTCTGTAAACGAGTATTTAGTGTAACAAGGACAGTAATCTCATTGATTCAACTGAATAACAAGGATTATTGGAGCAATATATTTGCTACAAGGGTTGAAATTTGTAGTACGAACAAGTATGGATGATTGGAATCAAGTCTGTTTCTGGAGGTGCCTTGTCCCTCGTGCTTGATAAGGTGATAGAAAGACAGCACGTAAGAAAGTCATTCGGTTCATCAAATGTACATGCTGCTTGATCCTTGGCTGGAAATAACTGCACTAATACTAATTCCCAGCTCTATCCCTACACCCTTTCAACTTGTTCTTCTTCAGATATTTATCCAATTCCCTTTTACTTTTGCTGGGAGGCTTGCAGGAATTCATGGTTTCCAAATCCATAAAAACCTCCATCAATGACGAGAGCTTTGTGTGGGGATCTTCAGCGCACAATGTTATTTCATTGCTTGGTCCACAGGCCAGCGTTGGGTGGTCTTCTGTCCTCATCCTACCGACAACATCAGGAGTCGTTGGCGGCTGAGCGAGAGAAACGACGGCAAGAGAGAGAGGAAAGACTGCAACGGATAGAGCGGGAAGAAAGGAACCGATTCAGGTAAAGCATTGTGAAAGCAAGGATATAGTGGAAGGTAGACAGTAGGAAGGAGGCACAGTGCCTGGAAATGACTTGAGTGTAACCATAACCGCTGCGTATTTTATGAATTTTAAAAAATGGTTTGGAAAATTGGCAGCTAATTTACATTAAGGGGGCATGAGAAAATACAGCCACCGAATTTAGTAGCACAGAATTCATTGTGCTGGTTTTTGAATGAGATCAATGTTAGGCCCAGTTCTCAGATAGGCCACGTGGTGAAGTTATTTCAGGAAAGAGGGAGTACACTCTAAATTTAAAAGAAAAATAGATAAATAAAGCAGGTATGAATCACTGACAGAACTATTGTGTTTTAGGCAACTGCAGCTGACCAATTTCAGGTTTTCCCTGAAAAAGTGGTTGTCAGAGGAAAACTTGTACGACTCCCATAAGTGTGTAGAAATTGGAACAACGGAGCTGTTTGCAATAGACCAGCAGGTTGATTAGTTAAAAGTCAATGAAAATGTTACCAATATTAAGATTAGCCGGGGTGTCCATGTGCAGTATTTTCCTGTCTGTTTTACATAAGTACTATTTGTAAAGAACTCAAGAATCCAAATAAGTTGGCATTACATCAGGAGCTCTTCAATATAATGCTAATGTTACAGAAAGGTCCAGTGCTTCTTTTGTGCGAGCATTTGGCTGAGATAACTTGTTGGAACCGAAGACCTTCCAGTAATTTTGCATCCCTCGAGGATGATAAAGATACTCCGAGCCGTTACCTGTATCATTACTTGGAGGATTTACAATGCAAGAGTAGCCTGCTGTTTTAAGTACAAAGCTGGCAGTGGTGTAAAGAAGGAGTCATTCCTTGTGTGAATATCCATGTGTACACGTGGACAATTATCCTGTTAAGGTCACGCATTTCTAAATGTTAAAAGTCTCAACAGCGACACCACGCTCAGATTCTGAATAATTTTGAGTAAATTCTTAGAGAAGTTCCGAACCAAATTGAGAATTTCCAGTGTGCCGGCTTTATTGTCTGTTCCAGTAGGTTACGCTGCTCGTTTGACGACAGTTCTTTCTCTTTCCTATCTTCTAGTCGGGGCTACATTGAAAAAAGAGAAGAACAGAGATTGGCAAGAGAAGAAAGGTTTGCATTTGTGTGTATTTTTTTTCCAAAAAATGAAATGCTTTTATTGTCAAGTTTGTCAGAGGTGTAAACACTCTTTTTTTTATTTGGAAAGGGAATACATTTTGTTTTAGAGGTTGGCTTTATAAAATCTTAATTGCATTTTTACTTTGTGACTGGTTCCAGCACTGACTTTGGGAGATGTTTGTGTGATTTTGTAAGCCTGGGATGGTCGCATCTTGTTCCCATCTCTCATAGTAGTGACAGGTCTACTTTCCCCTGTCACCATTGGCAACGCAGCAGCTTCCTCACATGATGGTGACAATAACAACAAAATTACATTCACAGAGCGCCTTTCACATCGGGAGGACAGGCTAAGTACTGGCATCACCACATAAAGCTATTTTACTTCTGGTTGTCTTATTTATGGTATTTCTTCATAAGCTTCCTGGATAAGAAATCACATCATTATTCCTATCGACCTGTGGTCACTCCATTCGGGAAGCAGACTGGTTTGAACTGAGTTCCCAAGTATTGGCATCAGTTGCATGACTCAAGATTCCTTATTAAGGAATCCTATTAAAAGCAATCCCACAAATATAAATAGATCGCTTTGCTCAGAAAGGTATTGTTCTGAAGTATCATTACAGTCCAGGATTAGCACATCCCAGTACAAGAACAAAGTGATCACCTACTCAAACCATCTGCTCACTCTTAAATCAGCATCCCAGATAGCGCCTCACCCATGTGTCAACAGTGATAGAATACAAAATAATATTAGTAAAGCGCTGAACAACAGATTGTGAATTAAACCAAATGACCACTATTTGGAGAAAGATGTATTTGATTTTGTCAGGAAATTGATTTGTTCATCAATGCGATGAGGGTCATCCGTGATGGAGATCAGAAATGTTGTCCACTTTTGTCCCCCAGCATCATTCATCACACTCCGATCTCAGGTATACAGAGCAGTTTCCTCTATTCTGCCCCGACAATCATCAAACATTTTACAGTTCATGAGGAGCTCTTTTCGCCTATCTACAGCCATCCATCCACTCTTAATCCTTTTCTCTGCACATTCTCAATCACCATAATTTTTTGTTTTGGTGGGGGGAGGGGGTTGCTATTTGGGTATCAGTATTATGAGTGAACTTATAGTTTAGTGCCAATGTGTTGTGTGCTAAGGGCATGCCTGTCACGAACTGGGGTCGAGACTTGAAATGGGAAATTTCAACAGAGAACGAAGCTGTTCGATTCACAGGACATTGCAACTACTGTAAATATATTGCCCTATAATACCGTAGTAGTTCCAGTGAAGACCATTAAAACTCAAATTAACTTAGGAGCTTTGCAAGTGACAAAGAGATGAGACTTCCATTTCATCAGTCAAAGCCGCATTTTGATCTCGGCACCAGAATCTAAAGCGCAGACTCTCTGTGGCACCCACATTTCTTGGATATAAATGTAATTCTGTGGTGGAGTTTTCAATTCTGTCGATTATAGCTAGTCTGGTTTTGTGGTTGCTTTTATGTGATGGTGGAAGCACATACTTGCAGTCAGTTCCACACGAATGACTGTTGGGGGAAAAAAAAATAGATACAACTAAATCTGAAAACGTCTTTGGAGGAGCCCGAACTAAGAGTTATTTGAGCGCTAATGTTTTAAGTATGAGGAGTATGATTGGTAGCAGGCAGTAACAAACAGTTCAGGAGCACTATCCATGCAAATGCAAACCAGATGTATTTTTCCTTTCCTGAGCAGTCTTTGATGAACAAAGCCAATGTGACGTAGAGTCGCATACCACTGGAATAAACGCAGGTTCAGGGAGGCAAGAAAATGTTTAGAAGGTGGTGAAAGCTTGTGTGTTCATGTCGTACTGAAACGCAGGGAAAAACTTCTCCAGCTAAATGTCTGGGAGGAACTATTAGCAGGTTTCAACCTCTTGTAGTCTTTGTGCAGATAATCTCTGGATGTGACCAGTTTAGATGTACTTTGCCCTCCTTCATCTTTCTCAAGGTTAGTTCTGAGTTCAGCCGAGAAGGGGTTTGCTGTGACAGAGTAACAGGCTCGGGGATGCGTGCAGAAAGCTGCGGCGTCATCGAGCATTGGCAGCTGAGCCTCTTATCGGCTTCTTTTCAGATACAAGACCGTGGAGAAGATCGCAGCGGAGGAGTACGAAAAGGAAGTGAAGAACAGGGCTCCCCGAGTTCGCAGTGACCTGTCCTTGAGCCTGAGTTCCCCGGTAGCCCCATCGACCCAGGTTCCAAGGTCCCTGACTCCCTCATCTACAGAGTCAAAGGAGGAGCCACAGACACTGTCAGCCACATGCGATTCACCGCAGCCTGTTGAATGTGAGTATTGGTGGGGGGTGGGGGGGGGGGGATGGGGGGTGCTGGAGGGTGGAGTCTACTTGATTCATGGCCTGGGTTCGTGTTTAAATAGTTTTGCAGCTATTATTCAGATGATGTTGAACATGTGTCTAGAGTAAAAAATAATATAAGATTATCAATAATAATCTTTGTGTTTGATGCAGAGCCTTATCACGTTGTTGAGTGTCCTCAGAGCGCTTCACAGACTATACTGTAAAGTGAATCGACTGTACATTTTGTGGGCGAGACTATTTGCATTTAACACGTTCACTGTCAGTGCACAAAGTAGAACTGCACTGTGAAATTACAATCCGGTCACTGAAGTACAGGTTGAGCACTCAGAGTCCATTGGGACTTAAAATGTTGTGTTCATAAACCAACATTCATAAAAGTGTTAATTTTTTTTTTCGTGCATCATTTCAGTCAAGAAACAACATTGTTTTAAACAACATTTGCTTCAAACCACAACCTGCTTGCATTTATACCGCACCCTTCACGTAGGACAGTGTTTCGGAACACTTACAGCCAGAAAAAAGATCACAAAACAAAACCCTGGCTTCAAAGCAGCCTGTGCTAGTGTACATTTCATAATTTATTTGCGGTGCAGCAAAACTATTGCAGAGCGGTGTAATTGCAATCCATAAACCAGAAATGACAATTGCCTAAATCCATGGGCAGGCTGCAAAATGCCTCAAATTCAACTCCGCTTTTGCCATTTTGATTTTCAATATCTTCATCACTTTTTTCTTTTCTTATCATTTTTAATGCTTTTTTAGTCATTTCCCCTCGTACAAGGTATGATTCCACAAGTGTTGGAAATCTTACAGTACCTCTCCCAAGTGACTTATTGTTAACGTGTCAGCTTTGAGAGCAAGTGGTGACGAGTGAATTTACCACAGAAGGGAATCACAGCCAAATCAGATCCTATCCTCATCCAAAGTTCACATATGTGCCCCAACACTTCCCCCTACTGATATCAGCTAACTTTAGACAAACTGGTTTTAAACTAGCAACCCCTGGGTCTGTATAGGCAAGAGCACTTGGTAGGGTGTTTACTCACTTCACCAGTGGGAGAGCTCATGCGATGTAAGGGTACCAATGCAACTGTTTCTTTAAATAGCATGTTTATCATTAATGGCTCTGAACTGCCCGTTTCCCACGTGAAAAGCGATATATAGATGCATTGTTGTTGTTTAACTGCTCTTGCCTTAAACAGGCACAACTCTGATAAGGATTGAGTGAAACGGTTGTGTATGGCCATTGGCACATTTGTACATGTTGTGTATTCGCTTAAAACAAACTTTTTTTAAAAAAAAAACTAGCAGTCTAATTGGTGAAGTACTGGTAAAATAGTGGGCCACATCTTATAGTTTGAGTTTTTGTTTTCATGTACAGTATATAAACAAACAGGATTCAAGTTATGTTATGTTGAATTTCCCACAATGGAAACTGTTTTTACCCCTTGGCCTCTTTTCTGAAATTGAATTATGGAGACTGGACCGGGGCTTTATTATAGGTTTCTTTATTCATGGTTATTGATCTTTTAATTGAGCGGGATGTTTTTCCTGATCGTATTGGCGAGCTCTGTGATGAATTGAATGTAAGTTGTGATATAAGGAGTTGGTCAGAAGTATAACTGGGCATCCTATGGCATGTAGTGTAACCCGTCTTGTAATTGATTATCTTGTGTAATGAATGAATATTGACCCAATCACAAAGCTGTTGTATGGTCTGTTTCTGTAGCTGCAAAGTAACATGTTAAATAGGAGATGAATGAGGACATTTGAGAATGGCAAATATTCATAGGAAGGCCTTTTAGGTACCTGAAGTAGGTTACAGTGTCTAGTTGAAACTTGAACCTCCACTTCACCCCCTGCTGCTCCACCTCCTCAGAATTCTCCTCCCTCCTCTCCTCTCTCAACCTCTCCCTCCACATCCACTCCGCCACCCACGTTTACGGCCACCCGCTTGACCTGGTGATCACCTGGGGTATCAGAGTCTCGGATGTCACCATCTCTGACAAGGCCATCTCCGACCACCACTTAATCTCTTTCAACTCCTCTAACCCTCTCCCCTCTACCCCCAAACGTACTACCATCTTCTACCGCCCATGGAAGAAGATCCCGCCACAAACTCTCTCCGCTGCCTTGGAGTCCTCCAAACTCCTCTCCATTTGGCCCACCTCCTGCACTAACCCATCCTCCGCACTCACACTCCTCCACAACACCCTCTCCGCCACATTAAACACTCTTGCCCACCTTGCCTCCCGAACTGCCTCCTACTCCCGCACCTCACCCTGGTTCACCACCCACCTCCGTTCCCTCAAGGGCCAGGTGCGGGCCGCTGAACGCACCTGGCTCAAATTCGGCCTCATGGTCCACCGGCATATGTGGCTGGATCTCACATCCTCCTATCACTCCGCCCTATCCGCCAAATTGTCCTTCTCCTCCAAGATAATCCTGGAGGCGAAGGACAACCCCCGGCTTCTTTTCTCCACCACCAACCATCTCCTCCATCCACCCCGCTTCGCCTCGCAGATCCTCTCCTCAAACTCCAGCGAGGAGATGCTGGATTTCCTCGTGACCAAAATCGAGGGAATCCGCTCTGCGGTCATTGTCCCCCCAACTTTCACCCCCCTCCCCACCTCCCCCCCACACCCCATCTCCTACACACCCCTCCTTCCACAGCTTCGACCCCGTCTCCCCATCCTCCGTCTTTGAGACCATCCCCTCAATGAGGCTCACCACCTGCTCCCTAGATCCCATCCCCACCCCTCTCCTCACCACTCAGCTCCACCTTCTAGCCCCTCTAATCACTGACACTATCAACCTGTTCCTCTCATCTGGGACTGTACCCACTGCCTTCAAAACCGCCACCATCACCCCCATCCTAAAAAAGCCTTCCCTCGATGCGTCGCAGCTATCCAGCTACCGGCCAATCTCCAACCTCCCCTTCCTTTCCAAGGTACTTGAAAGAGTGGTTGCCTCCCAGCTCTGCTCTTTCCTCACACATCACTCACTCCTCGAACCCCTCCAATCGGGTTTCCGTGCCTCCCACAGCACGGAAACTGCCCTGGTCAAGGTCACAAATGACATCCTGACCACCTGTGACCAGGGCTCCCTCTGCCTCCTTGTCCTCCTCGACCACTGCCTTCGATACTGTGGACCATGCTATCCTCCTCCACCGCCTCTCCTCCCTCCTCAACCTGCAAGGATCTGTCCTCGAATGGTTCCGATCCTATCTCTCCCACCACCTTCACTTCATCGCTTCTAACGGTTTCTCCTCCAGCCCCCGCACAGTCACATGCGGCATTCCCCAGGGCTCTGTCCTTGGGCCGCTGCTATTCACCATCTACACTCTCCCCCTGGGCGACATCATCTGCAAACATGGGGTAAATTTCCACATGTACACGGATGACACCCAACTCTACCTATCTACATCAACCCTTGATTTCAGGACCACTGGCATTCTGACTGCATGTCTGTCCGACATGGAGTCCTGGACGAGGGCAAATTTCCTACAACTCAACGTCAACAGGACGGAAGCCCTCCTGATTGGCTCACGTCAGCGCCTCCGCACCTCAGGCGCTGACAACATCAGTGGTCAAGGCCGCTCTCTCCAACTCTCAAAGCCAATCAGGAATCTGGGCATCTTGTTCAACCCCAAGCTATCCTTCCTCCCCCACATCCGCTCCATGAGCGGCACAGCCTTCCATCACCTCCATAACATTGCCAGACTCCGCCACAACCTCACCACACCACGCTGCCGCAACCCTCGTTCACGCCTTTACCACTTCCAGGCTCGACTATGGGAACTCTCTCCTTATCAGCTTCCCAGCTCTTCCCTTCACAGGCTGCAGATCATTCAGAACTCTGCAGCTCGTGTACTCACCTGTACCAGGCTTCGCGACCACATCACTCCCACCCTCGCCCGTCTCCACTGGCTCCCCGTCACTCAGAGGATCGAATTCAAGATCCTTGTCCTCACTTCAATGCCATTCACGGCCTTGCCCCCGGCTATCTCTCTGACCTACTGTCTCCCTACCAGCCTACCTGCACCCTCCATTTAGCAGACTCAGGCCTGCTCTGTGTCCACCGCCCTAACCGCCCAACCATCGGCGGCCGGGCTTTCAGCCTCTCTGCTCCCACACTGTGGAACTCCATCCCGAAGCCCCTCCGCCTTGCTTCCTGCCCTTCTTCCTTCAAGGCCGGTCTCAAGACATTCCTTTTTGACCACGCCTTCAGCTGACCCACTAACTCTTCCCCCTCTCCCACTCTCCTTCAACTTCCCCCTACTTCAACCCTCCCCTACCCCCCACCACTCGGATCCCGACCAGACTGTTGAGCGCTTTGGGACGTCCTCCCAATGTGAAAAGCGCTATATAAATGCAATTTTGTTATTGTTGTTGTTGTAACCATCAAGATTTTGTCACCTCCAGGAAACAAAATACGTACTGTGTAATGTATTTCCTGAGATATACAATATTCAGTGAGATTCATGAGTTAGAAGCAAATGGAAGGGTAAGGAAGTGACTAAAGAGTTATAGAGACTGGTGGAATTAAAATGCTCATATGGACTAGTTAGATCAAATGGCCTGTGCATTCTATGCAAACGTAAAATGTGTTTCATGGGTTTTACCTCTATGCTAAGGCAGGGCAGGGCACTGCATTTGGTTTAGAAATTGCTGTATATGGTAATGGAAAATTATTGGGTTAATATTTTGGAAGGAAGGTGGTCAACTGGCCTTAATCATCCAAATCTCCCTTTGATGTAACAATAATAATAATTATCCTTACATTTAATATAGCAGCTTTCATATCAGGAGGATGTCTGAAAAAGCTTCACAAAGATTTACTGTGAAATGTAGTGACTGTCTTTTGGAGACACACATGGAAGTCACGTTGCACGCAGCAATGTCAGACATGAAGTGAAAAAACAATTTAATCTGTGAGATTGTCAACCAGAACACCAGGAGAAACTCTCTTATTTTAGTGCTGTGAGTTCTGTAACATTCACCTGAACAGAGTGATAAAACCTTTGTTTAATGTCTCATTACTGTATTGGAGTGCTCGCCTAGACTGTATATGAGTCCAAGTTCTGGGGTTTAAACCAAACATATTTTAACTAAGGCAAGATGTTACCGACTGAGCCAGGCTGACACGTGATGATCACAGGTCTCAATTTTCATGCAATGAGTCTTTCAATATTCCAACTCATCTCTATTCTCGCAGTTGCTCTGACAAATATCATTTCCTCATCAAAATTTATCTTGAAGCATTCATATAATAATAATAATCCTTGCATTTGATATATTGCCTTATTACATCTTAAAAACGTTTCAAAGTACTTCACACAATATTGTGTAAATTTAATTGACTGTATATTTTGTGGGTGAAATGCAGCACCTACCTGTGCCCAGCAGTACTTGGTAAACAAATTATGTTTGTAAGGAGTAAGATTGTGTGAAGTAACTTAGGTTATGCCCCATCTGTGAATCAAACCTGGGTCGTCTCACTTACGTGGCAAGCGCACTAACCACTGAGCTATAGGACTCCATTGTCTCCGTTAGAGATTAATTGACCTCTCATCTCATTGTTGTTTGCAGGAAGTTTACGAATGAAGCTTTGCCAAAGTAACTTCATTAACCTTCATTTGAATTATTTTTGAAAATTTTCAAATCACTGCTTAGAAATCCCTTCCTCCCCGTGGCTGGGACAATATATATATCAAATGGAAAGATGATGATAATGAAATACATTTCATTATTGTTAAATAAATCTTTCTATTGTGAAATCCACTTTATAAAAACAGTGAAACAGAGTGCTATTTTTAGCCATTGTACCACATTAGTCACTAATCTGCCAATGTTAGCAGAAACCTGATACATATGACACATTAGTTCGAGCTAGTGGGGGAGTTTGGCAGAGATTACTCAAAAGGACTGACCTTCGAGTTGAGAGTTGGAGACTCAACTGGTCTCCAGATACAAGCCCACCTGGGTGGGGAAGCACTGGTTGCCAGGTGTTTATGAAAGTTTCCTATCCACTTTATTGTAGAAAAAATAATAATTTACACCGTAAAATCTCTGCTGCGTTCCTGAAAATATTTTATAGCACTTGGAGTCGTTGGAAAGCAGAATTTGCCAGTTCCTGCAAATCAATGCAGTGAGAGTTCATCTGTGTGCCATAAAATATGACAGGCCTCGGTTTGAAAAATAGCACCAGTGAATCCCCAGATATTGCAGTCTGAGGGACGGCATATTGAAAAGGTTCTATTGCTACATGTTTTGTAACTATTGGGGGAGGGTGCAAAAAGCAGGGGAAGGGCATTGCCTGTTAACGCTTAATTCTCGCAAGTCAAACAATACTGGACAGGGTCCTGCATGCTATTGTGGGACACTAACCCAGGATGATTTATTTTCCCCCCTTTGAGGGAAGCATATTTGCCTTTGGAATTCTGAATAATAACTGCAAAAATACAGAGGCTGAAAATATATCATCTGCTAGGGTGACATTTGCAAAATGTCCTAACCTTGGCCAAACAGTTTCTGGCAGCCGTCAATTGTGGGGAATGGCCATTTTTTTCCAAATGCCTTAACTCTTCAAGGACTACATTAGTGTCTTAATAATTTAAAAAAACTGTCACAAGGTCATATTCTGTTTAAATTCTTCCCAGTTTAATGCAAGTGGCTGATTGTTTTTGCTTATTTTGGCAATCTTGTTTTATAAGACTCAATATTAGCATTTTACTCTAAAATCACAACTCCCAGCTTAACTGTCCAGCGCTTCAGGACATCCTCTTGATGTAGTGAAAGGCACTACACAAATGTTGTTGTTGTAAATTCAATTATCCAGATGTTATACAAAAGAAGCATGACCTGTGTTCTGTGAGGTGAAGGGTTAAAGAAATGTCTATTCTTTTTGGAGCCAAGGAAATTATGCTTTAACCTTGTTTGGACAGGAGCTGTAAACAGTTGGATCTAAACTATGGGAGCCACGAAAGGATTTGTAAATAGCGAATCCCGGATATGTTGCTGCCAAACCTCTGGAACTCTGCATGGGCGCCAACTTCAGGAAAATAATCGGCATCTGAGTGGGGTTCCAAAGTTGTGGTCACAACACATACGAGATTCTGCTTGCTGCAAAATTGTTTGGCAAATTAAGTAAGCTTCGCAGAAGTGTTGCATAAAGTATCTAAACAGTAAACATAAGGGATTTAAACAGAGCACAAGAGTGATTTAGGCAAGACACATAGCTGTGGCTAATCGTCAATGGAGCAACAAAGGGAAAGTGTGTGTAGACATGGTTCTCAGATTGTCCCTTTGGACATTGGTTCACAGGTTTCTACAGGGAAGCACAGATTGAGAGACATATCAACTCATTGCATGCAGAAAAGTCAACAGCAGATTTCTTATTAACACAAGTGAACCCTCTTCGAGTGATTAGAAATACAGCTTCCAAATTTGTGGCTTTCTTGTGGAAGTATGGCACTTCCTGAGTTTGAATTTGAAAGTGGTTGGTCACTGGGAGTCCTCTGTCAGACACCAATATAACGTCTAGTTTCACGTGTCCCCACTATCACTTGGGTGGTCTACAAAACCATGGTTAAGTTGGGAGGACATTCTTTGAAACTCACTGGTAGCTTCTGGAAACTGATTAAAGATTGGCATCAAGACTGAGGGTGAACCTCCAGTTATGCCAGATCAGATACTAGAGAGAGAGAGAGAGATAGAGAGATAAGCTGAGCTCAGTCTGTACCACTGTACCAGTGCTTCAGACTCGTATTAAGGAGAACACAAGCTCCGTGGCAATTTGCTTCAGCACCTCTCTGAGTAAACCTGACAAATTGGTGCTGAATTACAAGAACAACAACTTGCACTTCTGTTATACGTTTTCACGTGGGAGGAACAGAGGGATCGATGTGTTTTATGAGAATCACCGAGATGAAGAGAGGAAAGGGAATTGGAGGGTTTAATGAGGCGGTCAAAGAAAGCGATTTATAAGAATTCTGAAGCAGAGACAGAAAGCAAAACACTGTGACATTCTGGGAGTGTTCCAGAGAGCAGAGACATAGTAACAGAAGGCTTTCTCACCTATAGTGGGGCCAAGGAAGCAGGAATGAGCGCTCACTTAGATTTACAAATGAGCCATCCTAATGTCCATGTGATGCCCACTCTTTTTATGCTGGATTGTTGCAGTGAGGAGACATTCCCTAGCAGTAAGTAGGAACATGGTTATTAGCCAATTGCCGGATCGCTTTTCCAGACTTGATAATTCCTTTAAGAAAATAACAATAATAGATTGGTCATTTTAATCCATGGCTGTTTGCTGGACACTGCTGTGCGCCATTGGCTGCCGCGTTTCGCCCACAGTAGTCTGCAGTCAATTCACTTTATAGTATATTCTGTGAAGTGCTTTGAGATGTCTAGAAGACGTGAAAAGCACTAGATCAAATGCAAGGATTATTATTTGTATTATTATTATTACTACTTTTCCACCACCCAAGTGCTGGATTTAAACCTAAATCTCAGGTCTGAAAAAACAATGTGCTTGACGAACTGAGGAACCCGGTCGGTCCACATCAGACAGTTCAGCTCAGAAATGAAACCGAAAAATGGCAATTCATGGAAATCTGAAACATAAACAAAAAAACTCAGTAAGTCAGTCAACAACTGAAAGAACAAAAATAAATCAGCATTTCAGGCAGGGCCTTGTGCTGGTGCTGATTGACACGCTGTGAATTTCTGTTTTTATTCCCATCCGAAATTACTTTTATTTATAATATATTGTATTTAAGATTTACTGTCCTAACAAAATATTTTCATAGTGTATTTTAGTGCATTCGCAGTATATTTAACCTGGTATGCTCTATAGTGTATTTTATTAGCAGTGGTTCCTGATCCCCCATCAAACCAGCTAAATCCATCACATTGTTCACCCAAAACAGCTGCTGAAGGCTTGCCAGAGGTTATTGATTTCATTCATTATTTTCTCCTTGTTTAAATTGTTCTCCTTCTTCCTTATCCCTGCACTCCCATGGGTGCCATCTATCCCCAGATGACCCCTCATAGGGAAGGATGTAAAATGCTACTGCTCAGCATGCCCCGGTATTGCCTTACAGTTACACACTGGCGGAGCACAGAGCCAAAATATATCATGTTTGCAGTGAAGTGGCCACACAAGGGGGAATATGATGAAAATGGTGGCCAAGGAAACTTGTGTAAATGCAAAATAAAACAGAAACAACCAGCAGGCGCCTCCTCTCAAAAGAACATTAATCGGCGTGTCGGCTGTGAACTATTTTGCTTTCAAAGAAGGTTTCGACAGGCTCACATTTTTTACATGTGCTTTAGGTCTGTAACATGTTTGACATAAAATAATAATAATCACTGGGAAATCCTTTCCAGTGAAGTAACTGCATTTTTAGCAAACGCTATAGGCAATTTGTACACAGCAATTTGATACAAACAGTCATGAAGTGAATGATTATTTTATTTGCAGCATTGCAGGTTCTGCAAGATTTTGGATGAGATCATTAAAATCTACTATAACAGGCAGATGTGACCTTGTTTTAATGTCTCATTTGAAATACCTCTGACAAAACAGGATTCCCCCAGTACTTCACTGGAGTGTCTTCTTAGATATTGACCTCAGGAGGTGAACAATTAAGTTCATGATCCATCAAGCCTGCATCTTTGTCATTCCACTTAAATCCTCTCCTTCTCTCTTGCTTGGCATCCAACTGCTACACTGTGAAGTACTCTGAGGTGTTATCTGCCCTTCATGAATAGCACTGTATTGAGGAAAGTTGCTAATGTATGTTGCTGTGGTCTCCAAACGCCAATTAGCTCCTGGGGAAATGTTTACAAAAATACTCCCTGCTCACCATAGGTAATCAATTTAAAACTCCTGCAAAATGATACCCCCGCAGATAATTTCCTTGTCTGTTTTAACATTCCTCCCACTCCCACCCCCCTACCCCATCTATTCCTCATCCCCTAAATTAGGTAATACTGAATCTATTGGGCCTGTGGATAATTTGTTTATCGCAATCCGCATCTATCTCTATAACCTCTTATGCCTTCCAGTACCAAGCCTCCCTTACCCAATACTTTCTGAAAGACTTGTAACTCAGAACTGATTACTTTTTCACAATCTCTAATTTCCTTCTAATCTTCCATGTGGTCAGTCTGGTTCAGGTGGTGGCACTCTCACCTCCAAATTCAAAGGTTTTTGTTTCAAGCCCCATGGCGGGACTTGGAAGATGACCGAAGTCAAGGTCTTAAGATGGACCTTGAAGGAGGCAAGGGAGGGGGTGACAATGAAGGCTGAGGGATAGGGGTTCAGAAGGTAGGGGTAAAAATGCTGAAGGCCTGACAATTCAATGTGGGGAGGGCAGGGTGAGGGACTTGAAGCAGACCTGTGCCTGCTAAGCAAAGGAAGTGTGCGTGTTGCAGGGGTAGGTTAGGGCCAGACCATAGAGGGCTTTAAAAGTGAGGATGAGGATCTTGAACTTGATCCTCTTGGGGATGGCAGACATGGCAGAATAGGGATGAAAGGCTCTTGAAGCTTGGAATAGGAGAGGACACAAAGTTCTGAATAATCTGCAATAACCTTGGTAGATAGATGTGCTACAGAGGGATAGATGATCAATGGTCATTTATGTGAAACTTAGGTATACCAATGAGAAAGTTCAAACCGTAATCTGTAGAGCAAGCAAATCTCAGCCAGGGAGACTTTCCACAGCCCTTAACACAGTTACTGGAGTGCCAGAGAGTAGAGCTTCCCATGTTGTTTTATGTCTAGCGCTTGGGAATGATGTGTTTTCTTTGCAGAATGGGCTGTACGTGAGGCAGACCGCGTGTCTGCACTGGCTCAGAGAAATAATCTGGTTTCACTTAAGTCTGAAATTAATGTAAGCAATTTCATGTACTGTATGTATAGATCAGGTTTAAAAAATAGATCGATTTAAGCACTGACCCTCACACATAATTACCTGATGGAGAGATTAATACATTGCACTGGTAGCCATTCATGCCAGAGACTTCCACTCTCTTGAGGTGTAAGGAGAGGTTGGAATGGCTCGCATCTACTAGGGACAGATGTCCTGGTGGCACATTTCCTGAGTTCCAGCTGCTGGTGTGTACCAAAGAACACAAAGCCTCTGTGTTCAGTTCTCCTACGATTTACAAAAATCACTTGCCTATATGGTAAGATCATTATTCCTCTTGCTGTGCAATGTTTCCCTAAGCAATTAACTGACTTGCTGTAGTCATTCTTAATGCCTTTGGAGATATCAAAAGAGATATGCCCTCTGCCCCCTTTCCTCTTCTGCTCTGTTGCAATATAACATTAAAACTATTAAACCTTCTCTTTCAAGAATAACAGCCTTCCTGTAAAATTCTCCTCAGTGATAAATCAGGGAAATACAGAATAATGAAAAGGCAGGGAGAGCTGGGATACTGTGGGACAGTCAATTAGCTCAGGGGGACACAGTCTACACAGTGGCATATATTTGGAGGCCTGAGGCTTAAATCCTTCCTCCGTTATTGTTTATGTATGCAGTACAGTGCATTTTTAAATGTAATTTATAGTGGTTCTTAATTCCTGGTACTCACTGATGTTCAATGTGGATCTTTGACAATGACAAGGTAATGTACCTGCTACGAGCAGTGCACTGTAAAGCAATTACACAATATGATCAAATAATTGATTTGTATAGATTTGCATTGCTAGGTTATCTTGGTTCTTGGCATATCTCAAGAACCACTTCTTTGACCACGTCTACTCCCCTCCTACCTCTTCCACCTCTCCTTCTCTCCTTCCCCTTTCCCCTACTCCAACTCTTCCCCCCCGTGCTCGGGTCCCGACCTTACTGTTCAGCGCTTTGGGACGTCCTCCCGACATGAAAGGCGTTCTATAAATATAATTTTGTTATTGTTGTTGTCTTCAGTCATCCTCCTACCTCTACTTTCCCTGTACTCTACTGCTCCTGATCCCAACCTGCTGCTCGAGTTAAAATTCCCTGACTGTCTAGTGCCTCGGGATGTCCCCCTCCAGTGAGAAAGGCGCCACACAAATGTAATTTGTTGTTGACTTTATTTTGGTTTAGAGCAACAATAATAATCTTTGCATTTGATATAACACCTTACCACGACACATGAAAGAACTTCACAGAATGTATTGCAAAGTTGATTGACTGTTTATTTTGTGAGCAAAAAGTGTACAAAGACAAAATACTAAACTTATGCAAATGTGAAATTTTTATTGTCAATAAATGTGCAGAATAATTGACTTCCAATTGTCACAATCTGAATGTCAATTGATTTGAGTCTAAAAAGTCCAAAGTTTTCATATTACAATGGGGTCAGAAGGTTCCTTATTTAAACCTGCCTGAATGATTGGAATCAGAAATGATCACATTTTCAAAGTGTTGCATGCGATAAAAGCCATTTGCTGCATGCCAGTCGGCATTCCAAAGCTAGAGAACGGGGAATGGGCGCTGATCTGGATTGGCAATTTATCGTTGGCCATGGAGAAGTCACAGAGCAATCCTCTTGGGAAGAGGTAGTGCAACTCATGATAATGTTACCATTACAAACAGACAAAATAGTGGGATTTTCACCTGTTCCAATTTTGGCAAAATGGTGTTGCTGAACTTATCGTGACTGTAAGTTTTTACGGGCGAAACGCGGCAACCAATTAAACACAGCAGTGTCCCACAAACTGAGTGATTGAATATATTCTTTTTTTGGGGGGGAAGGATTATTACCCTCAGAGAGCGATTCGCCACTCGATGAGAATCCAAGTTAAATAATGCTCATATAAGAAAAGGAGATTATTCCAGTATCCTGGCTACAAACCCCCAGATAAAGTTGGTCACTCATTCCATGGCTTTCTATGGGATAGTAACTGCATTGCTGTATGCAAATTGGCAACTGCATTCGCCTACACTAACTCATATGGCTTTGAGACATCTTCCTGGAGTGAAGGCGCTATATCAAAAGTAAGGGTAATAGTTTTTATATACACACACGTAATATATATCATCTACCTCTTTAGTCAATGTTCCCACTTAAAAGATGTCATAAAATAAATCAGGAATTTGAAATGGTGTGGATCTAAAAGTTACCTTTTCCAAGTTTAATTGAATGCAGCCGCAATGGAAAGCTTATATGTGTTTTAAAACATTTTTGGTTAGCTTTCACTTTGATCAGTAAGGTGGAATGAGCTCCTGCGTATAATTCTACAGAAGATTAAGCTCAGTACAAAGTTCAACCCACAGATCCGAGCTCTTGGAATTTATTACAAACTTAAGTGTTGAAATGGAATTTATTTAAATCATTTTTGCAAAACATCCAGATGTTGGTAAACATTATCAATACAACATTTTTAAAAAGTTTCCAAACAAAATGGCTGTAAATAGGAGTATCAACCAGTGGTTACTTTCCAGGTTAATTGCTTTAGCTGTAGAGATGAGAAAGAACATTTTTTGTTTTTTTTCAACAGATTTCTTAAGAAGAAAATTTTAATTATCGAAATTCTAAAACATTGAATATGGTGAAGATTGCATTCAACTCATGCATGCGACATTTTACTGATTTAATAATTACCATTTTCTTCTTAAAACATCTTTAACTAAATATAGCGAATTAGACCTGAATATTTGGCATTCAGTGCAGGAGGCACACATTAGTCAGCTTGCTAATAATAATACTCCTTGCATTTGATATAGAGCTTTTCAAGTCATCTAGATGTCTCAAAGCACATCACAAAATATACTGTAAGGTGAATTGACTATATTTTGTGGGCGAAACACAGCGGCCAATTGTGCACAGCAGTGCCCTACAAACAGTCGGGGATTATATATTTTAGGGATTACTATGAGGCATGTAGACCAATTCAAATTAATGCAACTCGGGAGGCTGGTATAGAATGGAGGGCAGAGCAACAAAGATGAGTTAACAGTAATTTCAACTTAAAGATGTGCCACTAAATGCCAGGTTTATTGACTAGTCTGCATTGACTTTGCTAATCATATCTGGAATGCCTTAGGGCAGTGGCTTCCAAACTTTAAATAGCGGCACCCCTACCAACTCAGCAAAGTTTTTGTTGTGCCGCCTCCCCCCCCCGCCCCACCCTCCTTCACATTGAATAATTTTTGCAAAATAAAATTCAATATTTTCTTTACCTGTTTTTAATCAGTTTTTTGAACTATTAACAAAAAACATTTAAAATGTTTTTAATTTAAATTAAATTAAAAATATTTTAAAATTGTGAAACCAATTACAGTAGCCTACTTACATTTACATTTTACAACACTTGGAATTTGTTAGTGTGATGCATGAGCTTGCTTTTCAGCCAAAAGTTTCTCCCTGACTGCCTGCCCGGCTCACTCACTCGCTTCTGGTCTCACTCACTGCAGGCCTGGCTCTCTCTCTCGCTACCGGCCTGGCTCACTCCCACGTCCTAACACTCAATAATGGCCATTTACGCTGGAGCTGACACATGGAGCGGTAGCACATTAGTAACATCAGGGTCGGAGGGGAGAAATTGGGGAGAAGTAGAGAGGAAATAGAAAAAATGTCCAATTGTAATAAGAAAAATAATAATAATACTTACATTTGTTATACTGCCATTCACATCAGGAAGACGTTACTAAGAGCTTCTTAAGGTAAATATGGAGGCCTGTAATGTAGTGGTTAGCCTGCCAAGTGAGAGGGCCCGGGTTTGATTTTGAGGCAGGGCAAATCTTTAGGCAAGTTTCCTTACTTCACACGCCTCTCTCTATCTCGGAGTAAGTAGGAACCCCAGTGTTAGTCGATTGGCAGATCGCTTTCTAGGTGTAATAATGATTCCAAAACAATAGTAATAAAGAACTATTTGATCTCTCTATGCACTGCTTTCCTCAATTTATTGCGGAGTTTCGCCAACAAAATACACAGTCACTACAAGTTTAGTCTACAAGTTCAGTAACGCTGTTTTACCAAAGTTGGAACAGGTGAAAATCCCACTATTTTGTCTGCTTGTAATGGTAACTTTATCATGAGTTTCATTACCTTCCTCGCAAGCAGAGAGGACAGCTCTGTGACTTCTACATTGGTAATGATAAGTTGCCAATCAACTTTTATGCCCGTCTCTCACTCTGGTTTGAATGTCTATTGGCATGCGCCATTTGGTTTCATCGCAAGTAACTTTCACCCTTTGAAAATCTGGTAGAATAAGGAAAGTCAAATGGCCAAAGGAATTCAATGTATCAACAATGGACCAATGGTACATAAATATAAATAATAATAATCCTTGCATTTGATAGTCTTCTGGATGTCTCAAAGTGCTTCACAGAATATACAAGTGAATTGACTGTATTCAAGGGCGAAACTTTGGGCAAGTTTTCTTACTCCACATGCCTAATAGTAATCCCTCAAAAATAAACAATAATAAATTGGTTATTTTCAATCCATGACTGTTTGTGGGGACACTGCTCTGTGCAATTGGCTGCCATGTTTCACCCACATGTGTACAGTAATTCACTTTACAGTACATTCTGTGAGGCACTTTGAGAATTATAGATGACATGAAAAGTGCTATATTAAATGCAAGGATTATTATTATTATTATTTTGTGGGCTAAATGCGTTAGCCAGTTGCGCACAGAAATACCCCAGAAACAGGTGTGGACTGAAGTGACCAAATTATTTTCTTTCTCTCTTGAAGGATTATTATCAGTCATGCAGAGTAACAATACTAACCCAAGGTTTTACCCTGCTGAGAATAGATCCCAGGTCTCTCACTTGTAAGGCGAGTGCTCTAACCACTGAGCTACAGGACTCCTACATCCATCCATTCTGTATTTCTCCAGGTGGTGATTTCCCAATGTTAGCCATCTGCGTGTGGATATCTCCCACAGGGAGAGAAGAGTTAAGGGTCAGTGATGTCAGATCACTCCGAGCTGCTGCCAGGAGAATGACATTGGCAGCAGCCTGCGCGCAGATCCATTGACTCTCCTCATCACTTCAGCATTAAAAAAACAAGGGAAAATACTTTTCCAAAAAAGGAGGAAATAAGATAAATGACAGAAACTGCAAGTAATCTAAATTTTAATTTGGAATATTCCACTGTGGATTGCAGAATCTAAGTTTTAAAACGTTCCCGTCTTTTTGCTCAGTAATATTTACTTGTACCAATAAAACAGATGGCAACATGCAGTACAAAACTAGCAGTGAAGTGCTGCAGCTTTAAGACTATCTAAGCACCCCTCCTACTTCTCTTCCTGTTAGCCTCTGCCAGTGAGCAAGAGCCTGAACCCGAGCCAAAGCCCGAGCCCGAGCCTGAATCAGAAGCTGAACGAGAAACGGAGGGGGCCACAGGGGCAGGAGCGGCCGAGCTGGGACCGGAGCTGGAGATCGAGCAGGGACCAGAGCGCGATGCGGAGGAGAGTGCATTGCTGAGCGAAAAGGAGAGGCAGAATGAGGAAGTGAATGAGAAAGACAACTGCTCAGCATCCAGCATCTCTTCAGCCAGCAGCACTTTAGAAAGAGAAGAAAGGGAAGACAAAGTGACCAGTGACAATGAAAACGGTAACCGTCCCATTTTCTGTCACATTCTCTCACGATGATGCATTGTGTTAAACAGCAGGTTGACTCTCAAAGCACCAGTGAGCGGCAGTATTGATCAGTTGTAACAAAATCAATGCTGTGTCTTGCAGTCCCCCTAGATGTACATTCCAACACACAATTACATATTGACTTTTAAATATAATAAGAATCGTTGCATTTGATGTAGAACATTTATCATGTGTTTGAGAGGTCTCAAAGTACTTCACAGATTATTCTGTAAAGTGTATTGACTTTATATTGTGTGGGCAAACATCTATTCAACTTAATAAATGTGAGGCATGTGAAGAGTCTTGCTTGATCAGCAGGCTAAGTGTTAATCATCTGAAGTAGACATTTCCAGCAATGTTTAAATATTTGGGTAAAGTTAGCTGAGTTTCCCAATCAACACAAGGAGCTCATTATGAAACACTCTTGCCTACTCCTCTCTTTGTTATGATCTGCAAACCTGCTTCTCCCCCTGTAATATTCTGGAGTTTGTGACACAAGCACACAGGTAACTATTCTCACTCGCCAGCGAAGTTTCTAACGGATGCTCCAATACCATTATGCTGCTTATAGGCACCCACAAAATATTGCTTGGTTTCATTTCAATGGCGTACTCAATAGTCACTAATGTACAAATTCAATAACCTGTAGCATGAATTTAATGGTGGTGGGGGTGGGAGGTGTTCTATGTGAACTGTATTTACTCTATTTGTCAGTATGCCTCTCCACATATGCCTACCCCCAAAATAAAGAGCAGACAGAAAGTTTGTCACTGGTATGTGACAATGAAAAGGGCTCTTTTTCAGGACAAAGTTCCTAGCTGAGCATATCAAATTCCCCAATGGCACAGTCACGATCTCAACCATGAGTGCGAAGCCCAAAATCTTCCATCTGCTAGGCTCTGAATTACCACTGTCCAAATCACCAAGAAGCCTCAGGCCTAGGCCAGATGGTTGACAATCTCATGTTTTTTGAGCTGGAGGAAAATGAGTTTTACACTCCTTCACCAGATCATGATTAAAAATGAATTATTAAGCAACAAAAGTTAATGCTGATTTTTGTATTATTGTTAGCTAAGGGTATCAAAGGTGGCTATTTAGAGTTGAGGTAAAGGTCAGCCATCAACTAATAAAATGGTGGATCAAGCTCTAGGGGCTGAATGGCAAACACATGTTCCTATGTTCCTATACCAATGTCAACACTTTATTTTAACCAAGATGGGTTTGACTGAGCTGAGGAACAAGCTGGGGTAGAATCCTTCTCTGGAAAGCGGAAGGAGATTCAGCCCTGAAATTATCACAATTTCGGCCTTTATGGTCACAATTGACTGTAATAATTTCACCTAAGTTTTATTACCCTACATCTGTCAAGTTTATGCAGTTTATAAACCCCACAAATTTACCACAATTTGTGAAACCACTGCATTAACCAGTCCATCTGCAAATAGGATACTTAATGAATCCGCTGAGTTGTTTCCTGAGGAGATATGTTGATATTTTTTCATATCTTAGTATCTCTACTGCACGGTCCTTGCAGATATTTGGGAGTGACCATAATGTACACCGCTGTGTCTTCCATCCCTATGTATACAAATCAGAGGCTTTGGTCAATCACCTCTGAGCAAGGTGACATTTGGCAATATTTGCAATACTCTGAAGTCACATTAATTTTGAAAGAAGTGCCATGCCAACATTGAAATCAGAACCCATTTGCACCCAGACTCACTCCAATCTGAGTTACAATCATTTGCTTTAATTTACAGTTACCAATTTTTTGGATTGTCAGTGTTTTGCTCTAATTGTATCATTGCCCTTACTCCTTTCACTCCTCATTCCTAACTGCTGTAGTGGTAGTGTGGTCCTCAGCTCCCAGTCCCCCCACTCAGCCTATCCCCATACTCCTCTAGAAACTTCCCCTCCTTTGAGCATCTTACCCTCTTTCACCCCTCCAACATTTCCCTCAAAATCCTCTTTGTCTACCATTCCCCACAAGCCCTCCTCCACCTTCATCTCAGATATCTCCTCCCTTCTATCTTCCCTCTCATCCGATCGCCTCCTCATCTTCGGTGACTTCAAACTCCACTTCACCCCCTCCTCCTCTATCGCTGCTGACTTCTCCTCCCTCCTCTCCCTCCATGTCCACTCTGCCACACACGTCCATGGCCAACTCCTCGACCTGGTGATCACCTGGGGCCTCACCGTCAACGACAAAGCCATTTTGGACCAAAACTGTCTCCACTTTATCGCCATTAGCAGCTTCTCCTCCTGAAGACTATCTATAGTCTCAAAATCTTTAACTGATTTGAAGAATTCAATTAGATACCATGATCACTTGTGAGGTATGAATCCACTAACACCACTACATCTTTTCAGCTTCCCCCTTAGCAAGTTCAATTCTGTTGATGAAGCGCTTGTGCAGATCTTATCACGTTTTGTTTTGCAGGAACATTGTTGCCTCGTCTGATTCCACAGTTCTATCTAACTTGGCGTCATCTGCAAATATAACTAACTTACCCCAAGTCTGCAAATCCAGGTCATTAATATATACGAAGAGTAGGATGGGTCCCAGTGCAGACACATGAAAAATCCTGCTTAAAATCTCTCCCCTTTTTGACCTAGCTCACCCAACAAGGACTCTCTGCTTCCTTCCCTTCAGCCGATTCTTAATCCATTTCCATGCCTCGCCCTTGATACCCACTGACCATATCTTTCACGTGATACTTTGTCAAACGTCCTTTGGAAGTCAAGAATAATACATCATATGGCCTCCTGCAGTCCATCTAAACTGGCACCTCCTCAAAAAATTCTATAAGATTGGTCAGACAAGAACTACCCTTTCTGAACTGCTGTTGGCTATAGATTACATTTATAAAAGTAATCTTCCACTTCCATTCTGCTGATAGACTCCATATCTTTATCTATTATTGAGGTCAGGTTAATGGGTTTATAGTTGCCAGGTTTAGTTTCCTTGCCCTTCTTGAGTATGGGAACAACATCTGCTTGCTTCCTGTCTGTTGTCCGCCAGTGTTATGCTAATTTCCTACTTTGTTGCCCTAAGCATCCTGGAGTATCATCCATCCATCCCACAGAATAAAAAAAATCTCAGCCTCCTTTGCATTAAAGTTTTCTGGCAGTTTGGGTGGTTTTAGTGCCCTTCGTCGTAAAATCTTCTTGGGGGAAAAAACCTAAAACCTTGTTTGTTATCTCATGTTCAACCCCATTTGAATGCTTAATGGTTTTGACATCCTCCCTGACCACCCTCCCTGTTGTAATATTGAAAGAATGTTTTGGAGTTATGTTTTGCATTTACTACTATATACAGTACATTCCCAGCTCTCTCTTGGTTTCCCTAATCTCAGTTTTAACCTCTTTCTGTACAGTCTTGGTATTTAGTTCATTGGTCATTATCTCCTATCTCCCTACAGCTTTCTAAATCTTCCTTTTCTTCTCATCTCCCTTTATGTTTTCCTACTGATCCATTTTCATCTGTCTTTGTTGTTTTGGCCCCTGCTGCACTTGGGTATAAAGTTGTCCTACATTCACTGTTTTTTACACTCCTTCACCAGATCATGATCAAAAATGAATTATTAAGCAACAAACTGTTTGTTAGGGATGTCCTTTAATCCTCAACTAATTTGTCCCTGAACATTGCCTCCCAGTGTATGTGTCTCTTCGCTAACCCCTCATATCCTTAGAGTAAAGAATCTGGTTGCATGCTGATGCTGCTTCCCAATTTCAATTGTAGATTACTGAGCTGGCGTCACTGTCCCTTAGTTGATCAACTACTACCATTCCCCAAATAGTGTCTAGGAGGGTCCGTCGATATGGAAATTTTCCGACTTAGATATATCGATGGGCTCATATCGAGATATACCGAAATATCGATATTTTCGGGTTTTTCGTACTGCACCGCGCGCGCATTCTGGGTGCGTGTGCATTCAGGGCCTATCTCATCAGGAGGTAAATATCTTTCTCTCTCTGTCTATCTCTCACTCTCTCCATCTCTGTGTTTTTCTGTCTGTGTCTCTTTCCTCTCTCACATCCCCCACATCTCTATCCATCGGTATATTATCACATCTACCCTGTCTCTCCCCACCACCCCCCCGCCGCCGTCCCTCTCTCCTCCCGCCGCCGTCCCTCTCTCGCATCCCCACCCACGTCGTCTCTCTCCCCCCCCCCCCCCCCCCAGCCATCCCTTTCCCACTCCCACCCCCCCGCCGTCTCTCTCTCCCTCCCCCCCAGCCGTCTCTCTCCCCCCCATCCAGCCGTCTCTCTCCCCCCCCCCCCAGCCGTCTCTCTCCCCCCCCAGCCGTCTCTCCCCCCCCACCCCTTCCATACCTGGATATTGTATTCTAGGACTGTGAATACAATATGGCGGCTTTGCACCTCGGTCTGTGCATTGTCTATAGAGATGAGCATTCTGGGTCTTGTAGTTCAGTGTGCGCGCATTCCGATTTTTTACCTCAATATATAGATTTTTCGATATTTTTGAAATGCCTATATTGGCGTATCAATATGAAAATTATATCGGGTTTTAGCGATATATTGATATATCGCCGGACCCTAGTGTCTGGGCCACTGACGAGAGCTAAGCCAAGACTGGAACTGGCCCTTGTGTGTTCTCTGACATACACGAGTCGGGAAGCAGTCATGCATGACATTTACAAGTTAACAGTCTTTCACACTTCCATTACATTCCGGTAAGGTCCGTCAATATGGAAATTTTCTGATATCGATATATCGGTGGGCTCATATCGATATATACCGATATAATTAATATCACCGGGTTTTTTTATACTGCGCATGTGTGCGCATTCGGAGGTGCGCGCGCATTCCGGTGTGCGCGCGCATTCCGTGCTCTAGGCCCAGGAGGTTTGCAATGCCGGCGACAAGGTAAGTTAAAAAAGTTTGCGTTATACCGATATAACCGATATATCGATATATCGCCGGACACGATATACCGATATTTGCGATATGCCGATTTTTTTTATATACCAAATTTTTCGATATACCGATAGATTTGAATTTCCAATATCAACATATCAATATGAAAAATTGTACCAATATAACCGATATATCGATATATCGCCGGACACTACATTCCGGCTTGACTATGCAAACACCCTGCTTGTCGGCCTTCCCAATTCCTCCCTCCACAGGCTGCAGATAATCCAGAACACTGCAGCCCATGTCCCCTACCATTCCAAACTCTGTGCTCCCATCTCCCCCATCCTCGCCCGACTCCAATGGCTCCCCATTATCCAGAGGATCTAATTCAAGATCTTGGTCCTCACATTTAAAGCCCTCCACAACCTCACCCTACCTTACATCCTTGACCTCCTATCCCCTTACCAACCTGCCCTCACCCTCCGCTCAGCAGGCTCCGGCCTGCTCCACATCGCCCGACCCACCCATCCCACCATTGGCGGGCGAGCCTTTAGCCACTCTGCCCATAACCTGTGGAATTCTAGCCCGTAGTCCCTCCGCCTCGCCTCCTCCCTGGCCTCCTTCAAGCCTCCTCTTCAATTAACCCATCGGCCAACAAATTGCGCCTTCCCTCCCCCACCCTGTCCTCAGCTCGGGTCTGAAGCAATGACAGTCCAGCACCTTGAGACGTCCTCCTGACGTGAAAAGCACTATACAAGTATAATTTGGTTGTTGTTGTTGTTGTTGTTGGGCATTCCCAATTTATGTTGAGCTAGTATGATGTGAGGCAGCACTCTTGTGCCACTACGCACGGGCCATCACAAAGCACAATCTTCACCACATTGTTGGACCAATGCCTAGTGCCCCATGTTGCTTTGTTTTAATCACCCTTTCCCTCTTGTTCCGATCAATAACAGGACAATGGACACAGAGTATCAAGGAAGTCAGTGTAAATGATCAGTGCAGCAACATTCTCAACAACAAACGCTTCATGCTGGACATGTTATACTCTCAGAACAAAAAGGCAGAGGTTGAAGGAGAGACAGAGCTCAATGATAAAGAGAAGGAAGAAAAAGAAGAGTCTTTGGCAAGCTTGGCGAGCCGGATCTCTATTCTACAGGCCAACAAGCAGGCCTGTGAAGAAAATGTGAAGAAAATGGAGATTGATCATTTAGAGAACCAAGGGAGTGTGAGGGCTTTTACTGAGAAATTCAACAGTGGTGAGATAAGCAAAGGATCTGCCTTGTCTGATTCTGAAGTGGCTGAGAAGGCTGTGGATAAAGTGACAGCGCAGCCTAAAAAGGAGTCTGATTATATTTGGGATCAACTGATGGCAAATCCCAGGGAACTGAAAATCAAAGATATGGACTTCACGGATTTGGAGGAAGAGGATGACGTGAACGTGTTCGACATGGAGTGTTTACTTAGTTCTGGAGATTCAATGCTTCCTCCCCCACCTCCCCCTCCCCCTTTTATGGGCATGCCTCCTCCACCCCCTCCTCCTGGATGCCCACCACCTCCTCCACCTCCTCCAGTGCCTGGTATGTGTTTGCCCCCAGCCCCACCTATCCATGACCTTCAGGGTCCCGGGTCTCCTCACCTAACCAGGGGTGAGCCAACATTCCTGAAGAAGAAGAAGACCATCAGACTGTTTTGGAATGAACTCCGACCAATTGACTGGCGATACAAGAATCATAAACGATGCAAAGAGACTCTCTGGGCTCGACTGGAGCCTGTGAAAGTGGACATCTCCAAGCTAGAACACCTCTTTGAATCGAAATCCAAAGAAATACCAGTGACTAAGGTAATCTATGCCCTTCTATGATGCACTGATGGTTATTTCAGGGGATAGAAATAAGAAGGTAAAAGAAAACAGGATTTAAATGTTAAATAATACAACATAGATTTTGTCATCTATTCCAGTATGCATGTGAATAGGTTGAATCAGAGAACATCAATGATCTCTAATAGAAAGGCTTGCAGTATTGCTTCTTAATGTCACGCTCAACCAACTTCTGTTGACTGGACGAACGTGAGATTCTGGAGCCTATCACATGTTGACTGTGAAAAATAATGCTCTTTTTATTGAATATTTTGAGTTAGATTTTACATCATACACAAGTGATGAAATGGATCACTGTTGCCAGCAGTCAGCAAATGATGGATTCCATCATGTTGCATATGTAGATTCTGGTACAAGGTGGTTAGGGTCTCGAGGTACGACTGCTCATGATGGATGTGTTTCATGGATATCCTTTGCATGAGACATGAAATGTGTCTACCTGTTCAGATGGAGCTTAAAGATTCCGAGGCACTACTAAAAAGAGAAGGCAGTTCTTCCCAGAGTTCTGCAGAGCAATCCAAATAAAATTGGTTACTCACTTAATGGTTGCTTATGGGGCATGGCTGTTCACAAAATTGGCTGCTGAATTTGCCCACAAATCCAGTCACTCCCTTTACAGTATATCTATTCATAGAATCATAGAATTTTACCGCACAAAAGGAGGCCATTCGGCCCATCTAGTCTGTGCTGGCTCTTTGAAACGAGCAACTCAATCCCACTGCCCACCTAACAGATATCTATGATATTGCTTCACAATGTCACACTCAAAGAATTTCTGCCCAATTGAAAGGTGATGTACCAAATGCAAGTAATATTATTATTATTTATTATTACAAACTATGATATGACGATCACTAAAAATAGTGGAATACTTCGACTGCCTCTTTAGAGTGGGATTTCTAATAATTGCTGAGGCAACAGGCATGAGAGTAATTACATTTTTGAGTACTAAGAATTACAGCTTTCATAATCCATTCAGTATTGCACTCTTGGACTTGAGTCTATAAGCTTCTGCTGATTAAATCAAATGAGGGAAATGGAGAGAATTACATGATATTTTAGATCCTGGTATTGTTCATCCCATTGTCTGCTATGGGTGAGTGAGTTTGTCTCCTTTACATTCTTTCACTTTCATTTTATTTTCTTTCCTCTCCATTCTCTCCTCTCTTTTGTTTTTGGCATTTATCATGTTTGTCTTCAAGTGGATGGGTGAAAAAATAATGGTACTGTACATGGAACATTTTCCTTTATTTTACCCAATATCACTGTCGAGGAGTCCAGGGATCTTTCTGGTCTTTGCTGCTCTGTAGACTTTGGCATCAATAAGCACAAAGCTCTTTTCAGCTAATTTGCACCTAGCAATGTTTCACAAACAGCTAGAAAGTGTAGCCTACAAGGGACAGGATAAAACTTTCCAAGTGGATGCAAGAGTGTGGATCTAAAGGCCAGTAGTGTCTTTGATGGACATAACCCAGGAGCAATGCATTCAAAGGGTTGCACTGTCCTTCAAGGAAGTCGTAGAGCTCTGAAATGTAATGCATTTTGGCTAGTTGTGCAATAGTTAGCTACGGTATTTTTCCCATAAATCTCGGCAAGCACCATTTTCTCACATGTACAAATTAAGCCAGGAATCCTTCAGCAAAATTTATTTATGCAGAGGACCACATAACTTACTTACAGATATGTCCATGTTTACAATAATCAGCCACAGGGGTTGGTTGGTGAGGCATCTGCATCTTGTAGCATGGTGGTGTGCTCTGTGCACAAGATACCAATGAATTTCCAATGTCAATTCCCCTTTGCTAATACTATTGGGAATGCAAAACATTTGTTCCATATGTGTGAATACTGGAAGAAAATCTTGTTTGTGCATTTCAATTATACCAGTACATGCCACAATGTCTTCACAACCTTTGTGCCAGTGGCTGCTTCAAAGAAATCTGGATATCATGTGAAATTGCTCATTTCTGATATTTGCAAAAAGGGTGTCATATGCTAACAACTGTTTTTGAAAAAGGACTGAGAACACATCCCCAAACCCCTTGTGGCCAGTTGTTTCACTCTCTTTGTGTTCACACTTTGTCAACGTTTGGAAAACACCAAATATAACCCAATTTCTCAAGACAACAAAGGAAGCTCAAAATGATACTTCCTTTGTGAATATCACAAAATTTGAAAATTTCAGCTCTAGTGCCAAGACATGTTTAAGTGCCTTGGAGTGTCCTCCTGACCACAAAAGGAGTTATATCAATGTAAATTTGTATTTGTCATTGATTTATAATTATTGGACTTTGTTCTTGCAAATGACCCCCTTTCCTAACGTTACCCATCCCTCAATGAAATTATGGCATAGGAGTTGCAAGTAGTCTCTTTTTCCAGGGTGAAAATAATGAGTGAGGTTTGGTGCTGGATGATAGGTAATTAAGTCTGTTTTAAGTTAGGAATTGAAGAAGAGATAGGAAAAGTAAAAATATATATATATATTTTTAAAGGTAGTTGTAAAAATACTGAGAATACACAAGAGAAAATAGGGAAAAGTGGTGATCTATAGCAATAAACATAGTTTTCTCACAGTTTTACAACAAAATGCAATTTAAATTGATTTAGCGCCTTTGACATCAAGAGGAGTTCTCATAGGAGGAAGGGATTGCCCTCTGATTTGCCTCTCATTGTGTTTTTGAAATTTTCTTTTTTTGCGTTGTGTTTCATTCCACATAATTAACGTAAGTGGTTCAAATTTGCATTTATATTTTGAATGTCAGTCTATGATCTAAAATGATATAGAATGGGTCATCTCTCAAGGATGAGAGTCACTTTTGGACTTCCAATCATTTTAATAAAAATGATAATAATCTTTGCATTTGATATTGTGCGTAATGGCATTGTCGAGATGTATCAACGCACATCACAGAATATAGTGTAAAGTGAATTGACCATAGTTTTTTATGGTGAAAAATGTGGCAGTCAATTGCGCACATCGGTATCCCACAAACAGTGTGGATTTTTTAAAATACATATATTTTGATGGATAAGAGTTGGATTTCTCTTACACCATTGCCTTCAAAAAATACATTTGGTCGCAAAAGGGTAGGTCATAGTGGGATAATAATAATTCAGTGATTAACGGGGATTCCTGCCAGTCACCAAAAGTACATTGTGTCCAATTTAAGGGATACCATCATGTAATTTGTGACTAGTGGAGTGCCACAAGGATCATTGCTTGGGGCTCAACTATTTATAATCTATATCAATGATCTAGACGAGGACATCGAACTTAAAATATATCTAAATGTGCGGACAATATTAAACTAGGAGGGAGAGTAAACACTGACGATGACACACAAAAAAATGCAACAGGATATAGATAGGCTAGGAGAGTGGGTGAAAAGGTGGCACATGAAATATAATGTGGGGAAGTGTGAAGTTATTCACCTAGGTAGCAAAAACAGAAAAGCTGATTATTTTCTAGAAGGAGAGAGACGTAGATAGTGTTAGCATTCAGAGGGACTTGGTTGTCCTTGTATACCAGTCACAAAAAGTTAGTTTACAGGTACAGCAAGTAACTAGCAAGGCTAATGGTATGATGGTGTTCATTACAAAAGGGTTAGAATATAAGAGTCGGGAAGTCTTGCTGCAACTGTATAGGGCCCTGGTGAGACCGCACCTAGAGTATTGTGTGCAGTTTTGGTCTCCTTATTTAAGAAAGGACATACAGGTAGACTCCGCTTAACGAAGGGGTTAATGACTTTAAAACCCTTTGTTAAGCGAAAATTTTGTTAAGTAAGAGGTTAACTGTATTAATGTATTTGGCCGCAGCCAAAACATCGCCCCGACCCAAGCCTCCCCGCTAAAATCAGTTTAGTTCCTAGCGGTTCCTAGCGCTAACATTTTTAATGTACAGATTGAGCGGCTAAAATCCGGAGTTCCGGAATTTGGAATGTCACAAAAATTGCAGGAATAAAAAGGCCAATCCTACCTGCTCCAGGCCAGGTCTTCACAGTCATCGCACTGAAATATCGCAACCTGGGCCCAGGCATTTGTGGACTCGTGACACGCTTCTGGCGTTCTGAAGTCGGGAAATACCTGAACCTGGGCTCGGGCGTTTCTGGACTTCGGACATCAGAAACACGGAAACCCACTCGGCCTCGATGCCTGTGCTAGCGAAGGCCTAAGGTAGATATAATTCCTATTGAAGGCTACACAACTGTAAATACAACAATAAAATATTAAAGTGTTAGTAAATACAACAATAAACAACAAAATACAGACAGTCCTTGACTTCTATTATTGAAGCCACGAAGCAGTGCAGCCTGTACAATATGGGAGGAGCTTAATCGGCAGAACGCTGGCCAACCAGAAAATGTTGTCCACGAGAAGCCCGTGAAATTTAAAGTGTGTGTAAACGTTCATTAAAGTGAAAGCAGTCTTCGGTAAGCAAATAAGTGGTACAAATAAAAACCTTTGTTACAGTGAACTTTCGTTGACTGGGGTTCGGTAAGCGGGGTCTACCTGTACTCACCTTACAGGTGTTACAGAATAGATTCACTAGGTTGGTTCCTGGGATGAGGGGATTGAGCTATGAGGATAGGTTGAGTAATCTAGACCTATATTCTCTATAATTTAGAAGATTTAGAGGTGATTTTATAGAAACCTATAAGATTATTAAGGGGCATGACAGAGTAGATGGTGGGAGACTGTTTCCCCTGGTTGGAGAAACTATAACTAGGGATCATAGTTTTAAGATTAGGGGTCAGCCTTTTCGCACTGAGTTGAGGAAAAACTTCTTCACTCAGAGGGTAGTGAATTTATGGAATTCTCTACCCCAAAAGGCTGTAGTGCCCAGTCCTTGAACATATTCAAGGCTGAGATTGATAGATTTCTTAATGATAAAGGGATTAAGGGATATGGAGATAAGGCGGGTAGATGGAGTTAGATTAGAAGATCAGCCATGATCTTATTGAATGGTGGAGAAGGCTCGAGGGGCCGAATGGCCTACTCCTTCTCCTAATTCTTATGTTCTTAATTTGCATACTTCAAAACAGGATCCCACAGGATTCACCAATAAGATGCCATTGGGTCCAAAACACTGATTGGCCAATACCTTAGGATGTTCTCGCAACATGAAATGCACCATACAAATGTAGTTTTGTTGTTAATGAGGATGGTGTGTGTCAAATCCTCCCATTTAGCAAATAATAATATAATAGTCCTTGCGTTTGATATAGCGCCTTGACACGTCTTTGAGACGCATCAAAGCGTTTCACAGAATATACTGTAAACTGAAATGACTGTAGATTTAGTGAGCAAAATGCTTCAACCAATTGTGCACAGCGGTGTCCACAAACAGTCATGGATTAAATGATTTTTTTTACTTCTTCCATACCATTCCTTCATTTATACCCTTAAGAGTTTTAATATTCTACATCTGATCAATTTCAGTGTGAAATTTGTTGTATAATACTCTCTTTGGGCAACAAACCCATATTTAGCCATTTTAAATAGCTGCAGAAGCAGGAATCAGAAGAGAGAATTTTTATTAATAATTCCTTGAAATTGTTAAAGGTGACAGTTCAGGATATTTCAGATTTTAAAAGAATCGACTTTTGAAAAAAAAGGCACTATTGACCATTTTGAAATTTTGAAATTACTAATAAATGTCATGTTTATAATCTAATTGATGAATATTTTACTATATCATAACACTTGCCCTGTGTAATATTTTATTTTGTTGTAAATCCTAAATATTGTGTTAACAGGTTTATTGGTGGGTTTCCATAATCTGACATACTTAGCACAGACATATAGATTGATGCTTAATGTTAAGACCAACACAGAGACGTGGCACAGAGAGAGCATTAATCTAATGCGTTCCAAGCTTCCTTTGGAAATATGAAAACTACAAAGAGCATCTGCCAAACCTACTCTGTGTAAAATTGGATTGCAACCAGCAAGGTTCCATTAATGGCAGATCATCTGTCAGTTACGCCTGGATAATAAGTCACTGCACTTAAACTAGCTTGTTGAATGAAGCACTTGAAGATTAGATGTAGAGAAATGTTTATGTATTAAAAAAAATCCTTCTGCCCATTTGTATATTTATCTGTTGTGGCTATGTCTCCAATACTGTGAATTTTATACTGTAAAAGGCATCTCATTCAGTTTACAAGGACCACCCACTGAGCACTTTTTAAATGTAATCATTTTAACAGTGAAGTCAGTGTACTTCCAGTAACATTGCATTTTGAAGATTTCCTATAAAAGTACAGTAAATAAAGTAATCATAGTGCATTGATAAGTTAAATGATGATTTCCTTGAATCCTCCGCTCCACCATCCGCGGTCGTGTCTTCAGCCACTGCAACTCGAAGTTCTGGAACTCCCTCCTTCAATCTCTTTGCCAATATTTAATACTTTTGTATTTTATGCCATTATTTTGTTTTAAAACAGCCTTATCTACCCATCATGCCACCTATAGAGATTTGCTTAGATGGACTCCCAGGTCTCTCTGTTCATTTACCCCCTTTAAAATTGTACTATCTAGCTTATACTGCCTCTCCTCATTCTTCCTATAAAAATGCAACACTTCACATTTCTCCACATTGAACCTCATCTGCCACCTTTTTGCCCATTTTACCAATCTGTCTAAGTCCTCTTGGAATCTGGTGCTATCCTGCTCAGTATTTACTACTTTTCCTAGCTTTGTATCATTGCAAATTTGGAAATTGTGCTCCTTATATCCAAGTCCAGATCATTTAAATAGATCGGGACGAGCAGTGGTCCCAATATAGACCCCTGAGGGACACCACTACGGAAAATCAACCGTTCCCTACCACTCTCTGCTTTCTGTCTCTTAGCCATTTCTGGATCCATGTTTAGGGTAGATACAGAGAAGCTATTTCCTCTGGTGGGGGAACGCAAAACAAAGAGAATTAGAAGCAGGCCTTTTAAGAGTGAAATTAGGAAGCACCTTTTCACTCAAAGAGTGGTAGAAATCTGGAATTCTCTCCTCTAAAAGGTCGTGGATGCTGCAGTCATCCAAACCTTCAAGAATGAGGTTGATAGATTTTTGGTAGGTCGAGGTATTAAGGGAAACCCATTGCCCCTTAAAATCCGTTGAAATGCTTCCCCACCGTATTTGTTATTCTTGTCGCAGTGACATTGGACCAAGGTTTAGAAACCTGAAGCCCTCCTTCCTGCACCATTTCTCTAGCCAGGCATTTATGTTTATGGTCCTCCTGGTTTGGTATTCACTTGTACAAGGCATCGGGAGTAAACCCGAGATCACCACCATTAAGGTCCTGCTCTTTAGATCCTGCACTCTTTCCTTGACATCGTGCACCCTGGCCCCAGGGAGGTAGCAAGTCCCGTCTTTTGTGGCAGAAACGCCTGTCTATCCATTTAACTGTTGTATCACTGATAACAATAGCATTGGCCTTTTTCCCCTCGCCACCCCATCCATTGTTTTGTCTTTTGACTCTCCTCTCCAGAGGCATCCTCACCCGTATCCAGTACCGAGATCCGGTTTGTGAGTGCCACACTCTTGGAGGATTTCTGTAATGCCTGTTCTGTCGGATGGTCACCCACTCACTCTTCTATATGGCAGTGGGGTGACCAACTCCTGAACTCTCTGTGGCTGTGGGGTGACCACTTCCTGAAAAGTTTGATTCATGTATTTTTCAGCCTCCCGTATCCTATGTAGTGACTGTAGCCTCTCCTTGTGCTCAGCGACCCTGTTCTGAAAACAGCCGGTGGCACTTCCTATAAACATGTTTGTCCAGAACACATGAACCATCAACATCAACAACAATAACAAAATTACACTTCACATTCAGAAGGACATTCCAAAATGCTGGACAGTCAATGTCTCAGACCCAAGCTGTGGACAGGAGACAAGGTGGAGGGAAAGGCTGGGGATTTGGGGTGACCGATGGGACCGTCATAGAGGAGGATTTTCGGGCTAGACTTGAAGGAGGCTTGGGAGGAGGTGAGGCGGAGGGACTGCAGGATGGAATTCCAGCGGTTAGGGACAAAGTGTCTGAAAGCTCGCCCGCCAATGGTGGGGCGGGTGGGTTGGGGGATCTGGAGCAGGCTGGAGCCTGCTGAGCGGAAGGGGCGGACAGATTGGTGGGGGTTAGGAGGTCTCAGAGGTAAGGTGGGGCGTGGCCATGGAGGGCTTGGATGTGAGGACAGGATCTTGAATTTAATCCTCTGGGTGATGGGAGCCAATGGTGTTGGGTGAGATGGGGGTCATGGAGCTTGGAGCAGTAGAGTACACGGGCCTTGGAGTTCTGGATTATCTGCAGCCTATGAGAAGGCCGACAAGCAGGGAGTTGGCATAGTAGGGCCTGGATGTGATGAAGGCATGAATGAGGGTTTCAGCGGTCTGAGGGGTGAGGTAATGGCGGAGTCAGGCAATATTGCAGAGGTGAGGGAAGGCAGAGCATGTCATGCCTTGGATGTGGGGGAGGAAAGACAGTTGAGGATCGAAAAAACACGTAGGTTCCTGACTGACTCAGTGAGGTGGAGTGTGCAACCATGGAAGCTGATGCTGACAGTGCCTGATGTGTGAAGATACATACACAATGTGTATGGAATGGTTCTTAGCTGCCCTGCCAGGTTTCCAGATATGTTTTGCAATATACCTCCCCTCTATCCCTCTCTCACTTAGTTTCTCCTTAGTCTATTTTACCGTTAACAATTTTGGGGTAAATAAGTAAAACAAGTAATTTCGCACCTTTTATTCCCTTGCTCACACTCCTTAATTCTTAAACAAAAACAGAAGTTGTTGGGAAAACTCAGCGTGTCAGGAACATCCATGGAGAAAGGAAAGTGAGTCAACGTTTCAGGTCCATGACCCTTCGTCAGAACTGGGGCATGTTAATTCTTAACACCTACTTAACACCTACCACACCAGGAATGTTACCTTTTGTCTCGGCTCTTGGTGGTTTTGTTTCTCCTTTACAAGTTGTCATCTGCACCTCCTTCTTTCTCTGCACCGAATTCCCACTCTCACCTAATTCCCAAACAGAATTCTCACTCTGTTTCACCTCACTCAGTTCCCTCCTCACTCTGCTGGGCTCTCTGCTTGGAGCTCGGAGGTCTCGCCTGTAGACTTTCCTATTCAACCGTACCTATGGTGACCTCCCCGTTTATTCAACCCTGGCGTCGTGCTCCGCCACAGTCAAGCGCTACCCTGCATAAGCAGTGCTATCTACAAATACAAGTTATTGTTGTTCTCTTTCCAGAACAATCAAAAAAATTAGCCAACGAAACGTACCCCTGCGATTGCATGTGATAATACACACTATCACTTATCACTGTATACAAAATAGTAACTACTGAGAAATGCACTGTGATCCCTCGCTAATTCAGGTAGAGTTGTATGAGCAGCATAACTAAGTGCCTGTTGTTAGTGAATCCTGTTTTTGGGTGGACTCCTATGTTTGGTATGTTTGGCATTGCAGCCCATTGGGGAATGTGGGGTCAGAGTGGGAGAGCAATGTGATAATAGACAGTCAAGAGTTGTGTCAAAAACAATCTTGGCTTTTCAGTCCTGTGCTCCAACTGACTTTCTGGAAGATTTAAACCAAAATTAGAGAGTGGGTAGAAGTTGTACCATTCAGACTTCAGAGCTTTCTCGGAATACACCACAAGCGTCTGGTTTTGTCATGTCTTTGGTGCTCAGTGCCTCCCGTGGTCCTCAAAGAGCAGGGTCTGTTTGCTTTTCAGAGAAATGTTCTAGGGTTCCGTGCATTCCAGCAATTCTACTTTATAATATTCTGCAGGTGAAATTACCAGGAAATCATTCCTGCAGATGTTATTTGATTGGAAACTCGTGTGCGTCTTTTCAGCTCTGAAGGCTGGTTCCTGTAAGGTCAAGGGATGTGCAGTGGAGATCCTCAAGTGTTCATTCATTTGTAAATAACATTCGTTCTTAAAAAAAAACTTTTCCTTTCGTTAATGTTCCTTCTCCGTTTTGCTTCATGTGCCATTCTCCAGCCCAGAGGGGAAGCAGTCAGTCTGTTCCAAGCCTGAAGTCAATACATCTCTTTATCCAGCAACTGGGAGTTCCACGAGAGCTTTCTTTCCAATTTACTGTTCTTCCTGCAGTAACTGGCCTCTGCTCAGGGCAACTTCCCTGACAGCATGGCACTCGTCAAAAATAGACCCCCCATGGACAACTTGTACTCTTCCTATTCATCTAACAGACAATACTGCACTGAATGACTTTTCACTGGACTTTAACATTGTACAGTGCACTATTATTCCTCCAACCGCCCTCCACAGAGGGTTATAATTGATATAGCTGGTCCAGTTTGCTGTATTTTTGAAAGAGATTCCTTAATAAAGAGTTCAATAGAATTCTGGTTGAGTCGCAGGAACTGTGCTCTGATGGCAGGTTGTATCAAAGTGGGGTTAGTTGGAGTTGATCTACTTCCAGTCACAAGGACTTTCCCTTTACATGACTTGCTTTCCTTATTAAGGAATCAAAGCCCAAAATTCCACCCAGCCAATTTCTATGACCATTTTCTCTTACCATTTCTCTTACTGCCTGAAAAGATGGAGGAGGCTGATTCGATAACAACTTTTAAAATAGAGGTAGACATTTATTTGGGGAGGACGGGTTTGCAAGGTTATGGGGAGAGAGCTGGGGTGAAGGATTAAATTGCTCCTTTTTGAAGAGCCGGCACAGACTCGATGGGCCGAATTACCTGTTTTTGTGCCGTAAGATTCTATGATTTAAGGTTATGCAGAAATGTGCAAATGTCTTCAAATTAGTCTTAATTTGGAAGCCACTTCTCTTTAAGAACTGCCGAAAGTTGTCTTCCAATTTAACACTGCATTTAATGGATTTTCCGTGATTCTGTGCAATCTTAAAATTAAAGGCAAATTGTCCTACAGTTTAAAACTGAGTATAATTGAGAAATACTGCAAATTAGAATAGACTCGATTATTTATGGAATCGTTATATTTTTGGTTTGGGATTACTATCAAGAATGAAAGCAAGTTTATTATCGTTATCAAAGCATCTGAAGTATTTCATGGAAAATACTGTCAAGTGTAGTGACTCTTTTTGTTGGCAAAAAGTTACCAGTAACACTTACGTGTATCAATCAGCAATTCCAATTAGCACAAAAAGTACAGTCCAGTAATCATTTGTATGCTTCAAAATATAGATTTTACAAAAATGCCACTCGAAACATGTGTTCTGTCTCAGGTTCAAAATTTCATTTTAGTTGCAAACTTCTGAACATGTACTGAAAAATTCAGCAGAGATAGTGAGCAGAGTAGTAAACTCTTATAACCCTCATTAGTTTCCCTCATCTACAATTTGGAGATCTCAGTTGTACAGAGGTGTGTGTCAGTCAACCTTAGCTCTAACAAAAACAGCAACTTGCATTTATTTAGTGCACTTCATGTGATACAGCTTCCTGAATGATTTTGACCCACGGTGGGTAGTGATGGATCATTTTCTTTGATGTAGTTTTGGACAATGGTGGATTCTGAAGAGAGGGATTGTAGGATCATTTCACAATCCACCCAAAGTAGATACTAAATTAGTAATGGCATTTGTGTGCAGTGATTATGGTATCCAGGTGAATATGGTCTGGTTTATCTGAGGACAACACATGGGCAGTTCAAATATATATGATCAATTTTAAAAATCCTTGCTTTTGTCTATAGCGCTTTATCACGCCTTCTAGACGTCTCAAAGCACTTATACAGAATATACCGTAATGCGAATTGACTATATTTTGTTGGCAAAATGCAGCAGCTAGTTATGCATGGCAGTTTCCCACCAATAGTTGTGGATTGATTGACCAATTTGATATTTTTTAAAGGATTTATTACCCCCAGAAAAGCGAGCTGCCAATCGACTAACAATCGGGTTTATACTTATTGCTAGGTAAACTGGGGAATGTGGAATAAGGAAACTTTCCAATGTTTTGTCCTGCTGGGAATCAAACCCAGGTCCACTTGCTTGTGAGGCGAGTGCTGTAACCACTAAGCTACAGGACAAATCTATTTTAACCAGGTAAATCTGCCGATCATTGTCCTGTGTTTGCAGAATTCATGGATGGTAATGTTGGTTGAATTATGTAATAACCATGTGTTTCAAGAGATTATAACTGTTATGTTGAAACCATTATGTCTTTAGCAATTTGTCTTGGGGAGAGTGAGCTCGCACTGCTCAGTGTGATATCAACTGACGTGTAACCACTAATACATGTGCTTAACTCAGAAAAGTGCATCAGATGGGAAGAGACAGGAAGTCATTGTGTTAGATTCAAAGAGGAGCAACGCCATTAACATTGGATTGACAGTATTACCCCCTCCAAGAACAATCAAAACAGCTATCCTCAACTTTGATGAGTACGCCTTGAACAAGGAAGGTATAGAGGTAAGCTGCTAAACTCCTCTTATTTACACAACCTATTTGTCTATTTGTGCATTATCATGGGCCACATATAACGAACGAGGGTTCAAACAGTCAGAATGAATCTCCCACTTGACTGATGGTAGTTTAGTAACATGGTGCACCACAGGTGCAAACGCACCTGTCTTCATTCCTTACATGGTATATTGACAATTACAATTGCTTTTTGTTGCGAAAGGAGAAAAGGGAAATGTAGTCAGACCAGAGTTTCCAAGTTAAGAATGAATTCAAGAATTTTCCAAAATGCTGCACCATCGTAAATTTCAATCTAATAATATTTAGGTTAAGACCATGGAGTTATGACGAGGCAGGGAGTGGATAGAGTGGGTAGTTACCCCAGCCCTAAAGTGTAAACATAAATCGATGATTTCTGGGTAAACTCAGAATCCATTGTCTTTTTTTCCTTTTATCATTTGCAATGGGTGCTTTGTGCTTATCAAGGAGAAGTACCTGAACATAGAAGTATTACTTTTCCATTTTCTCTCTCGCAATGTGACTAGGTACCAACAACTCCCCCCTCTTTGTTAGTCCTTGAAAGCCTCTTCCTCCCAACATGCCCCAGTTCTGACGAAGGGTCGTGGGCCCGAAACATTGACTCACTTTCCTTTCTCCATAGATGCTGCCTGACCGACTGAGTGTTCCCAGCATCTTCTGTTTTTGTCTCAGAGTTACAGCATCTGCAGCATTTTGTTATTAGGTACCAGTTTGAGAACGTCCAAACACAAGTACACAGATCACTCAAGAAATGTATGTTTCCTGCTCACAAGTTTTGTTTTGTTTTAGAAAATCTTAACCATGATTCCTACAGAAGAGGAGAAGCAGAAGATCCAGGAGGCCCAACTGCTGAATCCTGACATTCCCTTGGGCACCGCAGAGCAGTTCCTTCTTACCCTGTCCTCCATCAGTGAGCTCTCAGCTCGACTTCAGCTCTGGGCTTTCAAACTGGACTATGAAACAGTAGAGAAGGTACGTCCATCCTCACTGAGCTAATATTCGACTTACGTAATGCATCAAGGGTCCACGTCTGGGACTGTTCAGTACAATATTTCTTCAAAGGGTAGAATTAACAAAATAACGCCTGAGCAACAGAGCCCCAGGTGTGTTTTGATTCCTGATCCAACAGTTGAGCACATCTGGGTGAAAAATGCGATATGTGATGTCATGTAACATCACTGAAAATTACACTCTAAACCAGTCTTTAAATATCAACTGATTTCAGTGTGACCCACTGCCCCCCTCCCCCAAACACACACACACTACATTTGGCAATGTGGTTTAGCTCGAAGCTGGCTAAAGTCTCTAGCTGCTGCCATTGGTGTGGCTGCCATAAATCTCATCGCTAGTTCACAATGTGTTTGTTGCAGGAAGTTGCAGAACCTCTACAGGACCTGAAGGAAGGAATGGACCAGTTGGAGAACAATAAATCGTTAAGATATATCTTGGCTACATTACTGGCAATTGGAAACTTCCTAAATGCATCAAATGTGAGCTTGTACAACTACCCTGTCCCAGTAGAATAATATTACTTTACAGTATTTAAGTTATGGTTTTTCTCAGAATTCTCTGTGCTATCCCTAATATCTCCCCATTGTAGAGAACTTCAGAGGCTTCATATAGAGTAATACCTTTCTTCCTGTCACATTACATGGAGTAACACATAAACCTTTTTGCTCGTGTGATTAAAACCATAAGCAGAGGGATACTAAAAGGCCCCTCAACTCATTTGAATCCCAATTCTACCATCTTCCCATTGCAGCACCAAACTGTTGCTTGAAAGAATCCAAAGTCCTGGACTCAATCACATGTCGTGGTAATCCGTGGTAGCCATTGATTGTACTCCATGTAAAGAAACACTTTCAGGTGCCTGTCTTGAAATCGCCCTTCACAACCCTGAACTTCTACTCTCTTGCCTTATTGCCTTGGATTATTGGAAAGTAGGGATCTCATGCGGTTGGGTGTTCTTAACCTGATTCCTAGTAACGTGGACTCACATTATAAAATTGTGTTTAATTTAGCACTTGATTGCCAATCTCACTTAAAATGGTTACTGGGCAACCTGCTGTTGTGAGAATGAAAAATGCAACAGTGCAGCGATAGGAAGTTCTCTCCTAAGACAGAGAGCAGAGCAAATTAGGTCAGCACGGAACATTATTGCATCTGACAATGGGTTTCCAAAATCAGGAAGCATTTCTTTGCCAAAGTTTAACCTTCCCTGGAGAAGACGAGATTTACCAGAAATTACTTTATTTTTAAAATAAATGCCATCTCATGACTCACTGTAGCCCATGAGTCATTCTAGCCCTCTGGTTCAGTGCCAGGTGAGACAAGTGGAAGCAAGTACCATTAACCGGCTTTCATAAACCAGAGAACAGTAAACGGGTGGCTTAGTGTTCAGCCTGGTACATGTTTTGTGCACCACCACTCATGAAGAGCTTATTCTGTAGGCACTGCAACTGTTTATAAAAGTCACTGCATTCAAATGGTGGAAGCTTTTCAATGTTTAGAATACGAGCATTTTCCATGCTCATTTTCTGAGTTTATCATTTTTTTCAAAGGAAAAACAAATACCCGATCACATCTGAACGTCTGGCAAATGATTGCAATTAAATTCAGAAACTTGTATAGTGGAGGAACAGGCACTGACCCAGAACCCTAGCACACACTCAAAGCTGAGTAGGGCAGCAACTGAAAGGGTGACATGTGCTCGATTCGGTTTTGTTTGTTTTTGTAAGTTTTAAAGTAAGCCATACAAGCAGGTGTAAGGTGTATAAGCAATGTGTCAGAATGCCTTTAAATCCATCGCTGCCCCATGACTGTTTCTCCTTTTGTGCATTATTGCAGCCATTTAGTGGGAAGGAAAAGGGGGGACATTCCAAATGCTGGAAATAAATTGCAGATCCATCAGGGAAAGAGCAATATTTTGTGGATGAACCTTTATTGGAATTGACGCAATGGGCTGGGGATACTATTTCTCACTCCATCCCTCTCTGTCTTAATAACAATAATAATCCTTGCATTTGATATAGTGTTTTTCCCATCTCAAATCGCTTCACAGAATATACTGTAACGTGAATTGACTGTATATTTGTGGACGAAACACCTGGTGAAAGGAGCTTTCACCAATCGACCTGTTCAGGTCTGTGAAAGGTCATTTCCCAAACTGTTAAGCTGTCTTTTTAGATTGGTGTGAATTTCCAGCCCTAGTGTTTGTAAAATTTGTATGTTTAATCAAGAGGTTACACAATTGCAGACTGGTGCACTGGAGAGTTCTCAGGCCAACTTGGTTCCATGAGATGAACACAGTCTTGTGTGAAAACTCAGCTGCAATACGCCCCCTGCTGACTAACCTCCACCACACACTGCAGTGTTCACAATCATTTCTCCATATTTCTCCCCTGCTTTGTATTTGAATTGATTAAACAGCTGTTGGTCTGCAACATAATGAGACAATTGCATCACCAAATGCAGAGTCTATTTGGAAATCAGGTCAAGTTGCAAACATGGACAAGAAAGTATAAGGAAGCAGCCCAGGATCTAAAGACATAGAAGGGGTTGATCCATGAGTTGAGTTATGTGGAATCACTGCAATAATAATCCTTGCATTTGATATCGCTTTTTTTCACGTCTTCTAGACGTCTCAAAGCACTTCACAGAATATACTGTAAAGTGAATTGACTGTACATTTGTGGGCAAAACACAGCAGCCAATTACACGCAGCAGTGTCCCACAAACAGTTGTCGATTTAAATGACCAATTTTTATTATTGCTTTGTTTGAGGAATTATTATTAGGCATTTGGAGTAAGGAAACTTGTCCAAGGTTTCACCCTGACCTGCCTGGATTCAAACACAAGTCTCATGCATGTAATCTACAGGACTCTGTAACTTCAGTCATTAAAAGAGGCATCTCACAGATGCCTTCACAAAAGTTGATAAGATACTAACAGAGATAGCGACTAAACCAAAAATAATACTTTCAGATGGGCCAAGGCAGCAGGACAAGAGAGCACAGGTTCAGAGTTGTGAAGGGAATTTTAACATGGGAACCAGGAAGTATGGTTAACCTCTGGAATGAATTACCAGGAAGGGCTGGACCTATTGAAGAAACAGTTGGATGTGGTAATGGTGTTAGGTCAATGGTAGAATCCAAGGATGAAATCAAATTAGCCAAAGGATCTTGTTCATCTAAGCCTCTCTAATGATCTGTCATATGCTGATACCTAAAACTTGAAATCTTTTCACTGCATGTTCCTGATGGGAAATCTGGATGGGAACCCTCCTCATGTCCCTTAATTTTTCAAACCATTTATTTTAATACTTGAAACACTCAGAAACCATGCATATATGGAACTCTCAATAGTTTGGTTTGGATACCTTCAAGCGTGGTAATCAGTTTCCGTGTGTATCAGACATCTGGCTGACCAAGAAAAATAAAGTAACCACTTCATATCAATACTGAAGCTCAGTTTGGAATCCTATTCCAAATTATGCATTAATATAATTTGCAAAGCACATTTTCTTGCATGTGTTTATGATGTAACTGTCTTGTCTCTCTCCACAGGCTAAAGGCTTTGAGTTGGGTTACTTGGCGAAGGTTCCAGAAGTGAAAGACACTGTCCACAAGCAGTCTTTGCTCCACCACACTGCTACTATTGTGGTGGAAAAGTTTCCAGATAGTTCAGACCTGTACTCAGAGATTGGGGCCATCACTAGGTCAGCCAAGGTATGTCAGTGACTAAGAATTTCTGTCTGTCTCTGATCCAGAGCTTTAAGCTGTATTTTCCAGCCCAGGCAGAAGGTAACTTGTGTCATCTTCTGCCTTTTTACTGAATAAGAGAGTCTGATTTAAAATAGATCGAGGAGCATTCACTATTGCTAGGTGCAGTCTAAGGAGTCAGCTGACTAACTGATTGAAATTGTAATCTACAATAATGTAAACACACTCAGTAAGGTGATTTGAAATGTGGGTGACTTGACACATCGTCTGTATAAAAAGAGAAGAAAGTATTAAGATTGCAAGTGCACTGAGGCATGAAGCACCACAGAGGTTTAAGGTTGTTTTACTGGAGCTCCTAAATATATTGGCTGCACACTCCGCTAATGTGATTGTGGCCAGATGTCACTATCAGTCAAGGCATTGACACTGAATTAGATTCTCACAAACTGTAATTGTCCTGTTCATTGTGGTTTCCAGTTTGGGAATTTTAAGTTGTGAGATTTGCAGCAAATCCTGAATCCAAGTGCAGTGAAACCCAAATAACAGTGACGAGTCAGGTTGGCATCACCAGCCTCTTCTGTCTTGAGTTTTTCAATCTGATTTTCACAAATCGCATGAATGGAGAATTGTAATTTACCTTACAAATCCGTTTTTGCAAATGTTGCATTTTAGACAAAATGCCAGGAGGACAACTCAAAGTGCTTCACGGGTTTTTATCTGTAAAATAAAGTGACTGTGTACTTTGTAGGCAAATACAGCTGCCAATTTGTACACAGCAATATCCCATGAACAGGCATGAAATGAATGACCAATTCTATCTTGGGGATTGTTGGATTGGAGCATCTTCCCTTTTTTTAAGTACCTAGGGATATTTAACGCCCACCTGAAAACAGGTAGACAAGATAATCATACATTTATTTTAAAAATTACATGCATTAGTTTGTAGAAATACAAGGGAGTTTTACACCTTACATCTCTCCGAAAAGCAGACACTGATATTTTTTCTCTCTCAGATTGGGCCAGCTATAGGAGTCTGCTGGTCTAATCAGTCTAGACCGGTGGGGTGGGGGGGCTGTAACATGATACCAGGATATTCTGTAAATGTTGAAATTTTTACTGTTGTCAAGCCATATAAAATGCAGGTTTACAACTTAGCTGGCCTGTGGTGATCGTACCCTCACCGGAGTTGCTATATCAATCATAAATAAACTACGGACGGACAGTCGACAGGAGCTGGCGTTTGTTAAACTAATTGCCTTATAGTGCACAGGAGCGTGTAGACTCTCTGAGGTCCCTTTATCTTAAACAGTTAACCGTTTTACCACCTGGCAAGGAGACCTCCGAGGATTTTGGTGAGCATGTGTGCACTGTAAAATGTATCAGCCCAATATAAAGGTAGGGGCTTTCCTGCAGGATTTTCTTGGAGAGCTGCTGACCTGATTACAAACTGAAACAGCTGACTCTCTCTCTCTGTTTCGTCCACTCAACATTTTCCACTTTCAGATCGACATTTTAGTACAAACCAAAGCCTATTTTTTCATGAGAAGTCAGAAGTCTTGACTGCGGGATTTAACACAAAACTTAGCATTTATATTATTGAGATGGAATTGAAACATTTGTTTTGACGGGAGAGAGTTGAAGACAGAAAGTACAATATAGTATAATAATATTAATCCTTGCATTTGATATACAGCCTTATCGCGTCTTCAAAGACGTCTCAAAATACCTCACAGAATAGATCATAAAGTAGATTGACTAAATTTTTTCGATGAAACTCGGTAGCCAATTGCACGCAGCAATGTCCTACAAACAGTCATTGATTGAGTGACCAATATATTATTATTATTTTTGTGGGGGAGGGAAACTCGCCACTCCTGAGAACTCCTCAACCTTTGAGAGTGACGAGTTATCAAGCGTTTACTGCAGGGGAAACATTCAGTCTGCAATTAGTCACCCTACTGTATAAATAATGTGATGTGTATATTTATACAGCACTCCTCACATTAGGAGAACATTCTAAAACGTTTGACACTGCTGGCTGGGCACCCAAGTTGGAGGTGGAAACCAAGTGATACGGTGAGGCGAAAGCTGCCCAAAGGGCAGTCACTGAGATGAACCTTAACAAAGAAGTAAAGGTTTCCGCAAATTCCACGGGCTCCAAGTTTAAAAATTAACTAGAGTTCCCGCTCCCCTTCACAATTCAGCAATGCCTGTTGGAAGGAGGATTGGAAAATGTATATATGAGTATGTCAGGCGAGGACAGGTTTGGCTTCAGCAGTCCTGTTTTTCCCAACCAGCTACCCCCCCCCCCCACACACACACCCCATCTCTGTCAAGTAGCTTGCCAACCCTCAGTGTTTGGGCTTACAGATGCAGAGTAGTCCCTTGGGTAAAAGTACCGGATTGTTACCTGGGGCCCATGCAGTCATAATCCAGCATGAATCAGTCGATGGCTTCAGGAGAGAGAGAAAATTACAGTGGAAGGAGGGGCAGAAAAGATACAAATAAGCAGCTTCCTTGCACGATAGCGTTGTAAGCACTGTTGAGGTTTTATGGCACCCGCTGTTCTGACATGAAAGCTACTTACGCTCAACCTAAATACATAGAGCAACAATGGAAGGCAGCGTGGTGAAATAATACACTGCTTTTTAAAACAATGAACTCTGTTGTTTTCAGGTTGACTTTGATCAGCTCCAGGAAAACCTTTGCCAGCTGGAGAGGAGGTGCAAAGCCTCATGGGATCACCTGAAAGCTATTGCGAAGCATGAAATGAAACCCGTCCTGAAGCAGAAAATGTCTGAGTTCCTGAAGGACTGTGCCGAGAGGATCATCATTTTAAAAATTGTTCACAGAAGAATAGTAAATAGGTATGGGATGCGTGCCCTTTTTGTTTCCTCCCCAATCTAGTAATACGTGGATCACATAACCTTTTGTCAGTTTCATTTCTTATATTAGAAATTTAAAGTATGTTTAACTACTGTTTTTTACCTTGACGGATGGATGATTGTGTGGAATACAATACCTGCATGAACCGATTAGGCTGAATGATTTGTTTCTGTACTGCTTGTAATTCTAAGTAACAGTGTTAGAGAAATGATCGCCAGTACATATACCAAACTTTAGGTGCCTGAAACACCTCATGTATTTCTTAGGTTGAAGACATGGTCTTAAAACTTTCAGGATTGTGAGAAGCGGTCTGCAGATCAGCCTTCATTTGGAGGCTGATTTTCTGCACTATCCATATAGAACTGAAAAAATGGCTTCCAAAACAACATTAATTAAGTCCAGCTCAATGTTAAGTTTTAAGTCAATAAGTCTTAATTTTAAGGACAACACAAGGCCATTCAAGTTAACACTAGTTAGTGCATTTAACGCCATAAAAATTCTCTACATTTTGCCCACAAAATATACAGTTTATACTTTACAGAATATTTTGTAAAGTGCTTTGATATCACATCTCAAAGATGCGATACAGTGATATACCAAATTCAAGGATGCATTATTATTATTATTATAAATCCAGTTTATTCTTTTCAGATCTGTTAATCCCAATCCCGCACACTTTCGCCATGCCCTTATTATCTCTACTATCAAAGGGTCCATCTTCCATTCTTTTAAACATCCAACTGAAACATCTTCAGTGTTTGTATCTGCGGGGCTGGAAGATACGGTTTGCTGGGGCACAGTTACAGTGTTCTCATTTTTCAGAACACTCTGAGGTCTCATTCTCTGCCATAACCCTCACAGCCAAATACAGTACTGAGTAAAAGCACAGTGCTCCCCATAGGAAGAGAGAGACAATCAGGCGACCATTGCCAGAGATTGCTGCCATGGAGCCTGGTATAGAGCAGCAACATGCAGAAGCCTGGAGCAGTTTCTCTCTTCAGGTCAGGCTATATTGTATGTAGAGATGTAGAGAACATAGGGAGAAAATAAAATAACATACAAATAACTTGTTGGAAAAATCTTACCTTTTTATAATAACTAACACACCCACTCCAATTACTAAATGTGGGCATCTTCTCAGGACGTAATTTGCAACTTGTTATTAATAATACTTCATAATATGTCATTTTCCAGTTGTAGAAATGATTGCAGGATATTGTTGCACCTTTTTCTGCCATAGTCAACATGGTGCCGAGATTGGACGTTCACTGGATTTGCGACTGGGCTTTTATCCCAAGGAAACCCCAGTTTTTTACTCAATGCAATTTCTTACCACCATGAAGAATATTTCACAGCTGTTTTAAACTCACTCATGATGTGCCATGCTCACAAAATAATCTTTGTTCTGTTTCCCCTGTGCTCCCAAGTGGCCTGATATAGGTGGTGAGGGAGGGGAGGCGGGTGGAGGGGAGGTGGGGGGATGGAGAGGAAGAAGGAAAGAAATGAACAATAATATCTTCACTTTTTAGAATCTTCCAAGTGATTAACTCACTTCTTGCCCAATCCAATCTTCAAATTCATTGGGAATGATGTCTGGATGGGATGTAATTAGCAGGAATTCTTAACGGGATGCTTTGTTAAGAAATTCCCATTGACCCAAGGGAACTGAACTCTGGAAGTTGATCCTCAGATAACCGTGGGTCGGTGAGGTAACCTCTGGATTTACGAGGTGGACTCTCCACTTACGCTACGTAGATTCTTTGTTAAGACATCGGTTAACAAATACAGCAATATCAATCCCATGAATATTGTCAATCAGATTCACCTTCAGTAATAGAGAAGTGTGCCAGTTATTGCAGAATAAGCCGTGCAAGTTTCCACTCTCAGATAGATTCTGTTGAGAGTCAAGTATTATCTCTGCTAGATCTGTCCATAAGTTCCATTTGAAGTAAGTTTGCATTTGAAGTTTCTCCTTTGTTTATTTTTCAACTGAATATTTAATAGCGCTTCTATTGAAGTCCTCCCGGTGCTGTTTCATTCCATCTGTTCCTCATTCCCACAATGCTGCACATCTGTGACATTCGCTTGATTCCCCCAAATCGGGAGGGAAACAGCGGTGCAGGTTACAATTATAGGCTCGTGTGCGGCCCGTCCTGCCAAAAGACAGTCTGGTTGATGAAGGGCGAAGGTCCAGAGGTCCAGCCTGTCTTCGGTTTAACAGGACTAACTCCCACCACATTTGGCGCCAGTTCACTGGCTGGCATCCCTCTGTAGGAATGAAATTATCATACATATCAGAGCCTCGTTCATAAGAAACACTCATCTTTCGCCCACAAAATGTACAGAAAATTCACTTGACATTATACAGTATTCTGTAAAGTGCTTTAAGACAACTCAAAGACATGATATTGCATTATATCAAATTCAGGGATTACTGTTATTATGATTATTATTATTAACTGTAACAACTCAGGTACAGTAAAAGCCCGTTTATCCAGCACCCTCGGGACCTGGCCAATGCCGGTCAAAGCGCCTGCCGGATATTCGGCCGAAAACGCCCCCCCCCAAAAAAAAAAAATTCAATGCATTTTTCCGGATACATTCCAGTTAATCAAATGCGGACTTTTTTTGCGATGCCAGTTAAACGGTAGTTGCAGTTGAACAGGTGCCGGATAAACAGGCTTTTACTGTACATTGAGAATCACCTACATACTATGAAATTATCTCCAATATAACAGAAAGAAACAGCATTACATTTCCACCATTCAGTTTCCATTTACCTTTTTGATAGTTGTTACAATACAATTTACACTTGCATAATAGTGGCTTCCAGTTTGGGAGGATGTCCCTTAAGAATTTATCAGAGACTATTGGATCCTAATAGAGGGATGCCACTTTTAAAAGAAAGCACGTATTTGATATGGTGATTTATCATGTAAAAATGCCTTGAAGCCTTTCACAAACAATGACTGTTTTACCTCACCAAACCAGTCAGAAACCTAGGTGTTTTTCCTCCTCCACATCCAAGCCATGACCTGCTCTGCCTTCCCTCACCTCCGCAACATTGCCTCACTCCTCAGCCGCTGAAACTCTCATTTATGCCTTCTTCATGTCCGGGCTCAATTACGCCAACACCATGCTTTTCGGCCTTCCGAATTCCTCCCTCCATAGGCTGCAGATCATCTAGAATTCTGCAGCCCATGCCCTCTCCCACACGAAGCTCCGTAACGCCATCTCCCCCATCTCACCCGACTCCACTGGCTCCCCGTCATCCAGAGGATTCAATTCAAGATTCTGGTTGTCACCTTTAAAGCCCCCTCTGGCTAGCCTCAACCTACCTCTGCGACCTCCTAAACCCCTACCAACCAGCCCGCTCCCTCCGCTCAGTGGGCTCCAGCCTGCTCCATGTGCCCGACCCACCCACCCCACCATTGGCGTGCGAGCCATCAACCACTCTACCCCCAACCTCTGGAATTCCATCCCTCAACCCTCCACCTCGCCCCTCCCTAGCCTCCTTCACGTCCCACCTCAAGAACCCCCTCTTTGACGGTTTCATCGGTCACTCCCCCCTCCCCTTCTTTCCAGCCACCCTTCCTGATCCTGACCCCAGCTCAGGTCTGAAACGATGACTGTCCAGCACCTTGGGGCGTCCTCCCGACGTGAAAGGTGCTATACAAATGTAATTTTATTGTTGTTGTGGTTGATTTGTGCACCAACGTAGCAACCATTTGGATTAGCAAAGTCCCACAAATAGCCGTGAGATGAACAATCAATTCAGCTTGACGATTAATTGACCAGGACACCGGGGAAGAAACAGTTTTTACTTTTATAACTGTAAATCACAAGTTTCTCTGGTGTCAGAAATTTCAGAGAGAAACACCAACTGAAAAGTTGTCATGTCCTGTGACCATTCCTCAGCAAAAGTGGCCGCTAGCCAAACTGGACCAGATGTTCGTTTTTCTGGCCTTATCTCTTTTTAAAAAAAAAGTGGGTTTCTATATGCCTTCCAAATTAGATTCTTTTGAAAAAAAAACCTTTTCAATGTCTTTTGCCAATACGATCACCATGACATTTGACCATGTGCTTCAATAAAGCTATCATCAATGCTCCTCCAAGATCAATTGGAGATGAGGCACACTGTTGCAAGGTGTTGCTGTTCCTGATATCTTCCATTCCCGACCCATTCCTCCGCCTCCCACCCACCCCAACAATTGCTTTGTATAGTACAAAGTGTTCCATCTAACAGCCTGGGCCAGCAGCCAGCAGGACAGATCATAACTCAAGGAATATTGAATTTCAATGACAGTCAAGATGTGGATACAAAGTTGGAAAGGGCTTTACAGGCTTGAAAGTGTTTACATTTTACTCTGAAACAGTAATCGATTTGTAGCCTAAACTGCCCTATTTAAGGATAACAATCACTGTGTAAGAAACAAGGAAAAAAACACATTACTCCCAACGATTTTCTACAGTTTGAGTGCTCCATGAATCTGCCACGTATGAAGAGTGCTATATAAATGCAAGATTGTTATTGGCAGTGCCTGGCGATGCCCTCCCCATGTGAAAGGCACTGTGTAACTTTGTATTGTCTCATGTTGTTGTTTTCTACATTCATGAACTGTGCCTAACTTATCACTTTGTTGTATATACCTGTATATGTCCATGAGAAGGTGCCCTCAGCTCACTCCTCTCTCTCCTCGTCCAGGATCATTGAGGCTACAAACCTGGCTCTGATTAGCCAATGAAACCACAACAGATCAGAAGCCCCGAATTCCATCTTGTGTCAGTCTGCAAGACACTGTTGCTTTAAAATAAGGCTCGGGTATTAAATTTGGTAATTTCCTGATCTGCAGATCTTAAAATCACAGCACATCTCTTCGCTGACTCATTGAATGGGCACCGAATTAACACTCAATATTGATCCTGATAATAACCAACAGCTGATTCAAATGAAATACATAGAATTTCTTTCATTCTTATTGTAACCTGTTCACAGCCTATGAAACAATTCTTCTAAAGAGTGTTTCCTTCCCTCACTTTTGTTTCTAGATTCCACGCATTTCTGCTGTTTATGGGCCATCCCCCATTTGCCATTCGAGAAGCCAGCATTCACAGGTTCTGTAAGATAATCAGCGAGTTTGCCCTGGAATATCGCACCACCAGGGAGCGAGTCTTACAGCAAAAGCAGAAGAGAGCCAACCACAGAGAAAGAAACAAGACCAGGGGCAAAATGATTACAGATGTAAGTTGTGGCATTTGTTTGCAATTAGATATTCACTGCTTTGACACAGGAATAATGGTGACCGAATGGTCCCTATCAGTGGATAAAATGTCTTTGTCTCTACGGAGCTCCATTGAACTCATCACCGAGGTTAGTTGACGCCATCACGGGGTTAGTGTCGGATGGGGGAAGGAATGTGGAGCACATTTTGCTTTGCAGAGCACTTCTGCTCTAAAAAATCATTAGCCCTTCTCGGAAATGAGTTTGGTTCTCAAGGTGCCCCCCGGGTGAGAAGGCAATGTTGGGCAAATCATCAATAAAAAGATCTGTCACATTCAGGTGTGGCTGTTTAATAACCCCAGTGTGATAGATGTATGAAAAGAGTCCCATGATTACTAACTCTGTTCTGCACTTAAAATGGCTTTTCTATTTAGAAGCTGGAAATATGCTAGAGACAGTGACCACTGGATTGCATTAAAAGGGGATTTCAGTGCTGATTTTTTGGAAGAAAGAGCATTTAAGCAAAATGGTGAAAAGGCAGACATGGTCCGCCATGATGTAATAAATAACAGAACAGGTTCAGTAAACTGGATAGCCTTTACTTCCCGCTTTATTATTCCTCTCTCCTCTATTTGTAGTCGACTGCAAGAGATTCTCCATTCTGGCATCTTCAGTGCAGTATTAAAGACAGTCAAGCAGAAAACTATTACTCTCTCTCCTTTTTGAGTGGTGCTAAGGGAGAATTGAAAACAATTAGTGAAAAAAATAGACTTTACCAGTGTTGGCTTTTGACTATCATTGTGAATTCCTGCATCTCAGATGATAGACCACTCGCCTTGCATGCGAGAGATCTGGATTAGATTCTAGGCAGGGTGAAACCTTAGGCAGGTTTTCTTACTCTACATACCTGACAATAACCCCTCAGAAAAAAACTAAAATAAATTGGTCATTTCAATCCACGACTGTTTGTGGAACACTGCTGTGGTGCGCAATTGGCTGCCGCATTTCAACCACTGATGCAGGTGCGTTATTCCCATCACTCTATAGTCCTACCTCAGCAAACTAGCTTTTCTCCCAAAACTGATGGCTTGTAAATGAGGAATACTAAAGGGTGAAGTGATCGAGATGGAAAGTGGGGTTAAACCACTTACATAGTAACTATTGCTTATTTTGTTTAATATTTTTTCATTTAAAATTAATTTTAAAAACAGACTTAAAATAGGACAAACGAAGGACAAAGTAAATTTTACATGAAAATCATTGTACTCAGTTACAGAGTTTTACTCTTGACTCAAAGAGACACTAAGGGTATTCACTGCCCACTTTATTTTTTGCTCAAAGCCATGTAGTCCCCTAACTCTTCATGTATTTGACCAGATGGAATGTGTGTTCTACCCAGGAAAATAAATAGATCCAGCCCTAAGTACATAAACATTTAATTTGGCATTTGTAATGGGTTGAGCAAAAATTCTGGCAATACCAACTGAGAATTTTAAAATTATTTCCTCAAGTACTATTTTAGTATCACAATCCGGTCTTATTGTCATATAACTTCTGATCTGACAGAGAGGTTTGCAAAAGAGATACGTGGAATCAAGGAAACAGCCCATTAACAGCCTGTTTCACGCACATGTATACAGTCAATTCACTTTACAGTGTATTCTGTGAAGCACTTTGAGACATCTAGGAGACGTGAAACGCACTACATCATAAGCAAGGATTAATATTATTTATTATTCTTTAGTCATGGCTGATGTTTTCTCTGGGTGAGCCACCTTGTCTAATCACACTCTCCTGCTTGCCTCCTCTATGCTTGAATATTCCTCTTTTACAAGACATCAGTTTTGCTAGGGAAAGTTAATTTGTTGAGGATGGATCACCAGGTGGGAATAAATCACCTGCAATTAGTCTACCTCATGGTATTCCATCAGTAATCAGTTACTTATAAAGCTGCAGTATGGTTCTCTCAATATCCGCAGCTCAGAATTGGACAGTACTGCATTGTATTCGGGTCCCGCCATGATCAACCGTTGTGTGGGTGTACAAATTAGATGATGTTTTGAATTGTACTACTAGTTCCGTTTGTCTGCAGGCAAATTGTTAAAATCTGTCTCTGTACTTGTACGCATTGCTGTGCCAAGATTTTTCACAGGGAAATGCCAAAGTGCACGATAAAGCCACCAGTATGGACCCCCTAGTTGGTAAATCAGAAATTTTAGAATAAGAAAAGGTCATTAGCTTTAACCAGCCATTTCCCTTTTGCCTGTACATTGTCTCTGCCTAGTATGAAACCACGGAAGTCCCATTTTCAGTTTCTGCTAGGTTTGAGTTTAGCTGCACTCAGATAGACAGTGCCTGTGGAGGTGCTACAATCAGCCCCAGTTCCAACCCTCACTCCCCACCATTCCATCCTAGTCTGGGAGGAAACAAATGAGCCAGAGTTTCTGTTTTTTGATGGCTTTTCAATAAGTCAAAATCCAAGGAGGTCAACTGGTGAGGATAGGATCAGGTTCAGTTACACGTTTAATTCATTACTTTTGACCTGCAAGTGAAGAATAGGCACTTGTGTGAGGTTGAGTTGGAGGATATATGTGAAAATGTACCTCATTACTCTCAAACGATGTATAAATTACAGGGAAGTACAACAACAATTTGCATTTATATATATCACCCGTCGCACGGGTATGAGCAGCAGGGGACTATCATGAGGCAAGGAGCAGTGGAATCTCAAGAATCCAGTCATTTCCCTCCGCTTAGGGGCTCCAGCCTACTTCACCTCCCCCGCCTCGCCTGCCTCAGAAGTCATTTGCCCCCATCCTCTGGAACTCCATCCCGCAGTCCACCCGCCTCACCCCATCCCTTGCCTCCTTCAAGGCAGCTCCAAGGTCCTCCTCTTTGACCATGCTGCTTTGCCCTTTGCCCTCACCCACCCAATCCCTACTCCCAGTTAGTGTCTGGAATGCTGTTTGTCTATCCAGTGCCATGGGACGTCCACCCGAAAAGCGCTATACAAATGTAATTTTGTTGTTGTAACATCTCAGAGCGCTTTAAAGTACATTTATTTTTACCTTATTTCCTCATGTACCATTTTGGTATCAAAATCCAAATGTGTTGTGTAAGTTGTGACCTGAGCAAGAGGCTGAGATTTGCAGATGAGGCCCATGGAATCATAGAATCAAGGAAACAGGCCATTCAGCCCGTTAACAACAACAACAATACCTAACATTTATATCGCCATTCACATGGTTGATGTCTTTAAGCATTTTAAAATATATTTATTTTCAAAAAAGTTCATATGCAGAGCTCTGGGACGTCAACATACGTGAAGGTTGTACCTAGTGGCAACATTTACATATACTGTAAATTGTTTTGCAAAACAACTGAAACACACATATTGTGGCAATACATGCCTCAATGGTGACTTGCTGGAAAGAGCTAATTGTTCTATCAGTAGTTAATTTGCCCTCTCGACTGTTCTCAAGTTTATTTTTGGCCAGAGATTGTTTAGTTTCTGCGCTCCTGAACAAATCAAATTGAGCGATTACTTTCATTTATACACAGCCCTTTTATGCAGAGTAGCATCTCAGAGCGCTAAACGGTGGCAGAGTTTGAAGAGGATAAAAGAGAAGGTGAGGAAATTCTTCATGTGCGAGTTGAAGACAGGTATAGAGGGGGCAACATAGAGGCATTGAGACAGGCAGATCCAGAAAATATCACACAAACGACTTAAAAACCAGTATAGGAACACAAATTTACAGCTGCACCACTTCTACTTCAGGAGTAACAAAGATGGCAGTGATCCAGGTCTGAAGAGGAAGAGTTGTAGTGCAGTGCATGTAAATGTAGCTCTATACTTTTCCCTACGCACACTTTATACAGTGATTGTAATCGTACCACCTACTATTCATGATAAGGCATTACAGGTAGCCCCCGCTTACCGAACGCCCTGTTAACGAAACTTCACTATAACGAGGGTTTCTATTTGTACCCCCCTATGCGCTTAGCGAAGGCTGCGCTCACTATAAAGAAAGTTTAAATCTCTCTCTCTATTTCTCTCTCTGTCCCAGTCTCTGTGTCTCTTTCTCTTTCTGTCTGAGTCTCTCGCTGTCACAATCTCACTCAGAGTCTTTCTCTCTCTCTCTCATTCTCTTTCTCTTTAACTCTCTCTCCCTGTCTCCCCCTCCTCCTCCAGCAACTCCAGCAACAATTAAAATTCAATTAAAAATATTTTCACTTGTAATTAAAGTACAGTGCAGTATTGCAGCCTTCAATAGCAGTTCTACCTACCTTATGCCGTCGCTGGTACACCGCAAATGTTAATGCTAGGCACTAGGCTACTCGTAAGGCATTACTGGGAACAATTTTTTTCATATACGGAAACACAGTAGGGACCTCCCTCCCGCCCGCTTAACACAATTTTCGCTTAACAAGGGGTTTTGAAGTCTCTTACCCTTTCGTTAAGTGGGGATACCTGTATATCAAATGCAAGGATTATTATATTACCACTATTCGCTCCCTTCACACAAACATATCCCTCTCCACACACGCTCTTCCAACACACACCTTACACACATACATGGACACTGCTTGCCTGCTATTCCCCTGCCTCGCAAAGAGTGCACAGTGACATGGACATGCTTTGTACATTCCCGGTCTCATTGCACATACCACAGAACAATACAAGTACATGGTGTACCTGGCATTTTCCTTTCCTCTCCACACAGTCACGAGTATCTTTTCAGTGGAACTACTTAATAGCAATCAGGAGCGGAAACACTGGCTGAATTTCCTCTGTTAAATTCCAGAAGTGAGTTCTAAATCAATTCACAGATTGTGAAGTTTTCTTTGCCTCATCTCGAATCCAACTTCTCTCCAATTTTTTCGAGACAAAACAATTGCTTGTCCATTTCGCCTTGAGAAAAATAATGTGTTTTTCATTGAACGCATCAAATCTAACATTCTCCATCTTTGGAATATTGGCTGCTGTCTGTTATATTTCACTAAGTACCGATCTATGCCCTGGAACCACAGAAATTTGCAACACAGTAGGAGGTTATTTAGCCCATCGTGCCTATGCCAGCTTTCTGAACAAGTTATTTGTATAGCCCCATAGCTTCACCTTACTTCTTTATATTGCTCCTTTTGAGGTAGTTATTGCTTATCTTATTGTTTCTGCCACTCATGGTTTCAGATTTGAGGCGTAGCCTTGTGTTGATATGTACCGTAATTTGAATCAGTCACTGTGACTTCCACTTGGCTCCACCAGTACATAAGCACCAATGCTCCTTGGTGAGATAAATGTTGTCTGAACTACCAGTGCTGTAGACCTCCAGATGAAAGAAATCAGACAAAATACTCCAACCTACATAACATCCAGCAGAGATTGCGTGCATATGCAGCACGCACACAGCTGTGAGGGATATATTGCACACCAGTTAACCAGCAGGGATCCACGCTGGTGGGATTGTTTGTTCAAGGGAATATTTGCTTGTTCTCTAGACATAGTTATCAATGACCAAATATGGAATCATAACAATAACAAGTGTTCCAGCTCACTGATACTGCAGTTCTTCATTGCTGATAAACTCTACAAGCACTGACTTAGGTTACTCTCATTACAAACTTTGGCCTTCTGATTCCCAATACAAAGATTCTCAGGACAAGCAAATGTATTGCCAATCAATGCATACAACTAAGGCTGTACCAAGATGTGTAAAATACTGCTGGATAAATTGTCATCAACAACAACAACAACTTTGATTTATACAGCGCCCTCCACGCCGGGCGGCGTCTCAGAGCGCTTTACAATAGCGGATCCCGGGACTGAGCCAGGGGCAGGGGCAGAAAGGTGACCATCAGTGAAGAGACCCCAGACAAATTTGGGCAGGAATTGGATAAGCAAACTGAGGTGTGGGGTGTACACTGCCACATGTAACAATGCGCCTGATGACCCTTTTGTCATTGTCGACTCTTGGGACTCTTGATTATCATGCTTAGTGTTTGAATTTGCCTCTCTGGTCAACTATTCTATTCAAACCTAAACGACTGCATATTTGTTAATAATCAGAATTCACTCAATGATCTTTGCCATTGCTGTCAATCTGATTATTCTTTAGGAACTGCGTGTCCCCCTCAGCTTTCATAATCCACACCTGTTTTCTATCTTGCAACATCTGCAAAACAGTTTTTCTACAACCTTCTGATGTGAAACCACTAAAATTAGAAAAACGTCCAGAGCTAAAGAACCAGCCTCAAATACATTTATGTTTGAAGACACAAAGCCTCGCAATTTTTTTCAATCTCGTTGCGGAATCCCCATCTCTCAAACATTTGAGAATTAGCAAATTCAGACCCTTTGGGGTAGCCAATAACTTTAACCAAAGGAAAATTTAAAGGCCGGGTGGGAAGAAAACAGCTAAAGTAATGGTCACACTTTTGTCTCCCAAGCTCAATACCAGGAAGGTAGTGTTATTCTCAAATTGCACAGCATGACAGCTTATGACTCAGTTACCGATCAAACTATGGCTTTACCCACCAAGCAGTCAGGGATCAGTGTTTGTAATCTCTGAAGGAAATGTGGTTCCTATTATTTATTCCAAAATTCCTGAATGAAAAGTACTGACAGAGAGAAAGATGTAGAACAACAATTTTCAACCTAGTGTTTTTAGCGCCTTATAACATCCTCCCAACATGAAAGACACAATATAAATGCATTTTGATATTGTTGTTTTAAACATGGACTTAATTCATTGGCGGTGAAAACTGTGGTATTCTACCCTTCATTCCATTCTTGAATTCAGCCTTATTTCACCACACTGCCCGCTTCTGACCCAAACGCAGCCGAAAGCCGAAATATACATTTGTCACCTCCCGCTTGGATTACTCCAACACACTTCTTGTCAGTCTCCCCAGCTCCACTACCCAGCTGATTCAGAACTCTGCTGCCCACATACTGACCCAGACCAAATTCCGTACCCACATCTCACCAGTTCTGGCCAGGCTCCACTGGCTCCCCATCATCGAACGGATCAACTTCGAGCTACTCACATTCGTGTTCAAATCCACTCACTTCCTGGCAGTTCCCTACCTTTATGACCTTGTCACTCTCTTAACCACCACCTCGCGCCTCTACTCGACTAGCACCAGCCTCCTGCTCATCCCTCGTACCCTCCACTCCACCTCCAGAGGTTGCGATTTAGCCCCTATGCCTCCAAACTCTGGAACACTCTCCATCAATCCTTCTGCCTTGTCCCCCTCTCTCCCTTTTCAAGTCCTGAAAACCTTCTCCTTCATCCATGTTTATGGCCATCTACTCCCAAACGCAACCCTTCCACACCCCAGCTCGGAGTGAGGCTCCACCACTGTTCAGTGATTTGAGATGCCAACTGGTGTGAAGGGCACTTTATAAGTGCAAGTTGTTGTTTTTGTTGGTGCAGCGGATTTTCCTCAGTTCTCAAAAAAAAAGCTGCTTTTCAAATACTGACAAATCTGTTGTATACCTCACTTGATTAAATTTACATAGAACATATGAACTGTGGGAAAATGTGGTTCATAGGTGGGGATTAAGCAGTCCAGCATGAAGGCGCCATATAAACGCAAGTTGTTATTATGGTGCGCTTAGAAATATATAGTCACTATGCTTTACGTTTAATTCTGTGAAGTACTTTGAGATTTTTCAAGGATGTGATAAGCCACTATAACAAGGGATATTGTTAGTGGTTATACACACATTTCAATCACTACTGCAGCGGGTAGTTGATTCAGTGATAAGCGGTAATACATTGAGGATTATCACCAGAAGAATAAATAGGGAGGTTAGATGTCTTTTTTTTCCACATAGAGGGCTGTTAGATTCTGACCTGCTTTACCACAAATGGCTCTTCAAGCCAAATATGTAATACTGTTCAAGAAAGAATTGGATAATCTGTTAAAAATTTATAATATTACACAGTTTGGGTGAAAAGCGGGGAAATGGGATTGGAGGAGATAGCTCCAGACATCATGTGCTGAATAATTTCATTCTGGCCAATAAATATTCAATGATTTTACGAAGAGTATTTAAAAAGAAGGAAATCTGTCAATGCACGATTTCTAAGTAGCTGCAGAGTGGACAAAGAGCAGAGATTCTATCTCCTGAGTCAGATTTTACCATCAAAGCACTGCTATTTGCTATCCTAAACATTTGTCTATAATGTGAGGAAACTGAGATGCATTTCTCATTGATCCGTTGTAATCCTTGCCAATTGTCCATTGTCTTTAGTACTTTAGTAACTTGCGTTGATTCTTCATTTCTCTATATATCATGCTTTCTCCTCTTTGCTTTCCTCTCTCCCCTCTTTTCTCTGCCTCCTTTCTAGACTGATGATGAAGATGATGGTGAGGTACGGTTGCTGGCTGGCATTGTGCTGGATGTTTGTTTGCCTTATTTTATCACTAACACTGCCTCGACACTAACAGCAACATGAGAAGCAATTGGTGGCCGGCCTTTCTTGTTCAATTGCATCTTTTCAAAACCACATTAACCTATTGGTCTTGTTTCTGAGTGCTTTAACAGGCACACTTTCATGAGTATTAACATCTGCGGAGCTGGTGATCTACTAATCTGCCGGTGATCCTCATGACAGTTTTGATACATTCCAGCTGCCGAGGTCTCTATTGGCGCTGGCTGCACACATCTATCCGAATCTTTCATGTCAGTATTCTAATCTGATAGTGTCTGCCTGCACTTCCTTTTCATGGGATGTTACACCATAATTGTACCATTTCCTACATTTGCTTCCAAGTTCGAGTTTGCTTCCCTGGGTATTTTGTAAACTGCCCTTTCATCTCTGTTAGTTATCTGAAGGAATAAACAGAAGGCTCCTCAATTAGCCGAGTGGGTAAAGGGACTGCACATACCGAAGGTTGACTTCTAACATCAAGCAATTGTTCTCTGTTGGAGTCTCCCAGTGATTGTAACAGGTTGAATTTATGCTGTCATATTTTGTCATATTTTCTTGTGGAGAAGCAGGATTCCCTGTGGTGCAGGATGCTAACTGAGCCTCGCTGTCTGATTTCACTGGTGTATGTCTCATCATTGTCAAGCCTTGTCACCACAACCGCCATTTGATAATGTGTCATTGCAGGACTGTTACACGTTTGCTGAATTTGCCTGTAAATACACAGGGCAACACTTTGAGCTCATAGTCCAGACTAACACTCCAATGCAGCCCTGGTGGAGCACTGTGTTGTCAGAGTTGTGCCATCCTTCGAATAAAAATTTACAACCAAGATAACGTCCACCTGTTCAAACGAACAATACAAATCCCAATGACTCTATCTGAGAAGAGAAGGGAGTTTCTTCTGGTGCCTTGACCAACAATTTCCCGGATAAAAAGTTGATCGCTCACTCCATAGCTGTTTGTAGGCCAATGCTTGTGGGAAATTGGCTGTTACACTCCCAGATAAATGCAGTCATTACACTTCACAGTAAATTCTGTCAAGTGCTTTCTTAATTGTATGGCATGCTGCTACATGTTTACCTACTCAGCAATTAAGACAGGAATACTGATCCTAAGGGATAAAATGCAATGATAATCTGAAATAGAAAAACACAGCAGGCTGATCAATATTTGATCAGAGTTGTACCCCTTGCACTACCATCGATGTTAGGTACTTCTGACTTCAAACTGAGAATCCTTCAAGCAAGACAATCTTTGTGCAGATGCTTTGTGAAGACAGCATTGATAAGGCTGTTTGTTCAATGTGGAAAATTTCTGGCCTGCAAGCAGAAATGGTTTAACCCTTTTCAAAATCATCCTTGAACTTTTGAAAGCAAGTTGATTAACATTCCACAGAGTTTTGACAGGGTACATGAAATGTTTTTCAGATGGGTTTTTAAAAAACAGCGTAGAATAGTGTTTTGAAATTGCAACAAGTTGTCAATCCTGTTCTGATATGCATTAGAGATCAAACTTCTCATGCTCTTAGTCTTCAGGTCAGTATCAAAATTTAAGTTTGCACAGAATTTTGGAGAAATTCTTTAATTCGCTTTTAACGTGGAAGTTGTTTTTCTGCAGTTTTCAAATGATGCTTTAAAAAAAAATCAATTTTTAATATATTTTGAATTTTAAATAAATTTCTTAAAAGTTAACAGCATGAGAAATTTGGGATCTTCGATGCCCCTTCTTCTCCCTTCCCCACCCCACCTCACCTCACCTCACACACTCCACATATGTTCATAGCATGCATGTGCATCAGTGGAGGACTGGGTCAATCGAAGATGCTATGCGACACTGCTTGCTTTTTAGTCTACTAAAGGAATGATAGTAATGTGCTTCTGATCCATTGTACAGACAGGAAAGTTCTCCACCAACACCACCAATGCCTCGAGTAGCAGACAGCCACAGGGACTCCAGTACGCAGAAGAGGCAGCAGAACACGAGAACATGAAAGCTGTACTCAAAACATCCTTGCCCAGCGGAGAGGTCGCTACCTGTGTGCCAGGCACACGCACGCGAACAAGAGCCAACAGAGGTAAGAGGTGTCACAGCGCAGCCATTCATCCTGCACCAGAGATGGAATGCTTAACTTTGTGCCCACAATCAAAGGGTCCATATTTTACGATTGCGCAGAATCTCTCTGATTTAGCACGACAAAAATATAAACTTTAAGTATGAAAACTGCCAGTGAAATTGTAGCATTGCCGTGCTGTGATTCAATGTGCGAATGAGAATCTTAAGATGCTGTGCTTGCCTCCGGCAAGCGGGAGACATAAGGTTAAAATTAAAGCTAGGACAGTTCAAAGTGAAATTGGAAAATAATTCTTCACGCAGGGAGGTGTGAAAATGTGGAGTGCATTGGTCCAAATGTTGTAGAGACAAAATCAATTGGGATGTTTAAAAAAAACAGACACATGGACAGACAGCAAATACTGGATGTAATAATATTTGTTACTTCTGATATAGCACCTTTCACATCAGGACACATCCATCAAAGGTCTTACTGTGAAGTGGACTGTGTACTTTATGGATGAAGGCAACAAACAATGTTGTGCACTGCACTGTCCCACAAACAGCTATGAATTGAATAACTGATTTGATTTTTTTGGGTGGCATGGTGGTTTGTTGGACAGGACACTGATGCCATTCTTCATGGAGTATTTCACACACAAATTAACATGCGGAGTCTTTAACATGTGACTTCACGTAACATTCATAGCATGTGGAGTCTTGTAGCTTAGCGTTTAGAGCACTCGTCTCTCATCTTAAGGACGTGGTATAATGGAAAAGACAGGTAAACAGGATCAAACAGTCTGCCATGGTCTGATAAACTAGTTGAACAAGACTGAATGGCCTCCACCGGTACCTTTGCTGAACCCTCACCCTGGTGATGTGCTACTCCCTCTCTAGGCCGTGTTGGATCCTGGAACCCGGGTAACGATGATTCTCCAAACGCCACAGATGATGCTGCGGATGAAATTATGGACCGGATTGTAAAGTCTGCTACTCAAGTGCCAAATCAGAGAGCGGTGCCGCGAGAGAGGAAACGCTCACGAGCAAACAGGAAGTCTCGTAAGTCATCAAAATTTCTCTCGGCTCCATAAATGTCACAGTCGGGATATTATAAGAGTTTCTTCACTTCACTCCCCAATACAGCAACATCTCCATTATATGGTATTGGACATCGCCATTGTAGAACCTCATGATGCTTAATACGTGCTGTTTGCTAATGCTAACTAATTTTTTATTCCACATTTAGAATGGAAGATTCTATTAATCCTACTGTAAAGATAGGGCCCCCACCGTTAGGAGCCATTTCACAAATCATCTTAAAATGCTCCAAAATGATTGTTTTTCAAACTATTAATTATAATATCGTGGAGTACTTTAGCTCAGTGGTTAGAGCACTTGCCTCTCCAGTGAGAGACCTGGGTTTGATTACCGGCTTTGCAAAACCTTGGGCAAGTTTCATTGCTCCACATACCTAATAACAGTCCCTCAAGAAAAAACCCAATAATAAATTGGTCACTTCAATTCACGACTACTTGTTATACACAGTTGTGTGCAATAGGCTGCCGAGTTTCGCCCACAAATATATTCAATTCAGTTTACGGTATATTCAAGGAAGTGCTTTGAGACATCTAGAAGACATGAAAAACACTATATTAAATGCAAAGATTATTAGGTTTATTATTATAATTAGTGCACATACAAACAGAACAAATATGAGTGGTATTATAATATAGCCATTTGTAAAAGTCTTTAAACTTTCTCCTAACACAAACTCTATGTCGACCTAAACATCTCTCAGATCCCAAATGACTGCATTTAGAATTTGATCACAGTCTTCATTTGTGAGAAGTGCCATGAAAAATCTGTTCAACACATCAGCCATACGTCTTCAATAATATGTCTTCCTAACAGCCTTTCCTCCTAGCTGAAGAAATATCTCTGCTGACAAGTGGCTCCTGCTGGGAGATGGGATGGGATTCAGGAATTTTTGTGGAAACTCAAGGAAACCAAGAGAAGGAAGACAAGTTATAATAATTCCGCAGCTGGGTTTTGACAAGCATCTGGAATTATTTCCTTTCTGTAGTTTTGCACACCAGTCATTAGCAAATGGGCATGTTGGATGTGACCTTATTCTGTTACCTTGAATGGTTTGACCTTAATGTGAAAATTTTCTGCTTGTAAATTAGAGCTGTTTGATCACTGAGCATAAATAATCATGAGGTTGTCAAAAATTCCTTTCAGTCACTCCAATGGCATTTCAGAACTGGGTAGTTGAAACAACGTGAAAACCATTTCAAAATAACTCTTGACAAATTTATTTTCATAAAGTCACCCTTTGTGCTTCAATGTATTTCACCCTGACATTATTTGGCTGAGAATGTTAGTAAAGAAACTCTTCTGAAGGTTTTTATCAATCCTACTCTGGAACTGGCCACATTTGCTAGAATGATCTGGTGTAGTTTGGTTTACAGAACTCCCTGTTTCTACCTGGTAGTTTGTCCAATACCATGAGCTCCCTGTATCTTTACAGGCTGTACTACTCCCTGTGTTGTAAGTCTACATACAAACAACAACAACAACAAATTACATTTGTAGAGCGCCTTTCACATTGGGAGGACGTCCCAAGGTGCTGCACAGGAGGCGTGTGACCCGAGCTGGGAGGGGAGTGTTTGGGAAGGGGTGAGACACAAAGGGGAGGTCGAACAATTCGGGGTGGAACAAAAGGCACGGTCGAAGAGGAAAGTCTTCAAACTGGCCTTGAAAGAGGAAAAGGAAGAAACGAGACGGAGGGATTGGGGGATGGTATTCCATAGGGTGGGAGCGGAGAAACTGAAGGCCCGGCCTCCGATGGTGGGGCGGTTCGGGCGGGGGGCTTGGAGCAGGCCAAGTCCTGTTGAACGGAGGGTCCGGGTGGGCTTGTAGGGGGAAAGTAAATTGGTTACATAGGGCGGGGCAAGGCCGTGTAAGGCCTTGAAGGTGAGGACGAGGATCTTGAACTCGATCCTCTGGAGAATGGGGAGCCAATGGAGACGGGCGAGGGTGGGGGTTATATGGTTGCGGAGAAAGGGACAGCAAGAGGTGTACGTGCTCCCAGGCTTCTCTGAATGCACTCTGCAACTTGCTACTAAACAGTCTGCGTAGGTATTCTTTCATTGTTCTTGCCACCCAGAGGGAAATCCACCCAGAGGGGAATCCATCGGAAACCTCCCCTGAACTAGGACATTCCATTTTGTTTGGCCGGGCGGTTGTCAAACCCTAAAAATTTAAGAGTATCCAAAACAGAGTGAGAGTTTCACATCAGTGTACCCGCTATACATTGACATCTCCCTTTGTCTGGAATACAATCTATACATTCTCCCAGGAGGGACTCACCCTGGTTACCTAATTCTGCAGAGTTTATTAGGCACAGGTTGGCAAGAGCCAAGGCATGGGAGCCCCAAAGTGTGTATTGGAGTTTAACCAGCCAGAACTCCCTGTCTGGCAAGCTGCCCGCTGCTTCTCTGTATAGTATCCGTTTAGGGCCTTGGCTTTCAGGCTTGACAGGAGACAAGTGGGAAGATTCCCAGTGACAACTCTGCCTCGACAAATCCTGCAGATGTGCCAGCTGTGCCCTGGAGTACTACAGGGCAAGCTCGGAAATCGGACAAGGTTCCTAACATTGTATTGCCAAAAATATCACCAGGGAACCAACTCACTATCAAGGATACCATGCTGAGATGCCGTCCGGCGTGGAGGGCGCCATATAAATCAAAGTTGTTGTTGTTGTTTACCGCTTCCCCAAGGAGTAAAATGATCGGTTGTCATTCGACATTCAACTAGCACGTTCCATGGTCTAGTGGTATTGTAGTACAGCACCTCTCGTCCTCAGGGTTATCTGTGAGAAAGTATTCATTCCAGTTTCAGCGTTGGAGAGATAGGCATTCAGTGTGTTACTGTGAAGGGTTCTGTTTTGGAAACACTCTTTTGCTTTTGCGAATGCACACTGCCAGAAAACTGGAAACCAGACTGTAACACACACTTAAAAAAAAGTGCTTTTGGAGGAAAGCCGCCCAATTTGTATGACTTCACCGCAACAAACAAATCATGGTGTTGAAAAGGGAATCAGGTTTCAGCATTTGAAGGAGGTGTGATTCATTTGGCTGTTGTGGAGACATGTCTCCTTTTAGGATTAACGGCGTTTATTAGGATTTCACAAAAGCAGACAAAACAGAATGCCAGGTCTGTCAGACATTATCTGCAACAATCCAGGCAAATCCACTGCAGGAATGAATTCCACCATCAGAGCAGATAGAAAGTAGACTAGGGTGGTCCATGAACTATAATGATTATATTTCTTACTCCCTTGGAATAAAAAGACTGCAAAAGTTGATTTTGTTTTCTGAGGGAACTTTCTTGATTCATACAGTCTGCATCCAATATCTGTCAAGGATCTAATGACAGAAAGAGGACTTTCATAACCGTAAAGCAGATTCATTGGCCTTGTGTGTTCAAGCCCAATATTACTGCTAGATCATCTATGCTTCTCCAGGGAATACATCCTTTGTTCCTGTTTCAGTCTGTCACCAGTTGGGTCTCACAGGCTCAGCCATGTATTGCCAAGATGGATTCTCTCTCTCCATCCTTCTCTATTCCATTCCTTTCCATCACACACACCCCACCCCCACTGCTTCCTCCTGCCACACCACCCCACTTCTCTCCACTGCTCTGTGTCACCATATTGTTTCTCCACATTGTGAATCAGTTAACTGGGCTCACGTGAATACAGATCAATAAAATAGATTTCTGCATTCATATCTCATGTGGACTTAACTGTACAGCTCCCTTTTGGTAGAAGTTGGGTATAATTAGTTTGCTAGCGTCCTACGCAGTCAGAAATTGATTCCTGGGAGAAGACCAATTAGAGTCTTAAGAATTATATTCTCTTCACACCCATCTAGTTCCTCTTACTGAATATCTTGTTGTTTTCAGGTTATTTTTAGTCTCACAAAGTCCTGGTCTCTTCTCCCTTGCTGCTCTGTTAATGTAAGTTATGTGAATACCTCATCCATGTGTTTCTTAAGATAGAATTTAGGATTTCAGCCTTGAGTCTGGGAATAATCATTGTTGGCTGGGTACTGCTTAGCCAAGTCTTTGCCATCTCAGACCCTGAGGAAACAAACAGCACATGTATTGGCCAGCGCTCCTGGAATATGGGTAGCCAATTGCACAGTTGCTTTTGTTTTGGAAAATCAGTAAAAAATAGACTGTGGCAACAACAACAATTTACATTTATAGAGCACCTTTCACGTCAGGAGGACGTCCCAAGGCGCTGAAGCATTTTTAATGTCTGACATCCATTGTCTTCATTGAACCTCGCATGCAACTCACAGCTTTCAGGATAAGTTTTTTGTTTGGTTATGTTACTCTTCTCAATGGGTACTAACGGTATCAGTATAACCCAATTGGTTCTACTTTCTTGTTGCATCATCCTAAAGTATTGTCCTGGGTGTACTTTCCTCTGCCTTTTACGTCAAGAGGACGTCCCAAGGCGCTGGACAGTCACTGATTCAGACCCGAGCTATGATACCTGGCTATGCCAGGTGCAAAGTTCTCAATGAATGTATATTATATTGTCAGACAGTTTGAAATGTTTTTAAGGGTGAAAAGAAATGTGGAATATTACATTTTCAATAAATATTTAGTTTACTTTTCATCTATTAGGTGAAGATAAGTACCAGACCTCTATATGAAATGTGTTTGTATCTATGTAGCTATGTTAAAGTGTAGACTATCAAATGTATAATTAGGAACAGGACAGGAGCAACTGTATACAAGTAGAGGCTGTACTTCCACCAGTTTATTAAATAATGACAGATCTTTTAATCCCATTTCCAGCCTTTTTTCCATATCCGTTAACAACCCTAGTTCCAAAATATCTATCTATGTAAACCAGAAAAGACAGCACAGTATTCTGTATACAGAGTCCTATGGCTCAGTGGTTAGAGTGGAAAGACCTGCATTTGATTTCCAGGAGGGCAAAGTGTTGGGCAAGTTTCCATATTCCACACACTTGTTTACCCAGCATTGAATAGGAACCCGGTTCTTAGACGATTGGTGGATGCCTCTTCTGGGGGTGATAATTCCTTCAAAAAGATTGGTCACTCAATCCACAACTGTTTGTGGAACACTGCTCTGTGCAATTTGCCCACAAAATATACAGTCAATTCATTTTACAATATATTCCGTAAAGAGCTTGGAGATGTCTCATAGAAGTAATGAGGCTCTATATTAAATGTAAGAAATATTATTATTATTATACCCATCCATACATTAAACATTACCTTGATTTTCCCACACTTTGACTTCTTTAGTCCAGCAGTTGTGGTAACTGGTAGAAGGTTTGGGTGGTGGAAGAGTAAGGAATTGTCTCTTACCTGGGAGCTAAGCTAGTGTATTTTACGAATACAAGCAGGAAGTCAGGTCATGGGAACTCAGTTTTGAAAACTGTGAACCAGATTGTAACTGTTTAAAAAACAAGTTTTTTGAGACGGATCTGAGAGAAAAGTGTACATGAGGGAATCTGTTTGTTTAATTTGAAAACTTTAAAGTGTTTATCACTATTGTATGCTGGATGATTCTTTCATTATTTTCTCATCCAGACAGTTTTAATGTGTAGATAAATTTCATCTAGCACTCTTCCTAGCATAAGTCATGAGCAATCCAACCTACCTACTATAGTAGACATAGATGGCTAGATATCTCTAAGCTTTGTCATTGGTTTTAGAACAAATCTAGTCATTCGATTTGATATATTAACCTTTGCAGAAATTGTCGTTTAATAGAGTCATATGTTTCAGCTAATGTCTACACCTAAGGAAGGAACTTGTCTTCAAGACAAAATAAATTTACTGCCAGTTTAATCTGTCACTGCAGTAAATCCAATGATGCTTTTGGGATGCCTGCTGTTTAGGCCTGTAACTAACATCCATATTTGATTGACTCGGATGCCTTTCAACTGTTATTTATCTTTTCCTAGCCTGTCTTGTGGTGGAATAGAGTTAAGTGACATAACCTTACATCATACTCAATGTTTGTCTAAAGTATACTATAGCACAACACATCCCTGCAAAATGCTGGAGAGAAAGCCAAATGCCTCGGAGTACTTCACATGTGCAGAAAAGTGTGGGAATTCCAGGCATTTTTTTCAGCTAATAATAAAATTGCAGTTCATATTGTGCCCTCTACATTGTTGTATGTTGAGGCAATACATAATTCTTGCATTTTCCCTCACATTTTCCTTTTCGTTTTTACAGCACACTAATTAAATGATTTTTATATAGCGATTAATTTGAATTCATCCCTCACTGCAATAAGTCCAATAAATGTTAACGAGCAACAAAATCCCCTTCTTAACTGCAGGCCTTCCTGCAGTTACCTCATCTAGTTTTGCTTGGCTGTTACAGTGTTTCTTTCACACCCTTCACTCTCATCACGAAATGCAAAGAAATACTATATTGGAGATAATATAACTGTTAAGGAAGCAGGAGCCTGAGACTTGCAGAAGACCTTGAAAGTCCACCTAGCCTCGGTCTGCAAGACCTAAAAAGTCTAAAAATTTACTGCAAGAGTCTAAAAATTTAAGATCACTTGGAATTGTGAAAAAATTCAATTCTAATTCTGGAAAGGGTGCAGAGGAGATTCACCATGATGGTAGCAGGAATGAGGGACTTCAGCTATGAGGAAAGGCTGGAGAGGCTAGGTTTATTCTTATTGGAACAGAGAAGGTTACGAGGAGACCTAACAGAGGTTTTTAAGATCATGAGGGGATTTGACAGAGTAAACAAGGAAAAACTGTTTCCACTGGTGGGTGTATCAGTGACTCGTGGTCACAGATTTAAAATAGTTTCAAAAAGAAGCAGAGGGGAGGTGAGGAGAAATTTTTTCACAGCGAGTTGTTCGAATCTGGAATTGCCTGAAAAAGTAGTGGAGGCCGATTCGATAACAACTTTTAAAAGAGAGATAGACATTTATTTTGGGAGGACGGGTTTGCACGATTATGGGGAGAGAGCTGGGGAGTGGGATTAAATTGCTCTTTTTAAAGAGCCGGCACAGACTCGATGGGCTGAATGGCCTCCTTATGTGCCATAAGATTCTATGATTCTATTTGAAAGCCACAATTCCTCAGTTCTTGAAAGTAGCCAGCACCTAATTAAGGCTGAACTGTTTTTCCACAACTCTGCACAGTGATTAAACTTTCAGGCAATGTATTCTTCGAGCTAAACATGAGTTAGAAGTTCAACCTCAAGTGTCTATGCTGTGGAATCTCTGTACAATAGTTGTAAAGGAATCTTAGCTTTACATTCTTGAAAAGGGATTATTATTACTACTATTATGAAAGTATAACCAGAAGACATTTGACAAGATGCCAAATCAGAGACTTACTGCAAAAATTAAGACATTCTATTAAAACACCATAAATTAAGGTTTATCTCTAAAAGAAAAAAGGTGTAAGAGCATTATTGCACCAAGCTCCACTACCACATACATCACTCCCACCCTCACCCGACTCCATTGGCTCCCCGTCCCCCAGAGGATCAAATTCTAGTTCAAGACCCTCCTCTTCCACTGTGCTTGCTGCTACTCTCCCAACTCTCTCGCTCCCCTTCTAACTCTCTCCCGCCCCTCCCACCTGCCCTGCCCCTCTGCCTTGTTCGGGTCCCGTCCTGACTGTTCAACGCCTTGGGACATCCTCCCGACGTGAAAGGCACTCTATAAATGTAATTTTGTTGTTATTGTTGTTGTTGTATTCTTGTCTTACTATAAAAAAAACTGTTGAAGCTGAGTTCATAAAAGGATTTGAAAATGTTGAATGCTTGAAGAAAAATAATATTAAAGGAAAGACGGAAAGAGCAGGAAAGTAGAATAGGGGCAGATTACTCCAGTGAGCAAGCTACCACCAGCATAGATCCACTGGGTCAAATGGCTTGTGTGCCGTGAATGTTGTCTAACAAGTAGAGCATTCCCCATCAAAAAAAACTATAAACACTCTGACACCAACCCTTTCTGATATCTCTTTTTGTCTCTTTTTGACAGTAAGAAGAACACTAAAGAGTGGCTTGACACCAGAGGAGGCCAAAGCACTGGGTCTGGTGAACACCTCTGAGATGCAGGTGTGAAGTGACTGAACACCAGCCAAAGCAGGAAACACCACTGATAGCACCTAAGCAAGGCATGACACAGCACGGCTAAGAACATCCAGCAGGCAATCATCGGCTGCTCCGGGCATCTAGTCATTACCCAGCTCACTCTTCATATGACACGTATGAGTGACGAGAGCTTCAAAGGGATGTCGAATATTGGCACTAAAATTCTGAGAGTTTTTTTTAAAATCAGGATTGTTCCAAAATATTTATACTTAGATAAAAGTATTGCTTTTTTGGTTTGTTTTTCTAATTGACGGGGTTAGAAAAGTAAGCCGTTGTACGAGATATGTTGTATGAAATATGTTTACGTTGGCTTTACTTGTGGCCTACTTATGTAGCAATACCATGCACCATGTCAGTGTAAGAACCAGACCTTAAGGAGACAGTATGCTGAAGTTTGCTGGCTCAAGCCTATCCATGTGTGGGAACTTTAAACAAACGTCATCTAACCTGTACCGAAAGGCATTGATATGATCCAGTGTAATCTAACTTATACACACAAAAATACAGTATTTGAATGGATAAACTTCAGTTTTGCAAAGTAATACATTTATAGCCCAGTACAGTGAAAGCAAACTTATTTTCTACAATATTATCAGCACAGATAGGTAATAAATATAACGAAGTACAGGCTGAACGAGTTACCACAGCAGATGAATCTGAAACAGCATCAGAAATAGCCGTGTTCATTGAAGTCCAAATCAGTGATAAGATCGTCAAGAGGCAGTTATGTCTATGAAGAAGACATCATGGCCCATACCATAAAATGTGTATGAAATGAATTGCCTTTTTAATTCAGGCCTGAAAATTTTACTAATTTGAATGTGGGCCTTTTAAATGAAGACAACTGAAGTGTCTTAGTATTCTGGGATAGCCCATCCCTAAAGCTTACGGATGTGACACTGTGTGGACTGCCATAAAATCAATGAGTTTTTGCACTGGGAAGGAAAAGTCTACCCTGTCTTAACATTTTAATGCTGGTCAGAGAGTCCAGAGTCTCAATAAATTCAACTCCATGCTTTGTACTCCCTACGAATTCCTGAAGCATGGGCAACAGTGATAATAAATAGTTCTCAGTTCCACTCAATCTTTACTGGAACCTCATGGATGGCCAAGGCTAAAGCGAGGGAAAGTTGCACAAGAAGGCGATTACCTTCCACACCCCATCCCCCCAAAATGTCCAAAAGTGACAATCCCCAAAAGTATTGTAGTGAATTAAAAGTGGTTTATAGAGTGCTGGAGAGTGCAGGTCAGCTGGATTGCAAACCAAGATCACCAAGTGAATTGTTACACGACCAGCAATTTACAATTCCCTGCTCCAGCCTATATATGTATAATATATATGTATTATATATAGTATATTATACATATAAATGACTGTTTGATTTCACCTGATAACGATGAGAGAGGCCGAGTATACGGTACCCTTGTTCAGTATTCATGGGGTAGGCTGTATGAGGTTTTTGTTGGTTGCATCATTGTGTGTACTCACAGTGACTGCATGTGAAATGCTCATCAACTACAATATGTGGAAAAGGCTCAGTGTTTTAACTAGATGTAAATAAGGGGGTAAGGGTACTGTGAGAGCAGAAGGTAGATAGAGGTGTAGGAGTGTATTGTAGTTTACTGTTGAAATGCCTCAAAAACGTTGAACTTGGACTTCAGTGTCAAGCATTTCCAACGGGGCATGTGATAAAATTACACATTTAAAAGTGTTCCAATGATATGCATTCATTGCCAATTTCATGTCAGCTTTGTAGGCTCAGCATCGCCAGTCACCTATCAATACACTTGTGCTCAGGCCTTTGTAGAAAATGGGATGAGGATTAGCGGTGTCACTGTGATTGAACTTACATAACGGTGTCTAATTCATAGTCAAAATATCTCAAGCAGGCATATAGATATGTTTCATTCTTTCAAAGAGAACTGACTTATGGAATGGGTTAATAAAGGAATATTTCATTTTATAAGTAAGCACAAAATAGGAATAGCACATGATCAGTATTACCTACATGTACCAGATAAGGGAGAGCCATAGCATAGGAATACTATTGAGGGATATAACTTGGCATTTATATTTCACCCTTCACATTGTGGGGTAATGTCTAAGATCAACTGGGTTTATTTGTATTTCCTATCGCTTTGTGCCTCTAGATTGCCGGCCTAAATGTAAGTCATTCACTTCATGAGCATTTGCTTATGAATTTGCAGGTATACAATGTAGAACCCTAAAACAGGTTAGTGGACCCATGAGCTAAGATGGGGTGTGCCAAGATTTGTGCACATTTTCACGAGTAAAGAGCTATCTGCTGCCTTGGCGAAGTTTATCATTTATTATTTTTGCCCCAGCGGTGAGGTTTGAAAATCTCCATGGTTGTTTCAATAATAATAATAATAATAATCCTTGCATTTCAAATAGTCGCTCATCATGTCGCTAAGATGTCTCAAAATACTTTGCGAGATGTACTGTAAAGTGTGTTTGACTATGTTTTGTAGGTGAAACGCAAGCAGTTTTGTGAGAAAGATACCACTTATAAGGCTCCCTGGATTCTTTTATGTCTCTATGAGCATGGCTAAACAATTGTGTTTTGGTCTGTGTCCCTGTGTCCAGAAGATAAGATCATAGGTCGGGCTCAAGGAACATTGAAACCAAGTGATCCTTGCAGCCCTTTATATATAGAGCTTCTCTTGTTTTCAAAAGCTATGGATTGGGTGACATTAGCAATGCAATCCCAGCAATGGGGGTAGTAAGGTGTAATGGTCAAGAAGGAATTTATTAGTCAGAGAAGAGTGTCTGCTTGTCTAACCCGTTTATTTTAATCCATGAAATCTAGTTATTGAAAAATATGCTGCCTAATATTCAATAATCTTGGGTAAGGATGTAAATCTGGAATTTTCCAGCTACAAAATGTTGCTGGAAATCTAGCGAAACCGAAAGCTAGTAATCCATGAATGTGTATAGAGAATTCATCAGCGCAGTGTGGGAACCCTTTGTAGCCTCAAGTGTTACTTTCTTTTCAATCTAAGTGCAAAATCTAAACTGAGAGGGAAATAGTTAGTTATTCTCTGCTTGATGGTAAAACGTCTGACCTTGGCATTGATTGGTGTGAGATCTCCCAATGAGGAAAACCCAAAGTGAAGATTGGTAAATTTACCAGCTGACAGAGAATCGCTCCAAAGTGTTTTATCCTCAGTGTTCGGCTTCGTGCCCACTGAATGTTTGCATTTTGGCCACTTAACATTAAGTATTAAGATAATGGAGGAGGAGATTATTCCACAGTAGATTAGTAAGGGAGGGAACAAAAAAGAAGTAAATTTGTGATGAGCGATAGAACCATAGAACTTTATAGCAAAGAACAAGGCCGTTTGGTTCATTGTATCTGTGCTGACTCTTTTAAAGAGCAATTCTTTCAGTCCCCTTATACCTGTTGTTTACTCCTTTTTAGATATCTGTCTAGTTCCCTTTGGAAACCCAATATGGATAATCCCTCAACCACTCCTCGGGGGACATTTCCATAATCTAGGTTATCACAGTAGATATCACATGCTGTGAAATGTGTCAACCTGGCTCAATGGTATCACTCTCATCTGAGTTGCAAGTTTGTTGGTTCAAGCCCATGTCGGGGCTTGGAATCACATAATCTAAGATGACACTCCAATGCAGTGCTAGGGATATGTTGCATTGTTTGAGTGTGGTCCTTCGAATTGGATGTTAAACCGAGGTCCCGTCAGCCTATTCAGGTGGACGTTAAATATCCCAGAGTAATACTTGAAAAGAGAAGGGTGTGTTTCCCAATATTTTGGCCAACAAATCCCCAAAGTGAAATTGGTTACTCACTCCATGGATGCTTGTGGGACATTGCCGTGTGGAACTACCTGCCACGTTTCACTCATGAAATAAGCAGTCAAACCACTTTACAGTAAATTATGTGAAGCACTTTGAGGCGACTCAACAACATATCAAAGCAAGGATTATATCAAAGCAAGGATTATTATTATAAATTTTATCCCAAAGTTTCTTCACTTCTCAGTATGGACAGATTATGAAGAAGGCTGACATGGAAACCAAAGTGAAAATGATGTACCTTTGTACAATAGTTTTTTAAGGCAACCTGGTGTATACTGAGCAGAACAATACAGTTATTTTGTTGCTGGTAATTTCATGCAGGTTGATATAAAGCATATGTTGCAAGATGGCAATTGTGAAAAGACAATACAGTAGAGTCTTATTTCTCTTTCTCTCATTTTGGCTTCAAATCACAGTAGTCTTTTATTTATTTATTTTTAAGTGGTTTTCAAAGAAATAAAACCAATATTCAGAATAATTATGGTGCCTGTAAAAGTTGATAGGCAGAAATCATTCTTAGGTTTCCTCATGGCAATATTGTGTTTGGCTTTCTCAGCATGACTTTTGATTTGTGATTCCATATACACAACGTATCTTGTCACAGCTCAAATATTAGGTAGATTTGATCTTTTTTTTAAAGTTCAAGAAGCTCCTTCCTGCCTTGGCTTGCAATGTAGATACTGTCTCCTTAATGTATTTGGACTGCATGAAGTGGCTGCACTGGCAACACAAACAGTGGATTCTTGAAAGATTACATACTGTGTAATGAAGCTTCCGAGAGCGAGAGGAAAAGAGGAATTCATTTGCTTTTCTTTTGTTTCGGAAAAAAAGAATGCAGTGTTAAAGCATGTATGAATATGTGTAATCCTTTACAATTTGAACCTCGGCTTCCTCATCAATCCTGCACTTTTACTGAGACAGCTGAATATATGATGATTCAATTGAAGAGCCCTTGGAAAGGGCAGCAATACATAATGCACACCCTTGTGGTACACTCCTATGGCCATGTACAAGGCTTTAACACTGTGGCCAACAGATCAAAGAGAATGGCTGTCTCCCCGTTCTGGCTATGTAGAAAATACCACAGATTTTCTTTTAGTTTGAAATCGTCCAAGGACGTATTCTTGACGTTTTTTGTAGAACTGGGAATTTGTAAAGAAAATTAAACAGGAAAAAGAAACGACTTGTAAAGTAGAAAGTGAGAGTTTGAAGAAAAAATAAAAGGACAATGCTGTACAATTGTGTAAATGTCGCTCATCATAATGTTTTGTGTAGCATAGTGTAAAATAGGTCAGACAATGGCAGTGTTATTCTGTGAATTGTAATTTAAAACAAAAGCCATGCATGGTCCTTTAATTACTCCATAAATTTGCTCATTATAGATAAGGGAGTTTGTTATATCTTACATCCATGTGTCTCTGATATTGCATTTGTTTTTTGTGTTTTTATTTTAAGGACTTGAACTACTGTTGTAGAACCATCCACTACACAGCAACTATGTATACAGCCTTAGGAAGCCTTGTCTCTGCATTATTAATTACTACTGGGGATAGGGAGGCACAGCCCACCCTCTGGCTCGCAGCCCACCTGCCCTAATGTCTCCTCCATTAGCACAACACCCTTGTCTGATTCAGTGTCATTCAAGTTTGAAGTGTAAAGCTGGCTGGCAGAACTCCATATCTTAACTCTTACTGTAATTCTTAGCAGTTTTTCAACAGCTTCCAGCAACAGTACTATGTACAAACATCTCGCAATAAAGCTCTATTAAGCAAACGTCAGTCATGTCTATGTTTTTTTTATCAAATGGAGAAAGTGGAAGTTAGGAGTGAGAGTTTGAAATGGAGCTTTAGCAAAGTCAGGTGGTGTATTGGATGGCTGGGTGGGTAGATGGGTAGGCGGGCATGTATGTGTCTGTGTGCATGCGTGTACACGTGTATAGGGAAACTATCACTCAGTCTGTTATATAATGTACATGACGCTCTCTCCATAGAACAAGGCTGTGTTCTAACCATTGAGCTATACAACTCTACCGTATACTGTAAAGTGAATTGACTGTATATTTTGGGGCAAAACACGGCAGCCAATTGTGCACAACAGTGTCCCATAAACAGTTGTAGATTGAGTGACCAATTTTTTAAAAGGGAATATTGCACCTGGAAAGTGATCCACCAATTGTCTAAGAACTGGGTTCCTATTTATAACTCTCTTTTTGAAGAACTACACAAAAAACAAACTCAAAGTTATGGCTGAATTTCTTTCACAATTTCCCAAAATCTGAGCACTCGGAATGGCTAATGAATCCAGCAAATGTACAGCAAGGTAGAGCCTCTCCCCACCTGTAGTTTATTGTGGGGTCTGTTCACCACCTGGAAGTGATGCATGTGGTGTTCCATAACCTCACAGGACTTGGCTGACCCTTAAGTCACATATCAAACCTATTAAATAGTTCAGTACTTACTCCTGTGGAGTGTATTTGTTCCTAGCCTCATTATTCTGTGCTGTAAAAATGAGAAACAACCTGCTAAGATTTTAACAAAAATTAAGGGACTAACAATAGACTCTTAACAAACTTGTAAGGTACAGTGAATAGTTCATTCTATGCAATTTATCTAATGCTGACCGGGGTTCATGTATAAATGTAATTCATGTGCTAAAATAAGTACAGGTATTGGAATATTAAAATTTAAGAGAGAAGTAGCAGAGAGAGAGGACTGGTACAGTGTTGTACAACATTGACAGTATATCTGCAATTACAGAGCAATTACCTAGCTAGTAATTTTGTAATCATTACAGAATCTAATGCATTACTGTATTTGAATTGGCCTAAAATTACAAAACAAAATCACTCTGTTTAAAAACCTATTTAGTTCAATTTTGTTTCTGCAATGTCAATGTTTAACTATAAAGAGTGCAAGTAAGCCTAGTGGTGAGTTATTGATTGTATGGAGGCCAAACAACCAACTGCGTTGTATGTATCTGTCTGGGAAGGGTATCATATGTTCTCACTTGCATACATTATTACCAGGGTTAGTTTCCCATGCTACAATGAGCCCCAAAATTGCTTCAATAAGTGCTGAAAATAATCATTTGCCAGTGTTATTCCATTTTTTTTATTTCTTTGGCTCTTTGGTTCTTCAAATATAAAATAAGCAGTTTCAGGTGGTGATAAAGTATTGGCAGGGTTACCACTGATTCATCTTAACCTAACTTGCCAAAGTTGATTAAATGTATTCATACTGTTAATATGTAATGCAACAAGAGTTAAAAAGATAGTAATTTGAAGTTAATCCATGAAGAGCTATTAAACTATAGTATAACAATTCGAGAATTAACTGCGTGTAATGATTTTTTTGGGTCAGGTGGGTGTCTGATACATCACCATGCTTAAGAGTATCCAAACCAAATAAAGAATCAATTCCATGTATCCCATCTCTACAAGGAAATTCCAGAGATAGTTACTGAAATGGAATGCATACTCTCTCCCTGGAGGGCTTATCCTACTTACCTAATTCAGAAAAATATCAGGCAAGAGCCAAAGCTTGGGGACATCAGAGTGTGTGTTAGGGTACATCTGGAGTCTTAACAAGCGAAGACCAAATAACTTGTCATTGATATCGCTGTGCTGATAGCTTTCCCACTGCTTATTCAGCTAGGACCACCCGATCCATTAGGGCTTGGTCTTGCAGGGTTAATGTGAGCTGTCCCCAGTGACTTATCTGCCCTTCCAAGTCCTGCTGATGAGCCAGGCTGGCTGTGCTGTCATCAGCAGTGCCCTGGAGTAGTGTTGACCTGCCTGGCTCAGGAACTATACTATCAAAACTGCCATAGAGGGTGGTCTTGATGCTGATATTCAATCAACAAGCATGTCACCTGTGAGTCAGTGCAGCTAACCTCCACCCAAGGATGATAGTCACTTATTAGTCATTTGATAACTGATCAACATGGGATTGAGCCCTCACTAGGTGGATGGAAGGTGCCAGGAACTTGGTTCCTGCGAGCATCTTGGTGGGCAACACGCCACAGCATGAAATGCATGATAGCATTGCCACTATCTTCCTGTCCACAGCTCAAACACACAACCCTTCCCATTGAGTGAGGGTTCACCATTTAGGTTGTGGAACTTAAGCTGCAGCTGCTTCCCTCCCTGCAACCCAATCAAGGTAGATTCCAAACCCTGGAATGCATGTTCACAAACTCGGATCATATAATGTCTTCAAACAGCTGTCGCCCCAAACCTCAGAGTTTCCTCATGAACTATCTGATGCATATTTGCCTTAGCATGATGGGAGGACTGTTATAGGACAGCACGCACAGTCACTCGGATGTTCTCAATCTCCAAGTCCAATGATGCAAACCATCAGGATTACTCAACACCAGCCAGTGTGTGGTTCTCATAAGCAGGACCTTGGCCAACAGACAGTGAAGTTGAGTCCAGCTCCAGGGTGCTCAGTGACAGGTCAGTGTAGACCAAAGCATTCCCTCTGTGCAGCCACACATTAATCCTTGTATGGGTCTCCCAGCTGGACCATCAGTGGCTGTGATAAAATAGGCCTGGATCAGGAAGGAAAAAAAAATTGCATAGATTGTGTTTCTGATTACCGACACGTGACTGCTGTTCAGATGACACATGTCCAGCAAGGATGGGATTGGGCTGTGCGCATATTCAAAATCCAGGCACACAATATATGGCATTCACTATTCAGGTTCACATGTGAGAGGAATCCAGAACGTGATTTGGTGACTGATGCCGGTGGAACCAACGTAATTGGAAATTTCAAACTTGTGGACAAACAATCTTAAAAAAGTGCTTTTTTCTTTTGGGTCAGCCAGGTGGTAAACCCATCACCAGGCTTCATGAATATCCAATCTAAGCTGAAAATTCTATGAATCCCACGTACATTTGGAAATTTGAGAGAGATTGTTGGAGTGGAATGCGGACTCTCTCCCTGGAAGGACACATCCTGCTTATCTAATTCCAGAAAGTTTTTTAGGCAAAAGCTAAAGACTTGGGAACACAAGAATATACTTTGAGCTGCTGCTGAAGTCTAAAAAGAAAAGAAAACTGCTTTGCGTAGAAAATGGAGAGCACCTTCCAAGTTCATAAGACAATAGAACATTCTTTCACACTGAATTTAAGACTGTATTTCAACTTCATGGTTACGTTGACCATTCATAAATCAGACTCCCCTTTTCAATTCAATTGATCTGAATCACTGAATTGAATTATTCCTTTGTAACATACTGTCAGTCATCTGTTATCCTAAATGTGCGGTCCAAAGTTACATTGCCTGCAAAAACTTCAGAAGATTGAGATCTCTGCTTTAGCAAATTTTGTTTTCGGCCAGCGAAAATATGAAGAAATAAAACAAGAAAGCGGGTTACAAAGGACAAACAGAAATCATCAGACATTGACGTAGCTAACAGAAAGAGATTCATCTCTAGAGAACACAAGTGATGCACTAATGCTCTCATCCTTCCCACACTACCCACACTACCATTTTCTCATTACAGTATCAAGTTGTTTTCCAAATGGGATCAGTGTCTCTACCACCATTCTTGGTAACAAATTCAAGCTGTTTATTACCCTCTCTGTAAATAAATATTTCCCGATTTCTATCCTAAAACTACACACTTTGTCATCTTGTACTGCTCTCTTGACATCTTTGAACGTAATATAGTCTCTGTGTTTTGTTTACCCAGTGCCCATTGCTGATGTCAAGGCTGGGAATGGTGATGACAGCAGCTTACACTTACATGGAGCCTTTCACATAAAAGAACATTTCAAAGTGCAGAATGAGAAGGATTTGAAATGAAGCAAGTGTTGTTGGATATGCAAATGCAACAGGTAATCTGTGCCAACAAATAAGTGGTAAAATTGACCCAAAAAAGGGCATGTTGGTTCAGATGAAGGTTCGGGCCGGGAATTTGAATTTGAATTCATTCAGTTGCAACTTGGCTGCTGAACTTATCTTGATGGGAAGAAAAAAATGTATAAAGATTACTTCACTTGAAAGCTTAAATTGCTTTTGTGCATCCTAAAGTCAACCAAAATTGCATCAAACTGGAAACAATCAGCACATTCCGCATTGGAAGGTAACATAGTTTTAGAGAGTTTAATTCTCTTATTACATATATAAAACAATCCTCACAGAAAACTTAGTTCTGAAAGCTTCAGTTTCAGGAAGAATAAACAAGCTCTTTAATCCACATGTTGACAATGGCCAGAACCCCATACTATTTGTATTCCTGAGATTCATAGTATGCATTCTGCTCCAATAAGATTGCTTTGAAATAATTGATAAGTTAGAGATTAATAAACACCCTTTTATTGATACCATCAGCCAAATTGTGCAAAGGCTGTTTGATCTGGCACTTTATTCAAACTTCATGTACTGCATAATCTTTATTGAAAGAATTAAAAAGCACAAAACAGTATTTATTTTGTCAAACAATTTACTCTGTTACTTTACATATCCTAGTCTTCATAACATTCTTCTCTTTTGAAAACCATTTGCAATTAGATTTTTATTCAGGGTACAGGCAATAAATAAGAAACACACTGCTATTCGTCAAGAACATCTCAGACCAAAATAGTTAGAGCACTCCTCAAAGTAGTTATTTTATAAGGAGTTTGGAATGGAACAATTTCCCACATCACTTACTTAAGACCAAGATAGAGTCACCACAGGTACAACACAGCCTGTCTTGAAGCTGTTTCTATGTTGCTCAGTCTCCATTTTGTAACTACCCATTACAGCACCATGTAACAAATTACATTTGTATATTGCCTTTCACGTCAGGGGGATGTCCCAAAGTGCTGGAACCCTTGTATTTATACACCAACCTTCCTTGCAGCCCAAGTAAGTAAAATTGCCCATTTAGTAATACACAATGGGCAATTTTATGCTCCAATACCTTCCTCTATAGGACCCAAACAGTCAAATAGAAGCATACATCTCATGAAGACCAAAATGCAACATGTAATATAACGTCCAGTGAATTCTCACATCAACAATACAGAGGAGAAAGGGAGGCCAGTGATAGCTATTTTGCCTGCAATATTTTTCAATGTTATAATTATCACAAATTATGTAATGCATTTTCCCCCCACAGACCTGTATCATCGAAGTCTGATGGTGTTTCTGCTTCCTCTCTCCCCGTCTTCAAACACCGCTTTTTGAAGACTGGGAGAGTACTTTCTGGCCAATATCCTTAAAACTCCCTTTTCCCTACCCGATGCCACTTTGTCTATCAAACCCTCTGAGGCATTCACCCACATGAATGAAGTTCTGTGAGTTCAAGTGGATGTTATTCTGCCTGGGTGTGGCAGGGACTTTTATATGTTTTGAGAACACAAACTATTTTTGTTTTAATAATCACTTCAAGTGTGTTTGAACTACATCTGATCAATGTTTCCTTATTTGGCTAAGAGCTTTGCCACAGAAATACTCAAATATGAAAGCAAGCAGCATAGGATTCTCACTGTTCATGGTTACTGGTTATAAATTTCAGCCGTAAAAATGCAAGAGCCGTGGAGGGAGGCTGATAAAACCCATAAAAATGATCACAAGGCAGATGGGAACAGCTAGTCATAGAATTTTTCATGTTCAAGCGTGTGATAGCATAAACTTCATACATGTGTTTGCAACTAAGTCATCAGAAACATTGTCAGAAGTGAATTATATAGTAATCCACAAACATTTGGTACTCATATCAGGCATGTGGGCATGTAAGATAGTAGTTATATAAGTATCTTGCTTGCTTGCAGCGTAGCAGTTTAGCCGCATAGAATGAGAGGCAGTGAAGGGTTTGGAGTTGATCCACAGTTTTGAAACAGTGGAATGTCGTAGGCAATAGAGCTATGGCTGATGGTGTAAATCTATGTCACATTTATAATAATAATAATCCTTGCATTTGATATAGCGCTTTATCACATCTTTGAGACATCTAAAAGTGCTTCACAGAATACACGTTAAAGTGAATTGATAATATTTTGTGGGCAAAATAAGACTGAATTGGTTGCTTATAGTTACTGTGGGAAATTTTACTCTCTAAACCAGGTGGCTTGTGAAACTGCTACCTCTAGGTAAATGTGGTAGTGCTTACAATAGTGCAGCCTGTTCCCATCATTTAATCAAGAGTAGCAATGGAAATGTAGTTTTTGTACATGTGAGTTATTCTGGGATCAGAATCAAATGTAAAATGCACTTTTGAAACATTTTGGATTCAACAATTTGACTTTGCATGATCATAAAAAATAAGTATTTGAATAGAACTGGAATTTGGGCAATTCATGCAAGCAAAATGAATTGCTTTGATGAAATACCCTAGATTTCTAGCATAGCACCTACTGCTGTATGCATAGAGTAATAAGTGCATATGCTACAAATACTCAAACATACTTACAGACCACTGTAACAACAACAGCAACTACTGCATTTATTTAGTACCCCTCATAGGAACATCTAAAAATGGGAAGAGAAGGATAGAGGAAGACAATTTCAGAGTGCCAAGGCATGAAGGGATTTGAAAATAAGTGTGAGGGTCTTGAAATCGATTTGTTTGGTGATAAGAAGCCAGTGGACCCAGGCTAGAAATGTTGTGATGGGGGGGTATTAGTAGGGGTGAGTATGGGCAGTGGAGTTTCAGATCAGCTGGATCCTGTGCATGGGGGAAGACTAGCAAAAGAGGGCATTTGAGAAGTCGAGTCAGGAGGCTTCCAGCTATAAGGGAGTTAAGGAATATTGAAATTAGTCAGCATGCAATACCTCAGCCATCAATGACTCTTGTATTAAAAAGGCTCCCATTTGTAGACATCGGGGCAAACATTTTACATGTGATATGTTAATTATTACTAATGCTACAAATCTTATTGTTGATAAAGTCAACAAAGCCATTTCAAAACAACGCTAGTCGTATCGTGATCTTTCCCGGAAGATGTGCTAATATCATTGTTGATTGCCTCAGTGAAAATGCTAATAAAGCCATCTCTGCACTGCTCTCAGTTACACAGCAACTCTTAGCTCTGTTTTAATCCCCGTTTCGTTAATTTACTCCAAAATATACAATAATAATAATAATACTTGCATTTCATCATCGAGGCATCTCAGAGCACTTCACAGGGATTTACTGCAATGTATTTCAATATAGGCAAACATTGCAACCAAATTGCACATGTCCATAAACAGTCATGAAGTGGAAGACCAATTTTATTTGTCAGATTGCGAGCTTGGACACCAGGAGAAACTGCATTCACTTTTCGAGCAGTGCCACATTTAATATGCACCTGAACAGAAAGATGAGACATTTGTACACCTCAGCTGAAGTACAGACATTCATCCTATCAGTGTAAGTTGGATCCAAACCTAGGTGTCTGAGCAATATCGTAGTGCTTTTATCTCCTGCTGAACTTATTCTTCCTACAAGTAAGTTTTAAAAATGAGGTGTCATTATTTTCCTGTATAAAAAAAAACCATAGTGATATCTGATTTATGGAATAGGTGAACACCCCATATGCATAATTTGTGGGTTGGGTTGCTGATATACAAAATTAATAATAACCTTTGCATTGGATATTGTACCTTATTGTGTCTTCTATACGTCGTTAAGCGCTTCACAGAACACATTGTAAAGTGAATTGACTGTATATTTTATGGATGAAACGTGACAGCAAATTATGTACACCAGTGTCCCACAAATAGTGGTGGACTGAGTGACCAAATTATTATTTTATAAATTTTTGTAATCGTTTTTTGAAGGGATTATTATCTCCGGAAAATCGATCCGCTAATTGACTAACAACCAAGTTCCTACTTACTGCTAGGTAAACAGAGCCGTGTGGAATAAGGAAACTTGCCTATGGTTTCGCCCTACCGGGAATCAAATCCAGGTCTTCTCACTTGCGAGGTGAGTGCTCTGACTACAAAGCTACAGGATTCCACAATGAACAAACACATATGAACAGAGGAAACTACAGCTGGCGATAATCATGTAACTACCAAGCAATGAAATAGATTGCAGGTGACTGTTCATTGGTTTTCAGGCCTTTTATTTTCAGTCCTGTTGGCAGAATCTCAGTGCTGCATCACAATGTTTATTTTAGGAAAGGGTGCATGACTGCCTTTCAGATCGATCTTAACGGATACAGGGTTTGTGATGAACAAACGTTCTTTGTGAAAGAATAGGCTGAGGAAGAAGTTTTCAAGTGGAATCACTCTGAAAGTTGGTGGAGGCCAAGTCTCAATAGGGACATAGATTAATATTCAAAAGTTTTGTTTGATTGCCTTTAACAATCAGAGTAGCTCAATAATATTTCGCTGTGGTGAGATCCACAAGACTATAGGTTGGGCTTGGTTTGTGAATATCGTGTTCCCCTGTGTTCTAAGTAATTGCTTGTTTTGTACAGACATAAGTGGAAGATGTATTCATTGACATTCAGTGATGTTATCCTATAAGATATTCATGTGTTGTGTTCACTTGTCTGTGAATATGTTTGCATGGATTTATTGTGGATTTATTGTGTTACAACAATAACAACTGAGCCCGGCTGACACCTTCTGCAATGGGTTCTTCAAAAAGCTGAGGCAACCAACCCTTCTGCCTGTTTTCTAACTTTCTGATAAATACCTCCGAATGCCGGGGGGTGAGAGGAAGGGGAGAGAGCAGTCCAACGTATTGTCACCAAAAGAGTGCTGAGGTGAGTCTGTGGCAATCTGCTTTAAGGCCTTGCAGGGTCTGGTCTCAAAAATGATTCTTGTTTCATTTAAGGCTGAAAGTCAAAACTCCACGATGTTTATCAGATTTAAAATCTAAATTATTTCAGTTGCTGTACAGTTTATGTAACTCTTAAGTGTGTAAATTAGATACCCGAAAGGTAGCTCATTAATGGAAATGTTTTTATCAATGGTCATGAAATTGCCATTCAGGTTCTGGGATACTGAGGACCATCTAGTACTACTGGAGTGTTGTAGCTCAGTGGTTAGAGCACTCGCCTTACAAGCGTGAGACCTGTGTTTCGAATCCAGGCAGGTCAGGGTGAAACCTTGGGCAGTTTTCCTTTCTACACACGCCTAATAATAATCTGTCCCCAAAAAACCTATAAGAAATTGGTCATTTCAATCCATAACTATTTGTGGGACACTGCTGTGCGCAATTGGCTGCAGCGTTTCACTCACAATACACAGTTAATTCACGTTATAGTATATTCTGCAAAGCGCTTTGAGATGTCTAGAAGACATGAAATGCGCTATATCAAATTCAAGGATTATTATTATTTGTTTAATGTAATTTATTTGCCTGGATTTTGGAGATTGCACTTTATGGCCTTTCATCACATTTTCAGTGAAAAAAGGTGGCATTGCACCAATGGTTGGGTCATTGGACCTCATGACATTGGGTTGATTACCATCAATAATCAGAACCATTCTTCCTTATCTGGGCCTTAACAATTTGTTTGTCATTTCTTCTACACAGTCGAAAACCATTATCAAAGTGAATGTGTTCCACTTATCGCATCACAGCATATCAGAAGTGATATACGGTTTTCATAGTAGAGAATTGAAGCATGTCGTTAATCCGATGGAATGAAAAGCAAAGAGAACCTGTTACAGTATGTTATTGGGTGGAATGCCAACCATTGTCCAAAGTGTGTTGTGATTGATATTATTTCCTGGAAAAAAAAGTCACGAAAACAATTATAAGCTTACACCAATGTAACATCAATAACTATACAGAGGATTAAAGAATTATTTAATTTATGCCTAAATATTAAGTTTAAGTATTGGATGCCTTGATTGGGTGTAATATATAACAATTTTCCACCCAGCTTGGCGGCAGGCTCTGCCACTGTTAAGCTCCCCAAGATGCCTCTGAGGGTGAAAGATGCTGTATAAATGCAAGTTGCTATTGTTGAACTAAACATCACTGGAAATTTCATGATATAAGCAACCCTGTCAATTTCCCTACAGTTTATCTTGTAGCTGGAAAATAATAATAATAATTTTGCATTTGATATAGAACCGTACTGTATCATTCAGATGTCTCAAAGAGCTTTACTGATTATGTTATGAAGTGAATTGACTGTGTATTTTGTAGGCGAAATGTGGCAACCAATTCCACACAGCAGTGTCCCACTTATAGTCATAGATTGAGTGACCAAAATGTTTTTGTTAGGGATTATTTCCCCTGGAAATGATTCCCCAATTGACTAACAACCAGGTTCCTAATTACTGCTAGGTAAACAGATGCATGTGGATTATGGAAACTTGTTTTAGGTTTGGATCTGCCTAGGAATTGAACCCAGGTCTTCTTCCATGCGATGTGAGCAGTCTAACCACAACTATACATAACTACAATACTTCCTACCTGCCTTGTTACAATTTTGACAAGTTTATTGAATATGATTTGAATTATTAACAAAACTTCAAAGTGTTTTAACTCTTGTGGCTACCAGAACATATTTAAGATACTAATTACACTTATTACCAGGAATTCCATGTACTGTTTTCCGTTTTATTGTCCCTTCGTGAATGTTACAATATTTTTGTAAAATTTCAATTTCTTTCACAAGGTTCACGTGTAAAATATTATCTCATAATTCCACATTTTATTGTCAATTCCCAGAAACGATGACTCTTTTACACAACATCCTTGTTCCAATTGCCTCCAGCTGCACCCTTTGGTTAAGTCAGATCATGTACATGTAATTTCCATAAAATTGCAATGTTAATCACTCCAAAAAACACATGTTTACTTTATAGTAGTTTTGTTCAAGAGCAAGATGAGAAGCAACTAAGCGGTGTGTTCTGCCTTTACATTAGAGGTTTGTTCGGTCACCACATCAGACAGTGGGCTTCCAAACAAGGATTTGCAAGCATTGTCGTCATATTTATTTTGCACTCAGGTCATGAAACATAGCCACGTTAGGGTCAAACCTGGAATCAATTGAATTCTGTGGGCATTGTGCCCAGTGCTAGGAAAAAAATCAATGATGTTCTCGCCTGGTGTTCCACCTTTTCCACCACATCACTTGCAACCAAAGTGATCTAATAAAAATGAAAAAAGTGCCAGACTTCAAAGAACTCAAACATTCAGAAACTGACAAATAAAAAGCTTAAATGCAAAAAAGAACTTTGGTACAGTATATTGTTAATCATTTCTGGGCGAGTATCAGGGTTAGTTGATTCAGCTTCAGTTCAGCCTCACCGAACAGCATATTGTTTGTACAACAGATGCTGCACAGAACACATGTGAATGAATATTGAAGCACTTCTAGAAGTAACTGTGGTTTTGGTTCTAGTAATTTTCCATTCCTATATTAGATTAAATTCTGAAGACATTTAATTGAAAAGCAACATTTTTGGTTCAGGCAATTGGAATTTATTTTCAGTGGAAACATGCATGTCCTGGGATGGTAACATTTAATACCGATTCAAAACCTGCTATTACTGTCCCATTGAACAATTTGGTAATTTACCACGTAAGTCACCGATTTTTGCCGTTATTCTTTCCAGCGAGGATGGGTCCAACCGTTCTAACTCAATAGATCAAGAATCAATTGATCCTCTGAGTAAGGGAGGATTGTGTTATCTGTCTCAGGCATATGATGCGCAAGAGTATAACTGTTTTTCAGATGTATAACTTGACTACTTAGCAAGTACCCCAAACTGTAAAATTTTCTATTGCTGTATCTTTCATCTGCCACTAGAGCGCTTGACAGTGGCAGAGCACAATGTTGAGCCGGGAGAATGTAGTCTTCAAGGGTAGCCACTAATGACGGGACTGAGTGCACACAGAGGGCTGGAGCCAATCGAGTAGAAACAGTGGGTAGTGAATTGGGGAGTAAGCTGGTCAGAGAGGTAGGAAGGTGCCAGGGCGTGAAGTGATTTGAAAACGAGTGTGAGAATCTTGAAATTGATCCATTTGGCAATAGGGAGCCAGTGGAGAACTGATGTAAAGGCGGTATGGAGTTTAGTGCGAGTGAGTATGTGAATGGCAGAGTTTTGGATCAGCTGGATCTTGTGCATACTGGAGTTGGGGTAGATGGACAACGAGAGCATTTGTAAAGTTGAGTCAGGAGGTAACAAACGCATAGACGAGTGTTTTGGTTGCATTTGGAATAAGGCACACTCAGAGGCGGCTAATGTGGCAGAATTAGAGGAAGGCAGCCTTAGTCAGGAACCAGATGTGGGGAAGGACAGCTGTAGGTCAAACCTGATGCCTGGGTTTGATGAGTCTGAGGGATAGGCAGAGTAGGATGAGGAGGTCAGAGCCTACAGGACAGAAGATGTCAACAGGAGCCAAGGAGTAGGGCTTCCATCTTGTCAACATTTAGTTGCAAGACATTTGTTTCATCCAGGCCCTAATGTCTGCCAGACAAGTCAACAGACCATTGGAGACGCAACTGGATAAAATGTAACTTTGTAGGTGCAATAGAAAGAGAGAAAGAAAGTAAGCAAGCAACCAACAACAAAATTACATTTGTAGAGCGCCTTTCATGTCAGGAGGATGTCCAAAGATGCTGGACAATCTGTGTTTTGGGGTTCACGATCGGGGTGAGTGGAGGCCAGGATGGGGGAAGGAGTGTGATCAAAGGCACGGTCAAAGGGTAGGGTCTTGAGAGCGGTCTTCAGACAAGTCTTGAAGGAATCAAGGGAGGGGATGAGCCGGGGTGTCTGCTGGATGGAGGTGCAGTAGGTGGGGACAGAGTGGCCAAAGTGGCAACTTGCCAATGTGGAACGGGCAAGATGGGAGATATGAAGCATACCAGAGCCCGCTGAATGGAGGGAGCAGGCAGGTTGGTAGGGAGTTAGGAGGTTTCAGTGATAGAGGGAAACAAGACCATGAATGGGTTTTGAAGATGAGGATCTTGAACTGTATCCTCTGTGTGATGGGAAGCCAGTGGAGTTGGGCGAGGATGGGGTGATAGGATCACGGAGCCTAGTGCAGGAGAGGACCCGGGCTGCAGAGTTCTGGATGATCTGCACCCTATGGAGTGGGGAGTTGGGGGGCTGACAAGCAGAGAGTTTGCAAAGTCTGGATGTTATGCATGAATGAGGGTTTTGGCAGCCTACAGTGTGCAACAGTGGTGGAGATCGGTGATGTTGTGGAGGTGGAGGGAGGTAGAGTAGGGATGTGGGGTAGAAAGGATAGTTTAGGGACAAACAAGGTGCCAAGCAGGCATGAAAGCAGGCAAGAAAACAGGCAAGAAAGAAAGCAAGCAAGTTTGCATTTTATAGCACCTTGTCATGATGAATCATATCAAAATGCTCCACAGGTAATAAATGTGAAGTACATTCCAATAACTACTACAGTATTGTTATTTACAAGTTTAAATAGCAAATTACCAAATATTAAAAAGGCAGATTTGAAATTACACCTGGTATTTTGCTAGAAATTAATAAACAGCCCATGGTGGATTAATTAGCCCTTAGACACAACTCGTGCATGACTGAGACACATTCAGTCCACATAAACAGAACTTTCTTGATGGCAGTGAGTTTGACTTTCTTGGAATATCTTTCTCTCAGTTAGGATTTAGCAAATTTGGCTAATAACAGTTTAGTATGATGAGAACTCAAAATGTTTTCAGTAAAGGATGACAACCCAACTTATATAACATATGTCAAGGAATGTAACACCTTCACACCAAGCAGTTCCAGGCCCTGACCAGCCCCAAAGACCAGTCGGTGTGGGAGGACAGCGAGGAGCAGAGGGGCGGCGCCCACTTACTTTCGCCCCATGGGGCGTTTCCTGGATGGTGGCCTCCCGGCTAATAACCCCACCCTGGATGCCCTGACAGAAATCCACGAGTACAACCAGGACCTGAGGAGGAAGGGGCTGGGGAGTCGGGTCAGGAGTTCTGGCGGTGGTGGTCTCTCTGGGTACCTGGAAACCCCACCAGGTGCCCGTCAGTACCATTGACGTGTTTCGCCCATTGAACCCCTGGGATTTGGCAAAGTAAGTCTTCGGTGCCAGGGCACTGGGTAGATTGTGGTGGACTGTTGCACGGACACTGATCGCCGGGCAGTGGATCGAGCTCGCGCCTGGTGTGAGATGGTAAACATTCCCTATTTCAGGCTGAACTCCCAGTTGAAAACGAATGTGATGTTGGATGAGGTGGATGATGTGATTCTGGTCAACATGTTGTGGGAAACACAGATATACATTCATCAGGAGAGAGAAAGGATCCAACAGCTCGCTCAGCTACTGCTAACAGCCTGATTGACCGCTTGACTGACTGACTGACTGACTGACTGACTGATCGTCTGACAATGATTGACTGACTGACTGACTGACTGACTGACTGACGACCGCAGCCACGGGTGTGTGTTTGTGTGTAGGGGGTTGAAAGAGTGACTGTGTGTGTTGGGGTGGATGGAGCACTTGGGGGCCGATTCCAGAGTGACCAGTGTATGTGTGGAGGATGGTGAGGGGGTGGTGTGAAGAGTATGTGGGGATGGGGAGTGTGTGTGTGTGAGACCACCTACCTCTCTATGAAGCTGCAAACATTCTCTGCTGCTTTACAGTGTCATTTTTCTCCCCAGTGAAGACCCACTCCCCTGCTCAGCCTGTCCAGCCCTGATTGATTGCCTCAACACAGGCTCCTACAATAGAGTAGCACAGCACAGAAGGCCATTCCACCCAATGTGGAGTCCTGTAGCTCAGTAGTTAGAGCACTTGCCTTACAAGCGAGAGAGCTGGGATCAAGTCTCAGCAGGTCAGGTCAAGGTGAAACCTTGGGCAAGTTTCTTTACTCCACACATGCACACATACATAATAATAATCCCTGATAATAATCCCTCAAAAAAATAAAACAATAATAAATTTATCATTTCAATCCACTACTGTCTTCGGGGAAACTGTTGTGCACAAACGGCTGCCACGTTTTGCCCACAAATATACAGTCGATTCATTTTACAGTATAATCCATGAAGCACTTGAAGATGTCTAGAAGACGTAAAAAAGCTCCATATCAAATGCAAGGATTATTATTATTATTTAAAGAGAAGGCCTCTATACTACTTTCTGAGGGTAATTGGGGACATCAATCTCAGGACAGAGGTATAAATAACCAAAGCAATGCTTTTCAACATTCTTTAATGTAACTGTGATCTGGAGACTTTAAAAGTAATTCAGGCTTTCTATCATTTGTATTCGATTACAGCAATGTCACTGTTTGACTCCAGTCATAAAATATTGCAATAGTGGAAAAGAATAAAGATTCTCAAGAGCCATATGAGGTATCATAAAAATGTGACCGGAGGCTGCAGTATCTGGACTTCAAACAGCATGGAGATAAGAGTAAAGGATCTTTATTTCTGCATAGGTTATCAAGAGCCAAGGCCTATGTAATACAATTGGCGTAAATTCCTGAGTTCTTCAACTTAGAATAGCTGACTTCAGAGACAGTTGTGTTTTATTTACACAGCTTGTCTTCTTACATGTCTACAAGAGATAAAAGTAAACACACACAGCTGTTTTCTTTTTCGCTGAAGCTAGAGACGTAAGTGACTGATGTTAACCATTGTATCGATTTTAACACTCGTAAAGACTAAAGTATCTAATGTTTCACAAAGCACATATTGAGAGTCTTTTAAGCATAAGATGTGGTGATGAGTTGATTGTAATACTGAATATTAGGGTTTTTTTTGGCACCAGATACCTAGAAACAGCAAATGGAAAATAGAGAAAGAGATTGGATAAAATGGAAGACAAGCAACAAGCTTGTATTGTTTAGATAAACGTACCAGAGAGGAACCATTTGGTATTAACAGAAACAAAAATATCTTGAACATTGCAGCCTCTGTTGAAACATTCTAAGTGCCTCATACCAGCCACTAACACAAATCATCCTCAGTGATAGCAACTGCCACTTATAAACCAAGACAGTTATTCCACTCATGAACTTTTGTCCTTTTAAATTGCTAGTTTCTCCCAAACGTCCTTAAAGTAATTATAACAACAACTTGCATTCATATGGTGCCCCTAGTGCAGGGTAACACCCCAGAGGGCTTATTGTCAGAGCATTAAGTGTCAACCATGCCCAATCCCACACAGAATGCCACTGATACACGAGTAATGAAGAATTCACGAATGCACTGATTGAAATATCACCTAATCTAATCCTTTAGGGCTATTTTACAGGACCATGTGGAGTCCTGTAGCTCAGTGGTTAGAGCACTTGCCTGACAAGCAAGAGACCAGGCAGGGTGAAACCTTGGGCAAATTTCCCTACTCCATACGCCTGATAATAATCCCTCAAATAAAATTGGGTCATTTCAATCCATAACTGCTTGTCAGACACTGATTGGCCGTCACATTTCGTTCAATTCACTTTATAGTATATTCCGTGAAGACATCTAGAAGATGTGAAAAGTTGTATATCAAATGCAAGGAGTATTATTGTTATTTTGTCTTAAACTATTGAACAGTGGAAGCTAGTTTCCGCATTTCTTAGGAAAAAAAGAGCTTTCAAATTAAGACTTTGTTGCTGAATTTTGTTCAATTCTGCTAAAGTCTTAGATTGTAAAGCAAAACGGTTTTACATGCTAAAGCTAGGTGGAGTTTCAAACCGAGAATCAATTCTGGTCTGCTCTACTTCTTAACAGGATTCACTGAATCACTCAATGGGCCAATTCCTTAGATATGTGGGATAATGTCATCCTGAACTGCAAGAACTTCTGGGTCAACAGAAATTACTTCAAATTAGACCCCAGTGTTGAGCAAAAGCAGTGAAACACTCAGAACAGATTTTGTGGCACTTCCTTCACTTCACATTTATTGCCCTCCTGCTACTGCACAATGCACAATTTCTGCACAGTGCAGATACAATGAGGTGCATAAACTATTCTGTCTGGTAGGATTGAAAGAATATTTGAAACATTAAAAGGAGACTTCTTTTGCTTGGGTTAAGGAAGTACATTTCAGTATATCCAGAGAAATGCTACATTATCATTGTTGCAATGTTTTTGGTCAGTTGGGCATTTTTTGGGGGTATTTGACATTTGTCGAAACATCATGATGCTTAAGAGTTTCCAAATCAGACTAATGAGACTTCTACATATACTGTATGTATGGTTTCCATTTGTTCAGTATGGAATATGTACTCTTTCTCTAGAGGAATGCACCCATTTTACCTAATCCCAAAGAGACGCATATTGTAAAATCGAGTGGGCAATGGAGTCCTGTGGTTAGAGCACTCGCCTCTCAACAGAGATTACCTGGGTTCTATTCCCAGGCAGTGCGAAATGTTAGGCAAGTTTCCTTACTCCACACACCTAACTTCTCCAGTCTGTCCTCATAGCTAAGGTTCCCCATTCCTGGTATCATTCTCGTGAATCTCCTCTGCACCCTTTCCAGTGCCTTAATTTCCTTCCTGAAGTAAGGTGTCCAGAACTCGACGCAGTACTCCAGTTGAGGCCTAACCAGTGTTTTGTATAGATTAACCATCTTGGGCAAGTTTCCTTATTCCACATGCCTAATAATAATCCCTCCAAAAGAACCACAATAATAAAATTGGTCATTTCAATCTACGACTGTTTGTGGGAGACTGTTGTGTGCAATTCGCTGCCGTGTTTCGTCCACAAATATTGTCAATTCACTTTACAGTCTATTCTGGAAAATGCTTCGAGATGTCTAAAAGATGTGAAAAGCACTATATCCAAATGCAAGGATTATTATTATATTATTATGAGAGAAGTACAGAAGGCCCAACCCAGTTGAGCAAAGATTGAGGGTAGAAAAGTGGGGTGTTTACAGGACTGAGCAATAGGGCAGTTCTAGGAGATGAAATAATTTGGAATTGAGTGTGAGGATCTTGAAATCAATCCTCCGCATTGGGGTATACACTTGTAGGTTTAACAGGCACCCAGTCAGAATAAACGCAGCTCCAGTAGCTTTAGAAAAAGACTACAAGATGTTTGTTACATGCTGCCTGTTCTCTGTCTGCCAAATATGGTGTCAATATTGATTTTCCTGCTCAGCTTTCCTCCACCTCTGTAACATTGGCCTCCTTTGGCTGCTGAGACCAAAATCCATACATTCATCAAGTTCAGATAAGGTTCTGCCAACTCTTTGCCCATTGAACTACCAACCTCTTCCCTTCACAAGCTGCAGACTATCAAGAACTCTGTAGCCCTTGTCCTTTTCTGTATCCTGTGAGCCTATCACCCCCATACTCGACAGTTCCACTGACTCCTTATAACTCCAGTAGTTTGACTTCGTCCTAACTTTTAAATACCTCCATAGTCTTGACCCACACTATCTCTGCAGTCTCCTAAAACCCTACCATCTCAGCTGTTCCCTCCACTCTACCTGTCCTACTGACCCCAACCTCGGCGATTGGGCTTTCAGCATATCTGTCCTCGTTCTCTGGATCTCCATCGAGTCCATTCGGCTCAACCCTCATCATCTCCTTTAAGGTCAAGACTTCTCTTTTTGACCAAACTTTCAGCCATCTTTTCCCCCTTCTCACCCCCCCATGTCACACAACCCATGTGTCCCCCACCACCCCAACCCCATCATGTCAGTTCACACCTCGCGTGTGGAATACAAACATCGACACAGACTGATTGAGCAAAACAGCTTGTTTCCATCTTGTACATTCTATTTAATTCTTGGTAACAGTCCTTGCATTTGATATAGAATCTTATCACACATTGAAGCGTGACAACTATGTGTTTTATGGGAAACAATCAGTAATCCATTGCATACAGCCGTGTCCCACAAGCAGTCGCAATGAACATTGCCAAAATATAGAATAAATCTATAGCAGGGAGAGTTAAAAATGTTGACCAAAAACATGGCTGAAAAGAGATGTTTTCTCATGACTTCACAGGCAGGAGGAAGTGAGGTGAGTAGGTTTTGGAAATGAACCAAGCTGGTCTGTTCCAGTTCAAGGCAGACTTGTAAATGTAGATGTATCATTAATTCTGCAAGTCAAAACTCTCACCGCTTGGTGGTTTTAGCTGGATAATTTATTATTATGTGGTTCGTATTTTGGGGTCAATATGGCCCAATGTCAGCCTTGGGTTTAGCCTTTAAAGGCCCTTTTATTTTAAGATTAAAAGGTACACAAAATTGTGTAAATTTAAATGTATTCTTAATTTGGAAGCAACTTCTTTTTAAGAACTGTGGATAAACAGCATCCAAATTAAGCCTGAATTTAAATGCACACCAAAATTCTGTGCAGAATGATCTTAAATTTCAAGACAAAATGTGTTTAAAGATTAAAAGTTGGTGGAATTTCAAGTCTTTGGGGCTTCAACCTGGATTCCCCTATTTGGTTAACTACATTTTATGAATGGAGCGTAGCATGCGGCTTCTTAGTGGAATATTGTAAGTTATCCTGGTTTGGCAATTGGGCAGATTTAGTGATCAATTTTCCTCTTAAAGGCCTCAATCAAGGAGGGAAATCTTCCATTATAATTGTGTGCAATTTGTTCTGTTTGGGGTAATTGATTCTTCTCGTAACCGAATCCTGTTGTTCCTTCAGTGGGTTGTAGTTTTTGCCTTTTCTGTTAGAGAGGGTGGCTCGGTTCATGGAAAGAAAATGTTCAAAAGGAAGAGCATTGAAGGGGATGGGGAGCTAGTAGGAGTGGAAGGTTAGATCAAGTGGTTCATGTGGAAAAAAAACACTAACTCAGACTTGATGGGCTTTTTCTGTGCAGCAACATTCTATAATTCTAATTTGTTCAGTCAGTGCCTGAAGTGGAGCATATTGTTAACTTAGTGCCACTGAGTGCTGCATCAGTATCTGGGTCAGTTATATCTTTTGTCATCTCACTGTAGGACATACTGTCTTTTGTCCTCCGGTCATCAGAATTTGACATGAACTTGACACTACCTCAGGAATGTGAACCTTCTATCTGCCTACACTGATCCAAACCTTGCTTCATTACAGACTGGATAGTGTCCAGGCTACTAGGCTGAGGCCAGTCTGGACAATATCCTAAAATGCTTGTTAGTTCAGCAGGCTTCACTTACCATAAGCCCATGTGCAAAGTGGAATGAAGTCTGTAAGCAAGATGACAAGATAGGACAAAAAAATATATATATCCTTGTATTGATCTGTTCTGATTCACCTTCTGGGCCAATAAATTGCTCTGGAATATAGAACTAAGAGGTGGAACATCTAACGTACTACAATACAGTCAGCCTATTGGTAATAAATATCACTGGTAATAATTATCACGGTGTTGGACTCTCCGCTGCTGGCAACATCCCATTCGAATCAGATGAACACTGAGTTAAGAATATTGGCCTTCAAATATACAGTCAATTTACTTTACAGTGTATTCTGGAAAGCGCTTTCAGATGTCTAGAAGATGTGAAAAATGCTATATCATATGCAAAGATTATTATTTTATTAGTACAGTATTAAGCTGTAATTAATTCCATAAAACAGCTCTGAGATGCTGTGATCCATATTCCAATCAATTTCACCAAGTTGGTGGGGTGGATGGGTGGGGGGGAGCTACGATTCTCAGCTCCTGTGTGAAAAGTCTGACAATGTGATACTTATGAGCCCTGTAGCTCAGTGGTTAGAGCACTCACGACGCAAGTGAGAGACCCGGGTTTCATTCCCGTTGGGTCAAAAATTTGGGCAAGTTTCCTTACTCGACATGCCTGATAATAATCCCTCAAGAAAAAAACAATAACAAAATTGGTCACTTTGTTTCATGACTACTAGTGAGATACTGCTGTGGTGCAATTGGCTGCTGCATTTCACCCACAAATATACAAAAACAATATTTGTATAGCGCCTTTCATCTCAGGAGGATTCACTTTACCGTATATTCTGTGAAGCGCTTTGAGATGTCTAGAAGACGTGAAAAGCACTATATCAAATGCAAGGACTATTATTATATATTATAATTAACATCAGTAATAATTATAATCTTTAAACTGACACTTTACGCCATTAAATTAAAAATTCATGATTTGAGAAGTGCACAAAGGATGAAAATTGAATCATCCTACTATCTTTGCTGCTTTGCTTATTTTACAATTCCTGAATCTAGCAAACTTCCTCTGTGCCCTGCGTATCAACTCCGTCAGTCAATTGCAGTAATGTGTAGAGTATATGTGTTCGCTGTAATGTAACCTATACATTTCTAGTACACGTTTGCATGAGTCTCATTAGCTTTCCTTGAAAACAAAAGGCAAACAGTTCATTTTACAATCTATCTATGCACATGTTACCTTCCAATTCTGAAAGATGTCCTTGTGTTTGCTTTCGTGGTTGGGCTTGCCATATTATCACAAACTATTAAATGGTTTCCTGTGGTGGAGATACAGTGGATGATAGAAGCAATTTCCTCTCTGCTGGTGTTGGTGTTGATGGTGAATGTGGCGATGTTCTGGACAGGATTCAAGTGGTGGTGATTCTGTTCTTTGGATCAGTGACAGGGGGTTCTCGTGGAATGCCCGATATTCCAGACAGAGAGGAGCCAGTCACTGATGTGTTCCATTCTTTACCCCTGTTATCCTCAATGAACTCATGCAAAAAAAGACAAATGTTAAGTGAAGTTTGGGCAATGTGTTTTCCACTCGGATTCAGTCCTGGCAGTAAATCCTGTGACCTGTATCCATTACTAGGTTTTATTAAAATGCCATAAACTACACTGTCTTCGGTACCCCCAAGGCAATTTGTGAAGATTAACTTCCTGCACTACATGCTCAATATTTCTAAACCTTTCTTTGGTTAAAAAGACAATTGATAATGCCACCAATGGCATCACTATTTGTGACCAGCAAGGAGTTGTGAATAGATATTTGACTTTCCCTTCACTCTGGTATCAAAATATAACATCACCATGACTCGCCAAATGGCATGGCAACATTGTTACTAAACTACCTATCCTCTCATGATGGCCGGATCATGAAGTTGGATTCGTTTCCAACATAGCATACCTATATCTGTTGAATTGACGAATTCCTCAAAGATCTCTGCTCTCTGAGGAGCTCTTCAATTCAACTGTCACCAGACTAGATTGGATGTGATCCAATTATGGTCAATGCCAAGCACAAACATGTTAATAATAATTGGGGTCATTTAGCTCTTGGTACAAACAAACAAAACTTACATTTATATAGCGCCTTTTATGTCGAGAGGATGTCCCAAGGCACTGTACAGTTAGGTAGGGACAAGAGCAGGGTGGGAGGGGTCGGGGCAGGATGAAGAAGAGTAGGAAAATTCACTGTATATTTGTGGGTGAAATGTGGCAGCCAAATTGCACAACAGCAGTGTCTCACAAACAGTCATGAAAGTGGGATTAGGGGAAAAATGGGGGAAAGATGGCAAGGGGAGGGGTCAGGGTAGGGGAAAGGAGAGCAGGAAAGCCGACTGTATATTTGTTGGCAAAATGCAGCAGCCAAATTGCGCACAGCAGTGTCCCACAAACAGTCGCGGAAATGGGGCCAGGGGACAAAGGGGGGGAGAGGAAGGGAAAGGTGGGGTGGGGTAAAGTCAGGGAGGAAGAAGGGGAGAAAGGTGGGGTAATGGACATAGCTAGTTCACCCAAAGTTTAACAGCACCGAATCTTGAAGAACATAAAATGTATTAATGTATAGCAAATGGCACACAAGATCATGAGAAAGGTATAGATTAAGAAGGCGCTCCAATCCATTAGACCTCATCCTTCCAGAATACTATTGTATCATCTTTGATTGCCATACCACTCATCTTGGGACCACTTTGAGTAAGACTGACAATATAACTCAAGCTTGAAGGAATTTTATTCTCTGAATCCACATCTACTGGCAGCTGAACTGACACTGTCCAAATAGATTTCTTATAGGAACTCAATAATTTTCTAATTGAGTTGAAAGGCAGACTGGTAATTTAGATCATAGCTTCATTAGTACTATATGAGATCCAAATGATCTAGTTGAAACACCAGAAGCAATGTGGCTGTATTTTCATAACTCTCTAAATTGTGCTATGACATATTTTCTAAACCAAACTATATCTATTCACAAACAAGCAAAGAATATTCTCATCCTATTTGTCTGGTAAATTTAACCAGACGTAAAAGCCATGTATGCCAATCCTTTGCACCACTATCATTCGGGGTAATATTTGTAATCCACAGTGACATTTATAAAGCAAGATTCCTCTTTGATGATGACTATAATAGACCTCCAAGATGAACTTTATCCATGTCTAATTTGGATCCTTAACACAGCAAACATACACATTCACAATGTCATTTACAGTAACTGCAGTCTAAATAATACTACACAGGAACACATGTCTTTGTCATATGTGCATAAACAAATTGTTAAACATAATGTTAAACTCATTGATTCAGACTAAACATTTCCAAACCATAATTTCCTTCGCATGGATTTTTTTCTTATAAGTAGACAGGCATAGAATTAAAGTATAAATAGATTCTAGATTATGTTTCTGGCCAGGATAATGAAAGTGCAATCAAAAATGGGTGTTTTAGTTAATAGGAAGCCAATGTAATGTGCTACCAATTGGAATGTCCTTTCCCTTTATTTTTATATTATCAATTCTCTGATCTTTTAGTTGCAACCTTTGTTCAAACCCAACACTGAACAACTATTACAAGCAAAGATTTAGACGAGTGAGTCACTAGGAGTGAGCTTTCATAATGTAAAACAACACAATTTCTCTGTAAAGCTAAACCCAAACTGACTACCTGGAAACACATGTTTCTTGATGATGATTCCATTCCAAGATCACTTAAAGAAACAGTATTGTATAATGTTTGAGATTATTATATGCCAGATATCATTCTAAATAATTACAAGTTAAACTGCATTATTAAAACAATGGTCCAATTAGACCTAAAATAGGATCTAGTTAACAGAATGAGAATACCTCTGCATGGAGGACACTACATAGGTGCAAGTTGTTGTTGAATTAACTGAACATGATTTTAGTTAACAGGTCTGATTTATACTCAACAATATAAAACCCTAAGAATAGAAACAAGGAAAAGTCATCCAGTAACTGAAATCAATAGTAACCAATTGAACTGATTGCTAGTCATATTCCACACAGACCTCATCTCAAGGAAAGTTGCTTCACCAAAATAACACCTTGGATCCAACGAGTCTTAGTTTGCAATGCATCTATTCCAAATTATTGCAGTTCTTCTGCAATGACTACAGGGCATTAATTTATGATAGTTAGCATAGCAGCAAATGGGGGAGTTTAGGATAATTTTTTTCATACACAAGGTAGTTGGAATATGGAGTGCCTCAGCAGTTGGGGCAGAATCCAGATTACCCTTCAAAAGGGAACAAGATAAATACCTAAAACAAGTCAGCTACAGGGATATAGGGAAAGGATAGGTAAACAGAGCTGAAAAAGATTGTTTTTAAAGGAGTCGGCCAGGACACAAATGGCCGAATGGACTTCTTCTGTCGTAAATCTCTATGATTGTATCTGACCCGCCCATTCCCAAGGCTTTGCTACTCCATCCCCTGAACTAACAGGAATGTAGCCTCTTCTTAATATTCTCCACAGATTTACCATTCACTGCGCATCATGACATTTTAAGATTACAATTCTAAAATGAGAAGCGAGTAAGCCTTATTTTACTTAGCTTTGATTTTCTTGATCTAGAGAAAGGTTTGGATGAAGAACTTTTAGTGGGAAGACAATATAGTTGATATTCTGAAGCGGTGCGATCAAATGAGCCTTTAAATCCAAACCTCTCTCCTGATCATCCCAATCCACATAGACCTCATCAAAACAATATTTCAGTTACAGTTAATAAAACCTCTGAAAAGGCCGACATCTCAGTTATATGAATATGTATTCATCGAGAACTGCAATCCTTGAAACACCAAGTTTCATGGATCATGTAATTGGTAAGGATATTTAGATGAAATGTTTATCTCAAGTTCAGCTATGATGCAAATGCTTAAGTGTTGGTACTTATAATATATTTTGTGAGAAAGCAGAATTCATGTTTATTTGTAAAAGTATATGAGAAATTTAATGTTGTTTACTTAGGACCTTGCATCATACTATGTGTTTTGTCGCGGGGCACTTGATAGTCCAAAGGGTCGATTGTCCGAAGGTTCAATAGTCTGAACACACAAATTTTCTATACCATTGGTAGCCAGGGGTCATTACCGCTCGATAGTCCGAACCGAAAATGAAATAAGGTTTGTTAATCCGAATGTTTCCATCCTTAATCTTAGGGTTAGGGTTAGATTTAGGGTTAGTGTTAGGGTTAGCATTACGGTTAGGGTTAGGATTAGGGGAAGCTTTGGACTAACGAACCTTCGGACTATCGGGCGGTAACCATTTTGTCAATGTTAAACCCGCAGCACAGTTTCACAGCTGACTGTATCCTCTCATCCCTCTGCTGATTCTGTACTATGGTTAAAGCATGGTGAAAGTGCATCTCTCAGGAAGTAACTTACATTTACAGTCTTTTGCCTGGCCTAGCATAGCTTTCAGGGAGGTTACTTTGGATGAGATATTAAAACAAACCCTTGCCTGTTCAGATTGACGTTAATGATTCCACAGCCTTATTTGAAAAGAGAAGGGAGTTTCTCCTGTTTTCCTGATCAACAATGCACCCACCCGCCCTCACCTCCCTGAAAAAAAACCTCATGAATGTTTCATGACATGTGTGCACAATTGGAATTTTGTGTTTGGCTCCCAAATACAGTAATTCTACAGAAAATAATATGAATCACTTTGGGACCCCTCAACTTGAAAGGAACTGTACCAATTATAAGGATCCTTAATAGTAGTTTGGTTCCCAATAAATGAAAATAAGGATAGAGTTAGTGGCAAGGAAGAAGACGGAGATTGTTTGTGTAAGAGCTACAGCCGCATTTACATAATGGAGTAGGTTTAGGGGGTGGGGGTATGGAGGGGAGGATGGAGTAGGGGTGGAGGGGGAAGTGGAGTGTGGTGGGAGGTGGGGGAGGCGAGTGTGGGGAGAGGGGGGAAGGGGAGGGGGGCACAACGGAGGAGGGAGAGAGGGGAGGTGTAGCCGTACGCACGGTCAAAGAGGAAATTTTTCAGGCAGGACTTGAAAAAGGGGAGGGGGTTTGCAAGGCAGAGGGATTGAGGGAGAGTGTTCCAGATTGTCAGCGCATAGTGGCTGAAAGTGTGACCTCCGATGGTGAGGCGGAGGGTGCGAGGGACGAGCAGGAGGCCAGTGCCAGTCGAGCACAAGCGGTGGGTTGTGGATTGGGAAAAAGGACAAAGTAACACTAGGACAGTAACATTTATACTGTACTACAGTTTTCCTACCCTGATGGATTTAACAGTCCACTGAAGCACATACATACTAATTGAAACTGCAATGCTCTTAAAGTCATACATTTATAAAATAATCCTTGCATTTGATATAGTGCATATAACATTGAAACACGTCAAAGTGCTTCATGTGTGTCAACTTGACTCAGTAGATAACAGGCTTACCTCTGAGTCAAATAGTTGTCGGTTCAAGCCACACGTCAGGACTTTGAACTCATAGTTGAGACTGACACTCCAATGGAGTGCTTAGAAAGAGATAAGTTTTTTTTCACTTGATGGTTGTTTGTTGGATATTATCTTGTGGAGGTTGGCTGCCGCATCTGCTCCATATCCCCTGACCAACCCGACCCAAATGTCCCACCATCGGCGGGCAAGCCTTCAGCCACTCTAACCCCAACCTCTGGAATTCTATCCTGCAATCCCTCTGCCTCGCCCCCTCTCTTGCCTCCTTCAAATCCCAGCTCAAGATCCTCTTCTTCTACGGTCACCCCCACCACACCCCTCCTTTCCCTCCACCCACCCACCCCGATCCCGCCTCTAGCTCATGTCTGAAACATTGACTGTCCAGCACCTTGAGACATCCTCCCAACATGAAAGGTGCTTTTCAAATGTAATTTTGGTGGTGTTGTTAATACTCAGTCATTGCAATTTGCGGTATGTCCTGCTTTGAGAAGCCCTACCAACATGAAAAGTGCTATATTAAATGCAACGTTTATCATTCAGTAATTACTATTTAATGTAATGACTGTGGATTTGTATGCAAAACACAACAGCTAATTTACTGTTACTGCATAAGACACTAATCTAATAACCATCAGTCCTATACCAAATTGTTCAATCTCATGGATCTCAATCACACATTTTGAATAATGTAGTCTATTAGACAGTAATTATTTGGGACTGAAGCTACTTGCCGGTGACACATTCCCTTGATTGACACAGCTTTAAAACTTTTATCATATTTGAAAGCGGTATTTTTTCAGTTTAAATTTCCAACCCAGTGATTCATTGGTATTATATTTGCCAGGTCAGGAAAGGCTGACACACACAGAACTGAAAATGAAGCTTGCATCTCCGGTTCCAGTACTTAGCAGGATGCTGTTGAGATTACATTTGATTGATATATTTGCAATATTTTACAGTGTGGTGAGTCATGAAAAGTTGTAAATAAAAGGTGGCTCTTTGACAGGTTGAGAGGCATAGTGTTTCGGGGCTGTGTTTGCTTCATATGTTGTCCTTCAATGCCCAGTATTATTGTGCGAAAAGTAAATCTGAAATTAGAGAAACTAAAAGAGAGAATCAAAGTTTTCACTGCTCTTGTAATAGTCATTCATTCTACATTCACACACAACACCAACTTGCATTAAATAGCATTCTTCAAACAGGACAACACCTCAGAGTCCTTATTGTCCAACCACAAAATGCATGGTTGGACAGGGAATAAGGGAGAGAGGCAGGGGAGGTTACAGTAGTGTAGGCAAAGAGGTTTTAAAGTGGGATTTAAGATAGATAATGAGTGGGGGATGGTGAAGGGATAGAAGCAGGACATTCCAGTGGTTAGGAGGAAATGTGAGGAAATGTGACTCAGGGCGTGGCCACCAATGGTGGCACAGAGGTTATAAAGGACAACGCAACTGGATACATAAGAAAAAATAATTACAGATCCACACTGATTTAGACCAACTCATACTGATTGTTGCTGCCGTCTGTTGTTACTTGCTGTTGTTACTCCATCCCACAGTCCTTCCGCCTCGCCCCCTCCCTGGCCTCCTTCAAGTCCGGCCTCAAGACCCACCTCTTCGATGGTCCCATCGGCAACTCCTAATCTTCCCTTCCTTCCCCACCACCTGTCCTCAGCTCGGGTCTGAAACAGTGACTGTCCAGCGCCTTGGGACGTCCTCCTGACATGAAAGGCTCTACACAAGTGTAATTTTGTTGTTGTTGTTATAAGAATTATACTTCCAAAAATCTAAATCACAGTTATAATATTTTAAAAGTTTGTTGTACCATATTTTTGGTAAAAATCAATACATCCTACTGGGGTAGTAAGTAAAGTATTTATCCCCTGTCAGTAGGGCCCAAGGCAGTTTATTGAAACCTACTTGGTTGTAACTTATTCAATCCCACAAATTTATTTAGTAAAACAGTAAGTGTGCTTTCTGAAGTTATAATATAGAGCAAATGGCATTGTTGTTTGGATTTTCAATTAGTTTGAACTGGATCACCAGATTATTTGGTAATTAACAGATTTACACATATTCAAAAGCTATTAATGTTTATTTTCAACTAACGACCCTTGCCTGCTACACAGTTATGCTTTGATGGGTGTGAAACATAACATTTCATAGCGTGTTCCCTGTCACTTGTAATTTTAAAGCAAGCAAATAGTAGCATGCATTACGAAATGGAGTAAATTTCACTCCAATATGTTTGGAGTCAACCCGAGAACACAAATTCTCAACAATTTGGCAGATTGCTCAATCACCTTTTTCTTTGGCCTTTTACTCCCATCCTCCTTTCCTGAAAGTGTTGACTTATGCTGGGATATGGCTCTACAGGTAACAGTCTGGCATCTCGTTCAATAAATAGTGACATGCTGTTTATGGTTTACACCCAGGAGGGGGAGGCAATCACAACCAGTCCAAATCCTCTTCTAGCTTGACAGTCACATAGTAGGTGAATGTAGCATCCATAGTAATCAGAAGCATAAATGCCGGTGATTATTTCCCTTCCTAGGTCCAGGCATCAAAGCAAATTGTAGCATCCTTACTACTTCCCTGGATGAGATCAGCTAACTATGCACAGACCTGCAATCAAACCTGTAGCCAACTAGTGTTTTGTAGAAGGTAACTTTACCCATTAAGATATGGGGAGGAAAGCTACAATGCTGGTTTAGCGTGCAAGCGACCTCATTAATTCGCCAAGTTTTTGCAATTTGTTTGCCATTCCTTTTGTTGTTTTATACTGTGTTTGCTTTACAACTTAAGCATTACTAAATGTTTTATAATGTTTCTGACTAAATCCGTTTGATTGTTTTCCAGTAATACATATATGGCATTAAATACCAATTTCAGGCACTGTTCTGGTATGTTTACTGCTTCAAATGTTTGGTAGTCATTAGAGTTTCACACAAGGCTCCCAGAGCAGTTATGTTTGAACTGACCATGTTTTTTTAATTAGTGTGATTCATTCTGTTAAACCAGGCCATAAGACATGCACTAATTATTGTTTTACTAACACTGGCTCACTGGTGACATTGTGAGGCCAGTAGCTAATACCCTCCTTTCATGAAAAAAAGATTTATCAGAATGAATGATTGGAAACCAAGATTACGTCTTCTCTTTTTAAATATCTCCAGCTAACCATTACATCAAAGTTAAGGCTTGATATGAAGCTATTGAAATGCTCACTGGAAAATATTAGATGTTGCCTCAAGCATATTAAAGTTTCATTACAGGCCCTGCACTGCCAGGAATGTTTTATTCTGTCCTGGAAAGCAATGCAACCTTCTAGACTCTGGCAGGTTCAATGTCTGTTCTCATCTTAGTGGGATTGTTTTGTTTCAAATCAACAAAATCAGTGCAAAGTTGTTGCATAGGATAACTAAATGCTTATTGCTTATTGGAATATCAATGTTGAAAATTCAACTGCACAATCTTTTCTCTGTGGTTGCAGCCACTGGTATTTATTTATTTATGACTCAGCCATGATCTAAACTACAGAATATAGAAACTGAGATTATTGTTTTTCAAAATAAAATACACACTGGACTATTTCTCCTTAAAAGATGAAGCTTATCCAAAGTTTGTATATTTTTAATTTTAATACATTTGACCGATAGCTAAAGGTAAATCCATTCATTGTTTTTCCGTTCCGGCTTAAGGAACAGTTGGCTCGCACTTTTATTTAAATTTGTCTCAGGAAACTGTTTTTACAAAATTCACCTGAGCAAAGTACTGAGTATGCACTGTATTTTTGCAACACACTGTTGCAACTTTCTGGACCACGCAGTATTGTCTGCCTCACAAAGTGAACAGATAACCCGTTGGAAGGTGCAGTGTAGGAGCTCGAGGTGTATTGGCCCCTCCTGCTCCCACTGAAGTTTCCCCACTCCCTGACACGTTCTCTGTTTGTCAAATCCTGCGGATGACAAAAGGAAGATTGAAAAACTCACTGTAAGAGAAAATAACAGACCTCTGGTCAATCTCTCAATGTTAGGAGGTGATGAAGTACCTGCCGCCTATACAATTGTGCCATCCTCTGGCTGTAGTAAGTTAAGACAGAAAATTGCTTGGGCTTGGACAATATAATACATCCTGTGGATGAAACATTAAACCAAGGTCGCATATGCCTGTTCATGTAGGTCTTAAAGATCCCATGACATAATTTGAAAAGAGAGGGGAGTTTCTCTCTCTCTTTTCATGACTCACCACACTGTAAAATACTGTATTACAAATATTTAAATCAAATCTAATCTCACCAGCATTCTGCTGTGTGCTAGTAGTGGAGATGCAGGCTTCATTTTCAGTTCTGTATTCATCAGCCTTTCCTGACCTGGCAAATATATTACCAATGAGTTACAGGGTTGGAAATTTAAACTGATAAAAATACTGCTTTCCAATATAATGAGGAGTTTCTCTCTCCCTGGCCAACAATTCTCCAAGTAAGGAGTCCTGCAACTCAGTGGTTAGAGCACTCGCCTTACAAACGTGAGACCTGTGTTCAAATCCAGGCAGATCAGGGCAAAACCTTGGCAAGTTTCCTTACTCCACACGCCTAATCTTGCGGAGGTGAGGGAAGGTCGAGCAGGTCATTGCTTGGATGTAGGGGAAGAAAGACAGTTGAGGATCGAACAAGACACCTAGGTTCCTGACTTGCTTGGTGAGATCAAGGTGAGCCACCATTGAGGTTGATGCTGCCAACATCTGATGCATGAAGGTGCTAGCACGAGCCAATCAATAGAGCCCCTTCTTGTTGACATTCAACTGTAGAAAGTTAGCTCTCTTCCAGGACGATGTCTGACAGACAGTTTGTCAAGAGAGTAGTAGTCCTGACAGAGTTGGGTGTCATCCGCAAACGTGTGGATGTCTATGGATGATGTCACCAAGTGGGAGCATGTAGATGTTGAGAAGTAGGGGACCAAGGACAGAGCCCTGGGGGACATCACAGGTGACAGTGCAGGGGCTGGAAGAGAAGCTGTTGGCGGTGACAAAGTGTAAACAATGGGAGAAGTAAGAATTGAACCAGGCGAGGGCAGGTCTGCAGAGATTGAAGAGGGAGGGGGGACGGTGTAGGAGGATGGAATGATCGATAGTGAAGTGGAGTGACTATTATTTGTAGGCCAATGGCATTTGCACACATGCAAATAAACCCATAAACAATCCCATAAACAATCAACAATCCAGCCTTGTTGGGTGGATACCAGCATTATAGCTGTACTGAAACAGTTTGGTTTTGGGGGCAGCTAGTTCCTGTGTATATGTTTTGAGCACCAGTGCTAGGATGTGATCAGTGCCCATGGCCTTTGTAGTATCTAATGTACTCAGCCACTTGATATCATGGATTGAACCAAATGAGCAAGATATTGGTTGGCATCTATCATGGATGGGAGTGCAGGGGGACGCTAGGTAGAATCATACACTTGGTATTTTAGTTTAGTATTTTGGTATTAGAGCCATGGCCTTTCATTCACATTTAATTCCTTAAATGGAACATGATGATTGTCCATCTGAGGTCTTACTTCTGAAGTGTAACAAAGTATGAAGTTTAATGGACTCGTGAATTTCAATAATCTGTATGATCGATGTGCTCACTTCCAGTTCAGAAAGGAATAGATATGTTCCCTATGAGTTTTCTTATTTTATGTGTCCACTTCAAGAAGTATATCTGCTGAGTAAGTTGGGTTATTTTCCCTTTGGTTTGGAAATATTTCATTTTCAGCAGATCTCATTTTTTGCCTGATTATTGTAATTTCAGTTTTGAATGTGATTTATTCCATATGCAAGCTGTTAATACAGAATTCTCATCACTTCAACTAGTGCAGGTAAACATAAATTGAACATACATAACATTCTCTGACTTACTGCCCTGATTTACTAGACAAACTAAGAGAATAACATGTGCTTTAAACAAATATGAACTTTAAAACTACTGCAATGGTGGTATTTTTTAAACTGAAGATCACAGATCAAGACTTTGCTCAATGAGTACTTGCATTTTTAAAGCACCTTAACATTGAAATAACTCAAAATGCTTCACAGGTAATAGGTGTCACGTGCAGTGAGTATTTTGTTTTATAATTTGCACACCACAGAATTCTACAAACAGCCATGACATGAATAATAGATATATCTGGAACATTTTTGGCTAGGACACTGGAGGAAACTCCTTTCTCTTTCCCAATAGGGACTTTAATGCCCACTTGAACTGATAGAACAGGTCCTCTGATGAATATCTGAATCAAGGGATGCAGCTCTGGCAAATCAGCATTCCCCTCGACTGTGAGTATGGGCTTCAAACCACAGCCATCTAATTCAGAGATGAGAGTGCTATCAAATATACCTGAGGCAAACTTTCAACTTCCCCACCCTGTGATCTAATGCATGCACCCCACCTAACCATCATTACTTTGAGATTGGTGTTGGGGATGTTTAGGGTTGGTGCTATAGGAACTCATGGTGGGGGAGAGGGGGGAGAGAAGTTCACCTCCTATTCATCCTGGTAGCATTAAACCAGGTCACAATTTTAAGAAACTAAATTTAGACTCAATAGTCACAATAGTGAGAGACGCTTAAGAGAAAACAAAGCATATTCCAAAAAGAAAATGTGCTAAGAACTTTTATCATCCGTTACAGTTTCTGCCATAAACTCAAGGTCAAAATTTATTTTACGAAAGTGACGGAGATCGGAACATTCTGTAGCAATTGGGAATGGAAACAAATAAACAGGATAAATAATGGGATTGAAAGTTCGGAAAATGTGATGCTACAAATTGAGACTATGTGAGGCTATCACTGGCAAATAACAAACAATTGAGAGAGAGCAATGGAAAAAGTTATGCCTGGGCATCTGTGCTCTTTGTGTATAATTGACTCCCCCTGAAATCAAATATGATTTGTTCTTCAGTCATTAGAACATATCATCTGGATTTCTTCATATGCTTTCAGTTATGAAAATTAATAGCAGAAGTGCAAGTTTTTAAAAATGCCAGGTACTGGAGGCCTCTGAGTAAAACTATCCTTTAATGAATGTGATTGGCAGCTCTTAATAATAAATACAGGTCTTTACGTGTATCATGCGTAAACCACGTAAAAGGATTTTCTATATGTCTGAAATTTTGCATAAATCATGGAGCTATCAGAGAAATGACTATGTCACTATGAGTGGATTTATTCTAAGTGTACATAGAAGATATACAGTACTTGAAAAAAATGGACATTAACAATAACAACAAAATTACATTTGTATAGCACCTTTCACTTCAGGAGGCCATCCCAACATAATTGCATCTACAATGCAATTAACAAAATTACAAATTTAGCAGCTTGACTTTAATTCTAGACTTCAAATACTATATAGTAGATGAATAACAACAGAAACAACTTGGATTTATATAGTGCCCTCCACGCCGGACGGTGTCTCAGAGCGCTTCACAATAACGGATCCCGGGGCCGAGCCACTGAGTGGGGGAAAAAGGTGACTGAAGGCACGGTTGAAAAGAAAGGTCTTTAGCCGTCTCCTGAAAATAGGAAAAGAAGGGGCGAGGCGAAGGGAGTGAGGAAGGGAGTTTCAGATCCTCGGGGCATAGTGGCTGAAGGCCACCGACGATGGAACTGAGGATTTGGGGGCAAGGAGGAGGCCAGACCTGGTAGAGGAGGGCATTGGAATAGTCTAGCCGAGAGATGACAAAGCATGGACCAGTGGTTCGGTGGCTTTTGGGGTGAGATATTGGCGGAGACTGGCGATGCGTCAGAGATGGAAGAAAGCTGTGCTGGTGAGGGACCGGAGGTGGGGGGTGGGGGGATGGGTGGAGGGGAAGGATAATTGGGGGTCGAACCTGATGCCTATGTTGCATATGGGATCAATGTGCTCTGTTGAATTAAACCAATATATATGTCAAGGAATATACACATCATACAAAATTAATCAACATTTACATTCTTTGAATAAAGTTAAATCATTCCAGTTTGTTCCAGGTGTGTTTAGCAAAAGATTTGCTGAAAAAAAGATCAAAATTCCAGCAACTACCATTTATTTCAATGCACGATTGTTTGTGGGATACTGCTGAGCACAATCGGCTAGAAGACGTGAAAAGTGTTATGTCAAATGCAAGGATTATTATTATTATTATTTGCTCTAAGGGACTTAGGTTCTTAGGCACACCTCAGGTTCACATTTACCACATTTCCTAGTCCTGGCAAACACAAGACTGTTGAAATTGTATGCAAATTATTTACTGTATTAAGAGTTCAAATCATCAGGAAACTATACAATTCCAAACTTCAATTGCTATGGATTTAGTGGATCATAGTTAGTTATTATTGACTTTACAGTATATTCTGTGAAGTGCTTTGAGACGTCTAGGAGACTTGAAAAGCACAACAGCAAATGTAAGGATTATTATTATTTGTTTTTACTCAATGAATACTTGACAGCCTTATTCACAGTAAAAGCATCACTTGTTGCAGGTTTGTGCTCAGTTAGCTAATCTGAGTCACTGCAGGATTTGGGATTAGAAAGGGTTCCCATTCAAAATTACTATACGAACACTCCTTCTGGAAAACATGCACATAAGGTGCAGATTGTATTGGGCTTGACCGCATTGCACCTTGCAGTTCAATAGCTTTCTAGCACTTATCCAGCACCTCCCCAGTTCCTCCATTCATAGGCTGCAGGCCATCCAAAACTCTGCAGCCCGTGTACTATCCCGCACCCGCCTCCGCGACCACATAAGCCCCACCCTCGCCCGTCTCCACTGGCCCCCCATCCTCCAGAGGATCGAGTTTAAGATCCTCGCCCTCGCCTACAAGGCCTTACACGGCCTTGCCCCACCCTACTTAACCAATCTACTCTCCCCTACACGCCCACCCGGACTTGGCCTGCTCCAAGCCCCCCGCCCGAACCGCCCAACCATCGGAGGCCGGGCCTTCAGTTTCTCCACTCCCACCTTATGGAATGCCATCCCTCAATCCCTCCGTTTCGTTTCTTCCCTTTCCTCTTTCAAGGCCAGTTTGAAGACTTTCCTCTTCGATTGTGCCTTTTGTTCCACCCCGAACTCTTTTACCTCCCCTTCGTGTTTCACCCCTTCCCAAACACTCCCTTCCCAAACACTCCCCTCCCAGCTCGGGTCGCACGCCTCCTGTACAGAGCCTTGGGACGTCCTCCCGACGTGAAAGGCGCTCTATAAATGTAAATTGTTGTTGTTGTTGTTATCATCAAGGCTCACATACAAGTAAAAACTACCAGATAAGATGAGTAAAATTAGTCATTTAGTTCAAGATTATTCACATGATCATAAGGATAATGTTGTTGTTGTTCTTGTTCTGGATAAAGAAGGCTCTATGGCCCATCCAATCTCATCCCAATGTAACACCCACCCTGTGTCCCCCATCACTGCACCTAGTTTCTGTTTAACCAAGTCTAATCTCCTGGCCTCTACCACCTTGCCTAACAAACTGTTCAAATTGATAATTATCCTCTGTGTAAAGAAAAATCTTGCTGATATCCTGAAATTGCTGTTTACAATTGAAACCTATGTCCTCTTGTCCTAAAGTAATGTTCTGGGTTTATTTTTCCAATCCCATTTAATATTTTCCACTGTCTTTAATACTTTAATACTTTCCCTTCTGAGTCATCGTCTCTCAAGAATGATGAGCGTATCTAGGCGTAGTTCTTAGCCGTTTGTGGTGCATTCCGGCGTGCATATTATCTGCTGTGATTGCCTATCACGGCCCCAACTTTTTACAGTAAATCGTGTGGAGTGTTTTCAGATATTGTGGCAACGTGATAAAACGCGATATCAAATGAGAGGATTATTATTATAAAAAGAGAAGTCGGCAGAAAAACTCTTTGTGGTGGTGTATGCTGCCATCTAGTGGTATTTTGTGTTAAATATTACGTCAACACAATGCTTCCTGCTCTCGCAGCAAATTGGAAGAATTCATCAATTTAGTTTCCACCTTGCGCCCCTCCATAAAATTCACGTGGACCATCTCTGACTCTTCCCTTCTTCGACTTCACCATTTCCATCTCGGGCCATGGATTATCAACAGATATATTTGTGACATTCTCTTGACGTGAAAGGCGCTATACAAGTGTAATTTTGTTGTTATTGTTCACAAGCCCACCAACTCGCACAGGTACTTAGACTACACCTCCTCCCTCGCCACCTCCTTTAACAACGTCATTCCCTTTGTCCATTTCCTCTGTATCTGCTCTGACGATGCTACCTTTTACGCCACAGCATCTCAGATGTCTTCTTTTTTCCTCAACCAAGGATTCCCATGTCCTATGGTAGATGGTGCCCTAGACTGTGTCCGCCCCATTTCCCACACCTCTGCGCTCACCCCTTCCCCCTCTTCCCAGAACCTTGATAGGGTCCACTTTCCACCCCACCCCAAAGGATAATTCACCGCCATTTCCGTTACCTCCAGCGTGACCCCACCACAAAGCGTATATTTCCCTCCCCTCCCCTCTCAGCATTCCAAAGGGACCATTCCCTCCATGACTTCCTGGTTCATTCCTCCATCAACACCAACATTCGCTCCCCTTCCCCTGGCACCTTTCCATGCCAATGCAGGAGGTACATTACCTGGCCTTTCACCTCTTCCCAGACCACTGTCCAAGGCCCCAAGCACTGTTTTTATGCGAGACAAGAATCTACATGTACTACCACCAATGTAGTATATTGCATCCACTGCTCTGTGGTCTCCTCTACATTGGGGAGACCAAACGCAGATTCGGTGACAATTTGCCGAACAGCTCCATTCTGTCCGAAAATACAACCCCACTCTACCGGTTTTGTGCCATTTCAACTCTCCTTCCAACTCCTTCAGAGTCTGACCTCTCCATTCACGGTCTCCTATGCTGTACCAATGAACCGCAGCGCAAGCTCAAGGAGCAGCACCGTATCCATCTGCCAGGGATTTTACATATTGATTTAAACAATTCAGGTCATAACAGTTCACCTTCCCCCTCTTCTGCAACCATCTGATATGCCTGTTCTTTGGCAATTTCCCCCGCTTTGTTTTTACGTTATTAACACCTCTTCTCTCCAATTTTGTGCAATTCCCATCATCTCCTGCCCTCGACCTCGCTTTCTCCTCTGTCTTCCTTGCCCTGCCACCCCCTATCTCTGTTAATCCTTAAAAGCCTCTCCCTCCCAACATGCCCCATTCTGACAAAGGGTCGTGGACCCAAAACATTGACTCACTTTTCCCTCTTCCATAGATGCTGCCTGACCTGCTAATTGTTCCCAGCAACTTCTGTTTTTATTACGTCAATACAATTCTTGTTCTGTGTCTGTGAACGGCAACAATAGTTATGAACGGTGACAAATATTAAAATTAATTTGCAAATTTACCACTATGTTTAAAACATGATTCTTGTCATGCTTCCAGCAGAGACTGAACTGATCAATGTTTGTTTATTTATTGCGGTAATCACCAGATAAAATCGGTTATTCATTGCCAGCAGTGCAATCCTTCAGATAAGACAACTCAGGTCCTGTCTATCTTTTATTATAATAATAATAATCCCTCATAAAAATTTCCTTCCATGAGTGTTTGTGGGACACTGCTGTGCGCAATTGGCTGCCGTGTTTCGCCCACAAATATACAGTCAATTCACTTTACAGTATATTATGTGAAGAGCTTTGAGACGTCGATAAGATATGAAAAGCACTATATCAAATTCAAGGATTATTATTATTATTGTATTACCTTTTAAATGGATATTTAAGATCCTATGGCAAGACTCAAACAGTGAAGGGAGTTTCTCCTGGTGTCCTGGCCAGCAGTCCTTTGGATAAAATTGTTCATGCAGTTCATTCTTATAAGAACATAAGTATTAGGAGTAGGAGTAGGCCATTCGGCCCCTCGAGCCTGCACCGCCATTCAATAAGATCATAGCTGATCTTCTAATCTAACTCCACTCCATCTAACTCCGCCTATCCACCTTATTCCCATATCCTTTAATTGCTTTATCTACAAGAAATGATGTGACACTTTGATGAGAATATTGGCTGCCATGTTCGTCTATAAAAAATATTGTGTAACTACTCTTCACAGTAAAATCCTATGCAGTGATCTGAGATGTCCTCCCAATGTGAAAGGTGTTCAAAAATTCAAATGCAAATTCCAAAATTATTTTACAAGAGATAGAATATAGGGTAAAAGTTCATAACAAGGTAGACTTAGAATGATTGGAAGGAATGGATTTGATAACCACCTGGTCTTTATGAATCCATCCTTTCAAAATTCTCATTACAGTATGTAGTATTAGATATATTAGATCAACTGTAAATCAATACTAATACAAAGCACCTGACTATTATAGACTGGAAAAGAGGTGTTTTAAATCTTTCATAAATCTTTGATGATTTTTGGAATGAAAACTAACATTAGTAACATATCAAAAACAGTTTGTAATTAATGTTCTGTATGAACTGCACAGAAAAGTATTATCAATGATTGACAGTCTCATTGAGTGATCTGAAAACACTTTCAAATTTTGAAAGAAGTTGCTTCACATTCTTTTAAACTTGGACTTCATGCCAATAAGTGTCTGCAAGGTTCAATTGGTTTCCCTATCACCCCTGGATCAGTAAATAGTGGGTACAAGCCTCATTTTGGGACATTCAGCTTATAGTCAAAGATGAGACTCCAGTACAGCACTGGAAGAGAGGGGCATTGTAAGAATTGTTGTTCCTCAGATAAGAAGTGAGTGCAATCCCACTTGCCTATTCAGGCAGACAATGAAGTTGCACTACTTGAAAAATGAAGAAGTTACTCCCAGTATCTTGGCCAAACACATCCAGATAAACCAATTGCTCACTACATGGCTTTTTGAATGGATATTGTTATGAGAAAATTATGCAGTACTGTAACTCAATAGAGTCCTGCAGCTCAGTGATTACAACATTCGCCTCGCAAGCGAGACACTTGGGTTTTATTCCCAGCAGCAAAACGTTGGGCAAGTTTCCTTACTCCACACGCCTCTGTTCACCTAGAAGTAAGTAGGAACCCGATGTTAGTCAATTGGTGGATTGCTATTCCAATTGCTATTCCTTCAAAAACATTAAAGTAAATAAGAAATTGGTTACTCAATCCACGATTGTTTGTGGGACACTGCTGTGCGCAATTGGCTGCCGCGTTTCTCCCACAAAATATACAGGCAATTCACTTTACAGTACTTTGAGACTTCTTCAAGACGTGATGAGGCGCTATATCAAATACAAAGATTATTATTATTTATTTATAATTGTCTTTTGAAGAATTTTGAGCATATTAACATGATAGGTGCTATATTGTCATGCAATTAATATTGAATGTTTTGAAAGTCTTTAAGAACATAAGAATTAGGAGCAGGAGTAGGCCATTCAGCCCCCCGAGCCTGCCGCACCATTTGATAAGATCATGGCTGATCTTCTGACCTAACTAATTACCTGCCCTATCCCCATATCCACTTTACTTCAAAACATATTCACAACACAAGTCTGTGGCATGATAGATGCGGGAAAATACAATCGTCATTTACAAATCATTGATGACTTGCAGATAAAATGAAGTCCAGATTCTCTAACCATATTGTTTGATTACCACAACATTTGGGGGTCAATATGAAGATGTTTATATTGTGCACATTGGTAACTGTTCAGCACATAGACATTTTTGGACAAGTCAGCCGGGTGTCTGCCAGATGTGGAAAACTGTCACCATGTTTAACAGCCTACAAATCATACTGAGAGCTCCATGCATCCCACCAATATATTGAAATTTCACAGATATTTATTGGAATGTACATTCTCTTTTTTTCTTTTTGAACGTAGAAAAGGAGAACATTGCAAGTCAGAGGTTGAAGAACATGCATTTTTGTAGAACCTCTAATCTCAAAACTACTCAAAATATTTACCATTAGAATAACGACAACAACTTCAATTTATATAGCGCCCTCCACGTCGGAGCGCTTCACAATAGCAGATCCTGGGACCGAGCCAGCGTCAGGGGTAGGAAGGTGCAGTCGAAGAGAAAGGTCTTCAGCTGGGACCTGAAGCTGAGAAGAGAGGGGGGCGAGGCGAAGGTAGTGAGGAAGGGAATTCCAGTGCCTCGGGGCATAGTGGCTGAAGGCACGGCCAGCAAGGGTGGAGAGGAGGATTCGAGGGACATAGTGGAGGCCAGACCCAGTGGAGCGAAGGCAACGGGTGCTGGTTTGAGGAGAGAGGAGGTCAGAGAGGTAGCGGGATGCAGAGGAGTGGAAGGATTTGAAGACAAGGGTGAGGATCTTGAAGTTGATCCTCTCTGGGACAGGGAGCCAGTGAAGTCTGGCAAGGACTGGGGTAATGGGGGAACAAAGTTTAGGGCGGGTGAGAACGCGGACATCAGAGTTATGAATGAGCTGGACTCTTGGATTTGTGGAGACTGGCGAGGAGGGCATTGGAATAGTCCAGCTGAGAGGTGACAAAGGTGTAGACCAGGGTTTCAGCAACTTTTGGGGTGAGATATTGGAGGTGGAAAAAGGCGGTGCTGGTGAGGGACCGGATGTGAGGGAGGAAGGACACCTGGGAGTGGAACCTATTGCCTAGGTTGTGCACAGGTTCGGAGAGTTTTAGGGGCAGACTGGGAAGGTGGAGGAGGTGAGAGCCGTGCGAATGGAAACGTTGACGAGAGCTAAAGAGTATGGCTTCCGTCTTGTCAATATTCAGCTGCAAGAAATTTGCGCTCCTCCAGCCCCTCATGTCTGACAGGCAGGATGACAGAACATCAGGGGACTGGGGGTCGCAAAGTGAAGTGGAGCAGTGGAGTTGGGTGTCATCTGCATACATGTGGAAGTGTGTGCCATTACAAGTAGTGATTGGTTTATTTGTAGGCAAATGCAGCAGTGAAGTATTTCAAACATCCATATGGAGGTAGACAAGATGTTACAAAGAGAGCTTGCACTGTATGAATGTGGGTTTAGGATTCAAATTTTAATCCACCAGGAAGTTTAAGTATGTCTCAGATGGTATTTCTCTGAGTCAGAGGTTGTTGGTTTAATCCCCACGTTGGGAATTTGAACTGATAATCAAGGCTGACACAACAATGTAGTGTTAAGAGAATGCTATCATATCAGAGGTCCCAGTCGCTTCAGGTGAGATTTTAAACCAAAGTCTTGTCTGCCTATTCAGGTGTCTGTGAAAGATTCATTCTATGGATCAAATTCAAATAGAAAGGTGTTTCTCCTAGTGACCTGGTCAACACTTCCCAGACAAATTGTCATTCACTATAGCTGTTTGTAAAATTCCACTCTGTACAGATTGACTGCTGCAGATAAAGTTATTAAGACAAAAATAGCCGATAAATTGTCGTAGCAAACATAGGGATTATCATTGTCATCTGGAATAATGGTCAATTAATAATAAATAAAGTATTTATTGACACTAGGCTAGGTATGAGTAAATGAAAATAAAATGTTCACTGAAAGAGCGAGCACATTCTCCTGCGTCCACTCCAGAAAGAATGTGTTTTCAGAGAAACAAAAATGTTATACTCTGTTTCAGGAGCATATAAAATATCTACATAAAAGTTTAAACTGTGTCTCTTTCAATTTTGTTGGAGCCTGAATGACACAGACACTTCGCAAAATCCCAATCCTGCACATGGAACTCCTTGCCAATGTCCCGACCTCCCAAGCATGCTACAGCTGTTCTGTATTTTCCTGCTGCATACCAATGAGAACCTGATATGCTTTCAACATTATTTTCTCTGGTTTGATAGGTTGAGTGACAGGGTCAATAAAAATTCTGATTGAATAAAATGTTTTATTTGGTCAAATTGAAAGCATTGAAAATTCCTCCGGTCATTTTTTTTTGTTTGAGTTGGCCAAATGTTTTCAACACATTCCTTTTTTACTCAGTCTGTGCCACAGAAGAAAATGGGCATTATGTGTGTCAGTTAGGTTGGTGTAAAACCTTTAGTTTAAATAATGGTCTAAAATTGTCAGTAGCCAATAATAGTCAAACAGTCCAATGCCGATATTTCCACCTCACCAAACCAGTCAGGAACCTAGGTGTCTTGTTCGATCCTCAACTGTCTTTTATCCCCCACATGCACGCCATGACCCACTCTGCCTTCCCTCAACTCTGCAACATTGCCTGACTCCATCACTACCTCACCCCTCAGGCCGCTGAAACTCTCATGCATGCCTTTATCACGTCCAGGCTCAACTATGTCAACGCCCTGCTTTTCTGCCTTCCCAATTCCACCTTCCATAGACTGCAGATCATCCAGAACTCAGAAGCCCTTGTCCTCTCTTGCACCCAGCTCCGTGACCCTATCACCCCCATTCTCACTCAACTTGACTGGCTTCCCGTCATTCAGGGGATTCAATTCAAGATCCTCGTCTTTACAGTTAAAGCCTTGCCCCACCCTACACTATATTCTGTGAAGCACTTTGACACTTCTCAAAAACAAAAGGTACTATATCAAATTCAAGATTTATTATATTCATCCATAGCAAAAATAGTTATGGATATGTTTATCTCCAAGGCAAGTTTGATGACTGAATCTTTATGAACTTTTGCTACCCTATTCCTTTGATCTTCACATCAGCAAAATTGGGTTTCTATGCATTCACTTTGATCTCAGTACCACTATCCCCAGTCTATAGTCTTTATTTCCTAGACCCCTAACCACTGGAATTTTCTTCCTCTCCCACTGCTTCTATTCCCTTGACTGTTCAGTGCCATGGGACGTCTTCCCGATGTGAAAGATGCTTTACAACTGTAATTTTGTTTTATATGTTAGTGTTACTCTTTTTCCTGTACTATTGTATTACGTATTCTGACACTGCCCTCCAAGAAGTAAGGAGGTATAAATGTAGATTGATGTTATTGTTGTTACACGTCCCATCTCAAGTGGTTGTATTATGACTCTGCATGATTTAGATAGAATATTTGAAGGTATTCATTGGAAGATACAAGTGGCATCCATCCTAAAACCATTCAACTTTTGCTTGGACACTGCTGGAGAATAAGCCCTGTCTGGCGTGGAGGGCGCTATATAAATCGAAATTGCTGTTGTTGTTTCATTCAGAGACAGGTAAATGTGTAGGTGACATACCTATGTGGAATTCTCTGTCTGGTTTTGATACTATGAAGCATATGGTAGGTTTCTGCATGGTCAGATAATGAGTTGTGAACAATATCCGTGAACATTGAACTTTTGGTGTTGGTGCTGAGAGAGGGAAATTGCAGTTTGGGATTTAATAATTATCACTGGTGCCAGCCAGCTACCACTGATTAAAAGTTTCACAAGTGCAGTACCTTGCAAGCATCTGCCTTCAAGTACATATTTACCGCACATTTTAACTCTTCAAGTAGTTTCAGTAATTCCATTCTCCCACAGTAACACATGGGATTAGCTTTAGGACATTTTGACATAACGTACTTTATCAAATGCAACATTCTTATTATAATTCTGTACCGTGTAATCATGTCTACACTGGTCACCAGTTAATACTAAGTGTGCTGATGTCAGTAGTCAATAACAAGAATGTGCTGAATGTGCCAGTCATTAGGCAGGATCTCCTTGGAGTTGAAATGACAGGCTTTGCGGCGGTCTCAGTAGAACGATTCCCGATCTAGGCGAATTCACACGCTTCCAGGGCACGGCTGATGACAGCACGGCCAGTTTGGCCCATCAGCAGGTCCTGGAAAGGCTGACCAGTCACTGCAGGGAGGGAAGTCAACCCACTCGGCTCCTGCAAACCAAAGCCCTAGCAGGTAGTAGGATGGTCCGAGCTGGACGAGCAACGGGAAAGCTTGTCAGACAGCATGATTGATGGTCAAGCTACACGCGGTTTGCGGTTTGGTTGGGAATCTCCAGGACTACCCCCGATGGATGCACACTCCTGGGGTTCTCAAGCCTTGGCTCTCGGATGAAACGGTCACCGTCCCCCTGGCTCGGCCTCGGGCTCCGCCGCTGTGAAGCGCTCTGAGACGCCGCCCAGCCTGGGTTTTGGGGGGGGGGGGGGGGGGGGAGGCTATAGGTACGTGATTGTTGTTGTTGTTGTTGTTGGTGGTGGTGGTGGTGTTGCAATCAATAACAAGAAGATGGTGACGTCACCAGCCCATGATGCCACCCGCTAATAACTCGAGCGTGATGACGTCACCGCCCGTCCACGAACGCGCGCTGACGTCACTGCGGAGGGAGGGAGGCCGCCGCCATTTTGGCGGATCAGCGGCGGTTGCGGGGGGGAGGGGTTTCTCGGCCTCTGGCAGTCGCTACACACTCAGGCTTCCCCTCCTCCTCCTCCCCTTTCCCCCCCCCCCTCCCCCACCCCTCCCCCTCTCTCCCCCCCCCTCCTCCGCCTCCCCCGCACCATGTCCGCTTTCTCCGAGGCGGCTCTGGAGAAGAAATTGCTGGAGTTGAGCAACTCCCAGCAGAGCGTGCAGACCCTGTCCCTGTGGCTCATCCACCACCGCAAACACTCCAAGATCATCGTCCTGGTCTGGCACCGAGAGCTCCGCAAAGGTGAGGGAGAGACTGAGGGGATAGGGAGACACACACATACACACCGGGGGGAGGGGGGGGGGAGACACACACATACACACCGGGGGGGGGGGGGGAGGGAGACACACACATACACACCGGGGGGGGGGGGGGGAGACACATACACACACATACATACAGAGCCCCCCACACACACACACCGGGGGGGGGGGGGGGAGACACACACATACACACCGGGGGGGGGGGGGGGAGACACATACACACACATACATACAGAGCCCCCCACACACACACACCGGGGGGGGGGGGGGAGACACATACACACACATACATACAGAGCCCCCCACACACACACACCGGGGGGGGGGGGGGGTGAGGGAGACACACACACCGGGGGGGGGGGGGGAGGACAGGGAGACACACACACACCGGGGGGGGGGGGGGGAGACACACACACACGAGGGGACGACGACGACGACAGGGAGACACACATACACACCGGGGGGGGGGGGGGCGGAGGACAGGGAGAGACACACACACCCGGGGGTGGGGGGGGGGGAGAAGACAGGGAGACACACACACACACACCGGGGGGGGGGGAGGACAGGGAGAGACACACACACACCGGGGGAGGACAGGGAGAGACACACACACCCGGGGGTGGGGGGGGGGGAGAAGACAGGGAGACACACACACACACACACCGGGGGGGGGGGGGTGAGGACAGGGAGAGACACACACACACCGGGGGAGGACAGGGAGAGACACACACACCCGGGGGGGGAGGGGGGAGAGGACAGGGAGACACACACACACCGGGGGGGGGGGGGGGGGGGAGAGGACAGGGAGACACACACACACGGGAGGGTGGAGTGGGAGGACAGGGAGAGAGGCACATACACACACAAACATGGGGTGGGGGAGAGGACAGGGAGACAGAGGTACCTCCCCCCAACACACCCCCACACACACACACATGGGGTGGGGGAGAGAGGACAGGGAGACAGGTACCCCCCAACACACACACATGGGGTGGTGGGGGAGTGAGGACAAATAAGAGACACACACGGGGGGAGGAGACTGGGAGAGGACAGGGAGAAAGAGGCACACATACACACGAGATAGAGGAGACTGGGAAAGGACGGGGAGAAAGGCACACACACACACAGGCTAAGAGAGACAGGGAAAGAGGTATATATACACACACACAGGATAGGGGAGAGACTGACAGAGAGGGGGTTCAGAGATGGATCCTGGCCCCCAAAGTAGAGAGAACCTGGCCTGAGCCACAGTCTTTGCTGCTTTATCTCTAGGGCTCGAGATCCAAGTAGTGAATCTAGGCACTTTGTTATTATAATAACAGGATATTAACTCAACATCTCCCTATTGTGATCAATGGTACTCCATCCCTGTAACTATTGTAGTAACAGCAATGGTCCTGGTTAGCGCTGAACTATCAGCAATCAACCCTAGTACGGTTTAAACCTTCATGTTCAATGTGAACCATGTTTGTGTGAACAATGTAGTGTTAAATGCCTGGTTACTCTTAATATTGAGTTTTTGTTTCAGATTTCCAGCATCTGCAATATTTCGTGTTTTGTTAGTATAATATTAGTGGTTCTTGTAATATTGACAGTGCCCAGTATTATCACCAGATTGGTACTACGGCATTACTGTTTCAGCTTTGTTACTCTATCGAACTGCATTCAGGATCTTCTTTCTGCACCATGCCGATCACAATAAAATAGAATAACCATGTTGTCGTAGTGGCCGTTATTCTTGAAGATAATCTTGTTTATAGTTAGTATATCATTGAAGCCTTTCTGCAGTTTTTATTACTTGTTTGAAATTTTCCTAATTTTCACACAGTCACTCATTGTCCAGTGTGTTGGAAACTCTGTCCTTCACATGAGATTTTAAACTGAGGACCCTGTGAGATGGTTGGTCCCATTGCGCTATTTGAAGAGGTTATAGAGTTTCTCTCACTGTCCAGGCCAATATTTCCCAGATAAAATTGGTCACTCACTTTATGGCTGTTTGTGAGACATTGGTGTATGCAAATTGATTCATTCACCTAAAAATACAGTCACTGCACGGCACAGTAAAATCTTGTGAAGTACTTTTGAGACATTGTGACATGTGGTAAGGTATCGTATCAAATGCAACGATTATTATTGTATATTTAAGCGATGAACAGTAAGGCACTTGCCTGCAGGATTAACATTATACCACACTAAAGGCGTGGATATCTTGTGATGTTAAAACTCAAATTGGCTTTGTGATTATACAAGGCTTCAATTTTTCATCACTCACTAGGTCAATATGTGTACCAGGTTTACTTAAACCCTTTTTTCAGATACCATTATTTTGTTAATCCACATTTCTGGTCAAATCTATGTCTGCATCATACAATGGACCAGGTTCTGCCCTGTTTGATATAGTGTATTTCACGTCTTCTAGACTTTTCAAAGCACTTCACGGAATATATTGTAAAGTCAATTGACTGTATGTATATATATATATATATTGTGTATATATAGTATATATATATATGAGCAAAATGAGACAGCCAATTATGCACAGCAGTGCCACATAAACATTTGTAGATTAAATGACCAAATTATTATGATTATTATTATTTAGAAAGGATTAAAACTGGAAGAGTGATCTACCAATTGTCTACCAATCAGGTTTCTACTTATTGCTAGATAAACAGAGGCATGTGGAATAAGGAAACTTGTATAGTGGTTTGACCTGCCCAAGAGTCAAACCCAGGTCCTCTCGCTGTGAGGCAAGTGCTCAACCCAGTACACTACAGAAATTCACACGTTGAGGTGTCCTGATATGAAAAGTGTAAGGATCAAATCCAAAGCCTATCGTATTCAAAGAGTCTTGATTTGCAATTACAATTTAGTGTCTGCACCCAAAAATCTATTCTTATTCTTTCTCCAATTTGTGAGTCCTGTGGAGACTTGTAAGACCGTTGAGTCCTTGCAACCTTGGGCAAGTTTTCTTACTCCACATGCCTGATAATAATCCCTCAAGCAAAAAAATTATTAATAAATTGGTCAATCCACGATTGTTCGTGGGACACTGCTATACGTAATTGGCTGCCAAGTTTCTCCCACAAAGATAGTCAATTCATTTTACAGTATATTCTGTGAAGTGCTTTGAGATGTCTAGAAGATGTGAAAAGCACTATATCAAATGCCTGGAATATTATTATTACTATTTTCCGTTAAGTAACTTTCACTTTTATTCTCCCTTTTGTTTGGATGTGTGTACCAATAATTTGTTTCATCACTTTTAATACTTGGCCTCATTGTTTTTTCTACCAATACTTAGATTCTGCCTTCACTCACAGGCAGTGATTGCACATAATTGTAAAACACTAGTAGAATTTTTTTTAAATGAGAAGACTTAAAAAGAATGCTCACAAAGTACAGGATAGGAAAATTCCCACCCCTGAGACTATGAAATTAAAAACAACTGATTGAACGATTCAGGAGATGGGCATATTCATGTAGAAACATATGAGGTTATTTTTTAAAACAATTATCAGGATAAAATAAATTGAGGAAAATTTAACTGATAGTTTGACAACAGAGGATGAATAAAATGTGATCCTGTGAGTACCTTGCGTTTATGCTGATTATATGGTACATTCTTGCATGTGCAGCATAAACACATCCAAGTGTGAATTTTACTGAGCAATTAGAATTGCTCAGTAGAATGCCAAAACTTGTTTTTGTCAGACTAGGTTACAGTGACATAGACTCAGCTTCCAGCTCTATTACTGCAAAGCTGTTTTACTCTTGGATGTACAATTGCAGCATTAATTTATTTTCTGGTTTGCATGTATTCAGGATATAAAAAACACTTGATGGGCACCTTGATGTATGTATGTATGCATGCATGCATGCATGCATGCATGTATGTGATCCATATTGATGTATTTTTTCCTGCTTAGGCTGGACTATTATTAATTTACGGTTCAGTAAGTTAGGAGTATACCAGCCTTTGAATCAGAAGGTTCTGGGATCAAAACTCATGCTGGGACTGAGTGCACAGAATAGCTGCCACGTTTGCTTGCTAAAAACAGTCACTAGCAGACAACCATTACTGTAAAGCATTCTCACGTTTCATTATGTAAGGCACTACTATATAGGTTTGTTAATTTATGTAAACTGATCGATAACAAAGTGGTAGTGAAGGTTTCCATATTGATTTCTCGGTAATTAGAGCAACTTCCGCAAAGTGTTTGCAACTTCAGTCCTGTTTGAACTTTAGTGGTCGTGATGCCGTAGTATTTGTTGTTCTGAGCCAATTCAACACCAACTTAGATTTATGTAGCGCCCTCCATGCACGACGGCGTCTTAGAGCTCTTCACAATAACGGATCCCGGGACCGAGCCAGGGGTAGAGATAGAAAGGTGACCAAAGGCACGGTCGAAGAGAAAGGTCTTTAGCTGAGACCTGAAACTGGGAAGAGAGGGGGCGAAGCAAAGGGAGTGAGGAAGGGAGTTCCAGAGCCTTGGGGCATGGTGGCTTATGGCACGGCCGGCGATGGTGGAGCGGAGGATACGGGGGACAAGGAGGAGGCCAACCTCAGTGGAGTGAAGGCAGCGGGTCCTGGTTTGGGGGGAGAGGAGATCAGAGAGATAGGGGGGTGCAGAGGAGTGGAGGGATTTGAAAACAAGGGTGAAGATCTTGAAATCGATCCTCTCTGGGACAGGGAGCCAGTGAAGTCTGGCAAGGACTGGAGTAATGGGGGAGTGACGTTTGGTGCGGGTGAGAATGCGGGCGGCAGAGTTTTGAACGAGTTGGATTTTATGAATTGTGGTGGATGGGAGACCAACGAGGGGGGCATAGTCCAGCCGAGAGGTGACAAAGGCATGGACCAGGGTTTCAGCGGCTTTTGGGGCGAGTAATTGCTGGAGACGGGCGATCCGACAGAGGTGAAAGAAAGCGGTGCTGGTGAGGGACCGGATGTGGGGGAGGAAGGACAGTTGCTCCTTCTTGGTTGTGCCAAAGAGTATGGCTTCCATCTTGTCAACATTCAGCTGCAGGAAGTTCATCCAGCTCCTGATGTCTGACAGGCAGGCTGACAGAACATCAGGAGGTCGCAAAGTGAGGTGGAGAAATAGAGTTGGGTATCATCTGCACATATGTGGAAGTGTACCCCATGTCTGCGGATGACATCCCCAAGAGGGAGTATATATATGAGGAAGAGGAGGGGGCCAAGGAGGGAACCTTGGGGTACGCCGCAAGTAACTGGTTGAGAGCGGGAGGAAAAGACGTTTATTGAGATGCTGGCGGCTTGTGAGGTAGGACTCGAACCAGGCAAGTGGAGTCCCACTGAGGTGGATGACGGAGGACAGGCGGTGGAGGAGGATGGTGTGGTCGACTGTGTCAAATGCAGCGGACAGGTCCAGGAGGATAAGGAGGCAGAGGGAGCCCTGGTCACAGATAGAGAGGACATCGTTTGTGACTTTCACAAGCGATGCAACCTTTAGTCATAAACATTTAAACAGTAGTTTCCTTTTGAAGGAAATTATGGCATTTTAAATTAGGAAAATGCAGTAAGCTTCAGTCATTACAGTGATGCATTTAGAATTATTATATTAGTTATGGTGGTCAGATTTGTAAAGAAAAGAGTTAATATTTCAGCACATTTTTCCCACTTCAACCTATTTCAGGTTTTATGTGATATAGCATGCTAAATGACCATCTTGTTCCTCCTGATGTGAAAGACAATGTATAAAATGCAAGAATCATTATTAGTTATTAAAATACATGATCATCCTGCTTATAGGGCAGGTAAGTGGTGTCTCCAAGGAGTTAAATCAGCTCCAAAGTAACAGAATGTCAGAATCACTTCAACCCTCCAAAGCGTTCTCAATAGATTGATTCCTGAGCTAGGCTTGTTCGCAGAAGTACAGGCTTTGGGGGCAGGGAGTCTTCCCACTCACCCCCTAAAAGCCCTAAAGGATAGGGTGGTCCTAGTTGGACAAACAGTAGCAAATTTGTCAGGGAATGTTTTCAATGGCAAACTAAATGAGTTTTGCTGGCTAAACTCCCAACGGTACCCCAACACACACTCTGGGAACCCTAAGTCCTGACTTGCCAAACCTGCCCCTAATCCTGTTCAGGATTAGGTAACTAGGGAATATCCCTCTGATCAGACAGTGCATTTTCTATTCCAATAGAATTTCCATGTGTAGGTGGATTAGTTTGGACACTCTTTAATCACGGTGATAGGTTTCCTTATCTGTTAGGGTATTATATACCCAGCTAACAAAATTAAAATGATATAGTACATGCAGAATACTGCATTTACCACCGACACTATTAATGGAAATGAAGGCATCAGATGTGAGTTCACCAGCCTATGTCTTCAGATGATAAATACTATTTGTACTTTTTTTCTTATATTGACAAAATATCTCAAACTATTTCAAACAATAAATGATTTGGCAGCTGACCATAACAAACCATAATCACACAAACAGCAACAAGATGTATGACCATTTTCTCAGTTTTTGTGATGAATTTCAGCGAGGGGGAAAATATTGGCCAGGAGACAAAAATCACTGTTATTGAAAATATTTCCATGCCATTTCTAAATACCACCTGAACTAGCAGTCAAGATCTTAATTTAACATACAAGGAATAGGACATGTGTACAGTACTGTACTATTGTACTATTTAGATTAGTCCTGATGTAAGGTTCAAACTCGCAACCTTGTAGTTGCATATTAATGTTGTTAGTATGGCTCATTTGGTAGATGCTTATTGCTGAGTCCGAAGGTTGTGGGTTGAAGTCCCACGTTGGGACTTTGAACTCACATAGTCTAGGTTGACACTTCATTACAGTGCTAGGGGTCCACTACATTGTTGGATTTGCCATCATTTGAATGCAATGTTAAACCAACATTCATTCCATCTGTTCAGGTGGACATTAAAAGATCCCAAGGCAGTATTCAAAAAGAGAGGAATTTCTCCTGGTATTCTGGCTAATACCCCCTCAGATAAAATTGTTCCTTCATTGTTCATCGTTGTTTGTGGGACATTGTTGTTCACAAATTGCTGCTGTGTTTGCCCACAAACTTCAGTCACCACACTGAATTGTCCTTACAATGTGAAAGATGTTATATCAAATGCAGAGATTATTATTTTTAATTAATACGTATACCTAGAGTTTCTGTCTATTTGGGAATCTGATCTGTGTGCCACTAACATAGTGAAGGTGTAAAACTGTTAATACTCACTTCCGGGCATTTTGCAGCCCTTGCTAATCTTGGTGTAGGGATACCAGTTTATTTTGCTTATTCGGTAGTGGAAAGATTTAGGAACAACAAGTTGCATTTATATAGCACCCTCCACGCCTGGCCGTCTCAATACCGAGCCAGTGGGAGGTTGAAGGTGATTGTGAGCGTGGTTGAAGAGAAAAGTCTTCAGGCGCAATCTGAAGATGGGAAAGGAGGGTGTGAGATGGAAGGGATGATGGGGGAGTTCCAAAATTTGGGGACGTAGTGGCTGCAAACACGGCCATCAATAATGGAGTGGGGGACAAGGATGAGGCCGGCCCGAGTAGAACAGGTGGAGTGAGTACTGCTGTGAGGGGAAAGGAGGTTAGAAAGGTCGGTGGGTACAGAAGAATGGAGGGATTTACAGACAAGAGTGAGGATCTTGAAGTTGATCCAGCCTGTGGTTCTTGGCAAAGACTGGGGTAATTTGGGTATGGAGTTTGGTGCGGATGAGAATGCAGGGAGCGAAATTTTGTATGAGGTGACATTTACTCATCAGAGGAGGGAGATGAGTAAAACAGCTGAGAAGTGACAAAGGCATGGACCAGGGTTTTGGCAGCTGTTGGGGTGAGATATTGGCCAAGATGGGCAATAGAAATCTCGCAATGGTGCAAGACCGGTTGTTGGGGAGGAAGGAAAGCGAGGATGGAACCTGACGCCTAAGTTGCGCATGGGTTTGGCAGAGGCAATTATAGCAATACACTATTCCACTGTTGGAATTCCAACCTAGCATGATTGGGCCTGAACCCTAAAAATTTCACGGAAGCTGCCTATAGAGCTATGGATTTCGACTCCTAGCACACCCCTCATTGAGCAGCCTTGGTGTCCTTGCTAGCCTTCAAAGGGATATCAACTTTGCCTCGGATTGTTTCAATCTCACAAACAGAAGATACCTTATTCATCATCTTCTGTTCACAGGATTCAAACAATTACAATGCCAGTAAATTTTGGTACTGGCATTGTAAATACACTGAGATGGAACTTCCGGCTCAACAGACGAGATCTTCTTCTTCCCCCCCCCCCCCCCCCCCCATCCCATGCCCACGCCCCAATAGTCCAACTAGCCAATATTTAAGTGTACTGTAGTGTGATATTTGACTGATCTTGGGAATGCATTGTGTGTGTATCTTGAACCTTAAAATGTGAACTTGACTAATTTGCTAAATGTGTACAATGGTAGTAGAAATAAGTTTCGAAAAGTGATTTCCTTCAAGAGGGTGTTTAGATTTTTTTCTAGTATCCTTGTTAATTGGAAAAATCGGTTGATTTACTTTTTGTCAGTCTTTTCACAACTTAGTTTACAAAAATGAAGTCTACACTTTTTCATTGGGTTTCACTTTTTCCAGCTGGTGTTCTTTTCAGTGCAGATGCACATGACCATAGCTGTAACCAGTGGTTCTCTGCCTTGCCTTTCAATTTTTTCCAGTTTGTTTTTTAATGTGGCTCATGTATAATACTTCTCCTAGCATATAACCAAAGAGAGACTTAAAATGTTGTTGTTGGTAGGGATATGTATCACTCATCAATCCATAACAGGACATGTGAACAATCTTTCCTTTAAAGTACATTAGGGTTCAATATATGAATTATGTTGAAGAGCTTAAATTGCCAGTTCAGATAGTTCTTTCTTATGCTGTAAATGGGATATTTTCACTGGCTGGAGGGAGAAACTCCATATGTTCAGTGTTCTAGTGGAAAACTGGAACATAATTGTGTGGCTATTTTTGTATTTTAGTGTATTTCAGGAGCCTATTTCATGCCTCTTTGGGTCTGTAGCATTTTACCCAAATCTCAAAACAGGCCGGTCTGTTGAATATTAAAAGATCTGATTTTATTCAAAATCTGCCTCAACATTTTTAATAGTAGAAAGTGTTGAAGAACTTCTGAAAAATGTGGTGTTTTATATGCAGGTATATAAAAATACAATTCTCACTTATTAAAAAAAAGTCTGAGGAGGATAATCTACCAAATTGCACATGATCTGTGTATAATACATATCTTAAATTTTGTCCACAGCTAAACCAAACCGAAAACTAACCTTCCTGTATCTGGCGAATGATGTGATCCAGAACAGTAAGAAAAAGGGCCCAGAGTTTACCAAGGACTTTGCACCTGTTTTGGTGGATGCATTTTCACATGTTTCAAGGTACTCTCTTGTTTGGCAAGTTTCGGGCCAGCCAGCGATTCTATGATAACCTGCCCGTAGTTAGCAACTTGATATCTTGAGTATGAGAAATGCCTCAAGTGAACTGTTGCAAGAAGGAGGTATCCCCATTTTTAAATGCATAGTATTGTTTCTTATGAAAACTAAAATGGTCTTTCTTTGAAAAAAAACAATATAGTGACCCCTGCAGCTACATGGAGAGTGCAGATTTAAATCTAGTGGGAGAGAAATCGGATATCACTTTATGGTGCTTGATCAGGAGGTGATTATGAAGTAATTCATTCTGAGTCATCCTCTCCTTGATGGAGCTATGCTGCTGCGCTATACAAATGAAAGCTTGTGTGTATGTGTGTGTGTATATATATGTATACATATATATGTATGAGCAAGAGTGTACTTTGAGGAAGGTATAATGCTACTTGATGACGAGCTCCACTTTGTCTCCTCCGGTGGTTTCTCCTCCTTCCCTCATATTGTCACTTGTGGTGCATCTTAGGGCTCAACTGTTGCCCCCCCCCCTTCCCCCCCTTCCTTTTCATCATCTACGCTAAGACATCTTCATGCTTGCAGATTATAACCAGTCCTGGGGAGAGGAGAATGACTGCTGATCCTGATTCCAAATCATGGGGTCACAAGTCTCTTGTGCGCACGTGCAGGAAGTGCTGCTGATGTCATCGTTTTCACAAAATGGTGTCAGCAGTGCCTTGTGTGTAGTTTGCTGGAAGCAATACCAACAATGCTTTCATAGCGGTGATGCACAGGATTGGGACTTCATCAAAGGGGAGGCCATTTGTTTTAGTACAGGAAGTCAGCTCGTCAGCGCTGGAAGCTAAACGTACTCTTATAAATATATTCTTCTAAACATACTCTTGTGTGGTGTACTCTTACAGTATACCTGTGCTATAAGAGAACACACACAAAACCAATGTACTTTTTCAATACCATGTACAGTAAAAGCCTGTTTATCTCGCGACCTGGTCAACACCGGTTAAAGTGCATGCTGGATATTCGGCCGAAAACACCCAAAAAATCCAAAAACTTTCAATGCATTTTTCTGGATAACTTCCGGTTAATCAAATGCAGACCTTTTTTTGCGATGCCGGTTATATGGAAGTTACGGTTGATTGGGTGCCAGATAAACAGGCTTTTACTCTATTAATCTGCCTCAATCCCTCTCTCTGTCTTGCCCTTTGTCCACCTTCAGTTCACACCTCAAGTCCCTTCTCTTTAACCATGTCACCTCCCTCCTCTTCATGGCTCAATGTTAAGCTCCACCACTGTTAAGCGCTTTGAGACACTGGCCCACATGAAGGGTGCAGTATAAATTCAAGTTGTTGTATTAGTTTAGAACACAAAATAGCAAAGTACTGTAGTAAAAAGGTGGTTTGGGAATAAAATGAACAATAAAATATTTACTTTTAAGAATTAAAAGAATAAAACAGAAATCCGTGAGATTGAATTAAATGATCTAAGAGGAAATAATACAAGAAAGCCAGAAATTAGTTTCCCTATTATAAATCTAATTTACAATTTCAAGAACAATGTGATCTTGCAACCTGTCTCTCTACTTACTCTGATGTTGACCTGGAATAAATAATAATAGAAATCTTTGTATTTTATATAGCCCTTACCATATTGGCGAGATGTCTCAAAAGAGCTTTGCAGGATATATTGTAAAATCTTTTTGACTGTATTTTGTGGCAACATGATTTCCATGAGAGTTTGATCGTTTTATATTTTTCCTTTTACAAAATTTTCCAGTGGGAGCAGGAAATATAAGAGAAATGCTAAGTTTAAAAACATAAAATCATACATGTTTGCTAGACAAAAGAAAACCAAAGTGCATCCAGTTTGCCTACCACCATCCTAGCAGTGGCATGACATGTCGAGTCCCAAACTATTTCATCCCGAGTTATTATTCTCTATTTATTGTATCCCAGGATGTTATTTAGCTTTGAAACATTTTTACACTATTGGGTGTGTGGTTCACATGCTGGAAAGCCTGTTTAAAAATGGCAAGTTTCTAAGATCTGTAAATGTATGTTGAGGTGCAGTAGTTTGTAGCAGATCAGTTTTCTTATCATTTCACAGGGTAACTTAACTGAGAAGCTTTCAGAGTACTGTACTTTAAAGCACGTGGCCTTGGGGAGAGGGAAATTGTATTTCTAATTTGGATTTCCATTTCCTTGACAGTGAATCTGATGAAAACTGTAAGAAGCATTTAGAAAGGGTATTAGCCATTTGGCAAGAGAGGATGGTTTATGAAAACGACTTTATTGACCAGCTTAAGCAACTTCTTTGTAAGTATAACTACATGGACATTGTCAACTGCTATCTCAAATAATGTGCTTGTTTTACTACTGGTGACTTTTTAAAGCATATTTTTAAAACTACAGTTTGGTATGTCAAACAGCAGAAAAAAAAGCCAAGAAACGCACTTTTGAACAAATACAAGAGGAAGAAGATGACGATTATCTTTCTAATAGCACACCCAAAGAAGCACCAGAGGTACTACCAGTTATTTTATTTAGAATAAAATGCGTATTATGTGTATGGTCATGGACAGGCTGCTGGCAAGGCGTTCCAAATCCTAACCATTATGTGCATGAAAACATTTCCTTAACCTATGACAGAAATCTAATGAAGAGATTAATTTGAACAACATATTGAGATTCCAAGGCTATACTGGGTGCTAATGATTACAGCTAACGCAACATGTGGTTGATCAGCCCAATAAAGTGTGCGGTCATTTGTATTTCATGAGAGCCAAGGCTTGAGGAGCGATCTGTTTGATTCTTCACTTGTACAACCCAAACTTGGACTAAACTGAATGCTGTTATGTATGCTTTTAATGTAATATCTCATTATGACCAGTAGATTTCTGATCTTAACTGAAATGTAGGAAAAAAGCCATTTTGTTATTTGTACATTCAAACACAATATTTGTTGTATGTCAGACTGAGGAGCTCATCAAAGCATTGCAAGAGCTGGAAAACGCAGCTTCAGGTGATGCAGCTGTGCGACAAAAGATAGCTTCATTACCTCCGGAGGTTCAGGATGTCTCTCTGTTAGATAAAATAACAGGTGAGAAAAGGCATTTCAAGCCTAGAACACTGAGTCTCGTTTCCTGCAGTTTTATAAGTGAAATAATGCTTGTGCAATCTTCCCCTTTGTAATTTGAATACCCTGTGGCTTCTGCTTACTATTTAGACAAAGAGTCTGCAGACAGATTGTCAAGAACTGTGGACGAGGCCTGCATGCTCTTGGCAGACTACAATGGCAGATTGGCTGCAGAACTGGAAGATCGCAAGCAGTTGGCATGTATGCTGGCTGACTACGTCCGTATTCAAAAAGAAATCCTAGCAGACAAAGAACATAAACTGGAAGTGCGTAATTCTTTTTCTTTCCCACTTGTTCCTTTTTTTGTCTTAAAGCATCCCATAATTTAAGCAGATCCCTGGGTTGCTGGGGTAAGTACCTACCTATTCTTGATTGTAGTTATTTTGCCTCTCCCCTTTGTAGTTGATTTTATTAACTATTCATAAGCTTCTGTTACAGATGGTGGGTGTGGATATACCACGTATTGCTGGTCTTCAACCAATTGACAGCCTTCCAATTAAAGAAATAAACCACAAAGTAACAAAATGTGTTGTGTTATCTTTTTGAGTATCAGGATAGCTTGAGTACAGACCCTGTTATTATAAATGGAACTGTTAGATTGATTTTGCAATTGGGAAGGCCCTATCAACAAATTTCTAAAGATGTGTAACTAGCCTACACAGACTAGACATTAAAGATATTGCAAGTCTAACCTTTAGTTAATATTTACTTACAGCCTTGTTTTCTCAACAAGTGCTTTCACCCCCCCTACGAGTTCTTAGATTTCTACTTTAAACTCTGGAAAGTTTTAGGTTATATCAGTGTTCTGTGCTGGACAACACCCTCATTAGTCCAAGCACTACTGAAGCTTTCTGGGATGTTACCCTGGATGAGGGCACTATATAAATGCAAGTTGAGACTACGGTTTCACTCCATTTCAGACATTTGGAATGATTGTCTTATGATGCTCATTCATACCAGCTGGAAACTCATCATGACTCATAAATCCTATTGAACGGTGTTTATAGCACTCACAACCGAGAGATCCTGGCTGGGCGAAATGTTGGACAAATTTCCTTACTCTACACATCTCGGTTTATCTGGCTGTAAGTAGAAACTCAGTTGTTAGTCACTTTTTCGGGGTAATAATTCTTTTAAAAACTAGAATAAATTGGTCACTTTAATCCACATTATTGCTGGAACACTGTCCACAAAATATAGTCAATTCACTTTACAATATATACTGAGAAGAGCTTTGAGAGGACACGAAGACATGCCATGGCGCACTATCAAATGAAAGTATTATTAATTAATTTGAGTTGGATTTTTTTTAAAAAAGGATATGTTAGGGGTCTCTTAAATGGTCGATTGTGGTTGACCAGTTGATCAAGATCTTCTTGGAGCGTCAGGAAGTGATCTGACAAACACCCACATCGGTCCAGGCAAGTCTGTTGCAAAGTTTCAATAGTTACCCAGCCACAGTACCCATAGTGTGGCCACAAATTAAGAAAAATTCAGTAAAGAAAAAATGTATTTGTTTGACCATAAAGGTGGGCAACCACTAGGTTGATAGAACCTGTATTATGGACTTGGAATGGTTATATACTTTCCTCCTTCATCTGTAGTCTTTGTATCTTAGTGTTGACTTCATATTCTGCTTGGTACAATGATAGGGTGTGTTACCAGAACTGGGATTGTATAATTGTTTTTTTTGCCCAATGAGGAAAAGCAAGGGAGTGCTATGGAAAGGCAATTGTAGGGAAAATTCTCCATTAAAACCATAAGCACTTTTTAAATGAGTAGAACTATAGCTTGTATATGCTGTGAGAAGGGTCTAGCTTCTCTGGTGGCAAGGACTAGGATGATGAGGGTGCAGAGTTTTGTACCAGTGAGATTATCGGTGGGTGGTATTCTGATACAGTTAGATTTTGTAGTCAGTGCAGTTGAGGAAACAGCAAGGAGGGAGGGCATTAGAAAGATTGAGATGAGAAGTGCTGAATATGATATGTGATGTAAAGCAATAGTTCTCCGTATATGTAATATGATTTGAAAACTTTCCGATCCAAAGGACAATTAGTTTTGCAATGGTAAGGCCTCTTTCAACAAATGTCATTCATGGATCCTAAGTAAGTTCAATTGAAATGGTTTTAGCCAGTCACAAGAAGATATAAATCCATAGCACAATATTGCATTGGCATACTACTGGGGAAACTTAATAGTAGTCCTGAACTCGTATTTGGACATATTTGACCTGTGTTTTAAACAAAATGCAATTACTTTAGACTTACTTGATGGGAGTCATTTAATTTCAGAGCATGGCGACAATTATTAAAACTGGTAACAATATTCATTTAATGTTACAGTAAATCCTATGAAGTGCTTCCAGATATTTTGTTGCTGTGTTAGTTGCTGTGTTAAATGCTATGATTAATTACATGTTGTATAGAAAAATACAATTTTTCTTTGAAAAGTAGCAGAGGCAAGTGATCAAATATATTGTGCAGCTAGTTTTCCCATTCCTCTTCAGGAGATGCTGAATTTTTACAAGGAGGTTTAGTTCCCCAAGCACTCTTTGTTTGCCCTAGTGGTATACTTTATACAGTGGAAATCGCTTTGGCTAGACACCGGTTAACCCTGGACACTGTGTAAATCAGATGATGGGCATCACTGTGTGCACTAACTCGTGCCTTTTGTGTCTCGAGCGGCTCTGTGATGGAGATGGGAGGAGCCAAATTCTGATAGATTGACATTGGACTCCAACCGTTCACAAGCGATTCCTGGCTATCAATCCGTGTGGGGAGTTGGCAGGGGAAACGGGGGGGGAGGGGGGGGGGGGAATGGGAAGTGTCAAATCACGATTGATTAAGCACCTTGTGGATAGGTAGAGCTCATCCATTCACAGCTTTCAGGCTGTCAATCACCTCGGAGCTACCGCTAATTGTTCCCCTTCTCATCCAATGGGAGCAGCAATTGGGGAGGTGATGCCGCCATTGCTCCTTTGCTGGGTGGGAAGAGAACTCAACAGCCAAAACAGTCGGCACTCGTCTCCGGCTTAAGTGGCTTCCACTGTATACAAATCTGGACCTTTATATATGAATTGTCAGTGAACCATTTGACCCAGGATGGGAGCGGCGGACGAGGATAGGTGAAGGGAAATGGTAACATTACAATGAAGCACATTATCCTTAGTAGGGTGCATCAAACGCCCCATGATTCTTAAAAGTGTTTGTTTTTGACTTGTCCCTAGATTAAGTATTTTCTATTTTGTAAAAAAATAACTTCTGCAAAATTTCAGCAAAATTCACATTTGTTTATGTGGGCCACCGGACGTTTGAATATTTGAGTTGCAAACCTGCCAAATTCGGCAACCTTGAGGTTAAACATTTCAAGTGCACGGTGGCCCACCTAAACCAGCTTCAAATTACCTAAGATTTTACTGGTGGTGTTTTCTACACAGATGGAAACTTTTTAGACTAGGGACAGAAAAACATCTGACGGAAGGAGCGTTTGATGCACCCTAATCCTTAGCCAGCTGTTACCTGAAGTGCATTTTCCTGCTCGGGATCTCTGGATTGGACCCTTGTGAATTTTCTCCTCCTATTTCCTTCTCACTCTTGCAGCCCGTGAGTGTAGTTACCCGTCGGTTAATCAAATTTGATTTCAGGCAATCCTTTATTACAATATGTATGGATTTCTAGCACTATTTTGAAATTATAAGTTTTTTGTGCTTGTAAACCCATACTGTTAATGCCAAAAATCTGTTAGTTGCACACATTTTACATCTTGAAACAATTGCTATATTCTATTTTATGTTTTTTAAGGCCTTCCTATTACAGTTGAACCTCGCCATAACGAATCCTGCTGGTTTAAGGATCCCAATGTCAATCTGGAAGATCAGCAGGGAGATATACCTCATTGATGTAAAAACTCTACTATCTATAGTGAACACCTTCACATAACGATCTTTGCTTGTCCCAAGGGGAATTATGAGTAAGATTTGTCTATACCTGTACTTAGATAGTTTCAGATTATGATCTAGAACTTTTTTCCTCCACCTGTTGTTGAATTGATTGCATTTAAACTGGAAAGTGCATAAAATTATAATCCTTTAAGAATTAAAACTCCAGTTTATCTTGTTAGTGATCAACTTTTTTGACAGAACTCTGTTGATATTCCAATCACAAATTGATGATAAAGAAGGTGCTTCAGCCATTTGATTTAATCTTCCAGATAACCCACCTCATTGTTTTGCAATACAGAGCTATTTCTTAAAAGACCAGGCAATGTCACAAATCTCACCTTTAACATCCCATTGGAAACCCATTCCAGCCATCAAACACCCTTGGTAAATAAATACATTGAATCTGTGCCCATTCATTTGCCTGCCTAATGTATCTGAAACTTCTGGTTTTACTTCATAAAGCACATTTAGCATTTTGCATAACTCTGCGAGTTGGTATATTTCATTTTAAAGGATGAAGAGGCCTAACTATTGTTCCTCGTATCTCATCCTAATGTGATTTATCCTTGTGCATTCCAGCACTTCCTAGTCTATTTTTAGACCACTGTGACTCAAATTATACATAGTACACCAGGTATGAACTGACAAGATCACGTGCACTTTGACCATGACTTCTAGGGAATTCAACTCAACTAAATTGGTAATGTAGACGAATATTTATCTTTTTTTTGTGTTTTTCTCTTCCTTTCTTGACAATGGTAAGCGACAAGTCAACTAAAACTTCTAGATTTCTTTCGACACTTCTCTTCCCACCCACTCCGCAAGTACTATCCCATCCTGGAGTATGGTCATGCACTGTAAGTTATTTGGAACACTAACTACAGTAGAAGCCTATTTATCCGTGACCCGATCAACCGTAACTTCCGTATAACCGGCACCACAAAAAAAAGGTCCGCATTCGATAAACCGGAATTTATCCAGAAAAATGCATTTTGGGGGTGTTTTGAGTTGTGTCAGTATTTTGGAATGCTGCTTCTGGGTGCCTGATGGTAGCGCTAGCTCAGAATGCTGCCGGTACTGTAAAGCAATGCACTCTCCAGAGTGTACTCTCTGAGAAGCAGAGCGGGGTGAGTTGATTAATTTAGATTTAATTTAGTTTTAATTTAGATTTAAAACAGCAAAACACGCACCCACCCTGAACAAAGCTTGCAGATCAATTCATTGGCTTTTAATGAAAAAAACTCATCCCTGCAATGCTCGTTTTACAGAGTGCAGTGTTTCAAGTTACAGAGTGCAGTGTGTTGCACACACACACACAGGCATCGCAAGGCGTTTTGGAAAGAGAGTTAACTGAACTGAGCAGCTGCCGCTCACTGCTTTCTCAATAACACAAGCTTTCCTCTCCTGCCCCCAATGAGAACAGTGTCATTCAGACGTAACGTTTACACCAGTTTAAAGATCTCTCTGAACTGCCTGGTCGCTGTGTGTAAAACGATTATAATTATTATTTTTATATTATCATATAAATGATTATTTAGTCTTATTAATATGCTATGTTTAAAAAAATGTAATTACATTTTTTTTTAATAATTTTTTTTGTGTTTGGTTTTCTGCCGAATATCCAGCAGACGCTTTAACCGGCACTGGCCGGGTCCCGAGGGTGCCAGATAAACGGGCTTCTACTGTACAAGGCTAATAAGTATCCATCCATTGACAGACAGGGTGCAGTACAGTATTTAGTTTTTTTTGCTAGTGCTGGAATAATTCTATGCATTTAGAATGAAGTTTACAATTTCCAGAAATTGATTCAAGATCAGACAAGCAATGATCTGTCTCTTAACTGCTAGGTTTGCAATCAATTTAAATATCTCTGCAGCTCACTTAAATTTCTGGTCTCCTATTTTAATGACTACTAAAAGTTGTTTAAGAGATTGTATTTCATTTCGAAATCAACAGTTGTATAGCACCTTTCACGTCGGTAGGATGTCTGTATGCAGTCACTGGCATAGTAGTACATGCAAAGTAGATCCGGAAGAACTATTTTATTGCGATACGTGACCAAATATAGTGGAGACACGAGAAGAATGGCTATAGAATGGCAATCAGGACTATAAAGCTTTGGTTTGGTAAAACACTTGAACACAAATGAGTGAACCTGAGGTTTTGCAAGTGACTGATTGTAGTTTTTTGTGTCATTCTTTGTATAATTTAAAAAACACAAAAAAACAACAAGAGCTGAATCTACTGGCCCATTTCTTGATAGCTGGGTGAGCTTCTAATACCCTATTATGTCACAAAGGAAGAAGACAGTTAATCCTTGTAAATTGTTCTGAAGAATTCCTGTGGCAAGTGATTGTGTGAAAACTGCACAGTAATCAGTAAAATTTAATAGAATTTATATCTCAGTTTGCAAAATTAGTCTCTTTACATGGCTGTTGTAGCAAATGTGTTTGATTTTCAGCCTAGGGGTTGCAATTGTGTTCAGTTCTATTATGGGATTTTGTGATGCTTAGTACACTCTTTACAGGTGTTATGTACTTTTCACCCACTGTGGCAAACTTTGGTGAGAGGTACATTTCATGATGCGTATCCCCCATCTCCACCATTCGTAAAATCCAATTAACTGAAAATTCTGCTGCCCGTATCCTCACCCGCACCAAACTCCATACTCCCCATCACTCCAGTCCTTGTTAGACTTCAGTGACTCCCCATTGTAGAATATATCCATTTAAAAATCCTCACACTTGCATTTTTAATCACTTCATGCCCCGACACCACCCTACCTCTCTGATCTGCTACCACTCCACTAATCGACTCCATCGCTTAGTTGGCTCTGGCCTACTGCATTCTTCCTCCCTTTCATTATCAGCAGCCATGCTTGTAGCCATTATGTTCCAAAACTTCGGATGAGACATTAAAGGTCCTGTTTGCCTTTTCTGATGGATTTTAAAGATCGCGTCACACAATTAGAAAAAACAACACAATTACATGTGTATAGCGCCTTTCATGTTGGGAGGACTTCCCAAGGCGCTGTGAGAAAAAAAGGTAGCATTGGCAGCATGTAGTGGGCTGGGAGATAAGCAGGTCAGAGCTAGGGAGGTCTCAGGGCATGAAGTGATTTGTACACAAGTGTGAGAATCTTGAAATTGATCTGTCCTGCAATAAAAGTAAACATACAGAAATAAGGAAGTGATGATAAATGGGTATGACATTGTTAGGTTTCAGCCAGAATATTATTTGCAGTTATGGTTACCACATTTCAGAAAAGATATTAGAGCTATGGAGAGGATGCCAAATGGGTTCAGATGGTTGATAATGGAAATTAAAGGAGATACTGTACTGATGAGAGGCGAGAGAGGTTACAACTCTTCCCATTGGATATTGAACTCGTATCATCTTGGCTGACAATTTGATGCAGTGCTGGAGGTGTACTGCATTAATCCGAGGTACCATCATTAAGATGATGTCCCAGCTGCTTTTTCATGTGGGTGTTAAAGAACCCATTGCACTATTGAAAAGGAGAACTGAATTTTTCCATGTGTCTTGGACAATAATCCTCCAAATAAATTGGTGGTTTACTTTGTGGCTGTTTGTTGGACATTGCTGTGTGAAAATTGTTTGTAGTGTTCCACCTACAAAATACAATCACTACACTTAGCATTCAACTCTGTAAAGCACTTTGAAACAGTATCAGCAATGTAATAATGTACAATGTCAAATGCAAGATTATTTTGAAGGGAGAAGTTAAGGATGATAAGTTATTTATGTAAATAAAATGATATACTTATGAGTAGTGAAACTGAACACTGGGTAAATTCCCATAGGTAGTCCTAAACATTAAAAGTAAATGAGGAATGCAGGAATGTGAGTCATCAATAGTACATCGCCGCATTGGTCAACCGCTGAACAAGACTGCATATTTTCACCTCAGCCACATCTCAACTACAACAAAATTACATTTCTAGAGTACCTTTCATGTCAGGAGGATGTTCCAAGGCACTGGACAGTCAGGTCAGGACATCTCTTACCAAATGCCACTGAAACCCTTATTCATGCCTTTGTTATCTCCTTTTATAGGTGTTCTGAGATGCTAGCCTGCATAAGGTACGCTATATAAATTCAAGTTGTTTCCTAATGCATTCTTTGCTGATCTCCCTACCTCAACATTCTTACGGTACAGCTCCACCACCACATCCTGACCTAGACAAAACTGCATGTCTATCACCAAATTCCACTATCTGAATAGGTGAACTTTTAAGATTCCCATCTCCACTTATAAATCCCTTCTGGTTATGGTATCTCTCTATCCCTTTTCTCTTAATTCACTACTCTGTTCATCCCCTCTACTTGACTAATTTGGGTGTGATGTGTGGCCTCCACAGCAACATCAATTGCAAACCTATAGTTTCCATTTAATAATAATCTTTGCATTTGATATAGTGCCTTATCATGTCATTGAAACGTCTCAAAACACTTCACAGAATACACCGTAAAGAGAATTGACTACATTTTGTGGGCAAAATGAGGCAGTTAATTGGGCACAGAATGTCCCATAAACATTCGTGGACTGAGAGACCAAATTTTTTTTTAATTGGAAAGTTTATTACTTTTGGAAAAGCAATTCGCCAATCAACTAACAAACAGGTTCCTTCTTACTGCGGGGTAAACAGAAATGTGTTGAGTAAGGAAACTTGCCAAACGTTTTGCCTTGCCTGGGAAATGAACCCAGGTCCCCTCGCTTACCAGGGGCGTGCTCTAACCAATATGCTACAGGACTCCACAACCTGACATTTAGGTTGTGCTGTACTCTTGTCCCTTCCTGTCTTAAAACCTACATTTTTGAACCTATCTAGGGTTACATCCCCCTTTTCTCCTCCCTTGCTTGGTATTCAGACATCTGGCATTGAAAAGCTATCATACAATGTTATCCCACGCTATATAAATGTTGTAGATCTGGTTCCTGCACCGTCATTTCCAGATGCTGGACTCATCGGGAACCTGATGTATTGCTTCAAACAAAGGCAGCTCTGCTACACTAAAGCTACATTTCTAAAGCAGCCTTCCCATTTACTCAAATGGAAAATTTCAGAAAATTGTCAGCAACAAATACAAACTAACTTGTACTAACTTGAATCTGCAAATTCGGGTGTCTTCTCAAAAAGGGAAGCATGCTTGATTACTACCACCACCCCCATTTCAACATAGTTGAAGTTTGTCAGTTTTGCTTGCTTCTCATTCCTGATTCCATTAATTTTCCAATTATTGAAGTTCAACTAATTTGTGTATATTTATCAACGTCTGTAACCCTTGTAGGATAGTGGTGAATACAGGAGTAACAATCATTAATTTCCAGTCTGTCAGAACCTTCCCTGTGTTCATTGAATCCCTCAAAATAACTGTGTACTTTGTAAAGCCAAAGTGAAATCCTGCCCACCCCTCCTCCCGCCCCTACACACACGCACATACACACATGTATCCATATCAACCTCTCCACTCCCTCCATTCAGCCCACCCCATCATCAGCAATCAGCCTCTGCCCCCACCCTTTGAAACTCTAATTTGTTGTTGATGAATGGTATCTGCGACCAGGACTCCCTCTGCCTCCTTATCCTCTTGGACCTGTCCGCTGAGTTTGACACAGTCGACCACGCCATCCTCCTCCACCGCCTGTCCTCCGTCATCCACCTCAGTGGATCCACCTCTCACTCGCCTGGTTCGAGCTCACAAAGCACCAGCAGGACATCTCCATAAAGGGCTTTTCCTCCCGCTCTTACCCAGTTACCTGTGGGGTACCCCAGGGATCCATCCTTGGCCCCTCCTCTTCCTCACCAATATGCTCCCTCTTGGGGATGTCATCCGCAGACATGGGACACTTTCACATGTATGCGGATGACACCCAACTATTTCTCCACTTCACTTTGCGACCCCCAGTCCCCTGATGTTCTGTCAGCCTGCCTGAGTGCAAATGTCTTGCAGCGAATGTTGACAAGACGGAGGCCATACTCTGGCTCTCGTCAGTGTCTCCAGGTTCGACCCCCAACTGTCTTTTCTCTCCCACATCGTCCCTCACCAGCACCACCTTCTTCCACCTCTGATGGATCACCCATCTCTGGCAATACCTCACCCCAAAAGCTGCTGAAACCTTGGTCCATGCCTTTGGCAGCTCACCGCTGGACTATTCCAATGCCCTCCTTGCCGGTCTCCCCTCCACCACAATCCATAAAATCCAACTCATTCAAAACTCTGCTGCCTGCACACTTACCCGCACCAAACATTGCTCCCCCATTACCCCAGTCCTTGCCAGACTTCACTGGCTCCCTACTCCAGAGAGGATCAACTTCAAGATCCTCATCCTTGTCTTCAAATCCCTCCACTCCTCTGCACCCCCCTACCTCTCTGACATCTCTCCTCAAACCAACTCCCGTTGCCTTTGCTCCACTGGGTCTGGCCACCTACATGTCCCCCGAATCCTCCGCTCCACCCTCGGCGGCCAGGCCTTCAGCCACTATGCCCCAAGGCTCTGGAATTGCCTTCCACACTACCTTTGCCTTGCCACCTCTTTTCTCAGCTTCAGGTCCCAGCTGAAGACCTTTCTCTTCGACCGTGCCTTTTGTCACCTTTCTACCCCTGCCCCTGGCTCAGTCCCAGGATCCGCTATTGTGAAGTGCTCTGAGATGCCGTCCGGTGTGGAGGACACTATATAAATCAAAGTTGTTGGCATATTCTTCATCCTCGGTTAAAATACAACATAACTAGGTGATAGATAGTTGATATGTTTGCTTTCAGAAACAAAGTTGAAAGACCTCCAGCTGTTGACAATGTATCTACTCAAACCAAATACAATAAAAGCCCGTTTATCCAGCACCCGAGGGACCTGGCCAATGCCGATTAAAACGCATGTCGGATATTCGGGTGACCCGTGGCCGAAAACCCACCCCTAAAAAATTTAAGTTCTTTTAACACACACCATACACACCAGACTAAATAATAACAGAATAACAGAATATTGTATTGGTACTTATTGTTAAAACTACTCTCTTGCACTTCTCACCTTTACTGATTGAGGTTTACAGTCCAGCGATTCTTTTTTAAATGGAGGACGCCAAGCGGGTTAAAAAAAAGGCAGCGCAATTTTAAAGTCTCGCGACTTTACTAGCGGCAAGCCAAATAACCCTAGACTCTGGTAGTGGCAAACCAAAATACTGAACCTGCGCGACAATGTGGGTTATCGGCTAGCATTATCAGCTTGCCACTAGTAAGGCTTTAAAGTCGCGCTCCGTTTTTGTCACCCGCTTGGCGTGCTCCATTTTAAAAAGAATCGCTGGACTATTCAAGCGCAGCATCTACCAGCATCTACCAATCGCTGGCTTCAAGCGCAGCATCTACCAGCAAAGGTGAGAAGCGCAAGAGAGTCGTTTTAACAATAAGTACCAATACAATATTCAGTTATGTTATTATTTATGCATTTACAAATGCTCCTCTACTATTGTTCTGGATAAGTTCCGGTTTATCGAATGGGGACTTTTTTTGGCGTGCCGTTTATACGGAAGTGCCGTTCATCGAGTCACGGATAAATGGGCTTCTACTGTATGTATCCAGCAGTCAAAATTTCCACATTCAGCGTAATACTCCTGTGCACAATTGCTTCACCCTACATCTAAAATAGGTATTTCAATCCCAGCAGTTGATTAAAATAAACACGTGGCAAAATAACTAACCCCTTTCTCCCATCTCCTTTAAATCATAATTGTTGCTGATTTTACTGTTATGTTGCATTATATCTCCCTGCTCAATTACACATCCTTGAGTTTAATTAATTTCTTGCCCCTTAAGCTGCTGGAAAGTTCAGAAAAGTTTATATCTTCCTTAGCTGATTTGCTTTTGTACATAAAATGCTGACGATACTAATGGTACAATAATTAAGTGACTCAAATGACAGGAAAATATTTATTATTATGTTAGTAATGTCTTGATGACAGGGTATCACTGGAGAAACTTACATAATTGGGATACCTGTAAATAGTTAGGTAGACCTCTGTGTGGAGTAAGACTTCATTTTTGATTACTTGGTGACTTTACAGAAGGACACATTTCTAAAGTAGGGAATAAGGGAGAGAAGGATTTGTGTATAAGAAAAAGAAGAGATGGATGTGTTTATAAGAACAAAGAAGAGAAGATTGTGTTAGAGCAAAGAATGATATGGTGGTTGATGGGGGGAGAGAACAACTCACAATTCTCACAGGTATAACTGCAGCAAATTGCAAGGTTTTTGCAAATCCAATTTTTAAATCCAATAGTTGTAAGATATTTCCCTTTGTATAGCAAGATTCTGGTTGCTATTTTCTCTGCGTGACGCACATTAAAATTATTCTGGGAACGTTTCTTGCTGCTAGTCTCATGAACAACAACACCAAATTAATTCTTGGATTTCTGAATTATTTTTTAGAGTAAGCAACCGTAGAATTTTTTTTGCAATCCCCTGGAAATTCCTCCAAAAATCTTGCCTGCCTCACCCTCTCCACACTGTTTTTGAAAATCCTAGAAATTTACCTTTACAATTATGTTACAGTCACTTCACTCCCTCCTACCCTCGCCCGGTCATTGTCTATCTTTGTAAAATATTTAATATGTGACTAGCAATCTTGAACACAGGCCAATGCATGGATTATTGCCAAGGACATTGTAATTCTGAGACACAAGAACTTCTTAGACACAGGCATCAGGATGGATTCACCTTTGTATGTTTGCGAATAGTGTATCTGGCATTCTCCACTCTTTATAATAAAAATAATAATAATCCTTTCATTATAACGCTTTTCCTGTCTTCTAGACATCTCAAAGCACTTCACAGAATAAACTAAATTGAATTGACTATATTTGTGGGCGAAACTTGGAAGAGTATGACAGTGCACACAGCAGTGTCCCACAAACAGGAATGGTTTGAAGTGACCAATTTTTTAAAAATTGAATGAATTATCACCCCCCAGAAAAGTGATCCACTAATAGACTAATAACCGGGTTCCTACTTACTGCTAGGTAAACAGGGGTGTGCAATAAGGGCACTTTTCCAACATTTCACTCTGCCAGCAATCGAATCAAGGTCTCTCGCTTTGGGGCAAATGCTCTAACTACTGTGCTACAGGAGTCCAAAGTATAATTACCATTTTTTGTCTCTTTTGACATATTTGTGAGTATCAGAATATTTTCGCTTAAGTAGCAGATCCGGACATTGTGCAGTTCGTTAGATGGGTTACTAAGGTAAACAAAGGAACAGAATTACAATGAAACCTGTGAAAGCAACCACTTTCAGCAACTACTGGCTGCCAACAGGCACCCTGGAACAGTCCTGATCAATTTTCCACAACTTCTCTATTCAGCAACAACCTGTCTTAACGCAACCACTCTTTTTAAGCCTTTTTTTTCCTGTAGATGTACAAATACATTTTTCACTGGGCAGTTCTAGGTGAATTGAAGTGTACTTACTGTTAATGCATTACCAATTTCCACAGGCCTGAACGTAGACTCCCACTAGAGTCATAGCACAATGCTACACAGAGCAGCCCATGTGATAGCCACAACTTATCACCTAATTGGTGAGGCAGTGTTGTTAAATACACTAGGAATCTAGCAGGTGTCTACGCTTGCAGAATTTTTAATAAAACATTTGGGCCCAGTTATCAAACTCCTATTCAGAGGCCATCCTTACATAAAGGCAACTTGATCTTCTTTTTCAAAGCCCTCCATGTCTTTGCTCTTCACTACCTGTGACCTAATACGTTACCAACCTGCCCACTCCCTCCACTCAGCGGACTCCAGCCTGCTTTACACCCCCCACCTCACTGAACTCATTATTATCAGATGAGCCTTCAGCCACTCTGCCCCCAACTTCTGGATCCCGGCGGACAACTGCCTCGCCTCTTCCGTTGCATCTAAGACCTGTCTTAAATCCCTCTTCCACCATGCGCTCAGTCACCTTCCTTCCACCCCAGCTCCACGACCCCGACCTCCAGCTGATTGTCCAGCTCCTTGGAATGTGCCCCCACCATTTCTCCAGAAATTAAAATTAGCTCCCTTATGTTGTTCATCGTTGGTTTTTGATCCAGTCTCTCATAACTATGAGCTTGAATTATTTAAACCAGAGGAAAACATTTTTTTTAATTACCAAAATAACATTCATGCAAAAAATAATTTAATGTTTGAAACAAATGTATGGTGAGATCTTTTCATGCTGTTGTCTATTTTCATCCTGGCAGCTTTTCATCTGTTACTGGTATTCTAATAATAATAATAATCCTTGCATTTGATATAGCACTTTTCACATCTTCTAGACATCTCTCAGCGCTTCACACAATATATTGTAAAGTGAATTGACTGTATATTTGTGGGCGAAACGCAGAAGCCTTGTGGTGTCCCACAAACAGTCGTGGATTGAAGTGACCAATTTTTATTTTTATTATCAGGTGTGTGGAATAAGGAAACTTGCCTAAGTTTTCAACCTGCCAGGAATCAAACCCAGGTTTCTTCGCTCCGCCGGGTCTGGCCTCCTCCTTGTCCCCCAAATCCTCCGCTCCACCATCAGCGGCCATACCTTCAACCACTATACCCCGAGGCTCTGGAACTCCCTTCCTCTCACTCCCTTCGCCTCGCCCCCTCTTTTCCTGTTTTCAGGAGACGGCTAAAGACTTTTCTTTTCAACCGCGCTTTTGGTCACCTTTTTCCCTTACCTCTGGCTCAGCCCTGGGATCCGTTATTGTGAAGTGCTCTGAGGTGTCGTCCAGCATGGAGGGCACTATATAAATTCAAGTTGTTTTTGTTTTTCTCGCTTGAACTACTTGAGCTACTCTAACCACTGAGCTACAGGACTCCATGATAGCTACAGGACTCTATTGTATTTATGATATAGTGTAGTCTTGTACAGTATACAGTGTATACTGACTTGTATCTGCCGGTCAGCCTATTATGGTTCCCTGTTGTACTTTCCCATTTTGAAGTAATTATAGATTTGTTTTTGATTGGTACTGTTGTGGTCCTATTGCATGCTTTAAAACTTCACTGTCTTAATGAAAAATTTTTTGATAATCTTTTTGCATTTGAGAGAGAGAGATAAGAACACTGCATTATTTTTATTATTTCAAAGTCATACCCCACGCACCAGTGAGACAAATGCTTTTTTGATAGTCAACTTGTATTTTCAGAAAACTTGCCTTTGTTTGTTTAAAGACACTCTTCCTTGAAGTGTGTCTCTTTCAAAACGCAATGTTTGAAAGTAAATAGAAAAACTACATACAAAAACTACCTGTAGGAAAAGACTAGCTTGCCCCCTTCCATTTCTGAGATCCAAATTTAAATTTTATTCCAACTAGTGAGATGAAATTCTCATCTGTCTGGTGTCTATAAAAATCATAAATCAAATGAATTTGGGCTAATCCACATAAATTAGTTCATAATTTAATGTTATTTAGTATAAACCAGGGAAGTTTTATCCAGTGGAGCTTCATGGATACCTGTTGTGGTTAATGAAGAGTCACACTGATGCAGGAAGAAGTGATTTGCTTGGAGGCTGATGTTGAGGCACATTGTTGAAAAAGATCAGAAAGTTGGAGAAACTGGTTATGAAGAATATAAAATGTTACATGAAAAAAAATGTTTGGAGCATAGTAAATCACTGTGTGCAACGATTCTGTTCCCCACAGGAGTACAAGCGGAAACTAGCCAAGGTCACACAAGTGCGAAAAGAGCTGAAGTCCCACATCCAAAGCTTACCTGATCTTTCCCAGCTTCCAAATGTGACGGGGGGCCTAGCACCATTGCCCTCTGCAGGCGATCTGTTCTCTACTGATTGATACGGGATCACTCTGCTTAAATAACTTTTGAAAAGGACAGAAGATTGTACAATTTTCAGAGCCCCATATTTTCCCTGATTTGAAGAAAAATCAGACTTAAAATTGAAGCAGTACTATTTTTCTATATCTATAACGTCACAGGGCAAAGAGTAGATGTAAACAAAATAAAGGTGAATGAAAAAGAGATCTACTGTTTGCAGAAAGAGGCAGTTGATGGATATACGGTGCATGCAACCAGTCATTCAATGAGTCAATGAATGCCAAGGCATGTAACACAATGACAAGTGTCTTGCGCAGGCAGTATTTTGTTATATGGAAAGATTTGTGTGATACTTGGTTCAGTGGCAGCCTGGTTGGCATAGTCCATAACTGAGTATGACTCAGTTCTGTCCTAGTACAGTAGCAGCCCTGCCAACGTTTGCATTTCTTGGACACCACAGCAGATCTAACTGTGAAGAGATAATAACAGCCTGCAAAGTTACATGAATGAATGGTTATTTGCCAAACAACCATCATTCTTACAAACACCCAAACAAGTGTCCCAAATCACTGGGATTCTAGTACAATCGATGAACTCTGGATTGTTCATCCAGGAACATATACAATAACTGCGCTGATCAAGTTTTAAGAATATATTTATTTTAGAGCATAGCTGTAGATACACACTTGAATTGGACATATTTCACTCATTGTGAAATGTATGCTGAACTTTATATAGAGGTATTAAGGAGTATGTGGAAACGGCAGGGCATTGGAAATTAAAAAAAATTGCAAAGCTTTAATCAACTGGTGGAACAGGCTTCTTCCTCTTTATATTTTCCTATGTTCGTTTAAATTCCCCCATTCTATTACGCATTGCAGGTGACTCGGTGTTAGGTGCTACTTTCCTTGTTTGGGTGGATGCTACATTTTGCCCACAAAAGATACAGTCAATTCACTTTACATTACATTCTGTGAAGCACTTTGAGACGTTCTCCAAGACATAATAAGACGCTATATCAAATGCAAGGATTACATTATGACATGTTGAATTCGAGAATAACCATACACCTCTGGTCTGTGAACACTGTCACAACTGGCTTTTATATAAATAGAAGCACCAGTTTGTGGGATCACACACCCAGTATGTTGTTTGAAGTATCATTTTTTTTCCTCTCTTCCTATTCATGTAGTTAAAAAGAAATAGAATGATGATATTCCATTCTTTTTTTTTCTGAGCACAATTTACTGATGTTTAAATTAAATATTCTGAGTTCTAGGGGCAGCATTGTCATGAAATTTTAATATCCTATAGTTCCATTTTAATATTGAAAGAAAACAAAGGAATATATTTTGGACTCTATGGCATCTTAAAGTACTTTTGGTTGAAAGATTTCACGACAGAACAATTGCTCCCTTTACACCATTGTTAACATTGATGTTCTCTTTAAATAATCGTATGTAATTATTGAACTAAAAGATATTTGTACATATTTAGTAGATTGCAATCTTTCCAAATCTGGAGAATTCTGCAAAATTCTGTAACAATCTTCTTTTTCATTACCGTAAAAAGAAATTATGAAGTAAATTTTGGTAAACTGAATTTCTTTTGCTGAATTTCTTTTGAAAGTTCTTTTGCAACTTTAGCAAAATATAGTTGTGTTATGAATTCATATTCCTCAGACTTACCCGATGGGATCTATTTCCAACAGAAGCATAGACAAATACTCTATACTCTCCATTCAAGGAATATCAAGGCGAAGAAATCCCAATCAGAGATGAGGATGATAAACAGAAAAACAACTTGAAGGATGATGTCACTGTTGATGACCAAACGTCCTATATGGGACAGAAAGAAACTTGTAGGTGCAGCTGTTGGGTGGTAATCTGCTTGGTCTTCCATCTTGTTTCAGTTTTATTGGACTTCCTTTACTGATGGATTCCCATATACTTCCAAGTGTTCTGCAGTGTATAATATGTACGGAATAGTAAAACATAATTTATGGTATTCTGTGAATAAATTTTTAGATAAAAACTCTATACTTTATGCAGGACATTCCCTGAATGTATAGCCAATATGCTATATGTGTATTTAGAAAGGGCATTGACTTGAAGGGAAAAATATGTAGTTGTGCTACAGTATGAAAAGTTTATTTAGAGAAATGTTATCTATTTATAAGATGATTTAAAGTGCTTCAAATGTCAAAACGTTTACACAGTCTAGTCACCGAGTTATTAAAAAGGGCCATTTTAATGAATAAGAACATGATTTGATCCCTAAAGGTAAAATTAATCTTTTCAAGTGAACATTGTGTGCTTCAACTAAAAGGGTATAAATATGAGCAAACCTGTCCTTGGTACACACATGACTGAAACCAAACAGACGTAAATCAATGCATTATTGGTTATTAAAGCTGTTGTCCATGTTTTCTTTTAATGTTTTATTAATATATGTTGTTATCTCACTTTATTCACAAGCCCGATCCTCAAATGAAATGAAATATCTGATCGATGCAATGTAGCAATGTGAGCCATAATAGTCTGCAGTGAACCTCAGGGAAGGTAGGATTCCTTCTCTGATTACTAACACGATATAAGAACAACAACAAAAACTGAATTTGAGTGTTAGATGAGAAAAGAATCATGCTTAGCTGTGATGATGGCAAACATTAAACATTGCGACTCCGGTGAAGTAACAAAACTGCCAGTCATCTGGGAGCACAAGCATGCCGGGGGGGGGAAGGCATAATCAAAGAAATCTCTGTGTTTGTACCAACTTAGAGAAATGCTGGTTCGGATCCTTTTCTCACTCCTTCGCCACAACTCTTGAGTAGAGATAAGCAGGTACTACTGTAGAGACCTATCCTTTAGAGGATAAAAAAATCAAAGGAGATTCCAGCAGCCCTGTCATTTTCCTTCAAAAGTAGAGTGGAATTCACAGTGACTTGAGGGCAGGTTTAAAGTTATTTTTGAAGAATTGATAAAATTGTCTTGAGATTATTTTAAAATGTAGCGTTATTGCACAGGCTACTATATTTTTACAATTATACACTTAACAGGTGTTCACTGATATCGATCACAGAGATCAAGGAGAATGGAAGTCTAGGGGAGGAATAAAAAGTACTCTTTCCTCCATTCAATTAGCAAAACAAAAACATTTCAGTGCCAATGGAACATTCTGAAGACCAAAAAATAAGCTATTTTGAGCAGCTTACTAACAGAACCATTAACCAATATTAGCTGAATAGCATTGTGATCAATTGAAGACTGCAATTAACAAAGCAAACCCAGTTTGTAAATACTGTCACCTTTCAACGGTGAGGTTGTTTTAGTGTGGATTGCAAGAAGATCTCTACCATACAAGATGACTGAAGAGAGAATGGGTGCAAAGAAAAACTAAGACACACATCGTTTAATAAAGCTACAGGTTGAGATGAAGTTGCTCCTTGAAATCCCAGTGCATCTAAAATATGTGGTGAAATACTAGCAATGATCAAAGCAATTTAGTGTTATTGTTTGAAGTGGTTTGGGCCTAGGTATAAAATTTGACCCTGCAAAAGACTGAGAAGTTTATATATTTTTTAAATGTTCAAGATACTGTGCACCAAATATCTACACGACTGAGATAGACCACTGTGATGAAAATCCATCCAGCAGCTCAGACTGGAAAATGTAACCCAAGTTATATAGAAACAACAAAGAATTATGATTGTGTCGAGATTAGACAGTGATGATTGAAACAATGATTGAAAAAAAAACTTGGAACAACAATGTAAAAATCCATGTTTCTACCATATTTTAATTATTAAAAAATTATTAAAAGAAAGTCTGAGTTTGAAGAGGCAGTGCCACAGAACACTAGTATAAGATTAAGTGATGGAGCCCTTCACTATACAGAGTTGGCAAAGGACCTGAAACTTAGGATATGTCCAGTGCCACAACAGCCAGGAAGTGAGTGAGCACAGTCACACAAACTGCCTGTGGGATCACTGGAAGAACAGTAGTAAAATCTACACCCCATGGAAACCAGCTGCTCCTTTTGTTCCAGCACTTAGGATGGAAGGCCTGGGAGGAGATTGGAATGAACATGTTCTTGAAATACACAAATCTGGCCCCACTTCAGGACTATGTTTTCTACTTGACTACACCGTGAAGATAGAAAATCCTGGGATTTTGGTTGATGATGTTGATTATACTGCTAATTCTTCTAACTACATATTCGTGCAACCTTTATTACCCCTCATTACCTATGTTACATCACTGGCTGCTTAGGCCCCTTTTAGGTGCTTAACCTGCATGTTCTACTTTCCCAATAGGCTGGAATAATTATGTATAATAATTGTATTCAATTTAATTGTTACTGCAAACGATTGTATGTCATACTGCATAATGTTGCAGTGTTAAAACAACTGGATAGTTTACACACAATTTAGATGCCTTTTTTCACTGGTAACACCCCTATAATATTTCTGAATAATCTAAACTGCATAAACAATTTTCAATAAAGGACTTTATTGCTGTAAGAACATGTATTGTCTATAATTAAAACATTCCAGCACAATAAACCAGATGCAGGGCGTAATTTTGATCATTTAATTTATGTTGATATTAATTTTTAAATGTTTATTTTTTCTGACCTCAATTTATTTAGTCCCTGACTCAGTTATGTACATGCACTGTTCAGTAATAACAAAACAGGATGCCATTTGATATTTCCAAAATGGCCCTGAACCCTTCTCTGCAATAGTCCATTTACAATCAAAATCTGGTGTTAATCAACATTTTTAACACTAACTAAAAATTGTAATTGAGCCTTTATCATAACTCTATTCCTTTTGCCTGGAATACTTAGGCTGTGAACTATTTTTCACACACCACCACATTGTGCAATTGGCTGCCGTGTTTCGCCTACATGTCAGTTCAATTCACTCTACAATCTATTAAAGCACTGTAAAGCAATTTGAGACATCTCAAAAACCCTATATCAAATGCAAGGATGATTATTATTATCATGATGCATGACTTCTGTGATTTTATCCCTTATCCTACCATGTCAAACATCCAAATTTTATTCAAGGAATGCTTCGTAAAAATTAAACCACACTTCCTGGGAAGTAAGAGGAATCTTGGAGGAGAGCAATAAGAAAATCAAGATCTTGTGATAACTCTGCAAACCGTGAGCATAGCATGTCATATAACTGACCAGAAAAGCAATAAATAAAGAGATTTGAGATTCCAATCAAGTGGAAGAAGCAGCAACAGAACAGTATGCCATTGTGGTTCCATATTCCAGGTGAGCAAAGGCACTGCCTGCAACACTTATTGGTCACACAGATCAAGTTTGAATCCTGTTCTGCGCTGAGTTAATCGATATCACTTGGGGTTCTATAATTAGTTTCAGCACCCTTATAATAATAAAAATAATAACAACAACAAAATTAAACTTGTATAGAGCCTTTCACATCAGGAGGACGTCCCAAGGCGCTGGACAGTCATTGTTTCAGACCCGATCTGAGGTTGGGGACAGGGAGGGTGGAGGGAAAAGGAGGGAATTGGGGTGACTGATGGGAACGTCGAGGAGGTTCGAGTTAAGAGGAGGGTCTTGAGGCGGGACTTGAAGGAGGCCAGGAAGGGGGCGAGGTGGAGGGATTGCGGGATAGGGTTCCAGAGGTTGAGGGCAGAGAGGCTGAAAACTCGCCCGTCAATGGTGAGGCAGGAGGGTCGGAGGATGTGGAGCAGGCCAGAGCCTGCTGAGCGGAGGGGGCAGGCAGGTTGGTAGGGGGTCACAGATGTAAGGTGAGGCGAGGCTGTGGAGGGCTTTGAATGTGAGGACCAGCATCTTGCAATCAATCAATCAATCAAAACTTACATTTATATAGCGCCTTTCACATCGAGAGGACGTCTCAAGGCACTGTACAGTTAGATAGGGACAAGAGCAGGGGGGAGGGGTCGGGGCAGGATGAAGAAGAGAAGGAAAATTGACTGTATATTTGTGGGTGAAACGCAGCAGCCAAATTGGGCACAGCAGTGTCCCACAAACAGTTATAGAAGTGGGACTAGGGGAAAGAAGGGGGGAAAGATGGCAAGGGGAGGGGTCGGGATAGGGGTAAGGAGAGCAGGAAAGCCGACTGTATATTTGTGGGTGAAACGCGGCAGCCAAATTGCGCACAGCAGTGTCCCACAAACAGTTGCGGAAATGGGGCCATTTTTTTTTAAAAATAATTTTTATTTTTTTTATTTTTTTTAATATATATTTTTTTATTTTTTTTATTTTTTTTATTTTATATATATTTTTTTATTTATTTTTATTTTATAATTTTTTTAAATTTTTTTTAATATAATTTTTTTAATAATTTTTTTTTTTAAATTAAATTTTTAAAAATATATATATATTTTTTTATTATTATTTTTTATTTGATAATTTTTTTAAAAATATTTTTTTTACTATATTTTTTTTAATTTTAAAATTTGATAATTTTTGTTTTATTATTTTATTTTTATTTGATAATTTTTTTAAATAATGCTTTTAATATATATATATATTTATTTTTTAAATTTGATAATTTTTTTATTATTATTTTTTAATTTTTTTTAAAAAATTTTATTTTTATTTTTATATATATATTTTAAATTTTATTATTATTATTATTATTTTTTATTTTATTTTATAATTTTTTAAAAAAATTATTTTTTATATATATATATTTTTTATTATTATTTTTATTTTATTTTATAATTTCTTTTTAATTTTTTTATTTTTTATTTTTTATTTTATAATTTTTTTTAAAAAAAAAATTTTATTTTTATTTTTTTATTTTATAATTATTTTTAAAATTATTTTTTATATATATTTTTTTACTTTTATTTTATTTTATTTTATTATTTATTTATTTATTTTTATTTTATAATTTTTCTTAAAAATTATTTTATATATATATATTTTTTTATTATTTTTTTTATTATTATTTTTTTAAAATATATTTTTATATTATTTTATAATTTGTTTTTTAATTTTTTTTATTTTATAATTTTTTAAAAAATATTATTTTTTATTTATTTTTTTTATTGTATAATTTTTTGTTTGTTTTAATTTTTTTTATTGTATAATTTTTTGTTTGTTTTAATTTTTTTTATATATTTTTTTTATTTCAAGAACTAGCTGATCTCAACCAAGAAAGAAGCCAATGCTGCGGTAATATTTTGCTCGTTGTACACACTGTTTCCAATCATTGCAATAAAACCTCTGAGGCATGAGGCAATAAATGATCTCTGGTCATGCTTCCACAGTGCTATTTTGCTTAAAACAGAAGAAACGGTAGCACAAAGAAGTCACATTGAAAGAAATGGAGAGTCTATTTACATGTCCGTAAATGTAATTTTGTTGTTGTTGTTTTATGTGAGCTAAATCATTACTCTTATAGCGTTCAAACTGGATTAGTGTACAAAATCTGTTGGATGTGCAGAATATTTTTTGTTTCGGAAAACATACAGCCCAAGTCATTGTGACATTAATAGCAGCACATTCTCCATTCACTTGAGAATTTCAGTGATCACTTGTTATTAGTCACTGCTTCAGCCCCACACATTAAATCACAGCCAGAATTCTGTTCAAATAGCAGTAAAAACTCAGATTATTCCTTTAAATTGCAGACTGGTTGGTGAGTTTGCCTGGTGCGCCTACATTAAACATTGTGTCAAATGCCCTGACGTGCGGGGTCGAAACCACAATCTTCCAACTCAGGGGAGAGTGAGTGACTGAACCAGGCTGATACACACATACACACAAGCGACTGAGCCAGGCACACACACACACAGTGTCTGAGCCAGGCTCATGCACAAAATAAATAAATAAATAAATAAATATTTTTAAAAATAATTTTTAAAAAATAAAAAAATATGAAAGACAGACAGACAGACCAGACAAGCAAGAGATCTGAGTTCAATTCCAGTCAGGGCGAAAACTTGGGCAAGTTTCCTTACTCCACACGCCTGATAATAATCTCTCTGAATCGACGACTGTTTGTGCATCCTTACTGTATGCAATTGCCTGCCATGTTTCGACCAGAAAATATACCGTACTTTACAGTATTGTCTGTGAAGCACTTTGAGACGTCTAGAAGCCATGAAAAGCACTACATCAATTGCAAGGATTAATATTATTATTATAAATACGCTGAAACCTACCCGTGCCTCTCTTGGCAAATTGCCGCATGGAGAGAGGTCATTTGCCTCATCAGCCTTAAGATAATGTTAACTCCTCCGGTTGTCTAACTAATCTAATCTCACTCACAGAGATTACTGTATACAAAATATCAGTTCATGTAAGAGCCACGTGATATGTCAAACGCAAGGATTATTTTGTGGGCAAAACAGGCAGCCAATTCCGCACAGCAGTGTCCCACAAAGAGTCAGGGATTGAGTGACCACATTTTTCTTTAAAATGAGTCATACCCCTAGAAAAGTGATCCGCCGATCGACAAACAACTGGGTTCCTATTTACTGCTAAGTAATAAGTGTGTAGAGTAAGGAAACTTGCCCAGTGTTTCGCCCTGCCCAGAAATCAAACCCAGATCCTCTCGCTTGTGAGGCGAGTGCTCTAACTGCAGTACTAAGCTACAGGACTGATGAATTGATTATAACACAGCAGTGAGGAGGAAGTCTGTGTAGAGCAGCCTATCTGAAAGTTTGAAAGTTCGGCGGAACAGTGATACAGATTAAATTAAAATAATCAAGATTGTGTCCAAGTTTGGAGGCTAGAAGTGAGATCACTTATCCCAAGAGACATTTGTTTGTGGTCTGCCCAGGACTGAGAGATGTTAAAAAAAAAGCTTTATGAAACTATATTCAAGTGTTCATCTAAACCGTTCTTGTGGCGTTGGGAGAGTTAAGAGCCACCGAATAGGATAGAAGTTGGTCTAGGAAAAAAAAGTGAGCTTCGAAGAGGGATTGTAAGGTTTGACATTTAATTTCAGATCAGAGGATGTTCAGTCAGAGCAATCCCCCCGCCTAGAGAAATTGCCCGCCTCATCTACTTAAAACTATCATTATCACATATACGGGGGGTGTAAAATGTGATGATTCATAACTGATTTAATGCGATAATTAATGTCCAATCTGTTACGAAACATAGTATTTTCCACCCTATGGTGAAATACTAGAATAAATGGCAGCTAAATTGCATTTAAAATTGCAAATTATAACATAAGTGAGTGCATTAGGAGCATAAGGCATTTAAATATTCTCTTAATATCACTAATGGCTAAACTTCAGAAGTGTTCATAACCTTAACATCCCACCCCCACAACCCCATGTGTACTATTTTACAGGATTTATACTTTGTATTAATAACCACTTTAGCTGTGCTTGGATTCTTAATGATTAAGTTGCTAAAACCAGGATTTTCACAATGAAGGCATATAATCATCAACAACAAAATTACATTTGAATAACACTTTTGACGTCAGGAGGACATCCCAAGGTGTTGGACAGTCAGTGTTTCAGCCCCGAGCTGTGGGTCGGGATTCGAGAGGGTGGAGGGCCAGGGCAGGTTATTGAATGTATGGCCAAACAGGATGGTCTTGAGATAGGTCTTGAAGGAAGCAAGGGAGGGGAAAAGGACTGCGGTTTGGGGGAGAGCCAATGGTGGGCTGGGCAAGGTGGGGGGTGTGAAGCGGGTAGGTTGTTAGGGGGATAGGAAGTTGCAGAGATAGGAGGGAGTGAGGCCATGGAGGGCTTTGAAGGTGAGGACCAGGATCTTGAACTGTAATGGAAAGCCCGTAGAGCCAGGCAAGGATGGGGGTGAGCCTGGTGAGGGAGAGGACACTGGCTGCAGAGGTCTGGATGATCTGCAGTCTATGGAGGGAGGAGTTGGGGAGGCCAACAAGCAGGCAGTTTGCTTAGTCAAGCATGGATGTTATGAACAACAACTCGGATTTATATAATGCTCTCCATGCCAGACGGTGTTCCCAGAGCACTTCCCAATAACGGATCCTGGGGCCGAGCCAGGGGGAGGGGAAAAAGGATCAAAAAGAACGGTATTTAGCCTTCAGTCTTTAGTCGAGACCTGAAAGAAGGCGAAGGAAGTGAGAAAGGGAGTTCCAGAGCCTTGGGGCATAGTGGCTGAAGGCATGGCCACTGATAGTGGAGCGGAGTATTCGGGGAACGAGGAGGAGGCCAAACCCGGTAGGCCAAAGGTAGGAGGGTGCAGAGGAGTGGAGAGATTTGAAAACAAGAGTGAATGCATGAATGACAAAACAATACAGTATATCATTGAAAAACTATAGCACACTCTATGGGCACACAACACAAATTAAGGTTCATCTGAATGACTGATGGATGTAAATTACCGCCATCATTTTAGTTTTATTCTTCAATCAACAATCTGTTAGGCAAGATTCTGTTGAATTCAGAGCAAGGCACGTTCCTGACTGGGAATCAAACCAGCTGCAGCAGTGAAAACACAAAATCCCAACCACTTTACCATAGTTTGTATTTGTGCTATGCTTCTACTTTCCCCTACAACATGAGAACGGAAAACGCCACCAAAAGTAAGGCGTTAGGATAGCTTGGTTTCTTTCCCCCTTCCCCACTTCAACATCCTCAATGTACTGCATAAAGAATATCAGCAGAGAGCACTGAGTCTTGAGATGCCCTGGTGAGGGGCCCTTATTTCTTCCTGGTGAAGCTCCATATGCAACTATCCATCTCTGCCAATTTCAGATCCCCTTCAAAATTCTCCTTTCTAAATCAACCTCCTTGTGTTGAAAGCTTTACTAAGATATACAACATCTACCTTAGTTCTTTCTCATTATCACAAGATTTATTCTCTTCAAAGAATCCCAAGAGGATTGTTATGCTTTTTTTAAATACCCTATTACACACTACAGTAGTTATTATTATCTTCATCATTACTAGATTGTTTATGGGATTTCTCATCACCTATCAAAATCCAAACATTTCAAATTATAGAGGGGAAATATGCAGGAACTGGGGTGATTTGTGAAACAAACTGATGTTTGCTGAGTAGAATGTAAGGTCAGCACAGTAGAGTATTGAGGTATTGTGATGTCCCAGAAGTAGGGTGAGGTAAAGCTATATACAGTATATGTATTATTATATTTTCCCCCAGAGTGACATGCAGCAGAAATTCAGAAGAACCAGTTATTGGATATGATGACACCACTACATTGATAAGAAAAACTTTCACTTATAAATAGCACTTTCCTCAAAGGATAACATCTTCTTGAAGCATTTTACAAAATTTGATGGATCACTGAGCAAAGTGGGAAATACTTTAATGCGTTTATATAGTACAATTTACATTTGTACAGTACCTTTCACGCTGAGATGTCTCAAAATGTTTTTGGGCAGCTGGCTGATCGCCTGAGCCTGGGATGGGAGCTAAAGAGGGTTTGGAGGGGAAAGGTGACTGAAAATCACAGTTAAAGAAGCAAGTTTTGAGCTGAGCTTTGGAACTGTGGAGGGAGACCCTCAGTCAAAGGAACTCCAGCATGTAGTTTCAGAGACAACAGTTGTGGATTGAGTGACCAAATTCTTAATTTCTTTTCGGGATTAATATCCCCGGAAAAGCAATCCTCCAATCAACTAACAACTGGGTTCCACTTACTATTAGGCAAACAGAGGAGTGTGGAACTAAGGAAACTTGCTCAACATTTTACCCTGCCTGGGACTGGAACCCAGGACTCTCGCTTGTGAGGCGAGTGCTCTAACCACTGAGCTACAGGGCTTCTGTGCATACAGAAGAGGGCAGTGGTTACAAAGATTTCACAAGCTTCACACGTTTCTCCATCCGGTTTGCTGTTCTCTGTGATTTTATTCCGCAGCTAAATGGAGTGCTTTTCAGACTGGTGGACAATGATTTTTTTAAGGTGTGTCCCATTATATATCGTTGGGGGAAAAAATCCCTCCTTTCAGATCTTTCTGGGAATCTGGGAACCTTCCGGTGGGCAGACATCTCGTGGGTCAGAGATGCATGTGAGTGAGGATGTTTGTCTTGAAAACAACATATATATGGGATAATACTGTAATTCAGATTGAGTAGACTGGGCTAATATCCCTTCACTAATCTTGGAAGCAGCGCATTTTGCATCCAAAAAAGAACCACTCTAACCTGTGAATAGTAGCATGCAGCGCTTTTTCAGACTGGTAGACCACTCGTCACAAGTCAGGTGTATAACAAAATATATTTAGAAATACCACAATTTTAATCCTACAGGTAGATCTGCAGTATTCCAGGGCACTGCTGATGAAAACACAACCAGCCTGGCTCATGGCGGGACTTGGGAAGGCAGACCAGTCACTGGAGGCAGGCATTCTTCCCACTCAGCTCCTGTTAACCCCGTAGCCAAGAGTCAGGTGGTCATAGCTGGACAAGCAGTGGGAAAGCTTGCCAAGCAGTGAAATCAATGGAAAGGTACGCAGTTTTAGCTGGTTAGGCTCCAGCAGAACTCCGACACTCATCTGATAATTCTCTTTTTATAGATTCCAATCTTTGGAGGATAGTCTCTCTCTACTTACCCTTCAAAATGATTAGTCATTTTTAATCCGTTAACCTTTAACCGAGTGAAATCTTCATCCCTCGTAATAGCTGAATAAATCTATACTGTGATGTCTTTTCTCTAATGTGATGGCCTCAACTAGACCTAGACAGTACTCTAATTGAAGCCCACTCAATATTGTGTCCATTTTACCTCCTTGCTATTATATCCAATGCTCTATATGTAAAATCAAAATTATCTTTTTTCAATGGTTTTGTTTACATGTACTATTACCTTAAAACATGTATATTTGTATGTGGTTCTCTTTCTTTTTACAGCATCTGCTAATGGCAAGAGCTAGCAAGAGGAAGATTCCTCATTGTAATACTGTAATACTGTACATTGTTATACGTGAAGCATGAAATTATTGGTCTTAATATATAACATGGGCAAAACTTTGAAAGGGTAAATTTTCATCTTTAATTTCAAAAGTAGTTCTTTTAAAAAAAACTTTAGAAAACTGCCTTCAAAATTAGGATTGCAATTAAGAACAAAATTATGTTGTAATAGGTTTATGATAGGCCAAGGAGAAACTCTTTGCTAAGGTTTTATAACTGGTTCATTCCAGCAACCTCCTGCATACACATATAAATAGGATTTAGTGGGCAAATAGGGGAGTGGGCAAGTAGGTGGCAGATGGAATTCATTGTTAGCAAATGTGAAATTATTCCCCTAGGTAGCAAGAATAAAAGAAGATTATTTTCTAGAGGGGGAGAAGTTAGATAGTGTTAGTATTCAAAGGGATTTGGGTGTCCTTGTACACCAGTCCCCAAAACTTAGTTTGCAGGTGCAGCAAGCAACTAAGAAGGCGAATGGCATGCTAGCGTTTATTTCAAAAGGTTTAGAGTACAAGAGTAGGGAACTGTATAGGGCTTTGATGAGACCACACCTAGAGTATGTGTGCAGTTTTGGTCTCCTTATTTAAAAAAGGACATACTTGCCTTAGAGGGGGTGTAGCGTAGATTCATTAGGTTAGTTCCTGGGATGAGGGGACTGACCTATGAGGATAGGTTGAATAAACTAGGGCTGTATTCTCTAGAGTACAGAAGAATTAGAGGGGATCTTATTGAAACATATAAGATTCTTAAAGGGCTAGATACAGTAGACATTGAGGGACTGTTTCCCCTGGTAGGAGAATCTATAACCAGGGGTCACAGTCTTAAAATTAAGGGGTCAGCCTTTTAGAACGGAGTTGAGGAAACATTTCTTCACTCAGAGGGTAGTGAATTTATGGAATTCACTACCCCAGAAGATTGTAGATGTTCAGTCCTTCAACATTTTCATGGCTGAGACTGATAGATTTTTGAAAAATAGAGGGATTAGGGGATATGGGAATAGGGCAGGTAATCAGAGTTAGGTGAGAAGATCAGCCATGATCTTATTGAATGGCGGAGCAGGCTCGAAGGGCCGAATGGCCTACTCCTGCTCCTAATTCTTATGTTCTCATAAACTTAACCTATATACTGTACAGTACTGTACAGTACTGTACATTGGAACCCAATTATAACTTGGTGGTTTGTTTCCATAAAGATCTAACCCATAGATTGAAATAACAATCTGTAAGAAGGCTCAGCAGACATTTTCACTGTTCATGCATGCCAGGAAGTGTGCTTCCATGCATAATAGAAGTTTCCTTCCAGGCCATTACAGACATCATTTTGTCTATGCCGTGAATGTACCTAACAGGAAATGACATTGGTGGGGACTTAAGGACCTGGATTTTGGTCATGTTTTAGTGCAGCTAAAAACAGTCGACTTCAAGATCTATGATGCACAGGTGTGGGATGTGTTAATTGTTGTGTACCTAGCTTGCCATCTGTTGCTAAAGCAACCGATTTAGTAGCAGACAGAATGGTGGTAACCAACAATGGTAAATTGGAACTGTCTTTTTTCTGCCCTTTGTACATTTACTTTCCATGAATGTTACTTGACAGAAAATGATGGTCTTAAGTGATATAAAGAAAATCATTCCTTTTTCATGACAGACAGACAGACAGACAGACAGACAGACAGACAGACAGACAGACAGACAGACAGACAGACAGACAGACAGACAGACAGACAGACAGACAGACAGACAGACAGACAGACAGTGCTAATACTATGGTATGGTATTTCAGATGTGTAAAACATCATGGAAAGTCATTGCTTATTCTTAAGCAATGTTAAACAATTTCATTGTTAGTTGTACGCAGAACAGGTGAATTGCACAAAGTAACTGCACCGTCTGGATCCTGCATCCCAATCCTATACTAGTGCTTGAGTAATGGGGGGGGGAGGAATCTCACACCCTGGTGTATGTATTCAACTGGATGGTTCCCATTTGAGTTTTAACAAAACTAGAAATGTTTTTCTGTTCCTTTGCTTTGAAAGTCTAACCAGTTTCTGGAAAGAATACCACAATACTAGTAATATAGTGTTTGCCTCAAAGCACTTAACAATAACACATGTTAAATTGTAGTGAGGATTACATAAAAAAAGAGGCAATGTCCATTCTGACCCTGCAACATGCCACAAACAAAGATGACGTGAATAGCCAAATTAATTGAACATATTTACACAAAACACTCGGGAAGGGACGGGGGCTGCTCTTGGCAATAAAAGGAGTTTAGTTGGTGAAACCATCATGAAATCTGGAGGCAAATGTATGGATATCAATAAACAAAACAACACTGGCTGTTTGCTGAACACCTGACTCATTTTCCTGTATGGGTTTGATAAGTAATCATCATGGTCATTATCTATATTTAGTCTTCTGTGTTCTTGATGCGCATTGATTTATTTTATGAAAGTATATTGGGAAAAGCGCAATCCACTGTATTTCCATAAAAGATCAATAAAATCCCCACCTGCCTCATAACAAGGCCATAATTGCCGTTTTCACTCCACATGCTCACAGTGAAATGACTTGCTTTTTCACACCAGCCAGTTCCCTTGGTTTTTTAAAAATGCTTTGAGAAGAGATATCAGCGCGGAACCTATTGACTCAAGGTCAGCAATTTATAGCAAGAGAACTAGCCAGGGTTTGGGAACTGAGCCAACCGCTGTATACACATGCAGTAAATGGAATCCATGTGCCATTCACATTAAAAAACAAAACAGTGTTGAAACATAGCTCTTTATAACAGTGCTGCACTACACATACTCAATTCAAAATTGAGAGGTTGGCAACTGAAGTTCAGAAGCTCATAAGAAATGAATTCAGTACACCCAGGAAAATAGATCTGGTCTAGATCCCGTCTCTCAATCCCATTCTCTCCTTGTCTTACTTGTGCTGCCTCTCTGTTAGTTTTTAAAAGATTCTCCCTCCCAACATGCCCCAGTTCTGTCAAAGGGTCGCGGGCCCGAAATGTTGACTCACTTTCCTTTCTCGATGAATGTTGCCTGACCTGCTGAGTGTTCCCAGTGAGTTCTGTTTTTACTTCAGATTTCCAGGATCTGCAGTATTTTGCAAAGATCAGTAAACATACTGCTCTGTGTGGAACCATCCCCATACGATTTAGGAAAGAAAAATAAACTAAGGATAAGGCAGCTGCAGAATGAGGCAGGCAATGATACTCGGTAACTACCGAGGAACTTCATGCAGTAAATGTACTGCATGAATCTGTTACATCTATCTGTTTTCATCTGAAAAAAATCAGTAACACAGCTAGCCAGGTATAGACTATGACTGTAGTGATAAAAGTAAAATGAGTCAGTTCCTTATTAATCATTGTTAGGTTATTGATGTTCCTGATTCACATCTCACTTTGGTAATAATGTGCACAATATATCTCTCTTTATTTCCTGAGTGAGCCCTGATAATAATCCTTGCATTTGATATAGCACTTTTCACATCTTCTAGACACCTCAAACTGCTTCACAGAATATATTCTAAAGTGAATTGACTGTATATTTGTGGACATAACGCAGCAGCCAATTGCGCACAGCAGGTTCCCACAAGCAGTTGAGGATGGAAAAGACCAATTGTATTATTGTTCTTAAGGAATTACTATCAGGGTGTGGAGTAAGCAAATTTACCCAAAGCCATTCTAGCTTAAGCCTTTATTAAAAAATCTCCCAGAAAAACCAAACTGAATAATTTGTCCCTATTTCCTCATAGTTTTAAATTAGGGAGTAAATTCAGCATTTTTGCAAATTTTCCAATCAGTTTTCATCCTCTCCTTACATATCTCATTAGTGGGGTGAAGAATGGCTTTCTTCTGTGCTGTAAATTTGATTCTATAGTAGTGGCTTATAAAGTGAGTGAGAGTGGTAACACAGTAAAGCGAGGGAAGGGGATGATGAACTGCAAATGCATCACCCTGCTTCAATTCTCTTCAGTATCCAGGGCTTTATGTCACTGATAGCTCATGGCTGAATATGATTATTGGTAATTCCAATCTCCAGCCGTGATTTTTAAAGAGTGATTTTGGTCAGCCAGGTGTCTGACACACACAAAACCAATTGCCAAGCTTAAGAATATCTAACGCAAAACTACAGAGAGTTTGATATAGGAAATTTCTTATCGTCTATCATTCTAGTAATACCCTGTTGGGAAGCTCAATCCTTCTCCACTTTGGCGCGAGTTATAGTATAGACAGGAAAAATATGGAATACCACACTCTCCTTTATATAAAAACTTCATTAACAATTCCGCAGGCTGCCAAGACCCGGATCCGCATTTTCATTACGCCCGACTTGATTACGCCAAGTGTTTGCTCACTGGACATCCAAACTCTTTCCTCCACAAACTGCAGATTATTATATAATAATAATAATCCTTACATTTATATAGCGCTTTCCACGTCTTATCGATATCTCAAAGGGCTTCACAGAATACAACAACGTCCCAAGGTTGGGACCAGAGCAGGGGGAGAGGGAGAAGACAAGAGGGAAGAAAGGGGGGAAAAGAGATACGGACCAGAGCAGGAGGGAGGGGTCATAGTTGGGGGAAGGAAAGTAGGAAAATTGACTGTATTTTTGTGAGAGAAACGAGGCAGCCAAATTGCGCACAATAGTGTCCCACAAACAGTCGTGGAAGTGGAGTTTGGGGGAAAAAGAAGATAATGGGAGGAGCCGGGGTAGGGGAAAGGAGAGCAGAAAAACTGACATTATATTTGTGGGCGAAGCGCAAGATAATATAAGTTCTGAAACTATTCAGAACTCTGCAGCTTGTGTCCTCTCCTGCAACAGGCTCTGGGAATTTATCATCTCTGTTCTTGCCCAGATTCATTGGCTCCATGTTCTTCAGAGAATCATGTACAAAACCATTGTTCTTAACCTGAAGGTTACTGTCTTGATCCTCCCTACCTCTTTAACTTTATAACCCCATGTCAACTCCCTCCACTCAGCGGAAACCAGCCTGTTTCAGGTCCCCCGCACTTCCCCACCCCACCACAATGTGGTTGGGCATTCAGCCTCTCTTCCCCCACCCTCTGGAATTCTCTTCCGCAATCCCTTCAGTTCACCTCTTCGCTTACCTCCTTCAAGTTCCACCTGAAGACTTCTTCTTCAATCGTCCCTTCTGCCAACCTAGCACCTCCTCCACCCAGCCCCACTCCCCTCCTGACCCCAACTCACAGCTCGCAACCATAAACCTTGATTGTCCAGCACCATGGGATGTTTTTCTGATGTGAAGGGCGCTATACTATACTAGTGTAATTTGTTGTTGTTCATTTATCAATCTCTTTAAGAATGATCCTTGAGGAGGTAGATTTGCTTGTGACTTTGCTTGTTTTGTTTACCCAGTCTATCATAGATGCTGGTGCAACACATTGGAAAATATAACTGAACTCACTTAGCTAAGGTTTTATTACCCCTCAAATACTCCTCCTTTTTTTGCTTAGCCCAACTAACCTTCGCCCACAAAATACAGTCACTGCATTCTAAAATTTATCTTGCGAAGTCTGTGAGACATCTTAAATATACAATAAGGTGCAATATCAAATGCAAGGATTGTTATTGTACGACTTGCAAACATCAATTGTAAGCTCACTGAGGTTGATACTTTTGTTAACTCTCCGATAAGCCTCTCTTTTTGCTTAGCAAGAAATTACATGTTATATTAAGCTTCACCCTGCTTATCCCTTGAAAGTCACAATCATAATCTAAATAGAATTGCCATGTTAGAAACCCTGTTATTACAATATATTTTGCAGGTGAACAGTTTGTATAACAAGCACACAAAGGTAAATCAATTGTCAATCAATTTGAAAGCTCCAGTTTAATCCACGATTATCAGTACAAATATTGACATGGTCTCTGTAATATGATTCTGAAACCTTAGACTTGAGTACTTTAGTTACTTATTTATCAAGGCTTTGAGTATTTCCACACTATTTGAAAAGGTTTGTGCACTATGTACAGGTTATCATCCTGTTTCAGTTATGTTCTTGTCTCTCTAGTTTCCTCTCAAATTGCAGTTTTTGCTACAGCCAATGGATTATCCCAGGGGTCTCCTAGGTGCTAGGTGTCTCACACTTGTTCAATAGAAATAAGAGGAAGAAGCAATACTCAAACAAGAAAGTTTATATTTTTATTTTAAGATGTGTGATTCTGGCTTCATTTTCAATTTGACTAAAATAACTACACAGTTCTATCGCTCCCCGCTCTTGTCTCTTTGATTATCTACTGTTTGAAATTCTCATATTTTCTGAGAAATTCCTTCTGGGTTCAGATTTACTCCATTTATGCATCGTTTTATAGTGACCAAGATTTGGCAAATTCTGACATACAGTCTTCATTTTGAATCCAGTTTTCTGCAGTTCCCAAAAGTAAGCACTTTAAAGCAGGTCTCACTAAATAGTGATCATAGGGGTCCTAACTGATTCCCTCAACAATCCTGGGAGAAAACTGAGAATGTGGAAGAAAAAGAGAGACATGGAAATCCATAGCTAATTAATCAGTATCTAAAAGACAAAAATAGGTTAATTGTTCGGGCATGTTTTAATGGACAATAAGACATTTCACTGTGCATGGGTGCAATTAGCTGACATTTGTGTTAGGTTTGTTTTTCAACGCCTTGGGACGTCCTCTTGACATAAACGGCGTTATACAAATTTAATTTTGTTGTTGGTGTTTTGGTGCAGAAAGGAAGTCACCCACACTGGGAAAAAAAAGGCTAAATTCTGGATGCCCATGAACCTCCCTTGGGTTTGATGCGGATGCACAATGTAAGATGCAATGTTGGCAGCTTGTTTTGTGTATGCACAGTGAAGAAGGATGTGATGGTGGCAACAGACCTGGAAGTTAATCATTTTAGCAAGAAAGTTGGCCAGTGAGCACATTTTCATTGTTAAGAAACATATTGCAACAGATCTGCATTGTATAAAGAAATAAAATACTCAAGTCTTTCTGTTCATGAATCATGTTTTCTCTCACCATCAGCTGTCTGTCTCAACACCATGTATTCAGTCACACCCCTTTTCCCTCACGACTGCCCGATTTTGTTGCCTGAATTATCTCTAATGCTTTTTATGGCACAATGTTCCCTGTTGATGACCACAATATTGACTCATGGCAATAAATGTCCCAATTGCTGCAATTTCAGTTATACCCTTTTGATCATCAATGTGAAAAATCTTTAATCTTATTGAACCTGAAAATCAGATAGCAAAATTAAATCACATTTGGACAAAATATTGTCAATCAGATTTTTTGAAAGACAAATCCATTTACTCAGAGAACTGGATTTTACTATATTCGTATCAGCAGATTTTGGCAAGGATTGAACAGTTAGAAATTATTTCTCCACTTGTGAGAATCATTTGTGAAACTTCATATGGTATACTGTATACAGTACTTGTTTTGGGGTTAACTGGGTGTCTGACACACGTGGAAACACATCATCATGCTTAAGAGTATCTAATCCAGAGTTCCAGGCATAACACTTCCACATGGTATCATGCATGGAACACATGCATAAATATTTGGAATATTTTAATCATCTGGTAATGTTAATTACACTTGAAGCATGGTGGAGTCCTGTAGCTCAATGATTAGTGTACTTTCCTCACAAGCGAGACACCTGCATTCAATTTCCGGCAAATATTATTATTATTATTCTCAAGTGGTTTTGTGAGAAAGGGATATGTAAATGACACAGTGTCAGCTGCTACCAATTATTCCACTCTGAGTTATCTGATACTAATTATTCTAGTTCGGAAAAATTGTAATGTTGAACCTAAGTGAATCTCCAAACACCTCCATAAATTTTGGTTGTATAGTTTTATTTTAACTTGAGTGTCGAGGTTGTGTTAAGAATTACCACTGTTTGGACTTGCGAGTCTATACTGTGGCAGGATGAACAAAGCCACTTCCTTGCTTCTTGTGTTACTTACAATTTGGGTCCAATCCTGAACCCAAGTCCCAATATACAAGACACTCTGTTGGGAATAACTGGTGTATTTTGTTTTCCCTGGGAGCTGGTTAGTAAGTTAATTGTCCCAGTGGAAACAAAGAATATAGCTTCCAACCGTATCACAGATCTCTGATAACTGAAATGGCAAATGAATATTTAGTGATGTGTTCTGACATAAGATGCAGGTTACTCTGTCATCTTCGATGGTCCCAACAACTACTCCTAACCCCCCCCTTCCTTCCCCACCGCTGTCTCCAGCTCGGTCTAAAACAATGACTGTCCAGCACCTTGGGATGTCCTCCTGGCGTGAAAGGCGCTATACAAGTGTAATTCTGTTGTTTTAGTTGTTATTACTTTTGTAAATCAAGTTAAGGTACCATTGGAATAAAATTTCACCTGGGTCTAGATTTAATCTATTAGTGTAGCATTCCAGAATGTCGAGAATTTGTCAAATTTCGACTTTGATGCCCAATGTTCTGCAGTTCTTAAAATAAATTTAAAGACAACCGGCTTCAAAATTAAAGACTGTATTTAAGAATTTGCCAAATTATGAATCACCTGAAATGCCAGGTCCTTTTTAATTAGTGCCATCTTATGACCTTGTGATCAGCCTGTTAAATTCAAAACCATTTCCTGATTGTTAAATCTTTTCATACTCAAACCATAAACCTTATGCCCTCCAGCACTTTTTTCATGATCACACCCTTCATCTTGGGCTTGCTTGCATGTTCCTTTGCTCCATCCATCCCTACCATCAGTCCCTAAGCAGCTCGTATGCCCACAAAACCCTAGCACCCAAATCCCTTCCTCTCACTTTCTGCCCTCAGTCTCTCTTCATCATCTTCAAAGATTAGGATTCCTGGAGGAGTCCATGTTGTTGAGTCCTGTAGCTCAGTGGTTAGAGTACTCACCTTGCTTTTGGTATAGCACATTATCATGTCTCTCAAAGGGCCTCACACTACTGTAAAGTGTAGCGACCATGCATTTTGTGGAAGAAATGTGGCAGCCAATTACGAACAGCAGTGTCCCACAAACAGTCAATATATTGTAAATCATATTACAAAGTGGAAACAAATTATATGCCTAAATGCATTCTATTCATTAATTGAAGGATGTGAGAATAAATCTTTGGTGTTTTGAATTGTTCAATGTGATAAATATTGCTGTAATTTTCCATTGTTCAACATTAGAAGGCCATTTGGGGGAAGAAATCCCTTCCCACTTACAAAGAGTGTTTTTTCCCCACCTTTGTGTGAAGCTCATTTAATACTCAGTTTACCATTAGAGCTAAGATGAAACAATGACATTCCAGGATAATATTCTAGCAGATATAATGACTTTTCATTTAATTTACAGTTTTTTAAAAATAATTATTTTTCAGCCATGATCTGGTGAAGAAGCACAAAAATATGATTTTCATACACCATCTTTAGGTCACGGCTGGGTGACGGAGAAATTAAACCTCGTATATTAAATAATAAATAATCCTTGCATTTGATATAGTGCTTTTCACGTTTTCTAGACATCTCAAAGCACTTCACAGAATATACTGTAAAGCATATATTTTTTGGGTGAATTATATTGTACGTATATTGAGACTTCAGGTTCAGGATTGAACCCACATTTTAAGTAACACAAGGAAGCAAGGAAGAATGGGGAAATTGCAAATTCTGTGTAGATCAAAAAGAGATTAGAAATCCTGAAAGATGAGTGTTACAAGACAAGGAAAGACAATTTACGCAGCACAAATTGTTGCACTTGATTACTTCTCAACGCAATAAATTTTATTGTGGTGATAGTCTGCCTAGACCATGTTACGTTTTACATTATTTATTTTCTGCCTTATCACAGTGTTCTTTAACCACACTGCCGAAAGTCGGGATATGATTTGCTGACACAGCACCTGAAATGTTCAGAGGCTAAAACATGAAATAGTTCCAGGGATACACTTTGCACTCCTAGTCCAGGTAGGGTACATAGCATGTCATCGCCCTCACATTAAAGAATTAAATCTTTTTCGGAGCCACATGTCACATGAGCACAGATTTGGCTCCGAACACAACTGTACCCTCATTAACCAGTTACATATTATTTTCAAGCTAACAGGCCAAACTAGCCTATCAATCAATCAATCAATCAATCAATCAAACAAGCAACCAATCAATCAATCAATCGATCAATCAACCAACCAATCAACACATTTATATAGCTCCTTTCACATCGAGAGGATGTCCCAAGGCACTGTACAGACAGGTAGTGACAAGAGCAGTGGGAGGGGTCGGGGCAGGATGAAGGAGAGAAGGAGAATTGACTGTATATTTGTGAGCGAAATGCGACAGCCAAATTGCGCCTTTCACAAATGAAAACACTGATGGCATAAAAAAGGAAGCCAATCAGCTTGTTGTGTCTTTCCTGGCACGAGCGCCCCACTAGGGCTATCTAATCTAATCCTATTCCCTTGTCCTTTTCCACAGAAAGTATAGAAATTTATGTCACAAAGGAAGGCCATTTCATTCATCGTGTAAATATCTTTTAACATTATTTTTCTACATTAATTCATCCTGTTTTCAGCAATGTATAAATGCAAGTTGTTGTTATTGTTGTTTCTTTTAAATACCATCATAAACTTGATTTTGACAATTAAGACTGTCAAAGCATTTAGAATTGTCAAACAAAATCTACAGGTATAAACTACTTAATTCTCTATGTGTCCCTTTTCTGGGGAAATAATCTCCAACTTCTGCCTTTTGTTACAGACTTAGTAAAAAAAAACAATCCCTCGCTTTTTATGCACATGTTGCGAAGTGGCAAATATATATTTCTTCATCAAGTTAAGATAATTGGTCGCTTGCAAACACCAGCAGCTGTTCACATTACCTGCATCGTTGAAAACAAAATCCTCAAGTAATAAAGGACTACCTTTATTATTCCTTCATCTACAAAGAATAGAATCAAGGCAGTTCAGAAAATATGAAATAAAGATAAAAATGCAGCGTTCTTTGCACCCCTCCATTCAAACTGAAGTTAAACAAATTTAATGTCCCAGCACCCCACTTCCCCCACATTCTATCAATTCTTATTCCAAGCAGATTGCAGGTTTATTATTAACTATAATTGTAATGCTGATAAATAAATAAGATTACATTAGTTTACACAGAGTCAGCTGTTTCTCTCTTCCTGGTTGGATTTTAATTGAAATCTGGGATCCAGTAATAATACAAAGTTCATGTCGTCTATATAATACACACCATCAGAGATTTCCATAGCCACTCCTATCTAGACTCAAACTGAAATGGAACTGAAATAAAGGTAAATAGGAATTGATTTAAATCTGACAATCTTAACACATCACACATATCCTACCACAGACCCTCTAGTAATTCTGTAAGGTTTTGTAAATGACATATTGTTCGCATGTTTTCCAAACTTCCAATCCGTGATATGCTAATCAACAGTGGTTATTATCACATCATTTAAAAATGTGGCCAACAGTTAATAATTAAAGACATTGACTGATTCTTGGCATGACTTCCTTCCCTCCACCCCCCCCCCCCCCACCCTGACTCCAGGTACAATGTTATCTCACTGCACCCAAGGGACTCCTTGCTCACAGATTGTGGAATTAGAATGGTGCTTAGTAGATATTGTTCCTGTTTGTGGCATTAAATCACCAGCAGATTAACAGGTTTGTGATGTATATATTAGAAAACTGCCCCCCTACCTCCACTCTCAAATTCAATTGTCTTTCAGTGTCCTCTCCATTCCTATGGTCCTGGGTAAGTTTGAGATCCAACGTGGAACTCACCTTGGTTAAGAATGTATTGCAACTGCGTTACCAATTCTTATGATGTTTAACTGAGAAAGAATAGCATATTGACACCTTTTCATACCATTATATCTTAAATTAAGCAATACTTAACTTAACTTAACTAAAACAATAATTAACTTCTGAACACAATGAAGTCTCTGAGTGCTTCAAAGAGACATGGTCAGATGCCAAGAAAGGGAGAAGGAGGAAAGGCATGATTGAGGAGGTAGGTGTTTAGGTTGGATTTCAAGATGGATAGAGGGAGCGAAACAGAAGAGCAGAAGGAAGTTACAGAGATTAGGAACAACAACAACAACAACTTCGATTTATATAGCGCCCTCCACGCCGGACGGCGTCTCAGAGCGCTTCACAGTAGCGGATCCCAGGACCGAGCCAGGGGCAGGGGCAGGGGCAGGAAGGTGATCACAAGCTCGGTCGAAGAGAAAGGTCTTCAACTGTGACCTGAAACTGGGAAGAGAGGGGAGCAAGGCGAAGGGAGTGAGGAAGGGAGTTCCAGAGCCTCGCGCGAAGTGGCTAAAGGCACGGCCACCGAGGGTGGAGCGGAGGACTCGGGGGACATGGAGGAGGCCAGACCCAGAGGAGCGAAGGCAGCGGGTGCCGGGTTGGGGGGAGAGGAGATCAGAGAGATAGGGGGGTGCAGAGGAGTGGAGAGATTTGAAAACAAGGGTCAGGATCTTGAAATCGATCCTCTCTGGAATAGGGAGCCAGTAAAGTCTGGTAAGTACTGGGGTAATGGGGGAGCAAAGCTTAGAGCGGGTGAGTATGCGGGCGGCAGAGTTTTGGGAAAACTGGATTTTGTGGATTGTGGTGGAGGGGAGACCGGTGAGGAGGGCATTTCAATAGTCCAGCCGAGAGGTGACAAAGGCGTGGACCAAGGTTTTGGCGGCTTTTAAGGTGAGGTATTGCCGGAGATGGGCGATCCGTCGGAGGTGGTAGAAGGCAGTGCTGGTGAAGGACCGGATGTGGGGGAGGAAGGACAGTTGGGGGTCGAACCTGATGCCAAGGTTGCGCACAGGTTTGGAGAGTTTTAGGGGCAGGCCGGGAAGGTGGAGGAGGTGAGAGCCGTGCGAATGGAGATGTTGACGAGAGCCAAGGAGTATGGCCTCCGCCTTGTCAACATTCAGCTGCAAGAAATTTGTGCTCATCCAGCCCCTGATGTCTGACAGGCAGGCTGACAGAACATCGGTGGACTCGGGGTCACAAAGTGAAATGGAGAGATAGAGTTGGGTGTCATCTGCCTACATGTGGAAGTGTGCCCCATGTCTGTGGATCACATCCCTAAGAGGAAGCATATAGATGAGGAAAAGTAGGGGGCCAAGGATGGATCCCTGGGGTACCCCACAGGTAACTAGGTGAGATCGGGAGGAAAGACCGTTTGTGGAGATGTACTGCTGGCGGTTTGTGAGGTAGGACTCAAACCAGGCAAGTGCGGTCCCACTGAGGTGGATGGCGGAGGACAGGCGGTGGAGGAGGATGGCGTGGTCGACTGTGTCAAAGGCAGCCGACAGGTCCAGGAGGATAAGGAGGCTGAGGGAACCCTGGTCACAGATAGAGAGGACCTTGTTTGTGACTTTCACAAGTGCAGTCTCTGTACTGTGGGCAGGGCTGAAACCGGACTGGTGGGTTTCGAAGAGGGAGTGGGAGGAGAGGTGGGCGCGGAGTTGGTTTGCAACAACGTGTTCAAGTGCTTTGGAAAGGAAGGTCAGGTTAGAGATAGGGCGGTAGTGGCTAGGATTTGAGAAATCCAGAGAAGCTTTTTTAAGGAGGTGGGTGACGGCAGCAGTTTTGAGGGGGGCAGGGACTGATCCTGTGGAGAGGGACTGGTTGATGATATCAACCAGCAGTGGGCAGAGGAGGGGGACCTGGGTGAGCAGTCGGTTAGTGGGGATGGGGTCGAGGCAGCAGGTGATTGGTTTCATGGTTGGCTTCATGGCTAGACTGTACACATATAATTTGATGCTGTTGTTGTTGTTCTCTTTTCAAATACAACAATAACAACAAAATTACACTTGTATAGTACCAAATGATCTCTAAATCCCACTGAATATACAGGTAGGAGCTTTAAGGAAGGAAGGCACGTCCAACAATGCAGCCCATCCCTAACACTACACGGAGGAATCAGCAATAGACTCTGGATTAAAAAGTCCTAACAACCTTCTGACTCAGAGGTAAAAGTGCTGCTTTGTCTCACTAGTTCAATTTGCTAAAGAAAATTTCTTTGGAAAGTTCTATGAAAATTCTATACTCTCCTTTCCTCACAAATAATAACAATAACAACAGCAACAAATTGCATTTGTAAAGCGGCTTTCACGTCAGAGAAATCAGGGATTTGGATCAAGCTGGTGGTTGGGATCAGGAGGAGTGGAGGGCAGGGCAGGCAGGGCAGGGGAGGGAGGGTGGCCAAAGGCATGGTCAAAGATGAGGGCCTTGAGATGTGCCTTGAAGGAGGCAAGGGAGGGAGCAAGTAAAGTGACTGTGGGATGGTGTTCCAAAGGGGACGGCAGAGAGGCTGAAGGCCTGACAACCACAGTTTGTGGAGGGAACAGTTGGGAAGGCCAAGAAACAGGGAGTTGGTATGGTTGTGCCTGGATTTAACAAATGTATGAATGAGTATCTAGGTAAGGCAGAGCCAGAGTGGAGGGACTTGAAAACAAGGGTGAGGATCTTGAAGTTGATCCTCTCAGGGACAGGGAGCCAGTGAAGTTTGGCAAGGACTGGGGTAATGGGGGAGCGAAGCTTGGTGTGGGCGAGTATGCGGACGGCAAAGTTTTGAATTAGCTGGACTTTGTGGATTGTGGTGGCGGGGAGACCGGTTCATCCAAAAAATGGAACCTCAGGTTAATGCAACACTCGGTCAATACTACACAGCTAGATTGTGAGCCCATTGACTTGATGTAGCCAGGCTGACATGCTCCATCTCGTTACAGACATTTGGAGGAAAAAAGATTCCAATTGCATAATGGCATCAAAGGAGGTTGTGGATCAATAATATTTTAAGAAATACTTTGGCTCTTGGTTGAATTTGGTTTTTTTCGTCAGCCAGGTGTCTGACACATATGCAAACCCATCACAACGCTTAAGAGTATCTAAACCAAACTGAGAGTTCCATGCATCCTATCTACACATGGATATTCCAGAGATATTTATTGGAATAGAATGTGCACTCTCTCCTTGGAGGGGTGCATCCACCTTACCTGGTTACGGAGAGTAATACAACAACAACTTGCATTTCTTTAGAGCCTTCCACTCAGGGCAACGTCTCAGGGAGCTTCACAATGGCGGAGCCCGAGGTCAAGCCAGGGGGAGGGAGAAGGTGACCGTAAACTTGAAGAGAAAGGTCTTTAGGTGCAATTTGAAGACGGGAAACGAGTGGGGTGAGACAAACAACAACAACAACAAAATTACACTTATAGAGCGCCTTTCACATCGGGAGGACGTTCCAAAGCACTGAACAATCAGGTCGGGACCCAAGCAGTGGGGGAGGGTCAGGGTAGGGGGAAGGAGAGTAGGAGAGGGGGAAGAGTTAGGAGGTGAGCAGAAGGCACTGTCGAAGAGGAACGTCGTGAGATGGGCTTTGAAGGAGGAAAGAAAGGAAGTGAGACAAAGGGATTGTGGGATGGAGTTCCAGAGTGGGGGGGCAGAGATGCTGAAAGCCCGGACACCAAATAGTAGGGCGGTTCAGATGGGGGACATGGAGCAGGCCAGAGCCCACTGAGAGGAGGGGACAGGCAGGCTCATATGGAGACAGTAGGTCGGAGAGATAGGTGGGGGCAAGGCCATGAACGGCCTTGAAGGTGAGGACGAGGATCCTGAAGTCGATCCTCTGGGGATGGGGAGCCAGTGGAGACGGGCGAGGGTAGGAGTGATGTGGTCACGGAGTCTGGTGCAGGCGAGTACACGAGCTGCAGAATTTTGAATGATCTGCAGCCTGTGAAGGGAGGAGCTAGGAAGGCCGACAAGGAGAGAGTTCATGTAGTCGAGCCTGGAATGATAAAGGCGTGAATGAGAGTTTTGGCGGCATGGGGGATGAGGTAATGGCTGAGTCTGGCAATATTGCGGAGGTGGTGGAAGGCTGAAGTGGTCGTGGAGTGGATATAAGGGAGGAAGGACAGTTCGGGGTCAACTAAGACATCCAGATTCATGACTGGTTTCGAGAAGTGGAGAGAGCGGCCTTGAATACTGATGTTGTCAGGGCCTGAGGTGCAGAGGCGCTGATGAGAGCCAATCAGGAGGGCCTCCATCTTGTTGATATTGAGCTGAAGGAAATTGGCCCTCGTGCAGGACTCAATGTCGGACAGACATGCAGTCAGAATGCCAGTGGTCCTGGAGTCAAGGGTGGACACAGAAAGGTAGAGTTGGGTGTCATTCGCATACATGTGGAAGTTTACCCCATGTCTGTGAATGATGTCACCCAAGGGGAGCATGTATAGGGTGAAGAGCAGGGGGGACAAGAACAGAGCCCTGGGGAATGCCGCATGTGACTGTGCGAGGGCTGGAAGAAAAACCGTTGCAGGAGACAAAGTGAAGGCGGTGGGAGAAATATGACCGGGACCAGTCATGGACAGAGCCTTGAAAGTTGAGGCAGGAGGAGAGGTGGTGGAGGAGGATTGAGTGATTGACGGTACCAAAGGCGGCAGATAGGTCGAGGAGGATGAGGAGGCAGAGGGAGCCCTGGTCACAGATGATCAGGACAACAAAGTCTTGACAAAGGGGTCATGCTCAACAAAGGGGTTGAGGGAGGGAATTCCAAAGTTTCAGGGAGTAGTGGCTGGAAACATGGCCGTCGATGGTGGAGAGGAGGGACAAGGAAGAGGTCAGACCCAGAAGAGCAGAGGCAGCGGGTACTGCCATGAGGAGAGAGGTTAGAGAAGTAGATTGATGTAGAGGAGTGGAGGGATTTAAACATGAGAATGAGGATCTTGAAATTGATCCACTCTGTGACAGAGAGCCAATGCAATTTGGCAAGGAGCTGAATTTTATGGATGGTGGGTGAGAGGAGACCAGCAACGAGGAAGTTGTAATAGTTCAGTCGAGAGGTGACAAAAGTATGGACCAGGGTTTCAGCAGCAGTTGGGGTGAGGTATTGGCATTGGTATTTCTTGGTATTAGATGTGGCCTGGCGCTTGGAGATCCAGAGTGTGCCTTGCGATGCTGCTGGAGTTTAACCAGCTAAAACCACATAGCTTGCCATAAGAGCACTGTCTGGCAAGCATTCCCACTTTTCAAGCTAGGAACTACCCTATCTGGATTGCAGGTTCCTGCCGACCAGCCAAGGCTGGCTCGGCTGCCATCAGCAGTGCCCTGAAGTACCTTGGACCTGCCTGGCTCAGGAACTACACTAACGAGACTGCCACAGAGAGTGGACCTGAATCTGACATCTTGTTGACTTGACCTCTGGGATGAGATTTTGAATTATTTACATTTTATAATGATTCTATTGTAAATCTCACTTGAAATACTCAAGGAATACTGCTCACATGTTTGAAAAGGTGTAGATCCATCATGTTACCCTCCGAGGAGCCACAGCTTGCTTACTCTGGCTAATTGTTCACAGTGCAGGATTAATTTAACAAGTACGAGGTGATTACAAATTACAGTACCGAGAAATTGAGGCCCTAGGAAACTGCTCAGTCAATATGTTATCTCACCAAGATGAGCTGGTTAATCATTTATAAGTTTAAACCTGTGTGGATATTTTAATCTCCCACAGTTAATACCCCGATCTGCATACCGCAATGTAACACAAACAGCTATGAAGTGAATGATCAATTTTATGTGAGAGTTATTGGTCAGAGCATTGAGAAAACTCCTTTCTCTTTATGAATAATGTCATGGGATCTTTAGCATCCACCTAAACAGGAACTCAGTTTCAAATCTCATCTGAATGACAGCATCTACAAGAATGCCCTGATACAACATCGATACGCCCACAAATACAGTAAATTTTCCTACTCTTCTTCATCCTGCCCCTCCCCCTCCCCCCCTGCTCTTGTCCCGACATAACTGTACAGCGCCTTGGGACATCCTCTCGACGTGAAAGGTGCTATATAAATGTAAGTTTTGATTGATTGTTGATTGATACTGCACTGGAGCGTAGACTTAGACTACGTGAAATCAAAGTCCCAATGTGGGGTTTGAACCCACGTTATTCTGAATCAGGTTGCCACCAACTGAACTTGGCTGACACCTGAACTTTCAAGTTTGCGGATTGGCTCTTCCAGCAATTGGAATCCAAATAGAAACAATGTAATCCATTCACAGAGCTCTGATAGGAATCAGAATTGCAGGAGTGAAGCAGAAATTGGATCTTTTCTGGAGATAATGTTGAAGCACCCTGAGATACTACCCAACATGAATGACCTATACAAATGCAAGCTGTTGTTATTGTTGAAGGGAGCAAGCAACCCCCAAACATACGTATTCAAACCCATGCACAAAAGACTACTTTCTGGCCTACACTCCTCTATCCAGATGACCTTTATGAAGAGGAGGAAGCATTTATTTTGCTGTGTCTACTGTCACATAAATGACAATGTTTGCAAGTACACCATTGATGAGCACATGAATTCTCTGAAACATTGTGAATGCAAGCCAGGCACAATGAAGAAAATATATATGATGATAAAACAAAATTGATATATATACAGTGCTGTATAATATTAAATGTAAATGTATCATTATTTAATTACACTTTAATTTTGAAAGAAAACATTAATTTATATGACTACAAAAGTTAATCTCCCTTTTAATTTTAAAAACACATAAAACAACCACAGCAAGGATAAATAGATAGAATATTTCTAATGACAAGTGCATTATGAAGATCAATTTTTATTTTTTTCTATCTAAGTGGATCTGGGCTTCTAAAACAACTTGTTCTGACAATTTGCTTCTCTAGAGCCACTGCATCAACTAGGGAGAGGAAGAATTGAATAGGGACTTTGTCCAGTGTTTGACTAGACCGCTTGAAAAAGCTCCTGCCTTCCAAGAGTTTCTATGCAAGTACACAAAATAAGGATAGACTATTTCAACACCTTTACAGTTTAGTAATCCATACTTGGAGGAGCTTATTCCTGAGCTGGAAGCATTTTTGAAGAAGCATGTTGAGGACACTGATGTGTACCTGTTCCTGGATGAGATCACTGATTCCATTAGGCTCAGTGTTCTGGCAGTGCTAGCACAGCCATGGCAGAAAGTTAGAGAGAAGCCTCTTCTTATTTGAATAGAATTATTGCAGCGAGTCAACAACTCCACTGTATCACAAGCGCTTCTAAGATTTTAAATATAAAAATGGCTAACTTTGATGAAGGGCTTGCATTTGGTACAGACAGTGCAACCTACATGTCCAAAGCATTTAACATAATTCTGTCGGGATTACTTCCTAATGCAATACATATTCCATGCATTGTCCATCTTCTGAACTTGATTTTGGAAATTGGACATGTTATCCGGAGGATTTAAACACAGTGGTTGCTATGGTGAAGAAAATCTTCTGCCATAGTCCAATGCGCCGGTATCAGACCTTGGAATTTATAGAGACTAAGGATGGAATTAAACCACAGATGCCAGTCTTTGCTGTTCAGATGCATTGGGGCTCCTGGGTGAAGGCTGTTGAATATTTTTGTGGGTACTACCTGTCTTGGTGGACCTTTTAAAGGAATTGCATCAGAGGCCTTGGCAGTGAAAAAACCTGCACTTGAACAATAATGTTGGAGAGTTGCAAGCCCAAGCAACCTTTGTCACAGAGCACTTATCTGAGCTCACAAAACTCAAAAGAATGTTAGGCAACAGCTCTGCATCAGGGCCACGATCTGTAGTTACGAGTATAAACTTTACATTTCTTTATTGATTTCAGTGCCACTGCTGGAGCACAGGAGTGGAGACCAAAGACAGTGGAAAAATTCACTGAGAGTAAGTATTTCCAGAGAATCATTCATGCAAGACAGCAGTGAAAAGTTGGGACTGATTTTGAAAAAGCATCCGTCAATTGCTACCTATAAAGCAATTAGTATTTTTGACTCTCACCATCTAACAATAGTGGATGCAGAAAAAGAATTATACAACAATGTGATTCTTGCCCTTTCAACTACAGGTAAACCTCTATTTAAGACGGGGTTGCGATCCTGAAAAACTGTTCTCAGATCGAAACGTCCAAAATTGAAACGTGGTTTCCTATGCGGTCCCATTATATAACCTGAGATGCATTCTTTTCACAAAAATTTTGGACCTTAAACCCACTAAATAACACACAAAACACACAAAATAATACACATAGGCAAGAAGGTGTACTTAGGGTAACTGTACAGTAGCGTACGTTAATACTGGCAAACTTTAATACAGTCCTATGTTTTGATAATCTGCTTACACCTGTAGCTGTAACACACCTTGAACTTGCCAGTATATTGTCCTTATTCAGTGTTAGCCCTCGTCGATCTAGCTAGCCCTAAAGCCCTCCCGACATCCGTACCTTTTTTGCCAGACTCGATGCGCTTTATCACCTCTAATTTCGTATTTAAAGTGATGACTTTGCAAGGTTTCTGGCCGCTAGCGGTATTACCACTGATCATTTCACTTACTACTGTCTTTTCCCAACATGGTATAAACGCGGTAGAGGCTGTAAATCGCTCGAAGTTGCTCGGGAATGTTCGGAAATTACTGTAATACTGACGTGGCGCGGTGTCCCTTCAAAATCAGCTAGGTTTTAAACAATGACATCGCGACATGCTATTGGCCAGTTCAAAACTTGGATACACTATATCAGGTGCGAGCGCGATTTATCCGTGAATACACTATGGACTGTGCTTATGGACATAAAGGACACACCCCAAAAATGACTGTGATATTCAAAATATGGACTGCGCATGTGCAAAAAATAATTTTGTTTGTTAAAACAAAACCAAGTGTCATATATTGATAAAAAGGTGTTAAAAAATTATGTTTGTTCAATCGAAATGTCCTAAATAGAAGCATCCTTAATTGAGGCTTACCTGTACTTCAATCTTTGAATGACATGCTTATGAAGTGGCTGGAGAAAATATTGCAGCTGCAAACCACAAAATAGCAGTATTGGGGAGCTTATTGAAACCTGCTCGAATTGCAATAAGGTACATTTGGCTACCAGTGAGCACATCTGACATTGAAAGGTCATTTATTCAGATCTTCTGAGAGATAATAAACAAACTCTACAGATGAAAATATCAAGATTCTTCTTATGTTAAAGTTTGAAGAGCAGTAAACTGCTGAGAATTTTTGGTTTGTGTCTAAGAAAAGTTGAATGAGAAAAAGTTAATTTCCCTACAAACTGTGTTAAACCTGCACCTTTGCATCTTTACAAATGCTTATATTCTTTTTTGGTTGGAAAAAATATCAATAAATTGTTGTTTTTCTAATAATCTATGATGTGTTATTTCTTCATGTCTAGATTAAAAAAATTAGAAAAGAGAAAAAATATAGGTTAGCAGCAAAATGCGTCTCTTAACAGTATCAATCAGCCCTCCACAATTCCCTGCAAAATTTAGCAAACATCTCTGAAATGCCCTGCAAAGTTTGCAGAGATCTATAAAACGTTTTGCAAATATTTCTACCCTTTTATATTCAGCCACATTATTGCAGCATACAAAGCAAGGCTTTTCCACCCTAATGTGTATTGGACAAGCAACACATACTGGAATTGTAACCCACCTTTCTGACTCTCCGAAACAGATTTCTACTTTCACGCTGGGAACTGATAATATTCTCCACAATAATTATACTAATGAGACTTCTATTGCATTGTAGTAAACTTTCCTATTGTAGTACATACCAATATTCTAATTTGGTTAATCTTGCAACATTTTATTTTCTCTAATATTTCAACATTTTCCATTTTGTCAAGGTCTTAGTATATGGGAAATGAGGTAGGGCAAGTTCAACAGGTTTCTGTAGGTGAGCATCTAGGGAATAGTGACCACAATATCGTTAGATTCAGAATAATTATGGAAAGGGATAAGGAACGATCACAGGTGAGGACACTCAACTGGAAAAGGGCTAATTTCAATGAGTTGAGGTGGGACCTAGCCAAGGTGGATTGGAAAGAAAAATTGGCAGGTAAGACAACTAACGAGCAGTGGGCAGCGTTCAAAGAGGAGATAGTTCAGGCACAGGTCAAAAGCATCCCCACAAAGGTGAAATGTAAGGCATCCAAACCTCCCTGGATGACTAAGGAAATCGGGGCCAAAATAAAACAAAAAAAAGAGGCTTATGATAAGTGTCAGGCTCAAAATTCAGAAGGGAACCAAGCAGAATATAGGAAGTGTAGGATAGAACTAAAAAAGGAAGTTAGAGGGGCAAAGAGACTGCATGAAAAACAAATAGCGAGTAAGATTAAGGGGAACCCTAAGGTTTTTTACCAACATATTAAGAGTAACAGGTTGGTCAAGGATAGGGTGGGGCCAATTAGGGACCTAGGAGGAAATCTCATTGTGGAGGCAGAGGGCATGGCTGATGTACTGAATGAGTACTTCGCCTCTGTCTTTACAAAAGAAAATGATACAGCCAATGCCATGGTATTAGAGGAGAGGGTAGGAGAAATGGATAGAATAATTATAACCAGAGAGGAAGTTCTAAAAAGGTTGACGTCGCTCAAGGTGGATAAGTCACCTGGTCCGGATGGGATGCACCCTAGGTTACTAAGGGAGGCACGGGAGCAAATAGCAGGGACTCTGGCCACGATCTTTCAATCTTCCTTGGACACAGGGGTCGTGCCAGAGGACTGGAGGATAGCTAATGTTACTCCCTTGTATAAAAAAGGGCAGAAGGACAAGCCTGGTAACTATAGACCAGTCAGTCTAACGTCGGTAGTGGGCAAACTTCTAGAGTCCATAATCAGGGACAAGGTAGATCTTCACTTAGAAAGATATAGGCTAATAAAGGACAGTCAACATGGATTTGTTAAAGGCAAATCTTGCCTTACAAATCTGATAGAATTTTTTGATGAGGTAACGGAATGGGTGGATAATGGTAGCGCAGTTGATGTAGTTTACATGGACTTTCAAAAGGCATTTGACAAAGTGCCACATGAGAGACTTATTATGAAATTAAAGGCCCATGGCGTAAAAGGGACAGTGGCAGCGTAGATCCACAACTGGCTACGAGACAGAAAGCAGAGAGTTGTAGTGAGCGGCTGTTTTTCAGATTGGAGTGAAGTGAGCAGTGGTGTGCCACAGGGATCAGTTTTGGGACCATTGCTGTTTGTAATCTACATCAATGATCTGGACTTGGGTGTACGGAGTACAGTTTCCAAGTTTGCAGATGACACTAAGTTAGGGAGAATAGTAAACAGTGAGGAGGATAGTAACCATCTGCAAGAGGATATAGACAAATTGGTAAAGTGGGCAGACACATGGCAGATGAAGTTTAATGCAGAGAAGTGTGCGGTGATGCATTTTGGGAGAAGAAATGAAGGGAGGCAATATAGGCTAGATAGTACAATTTTAAATGGTGTAAAGGAACAGAGAGACCTGGGGATTTGTGTTAGTGACTCGTTGAAGGTGGCAGGACAGGTAGACAAGGCTGTTAAGAAGGCATATGGGATACTAGGCTTTATAAATAGGGGTATAGAGTACAAAAGTCAGGAAGTGCTGACTAACCTCTATAGGACTTTGGTGAGGCCTCAGCTGGAATACTGTGTTCAATTCTGGTCACCACACTACAGAAAGGATGTGAAGGCATTGGAAAGGGTACAACGAAGATTTACTAGGATGGTGCCAGGATTGAGGGACTTCAGCTATGAGGAGAGGCTAGATAGGCTAGGGTTATTCTCTCTGGAGCAGAGAAGATTGAGGGGAGACCTAATAGAGGTTTATAAGATCATGAGGGGTTTCGACAGGGCAAATAGAGAAAAACTATTTCCACTCGTGGGTGAATCTGTGACTCGTGGTCACAGATTTAAAATAGTTTCAAGGCGAAGTAGAGGGGAGCTGAGGAGAAATTTTTTCACTCAGCGAGTTGTTCGAATCTGGAATGCATTGCCTGAAAAGGTGGTGGAGGCTGATTCGATAACAACTTTTAAAAGGGAATTAGATCTTTATTTAGGGAGAACGGGTCTATTAGGCTATGGGGAGCGGGCAGGGCAGTGGGATTGAATCACTCTTTTCAAAGAGCCAGCACAGACTAGATGGGCCGAATGGCCTCCTTTTGTGCCGTAAAGTTCTATGATTCTATGATTCTATGATTTGCTGCAGTGTAAACTGTCATACTATACTAACCATTCTTTAAGAGTACAGGTCTACATCAATAGTCAATCATACAAGCACCTATATTAAAGAAAGAATATGAAGTTTTATAGTAGCTCAACAGATTGAAATTTGGATGAAATGTTAAACTGAGATCCCCTTCTCTTGTTCAGGTGAACCTTAAAAGATCTCATGCTGCTATTCAAAGAGAAAAGGAAGTTCCTCCTGATCTCCCAGTCAAAACATTTTTTAAATAAAATTGGTCATTTCCATGAGTGCTGATTGTGGGAGATTACTATGAGCAAACTGGCTGCCTTGTTAAATAATAATAATAATAAGCCTTTTATTTCATATTGAGCTTGATCACATCTTCAAGACGTCTCAAAGCACTTCACGGAATATACTGTAATGTGCAGTGATCTGTATAGTTTCTGAGCAAAACGCGGCAGCCAATTGCGCACAACAGTGTCCCACATTGAGTGGCCCAATCATAATTTTTTTTGCATTCTTATAAAGGGATCATTACTCCCCCTTAATTAACTTTCAGGATCTATTTATTTTTGGCGGAATTTACAACTGAAAGGGTGAAAACAAATGTCGAGGGCGTTCGTTTTAAAATCAATCAATCAAAATTTACATTTATGTAGCGCCTTTCAGGTCGAGAGGACGTCCCAAGGCTCTGTACAGTTAGGTAGGGACAAGAGCAGTGGGGAGGGGTTGGGGCAGGATGAAGAAGAGTAGGAAAATTGACTGTAGATTTATGGGTGAAATACGGCAGCCAAATTGCGCACAGCAGTGTCCCACAAACAGTCATAGAAGTGAGATTAAGGGATAAAGGGGGCAAAGATGGCAAGGGGAGGGGTCGCGGTATGGGGGTAGGGTGAAGGAGAACAGGAAAGCCGAATGTATAAAATGACAGTGAAAATCGCATAATATTGGTTTGCCTATAAAAATGCTTTGAGATGAACTCCCAACATTGAAAGACACGATATAAAATGTAAGAATTATTACTACAATTAAAACCTCAAACGACTTAAAAGTACTTATTTTAACCAGTGATTGTTTATTGTAAACGAGTCAGCTATTTTCGTGCACAGTAATGTCTCACAAATAGCTAGCAAGCGGATGACCAATTTATCTGGAGGATGGTTGGCCAGGGCACCGAATAAAATCAGCGGCCCTTTGCAAATAACATTAAGGAATCTTTAACATACAGCTGAACAGACAGATGGGATCTTACCCAACAAAGCAGGCCAGCTCAAGTACTGCATTGGATGTCAGCCCGATTTGCGATCTCAAATCCTGGCATGAGTTTGTACCTGCAATTTTCTGACTCAGAGAAGAATTCAGTTCTATCAACTGAATTAGGCTGACATCTAAAGTCTCAGTGTAGAGCTCACTGAAAAATTTATGGAAAAGCCATTACACTTTCTCTCCTTCCTGGAATCTATCCGATTTACCCACTCCTCATACTGCGTAGTTAACAACAAATGCTGATCTTTATTCCTGGGCAATAAAATAAACTGCTCCAATACAAATTGCAGCATTTTAACAAGGGAATAGCTGTTAATCTGCTTTATTATTGAAAAACAAATTTATCTAAATAGAACTATCTGCTGATTCGAATGCTGCAATTGGATCCAATGGGTAATCTTCCATCTGATAAAATGTATTAATAATTATCAAACATGACTTGGTTATCAGGGTTTGCTGACCAGCGTATGTTCAGCACAGGCTGTTAGTGCTAAAGGTTCACTATAAATGCACCTCGTTAGCATTAGCACCTTTCATTTGGTTCTGAATACCACCTCCCCCTTGCACCTGTCAGTTCCCAGTTAGAGACAGTGTGTACCTATACTTGTGTTAGTAGTTTAAGCGATAGCAGTTTATCGCTTACTGAGGCACAATGGTGAGACTCTGCTTGCCAAACCCAGGCTTGGAAGATAGAATTCCATCCTACGCTGAGCTGGAGAAGAGGGAAGTGGAAGAGGTGGATGACAGACCCAAATGGGACAACAAGGCCCAGTACATGTTAACATGTGTTGGATTTTGTGTGGGATTGGGAAATGTCTGGCGTTTCCCCTACCTTTGTCAGAGCCACGGAGGAGGTAAGTAACCCAGCATAAATCTGGAAATGTTTTGATAAAGAAGCAAAGGAGGCATGCCGATAATGTTCCCCATTTATCTGAAAATGTTTATTACATTATATGTTAGATCCAATGCGCAAAATAAGCATTTCTTTCTGGTGATCTGAGAGGAAGCAATTCCCACTGGAACTATTCTAGCATTTTCTTACGTGGTTCTGAAAAGAAGCTACAGATAAACTTCATTAATGTTAAGACTGCATTTAAGAATTTGTCAAATTTAACAAGCTCCGAAATGCTAAGAAAATAGAATAAGTCTAGAATGATTTCCGCTTGGGTTTAGATAAATAAAGGCTTGACTCAGCAGCATCTGCAAGTCACACTGAGAGAAGTAAAGACAAATAATGTGTATGAATAATGTATGTCCCTGCATTTGATTTTGCTAGTTCTGTTAAATATTTCAATGTGTGTCTTAAATAGAATTGTGGAAATCCCTATATATTTACTATGCATTACTGCCCACCTGTGAAACCAATTAATTGGAGCCAGTGAATATGACAGCTTTGGTAGTATTACTAAGCTAACTAAATGATTTTTTTTGCACTATTAATTGGTTATATGCATTTTTAATATTATTTGTTATTATTTTGTAATATATTGTTTGGATGGCAGTCTATATGTTAGTGTGGCAAATGCACATGCGTATATAATAATTTCAAATACTAATCCTTCTAAACGCCTTGAATCCAATTTTGATATGCGTCTCTCAGACTTCAATGTGTTTAGACGTAAAGCAAACACCCCTTCGGTTTGTACGATATCACAATCTGTTACAATATCATTGAAGGACTGCATCAATGCAGTTACATAATATCTCTAAAATCATTTGTGCTTCTGTTATCGTTATACTATTTAGGATGCTGTCATATCTGTAGCAAAATAATGTTTTCATGTTAAAAGAAGTTTAAATTAAATTCAATGTATCCTATCTATGGAATATTGCTAGGACACTGAGATGGGCGTGTTTTGGAGTAAAGCTTTAATCTATGCTCCGAAGTAAAGTGTCTGATCAGATGGGGGAGGGAGTTTGACTTCGGGCGGTACACTGGTCACACTGTAATGCAGGTGTCGCTTAAGGAGTACGAAAAACCTCCCGTGGAGCAGAATGGCAAAATCTCGCTTGATTTGGACTTCTACTCATTACAAGACTGGTGTTATATTTCGTATATTTTTGATAGAATAAAAGAGGAATGTGACCACATGGAAAGCCATCTGATGCAAATTTTAAAACAATTGATAATCAAGAAAAAAAGTCCACAAATTGTTTGATCGCTTACAACAACAACAACTTCGATTTATATAGCGCCCTCCATGCCAGACGGCATCTCAGAATGCTTAGGGCAGGGTGAACCAGTCTTTGGGCTGCTCAAGACTGGATCCCCTATTTGAGAAATGTCCGTGCATGAGCAATATTTTTGTATTTCCCTTTGAGTGACACAAGATAACAATTTACATAATGCCTTTATCACGTTGGAAGGATGTCTCAAAGCGCTCATCACTGCTGGCTTGGCACCGGAACTGGGAATGGGAGCCAAGGGAGTTGGACGGAGAGGGGAAAAGGGGAACGAAAAACACGGTCAAAGAGTTGGACCTTGATGTATCTTGAAAGAGGGGAGGGAGCTCCAGAGAGAGGGGAAAAAATAATGGCGAAGAAAGGGGCAAATGAAAGGACAAGAAGCTGGTGTTTACTGCGCAAGAGAGGTAAAAGAGAGCTAGACATTTATTTGGGGAGGACAGGTTTTGCGCGGTTATGGGGAGAGAGCTGGGGAATGGGATTTAATTGCTCTTTTTGAAAGAGCCGGCACATACTTGATGGTCAGAATGGCCTCCTGTTGTGCCATAAGATTCTATGATTCTAAGAGGACCAGCCGGGTCGGGAGGTGCAAGAGAAACGATGGGTAAGGGAATGAAGGCCAACAAGGAGTTTCTCATTGAGGAAAGAAGAAGCTTTCTGTGAGAAAACTTCATGTAGTGTCTGCCCTTAGATCCCTTCCACCATCTCTAGCAGCAGCCAACAACACCAACAAAATTGCACTTATATAGAGCCTTACATGTCAGGGGGACGTCCCAAGGCGCACTTGCACTCTTCTTGCTCTCTCACATACACTTATTCTTTTAATTTCTCTCTCTTACTGCCCTCTCGCCCTCTCTCTCTCCCTCCTCTCTCTTACCCTTAGCCACTCGTTCTCTTTCTCTCCCTCCTCTTTCACACACTCTCTCTTTCTCTCCTGTCTCTCTATCACTCTCTCTCATACCTCTCCCTCAATCACTCTCTCCCTCAACCTTTCTCTCTCTATCACTCTTTCTCCTCCTCTATCACTCTCGCTCTGCTGCCCCCACTCTTTCTCTCTCTCTCTCACTCTCTCAATCACTCTCTCTCCCCCTATCTCAAACACTGTTTCTAATAATAATCTACATAATATATAATGATGTATAATATATAATAATGCCTCTAATAATAATCCTTGCATTTAACAAAGCGTCTAATCACATCATTGAGATGTCTCAAAGCGCTTCATAGAATATATTGTAAAGGAAACTGATTGTACATTTTGGTGGCGAAACCCTGTTAAACCATGATTGTGTAACTATAGTGGCCATTTCAGCTTGTGATGAATTGGATCTTAGAAAGAGCGGTCACTTATCACAAGAGACTTTAGCAGGCCATTTGTTAGTAATCTAGATTTTTTTTCAACCTGCTGTAATTCCAAAAAATAAAGGTGCTATTACTTCAGGGAGATTTTCACGCTTTAAGATTTTTTTTAAATGCAAGGATTTAGCTGGGCCCAGGCCAGCCAGATGTTTGCTGAAGTGTTAAGAACAATGAAACAGACGCATTAGCAAAGAATCAAATTGACAAATGGAGAGAATGTTTTTTGAGGGCACCAGGGATTCTGAGAACAGACGAGGGAAAGAGTTAACTATAATACCATTTACAGCATACTGTAGAATAAGACTCAAATCCAGTGATGTTTTCATTCTTTTATATTTTTTATATAAATTGAGAATTTAAATCATTGCTAAGCTGTAGGGTATAATCGTCATTGATTTAAATGAATATTAAATTAAACTGAATATTCAACACTGTGTTAGTAGTGCAGGTAATGCACAACAGCAACAACAAACTTACATTGATAGAGTGTCTTTCACGTCGGGCGGACCTCCCAAGGTGCTGACAATAATCCTTACATTTGATATGGCGCATTTCACATTTTCTAGATGTCGTAAAAAACTTCACAGTATATACTGTAAAGTGAATTGACCGTATTTATTTGTGGGCGAAACGCAGCAGCCAATTGCGCACAACAACAACAATTTAAACTTATAGAGCGCCTTTCACGTCGGGAGAACGTCTCAAGGCCTGCACAGGAGGCGTGTGACCCGAGCTGGGAGGGGAGTGTTTGGGAAGGGGTGAAACACGTAGGGGAGGTCGAAAAGTTCGGGGGGGAACAAAAGGCATGGTCGAAGAGGAAAGTCTTCAAACCGGCCTTGAAAGAGGAAAGGGAGGAAACAAGGCGGAGGGATCGGGGGATGGAATTCCACAGGGTGGGAGCGGAGAAACTGAAGGCCCGGCCTCCGATGGTGGGGCAGCTCGGGCGGGGGGGCTTGGAGCAGGCCAAGACCTGCTGAACGGAGGGTCCGGGTGGGCTTGTAGGGGGAGAGTAAGTCGGTTAAATATGGCGGGGCAAGGCCATGTAAGGCCTTGAAGGTGAGGACAAGGATCTTGAACTCGATCCTCTGGAGGATGGGGAGCCAGTGGAGACGGGCGAGGGTGGGGGTTATATGGTCGCGGAGGTGGGTGCGGGATAGTACACGGGCTGCAGAGTTTTGGATGATCTGCAGCCTGTGAATGGAGGAGCTGGGGAGGCCGACGAGGATAGAGTTTCCTTAGTCTAGCCGTGAGGTGATGTACGCGTGCACGAGTGTTTCGGCAGCATGGGGGATGAGATAGTACAGCAGTGTCCCACAAACAGTCGTGGATTGAAATTACCAATTTTTTAATGCAGGTTTTTTTGGAACAGTTTATTATTATTAGGCATGTGGAGTAAGGAAAGTTGCCCAAGATTTCGCCCTGACCTGCCTGGATTTGAAACACAGGTCTCACGCTTGAAGGGGAGTGCTCTCAACACAGAGCTACAGGACTCCACAATGTGGAGGAGCAAAACAGAAATGTGTTTCATTCATTTCATTCATTAAAAAACCTTTTCATAACAGGGAGCAAAAATCAGAGCTTAAATATGAGTGAGATTTACAGATGGGCAGTCAGGTTCATGTGATAATATCAGTTGATGAATCTTTCACCAAGTAAAAGTATAACCAATAAAGACATTTTTAACTAGAGTGCTTCATTTTAGTTTGTTCTTCAGTGTCATCTATCATCTGTACCAAGCATTTGTGAAAAAGCTCTGGAATTATATACTACCAGAACATTTAACCTACCTATAGTGCCAAATAAGTGAATGAGACAAGGGGCATTCAGAGATCTAAGCCAGCAGATCAAAGGTATTGGGTAGTGGAGTCTGGTGTGAGAAGATCAGAGACATAGGGAGATGCCAGAAGATATTTGAAAGTTAGTGTGATGATCTTAAAATTGATCAGTTCTGTAACAGTGAACAAGTGGATCCCGGCAAGAACCAGGGTGATGGTGATACAGAGTGCAGGTATGGGTGTGGACACAAGGCGACAGAGGTTTGTATCATTTGGTCCTAGTTTATAGTGGAGCGAGGGAAACTGGGAATTTGCTTTGGAAAAATCGAGGCAGAAAGTGACAAGAGCACAAATGAGGGTTTCAGCAGTGATTGAGGTAAGATAAGGGTGATGGGGGGTGATGTGGGACAGGTCGAGGAAGGCAGTCCTGGTAAGGGACTGGGTGTGGTGTTGGAAAAATTATTGGCGATTGAAGCTATCCCCAAGGTTGCCTACAAGTTTGGTGAGTCTGAGGGATAGACAGGGAAGGTGAAGGAGTTCAGAATCACAGGTGCGAAAATATGGCAGGAACCAAGGAGGAAAGCTCTGTTTTGTCCATGTTCAACTTCAGAAAGTTAGTGCTGATCCAGGCCTTGGCAGCAGGCAGTCAGGGTAGCAACCAGAGGAGGAAAGAAAAATAGATTTGGGTGTCATCTCCATTTTGGGGGAAGTTGATCCCATATCTGCAGATGATATCACCAAGAGGGAGCCTGAAAATGAAAAGGGAGGAGAATAAGAATAGATCCTTGGTGAGCCTAGGCAGGATGAGAAACCATTAAAGGAGACAAAATGGTGGCGATGAGTCAAGCAGGACCTTAACCAGGAGAGGGTATCTATCTGGTTGCGTAGGGCAGGAGATATGGTTGTGCAGATTGCCATGGTCTACTGTGTCAAAAGTAGTGGTAAAGTCCATGAGGACAAAGAAGCAGATAGAGCAGATACAGGTCATAGAAACAGAGCATATTATACGAAATCTTGATGAGTGCTGATCAATGCTCTTAGCACCATAGAAATCTGACTGGATGGGTTTGAGAAAAGAGTGAAAGGAAAGGAATGCGACAATGGATTCCAGGATTTTAGAAAGGAAGGTCAGGATTTAGGCAGGCCAATAGTTGGTGAGGTTTGGTGGATGAAATGTGAGATTTTTTTTAGGAGAGAATTGATGACAGTGTTTTTGAGGGGGAGTGGGACTTTGCTGGAGGAGAGAGACAGGTTGGCTATGCCCACCAGTAGGGGCGAGAGGGTCCCATTATTATCTCTTAACCTCCTCAAGACTAGGGAATATAAAACAAATTTACTCAACCTCTCTTCATAGCTGAGGTCGCCATTTCAAACACATTTTGGGACTTTGAGAATATAACGAATTAAATCAATATATCTATAAATGGGAAGCACCAAAAAGGCACAAAAAACCATCATATGCATTGCAGAGAACACCCTCCACACTACACCGACCTCACAATATACACTTGCATGTTATCCCCTAGTGCCGATCCCTCAGTCCCCTCCAATAAAAGGCCAAACATCAGAAAAACACCCCACAAATGCTAACTTTTGAGGTACAAATAGCCACAAAACAAATGATCAGTCTTACCTCAGGAAATATTGGCCAGGATATCAGGAGAAATGCTTTTCTCTTTTCAAATTGCACCATAGGATCTTTAACAACCACCCAAACTAGCAGACAAGATCAAGTTTAACCTAAAAGGTGACATGTCCAACATGCAGAAGGACTTCAGCATTGGAGTGCCAGACTCTTGTTGAGTTTAACATCTTGACATAGGGATTTAACCCAGAGCCGCATGGATAAAGTACTCTCCAAAATGGGCTTGGGGGAGAAAATACGCAAGTGGCTTTGACTGCTCTACACAGACATTTGTAGTCTGTGTAGAGCAGACATTTGTAGTGCAGTCACAGTAAATGGGTATGATACTGAGATGTTCCCCATCAGATCAGGTGTAAGGTAGGGATGTCCCCTATTCCCCACCCTGTTGGTCTGCTGCTTCAAACCTTTCCACAGGCCATCAGGAGGAACGGGAACATCAGAGGTGTCACCAACCTGGGCAGCCATGGCTCGCAAGCCAAGGCTTCCCTTGATGTCACCATCCTTTGTACAGACCAAAAAGCCTGCTAGGCATTTGCGACCGGTTTGAGGAAGCCTCTGGCACCAGAAAAGCGAAGTGATGTATCTTGGAGACTGGAAAGAACGAGTGGATACTCTCTGATTACCTGCTTTCACAGTACTTGGTACTGTACAGCCTCTTCCCAGGCACTCACAGCGAAACCCACACTGAGTGTGCCTGGAGGATCATAGACGGTAAAGGAAACCCTTTGCCATTCCCGAAACGAGGTGCTCTTTGGGCAGAACAAGGGGACGGTGAGAGCCTGTCTCTGGATCGCGCATGGTAGTATCGGGGACTATTTACTGAGGGATAAGCTGAAGTTCAGATCAACTGTGACAAATGGGGCCTGACCCCAGCAGGAGACGCTCCTAGGCAAACCACCTCAGGGCCCACGAGCTCACCCGAGATAGTTGTAAACAAGCCTAAAAGTGCAGACGTTCACTCGACATGTAACTAAAGAGCATGCGGAAAATGAATGTACGATAAACACGTGCAAGTAGGGTTCACATTGGGGCGCCATCCAAAAGCGACAGGTGACCTTATCAGGGCGTGCGTGAGCACACACTTGGTTGTGGTGCACACAGGGGCACCTGCCGACTGTATTAACGGGAGGGTATCTGAAAAAATGTGTGCACAACCTGTGTGCAGAGTTTGTGTACTCTGTTTTGGAATCATATTACAACAAATATATGTATAAATAAATATATATATACCCCCCCAAAAAATTAACCCACAGCCTTCGGAGGGCAAGACTGTGATCAACTAAGCTGTATGTATTTATGAATGGTTCAGAGTAATCTTCTGGAAAGATAACGTGAGCAATAATTGAAAAATAAATGCTTCTCTCTTTCAAATTGTTCACACAATATGTTTTTTCTCAAAGCCAAAAAGCCTTTGATGCTTATGTTTATCACTTGGTCACTATTTCTCAAGTTATTTCTCATGTTCTCTGGGATATTCCCTTTCCCTTTCCTCCTCAGTCAACTACTGTTGTCCTTGGCATTTTGAGTCAGCATGGCTCAGTTAGAAGCACTCTCATATCTGGGTCAGTAGGTTGTGGGTTCAAGTCCTGTATCCAGAATATTTAGCTCATTGTCTACAAACACTCTCTAGTGCAACATTTGGGGATACAGTGATCCTGTTGCCTGTTGAGGTAGACATGACACTTTCCAAAAAATCAGTGGAGATTTTCTTGTGATTTTCAAGAATCATCCAGTTAAATTATTCTGTTTATGAGATACTGTTTATGAGATACTGCTGTTTGGAAATTCACTGCTGGGTTCACCTAAAAAAGAACAGTCACTACATTTTACTGTAACTACTGTGAAGTGTTTTGAATGACACGGCACTTTATTAAATATAAAGACTTATTAGTGTATAGAGTTGATGGTGGTAATCAAAAAGTTGAATAATTGAGTGGATCCACTCAGTCAAAACAATCGATGAGAGAGTGGAATAATACAGGATTGAGTTTCACTGACCCAAACCTTATTTTGAAATTCTGTACTAGAATGAAGCATGTGATGTTCAGGTAAATGATGCTCAGATTTTCAAAAGGTGCACATTAACTGTTCAGGTCATAAAACATATGCTGAAAACAACATATTTTACGATGCATCTTCCAAACAATAAAATAACTGAAGAGGCTAGTTGTATCTCTAAGCCATCATTATTGTCATCCAAACCCACTCCATGTCAATTTTTGAATTTGCACTGTTTTTTTCTAAACTAATTCAATGTTAGATTCTGATTTTATAAGCAATTAATCAAGATATCTACCACGGCGGTTTGGCTATTTCCTCAGTGTTAGATGCACTTGATTAGGCTCTAAAGCCCTTACAAGCTTGTTTGAAAGCACTTTGCTTTAGTATATAGAATGTTCATGGTAAATTATTAACCTTTTTTTAACAGAAGCAGCTCTATCATCTAATACATATAACCACTTGCCGCTTGCACACGCAGAGCGAATAGAACTTTTTTCTAAAACATAATTTTAAGTGAATTGAACTTTATTGGTTTGATGGACACATCTGGAATAGAATAATGACCCTTGACTCCAAGATCCCTCAAAGAGAATCATGCAAAGAGCTTTCAATCTTTCCCCAATTGTTCTGCATCCTGGACCAACTTGCATTTGCCCCCAGATGAAAATAACTTGCATAATCCTTGCATTAGTATTGTTATTATTAATAATCATTGTTATTATTTATATTACATGTGAAAAACATGCGTTGAATCTGCCATTTAGATGGAAGATTTCAGATTGTCCCTGAAATGGGAATTTATTATTTTATGGCAAGAAAGATAACAGATAATTTTTTTCTGGTTCTAGAAGTGTTCATTTTATAACTATTTTATGAAGAATTCTCGAGTTTCGGGTACAAATTAACAAAAGCAACATTCTGTTTGCCAGTTCAGAAAAAGCACAGTCTCTCCCTGAAAGACTGTTTCTCACTTACCTGTTCCTAAAAAACTTTGACATGGATTGGCAGAGGGAAGCTTCCTAAAGAGGTCCAAAGAACACATTGGGCACATTACTGAAACCATGCAACTTATCAGTATCAGACACTTGTAAACTTCATGTCCATCCCCAGTTAGGACCACTCTATCCATTATGGCTTTGTTTGTGAGATGTCTATTCTGCCAAGCCCCATTTTCTCCTGGATATTTTGAGGGACTGCGAAATAGCACCATTGATTACTGAAGCAGCAGGTGGAGTTTGCATTGCTACAACATGACAATACCATATATGGCCTATATGGCTACCGCAGGTGTGTAATGCCTGCAGTAGCTAGAAACTAATACAGATCAAGGATTGTTTATGTTTTAGATGGCCGCATTTTGATGGTATTCCACAGAACTTTCCCTTAGACATGGAATAAGACAATTCATTATGTTGGCTAAACACATGTTTCTCAAGTCACTGGCACTTCAATATAGTGGATGATTATTTTATTGAAATGTTTATGCAGAAAGGCTATAGTACAATATTGCATGACAGTTTTGTCCACTGGTGACACAATCTTAAATATAACCTCTTGGTGTGTGGTATTCCTGGGGTTTTCTTGATTCTTACCTCTTCCACCGTCTCCACTTTGTCGCCACTAACATATACTCCTCCACCCCCAGCACTGTCACATTTGCTGTTCCCCCAGGGTTCTGTACTTGGCCCTCTCCTTTTCACTATCTATATGCTCCCCCTTGGTGACATCATCTGTAAACATGGGGTCACCTTCCATATGTAGGCTGCAGATCATCCAGAACTCTGTACCCGTGCCCTCTACCATACCCAGCTCCTCGACCCCATCTCCCCCATTCTCGCCTGACTCCATTGGCTTCTCATCATTTAGATGATTTGATTCAAGATTCTGGTCCTCACCTTTAAAGTCCTCCATGGCCTACCCCACCTCTGAGGTCTCCCTCCACTCATTGACCTTAGATCTGCTCTATGTCCCCTGACCCACCCGCTCCACCATTGGTGGGTGAGCCTTCAGCCAATCTGCCCCCAGCCTTTGGAATTCTATCCCTCAATCCTTCCGCCTCGCCTCCTTGCTAGCCTCCATCAATTCCCACCACGAAACTCTTCTCTTCGACTGTTCCATTGGTTATCCCCCCTTCCCTCCACCCTCCCCAGCTTGGGTCTGAAACATTGACTGTCCAGTGCCTTGGAACTTCCTCCCAATGTGAAAGGCGTTATATAGATAATTTTGTTGTTGTTGCTGTTTAATTTGATTACCGGCACTAATTACTCAGGGTTTAAAGCCTATTTTATTAAAAATTCAATAAAATTGATATCTGTGGACCAAATGTTTCCATGAGCCTGCATGTAGACTCCCGCTGAACTACTAGCATATTTACCAATGACACCATGCCAGTGAAACAGGAAGCTGTTGGCATCACATGGGCTACCAATGCAGCATTCATAAATGTGTTAGGAGTCTAGTCTAGCAGCAACCTCCACTCAGGCCTGTGGAAAGTGGTAATAGATTACCAATAAATACATTTAAATTCACTTGAACTGGCTTCTGGAAAGAATGACTAGGCATTATGCGGGTGGTTACGAAATAGAGGTAATTTATCATGGAAAATCAGTTGAGACTGTTCCAGGATGGTTGTTAACAGGGGGTGGTTGTTGAACAGAGATGGTTTCTTTGAAGTTTTGACTGTAATTTTGTCTATTTTAGATTATTGTATTTGGCAAATCTGAAATGCTCTTTGTGGTATTTAACTGTTTGAAAGATTATGAGAGGATTTGGTAGGGTGTATTTTTCCACTTGCTGACGAGTCCAAAATGAGGGAACAAATATATGATAGCTAGTCGCAGATCTAAAAGGGAAAGGGAGCTCAGTTTTAAGAGGAACTTCTTTACTTAGAGAATGTAGAACTCAATGCTGGAATCTATGGGTGAAGAAAATAGCATCAATGTATTTAACTCCTCTAGCTCAGTGGTTAGAGCACTCACCTTATGAACGTGAGACCTGTGTTCGAATCCAGGCAGATCAGTGCGAAACCTTGGGGAAATTTCCTTACTCCACATGCCTAATAATATCCGTCCAAAAAAAACCACAATAATAAAAATTGGTCATTTCTTTCCACAACTGTTTGTGGAAAACTGCTGTGCGCAATCAGCTGCCACATTTTGCCCACAAATATACAGTCAATTCAGTATACAGTATATTCTGTGAAGCCTTGAGACGTCAATAAGATGTGAAAAGTGCTGTATCAAATGCAAGGATTATTATATTATATTATTATTATTATTATTAAGATGAAACTTGATGTGTATATAATAGACTATGTGGCGTATGAATACCAGCATAGACTAGGTGGGAAAAATGTTCATTTTCATGCCATAACATTGTTTATAGCACAACCTTCATATAATGCACCTGTTTTGTCGCGTGCTATTGATTAACACAACGAATGTCATCAAAAGGAAACTGGATATTGATTTGCCAATCTCCCGGTATAATTAGTAATGTGATACCATATGAACGTAATATTATTGCAGATGGAGGCAGTTTCACATCAGACAGTGTTTGCCAAAGTCCCGCGTAAGGACTTTGATTACACAACTAGTGCTGAGTAAGCCTTGTAGGCGATATTGGATAACAACAAATTACATTTGTATAGCGCCTTTCATATCAGGCCAGTCCGCTTGGAGCTGTATTGGCTGAAAGATGACATGTTTGGACATGGAATTAGAGAATCGAGCCCACTTTCTGTTGTCTCAGTAGGTCAGTTCCTGAGCCAGGGGATCCATCAGTATTCCAGGTCACTACTGATGACACAGCCAGCCTGGCTCATAAGTAGGACTTGGAAGGACCAACAAGTCACTGCGGGTGGGGACTCTAGCCGAAGCCCTAATAGGTAGGGTGGTCTTAGCTGGACATGCATCGGGAAAGCTTGCCAGGCAATGTTGTTAGTGGCAAGCTATAGCGTTTTAGTTGGTTAGACTCCAATTCACACTCTGGGGTCCCCAAGACTTAGCTTTTCACAACCTTTAATAGGATATGTCCCTCCAGAGAAAAATTGCATATTGAATTCCAATTCTCTGGAATTTCCATATGTAAGTTGGATGCATGAAATTCTCATTTTGGTTTGGATAATCTTAAACTTGATGATGGGTTTGCATATGTGCTAGATATCAAGCTGACCAGAATTATAAAAATTAATTTGCTTAAAGTTCAGTTACACAGTGGTCCATTGACAAATTAGATAGGGTTATTTCAGCAATAATTGATCATGCATGCAGTGTGGCTATATTTTTTGGAGGACGCAAAAGAAGAACTGATTTATTTTTTGGTCAGCCAGGGGTGTGACACAAAACGAGGACAGCCACTGAGAAATGTGCCATGCCGTTTCCTCACAGAGTACCATAGGACTAACTCTTAGCACTAACTCTTTGAAAGCACTTTGAGTTATTTTGACCCTCCCTGGGCTCCCACCACCAGTTTGGTTGCCCAGCCGATAGTGTCCAGCACTTTGAGACATCCTTCTGATGTGCAAAGGATGTTGTGTAAATGTTAGGATATGTTTCTGGAATGGAAAAATATCGCCTATGCAGTTTGCGGACAAATAGGGCATTCATTCCTCAGCAAAACATTTGAGCCACCCTGAAAAGATTAACCAAAGCTTTGCAGGGTTACTAAGGTACAGACCAGACAGGTTATGGTGAAGCTTAGTTTGTTTGCTATAGTTGTAAATTTGTGCAATACAGTATCTGTGTTTTTAGCACTTGGCTCCTATGAAAATGAGAATCAATATTATGAAATATACATTGCTCACTTTGTTCACTAAAATAACCTTTCCCTTTTTTGTCAGGTGCGTTCATGATCCCGTTTCTCATTTTGCTGGTGCTCGAAGGCATCCCGCTTCTGCATCTGGAGTTTGCTATTGGCCAGCGCCTGAGGATGGGTAGTGTGGGGGTGTGGAGTTCCATTCATCCTTACCTAAAAGGAGTGGGTAAGTTATTGGCATTTGTTAAATCTTAAGTATAATGATTCTCGATATTGGCCTGGCCTTTTCTGGATTCAGTGCAACTCACCCCGTACAATATGTTCTGTGAACCACTGGGGGGCAAACTCTTATCGTAAAAGGTACTGTACCAAATACCAGGATTATTATCATTATTATTGCAGTATTACTATAACTGGAATATACCACAACATATGCAGACAAATATCTTTATTATGTGCTTCATTACCATTTTGCAAAGTCATCTGTTCAGTGTGCTTTCCCCTTTCCAACATAGAATTGGCCAAGAAATCATTTGAAAGAAGCTTTTAACTTAATGAATATACAGCCCCATACTGTATTTATAATAGTAATATTTTTAAAATAAGAAATCCAGAAGTCTGTGACAGTGGCTCACTGGATCTTCCTTCCAACTCAATGTACTTTTTAGAAAAGTTATCAGTGTTGAGTCGGTGATAATATGCATAACATGCGTGACATACTTCCTGTCTCCACCTGGATAACACATTTACATAAATATCCAAAATAAAATCATAAGGGTAATAATAATCCTTGCATTTCATATAGTGACTCATCACATCTTTGAGACGTCTCAAAGGATTTCACAGAATGCCCGACAGGTACGAGGTGCTTGCAACCTGCATAGATAAGGCAGGATGGGCAAACTGACCACAGCAGCTCCATACAGGAGACCACACAAATGGGGGGAGCAAAGTGGCATCTGATTGTGATAGGGAATGAGACAGTCAGGAGGACAGATACTTTTTTCTGCAGCCGCAACTAGGAGTCACAAAGGCTGTGTTGTCTTCCTGGTGCCAGGGTTAAGGACGTCTCTTCAGGGTTGGAGAAGAACTTGAAGTAAAACAGTGGGGAATCAAGAGGATAATATTAGTGAAGAACTTAAAGAAATGAATATCAGTAGAGAGTTAGTACTACAGAAAATTATGGGAGTAAATCTGATAAATCCCCTGGACCTCATGGTCTACATACTCGGGTTTTAAAAGAGGTGGCTCAGTGTTAGTGGATGCTTTGTTTTTGATCTTCCAAAATTCACTGTATTCTGGAACGGTTCCCATTGATTGGAAGGTTGCAAAAATAACGCAACTATTTAAGAATGGTGGGATAGATAATATGGAAAACTATAGACCAATTAGCCTGACATCGGTGGTAGGGAAAATTCTAGAATCTATATTCAGGGATGTTGTCGTGGGTTACTTAGCAATTCATGGTATGTTTAGGCAGAGTCAACAGGGCTTTGCAAAAGGGAAATCATTCCAAACAAATCTTATAGAGTTTTCTGAACAGTAACTCGCAGGTTAGATGGAAGGGAGCCAGTGTACATAGCGTATTTCAATTTTTGGAAGGAATTCAACAAGGTGCCACATAAAAGGTTGTTATGTAAGATTAGGGCAATGGAATTAAGGATAATATATTAGCATGGATTGAAGAGTGGTAAACTGGCAGAAACCAAAACGTAGGAATAAATGGGTCCTTCTCAGATGGGCACAACGTGACTAGTGGAGTGCCACAAGGATCAGTGCTTGGGTCTCAAACTGTTTACAATCTATGTCAATGATTTAGATGAGGAGATAGAGCTTAACGTACCTAAATTTGCGGATGATACGAAGATAGGTGGGAAAGTAAGCTGTGAGGATGACACAAGCTGAATGCAGAGAGATAAAGGCAGGTTAAGTGAGTGGGCAAGAAGGTAGCAGATGGAGCATAATGTGGGGAAGTGTAAAGTTATTCACCTAGGTAGAAAAAATAGAGGATTTTCTAGAGTGGGGGAGACTAGGTAATGTTAATATTCAGAGGGATTTAGGTGTCCTTGCACTCTAATCACAGAAAGTTAGTATGCAGGTACAGCAAGCAATTAGAAAGGCTAACAGCATGTTAGTGTTCATTGCAAAGGGGTTAGAATATAAGAGTAGGGACATCTTGCTGCAGCTGTATAAGGCCTTGGTGAGACACAATCTAGAATATTGTGTGCAGTTTTGATCTCCTTATCTAAGAAAGGATATACTGTACTCACCTTAGAGGGAGTACAATAGATTCACTAGGTTGGCTCTTGGGATGAGGGGGTTGATCTACGAGGAGGGGTTGAGTAAACTAAGCCTATATTCTCTAGAATATAGAAGAATTAGAGGCAATCGTATCAAAACCTATATGATTCTTAAGGGCCTTGACAAGGTAGATGCTGTGAGACTGGTTTGAAAATCTAAAACGAGGGTTCAAAGTTTCAGGATTAAAGGTCAGCCATTCAGAACTGAATTGAGAAAACATGTCTTCATTCAGAGGGTAATGAATTTATGGAATTCTCTACCCCAGAAGGCTGTGGATGCTCAGTCATTGAACATTTTCAAGACTGAGATCGATAGTTTTTTAAAAGCTAAAAGGATTAAGGGACATGGGGATAGGATAGAATGTAATTAGGATAGAAGATCAGCCATGACCTTATTAAATGGTGAGACAGGCTCAAGGGACTGAATGGCCTACTCCTGCTCCTACTTCTTATATTCTTGTGAATTGACTGTATATTTTGCATGCGAAAATGCGACAGCCAGTTGCATACAGCAGTGTCCCACAAACAGTGACGGATTGGGTGACAAATTATCTTTATTTATTTATTATTGAAGGAATTATTACCCCGGGATAGACAGTCGGCCAATCAACTAGCAACCGGATTCCTACTTATTTATAAGTAAACGGAAGTGTATGGAGTAAGGAAACTTGCCCAACATTTTGCTCTACCTTGTAATCAAATCTAGATCCTCTCATTTGCGAGGCCAATGCTCTAACCACTGAGCTACAGTACTCCTGAAACAGAGGTCGCTGGGAACATATAGCAGGTCAGGCATCATCCATGGATGGAGGGGAAAGTGATTTAACAGTTCAGGCCAAGGACCTTTTACCAGAACGATTTGCCAGAATGCATCACCCCTGCCCCAATGCCCCCCACCACTCCACCACCACTACCTCCCCCTGAGTCCAGCTAGCTTGGGTTTAGAGTATACTGTGCTGATTAAGTCTTATTGTTCTTATTGTTTCTTCAGGTATTGCATCAATGTTGGTTTCCTTCCTGGTTGGTTTATACTACAACACTATCATTGCATTGGTTATGTGGTATTTCTTTAATTCATTCCAAGAACCTCTGCCCTGGAGCTCATGTCCACTGAATGAAAACATGACAGGTATTGGCTTGCATTGTGTTTTACTGGACTCTTGCTGTGCAGTGATATAGCCATAGAGATTAGGTAGTCAAAATGATCACCATTAGAACTGTGAAAAGTGGACAACATTTTTTTAGTTAGAAAAGGATTGAGTTTGAAGATTGCTTTTGATAAATAACATGGATTTTGCTAGCAGAATAGCGATGCCACATCATGCTTGTGTGTTATCCATGCACTAATGTACATTATTGGTCAATATAATTATTTCTATTTGAGAAATCATAACAAGATACAGTACATATTAAAAACCAAGTTCCTATATGGCTCATAAATCAGCAACTTAATCTATGGTGTGATGTTGTACTTTTCTTACAATATTCAACAACTCTCTGAAAGGCATTGATGTAAAATTCAATAGTATCCATCCAATATTTTTTTTTGAATGGCCATTCTTCATATGAGAGCCAAGACATGTGAATACCCTCTGCCTACATAACCATGTGTGTACCACTACTAAACTTAATATTATTATTGTTCTCACCCAATGTGAATACATAAAGACTTTCTGGGAGGTGTATTTGACACTGCTGGAACTGATGCCATGCTGACAAACAAAGATGAAGTCTGCATTACTATCTATCTCCTCCTGATACCTCTCACTGGGGACTGAGAAAGGCTATGCACTGAAGACCACCCAAGCATTTGAAACTTCTCCAGTTAGTCTTAAAATCATGGCTTATACAACAGCAACAACAACAACCACTCATGCTGAACATTATCTGAAAACACTAAACAATAGTGTGGTTGGTCACCAAGTGAGGGAGTGAGGAGCTGACTTGGGAGGTGATTGTAGGCTTGGTTGTAAAGGTAAATAGGTTGTCCTGCAAGTCTATTAGTACAAGATTGTCAGTGAAGCTCCCTTTGCAAGAATCCATGTGCTAAATACTTACACAGATTAAAATCAGGCCACAGAATTTTCATTCATTGTAATATTCACATCTCAAGATTAATATCCATGTCTCTGTCATCTATTTTTTTCAACAGGATATGTGGATGAGTGTGCTAGGAGCTCCTCAGTGGATTATTTTTGGTACAGAGAAACCTTGAACATTTCCACTGGTATTGGTGAATCAGGTACTATCCAGTGGTGGTTGTTACTTTGCCTTATATGTGCTTGGGCTGTGCTGTACGTGTGCACAATCAGAGGAATTGAAACAACAGGCAAGGTAATGTACAATCTCACGCTTACAAATAAGAGTTTCATGTTTCTAATAATCCAAAGGATCATCAAATGTACCAAGTCTCATAATAATAACAATTCTTGCATTTTATACAACACTTTATGATGTCTTCAAGGCATCTCAAAGCGCTTCATAGAATATACTGTAAAATGAATTTGTCCCATCATTCTGTCCATTAACTATCCCATCATTGCTTCCCCCATACAAACTGCCTCCATAAAGCAAGCACAACTTCCCTCTCCCTCATACGTACCCTCCCCAACTCTCTACCTTCTCACACTCCACAGCCATCTCTTTCACACAACTGCAAATCCTCTCCATATCACTCTCTCCTCCCTCACCAGAAAATCCATCCGCATTTCCCTTCAAAACGTCTGTTCCCTTTCCAATAAAGCCCTCACTCTCCATGAACTATTTCTGGATGAGCACATTGATATTCTTGGGCTTATGGAAACCTGGCTCTCCCTCTAGTTGAAGCCTCCCCGTCAGGCTACACCTTCCACTACACCCCCTACCTTAACTAACCCGGCAGTGGGGTGGCCCTCATCTCCAAAGCTTCCCTTGGTTTTTCCCCTTATTCCTCTGGCTGCTTCCCCTCTTTCGAAATCCTCAGTTCACAAAGGGCCTATCATCCATAGACCTCCTATCCCTCTGGCCTTCCACCTACAGGGATTCTGAAGCAGCTGTCAAGCTGCTAAATAATCGCCTCTCCTCCATCTTCAACTCTCTCGTCCCGCTGAAATCCAGGACCATCTCCAAACCCACCCGATCCCCCTGGTATAGTGGTCATTCTGCTTCCTGAAATCTCATACCCAGCTGCTCGAGTGCAGGTGGCAGGAAACCAGCCTCACTGTTCACCACCAGCTGTGGCTCGAGCATCTTCACAGCTACTGTCGTTCTTCATCGCATGTGAAAACGGCATACTACGCCAATATCATTCTGTAGGAAATAGCAACTCCAAAGTCCTTTCCTCCACCACCCACCACCTCCTCCGTGCACCCCCTCAAGCATCCTCAACCCACCACCTGCTGCCTCGACATCGTTGCCACCAACTTGCTGATCACTCAGCTCCCCCTCCTCTGCCTACTTCTACCAGATACCATTAATCACTCCCTCTCCTCAGGATCAGTCCCTACCCACCTCAAAACTGCTGTCATCACCCCCTCCTTAAAAAACCTTCCCTCAATCCCTCCAACCCCAGCCAACACCACCCTATCTCAAACCTGCCCTTCATTGCAAAAGTTTTAGAATGCATTGTTGCCAATCAACTCCGCGCATCCTATTTGAACCCATCCAGTCTGGCTTCCCCCCTGCCCACAGTACAAGGATTGTGCTTGTGAAAGTTACTAACGATGTCCTCTCTATCTGTGACCAGGGCTCCCCCTGTCTCCTTGACCTCCTGGACCTCTCTGGCACCTTCGATACAGTTGATTACACCATCCTCCTCCACTGCTTGTCATCCGTCATCCACCTCAGTGGAACCGCACTCGCTTGGTTCGAGTGCTACCTCACAAACCGCCAGCAATACATCTCTGCAAACAGCTTTTCCTCTCGCTTTTGCCCAGTCACCTGCGGGGTACCACAAGGATCCATCTTTGATCCCTTTCTCTTCCTTATCTACATGGTCCCTCTTGGTGATGTCATCCGAAGACATGGTGTAAACTTCCACGTGTATGCGGATGACACCCAACTCTACTTTTCCACCTCACTTTGCGACTCCCAGTCCCCTGATGTTGTGACTGTATGTCAGACATCAACAGCTGGATGATTGCAAACTTCCTGCAGCTAAACGTTGAAAAGATGCAAGTCACACACTATGGAGCGCATATGACTTTAAAGTCATACCAATGGCAAGCAGATAATGCTAGACGATAATCCACATTGTTGCGCAGGTGCAGTATTTCGGTTTGCCGCTGGTAGAGTCTAGGGCTTCGGCTTGCAGCTAGTAAAGTCATGAGACTTTAAAATCGCGCTGCCGTTTTTTTCACCCACTTGGCGTCCTCCATTTAAAAAAAGAATCGCTGGACTGTAAACCTCAATCAGTAAAGGTGAGAAGCGCAAGAGAGTAGTTTTAACAATAAGAACCAATATAATATTCTGTTATTATCTGTTATTACTTAGTCTGGTGTGTCTGGTGTGTGTTAAAAGAACTTTAATTTTTCTGTAGTGGGTTTCCCGTCGTGGGCTGCCCGAATATTCACTTTAACCGGCATTGGCCAGGTCCCGCCGGTGCCAGATAAACGGGCTTCTACTGTAATTAGAACCGTAAAGACACACAGAACACAAAAAGCCGTTCAGCCCATTGCATCTGTGCCAGTTCTTTTAAGAGTAATCATTTTGGCTCAATTTAGCTGCCCTTTCCTATATTCCTGTACTTTAGTTATTTTTAGATATGAATTCCAATTCCCTCTTGAAAGCTAAATGGATTCTGTCTTAACCACAACTCCTGCTAGGGCATCCTACCAGCATGAAAGTAAATTATCCTAACCTCCCCATTTGCTTGTTTGCTAACTATCTTAAGTTGATGCCGTTTAGTCACTGATTCACAAACCAGTAGAAATAAATTCTCCCTATTCATTCTGTCGAAACCCATCATGATTATAAAGATATCTATCAGGTTATCTCTCAAATGTTTTGTTCCATTGGAAAAAGGCTCAGTTCCTCCAATCTTTGCTCACTTGTCCTTGGTATCATCCCAGTATATATCCTCTGCACTCCATCTATTGCCTTGATATATTTTCTAAAATGTGATGACCAATATTGGACATAATATTCTAACTGCAGTCAAATGTTTTGGATATGTTTAGCATTAATTGTACCATCAACTAGAGACATGAATGTTCATGCTTCAATATATAACTATTTTAGCTGGAAAACGTATTTGGTTCCAAATGTTTAATAGGTTTTACCTCTCTTCTTTCCTAAAGGCTGTATATGTCACCTCTACTCTCCCTTATGTTGTACTTACAATCTTCCTGATCCGAGGTCTGACTTTAAAAGGATCAGTTGATGGAATTAAATATCTTTTTACACCGGATGTAAGTATTTCTAGCTCTTTGTTTCAAGACATGCAACCAAAGCATGAATGAAAATGTAATATTTACGATGAAGTGAAACACTTGGGTGAAATCTTCTGTTTGCCTTCAGGGGAGAAGAAGAACATATTGAAGTGGAGAAAATATGATTTGAGATGCAGTAGATATTATTGGGGAGAATTTCCAACCGGGTCTAGATTAATTTCATTTATATAGCATTTTAAGAGTGTTCTGAATTTGCCACAGGTCAGTGGACACAGTAATGAAGAGGACCTCTAAGAATAAAAGTCAATTTCCACTAACATTTTTCAGCGAGGTTAGTTTGGAAGAGTTTCAATGGTGCAATCAATAGTGCATGGAAGTCATTTGAAGCTAAAGCCTTTAAGCTCTTCAGGAATATTATTTTAGTAAAGTTATTGTGGTTAACTCCCACTTCCCTATCATATCACAATTTCTGATCGTGCTCCTTCTTTGGTGATACAGTAATAACATTCCACTGTTTTGCATGGGTTTCAGATCGATGAGTTGACAAATCCAGTTACATGGCTAGATGCTGGGGCACAAGTGTTTTATTCCTTTTCCCTGGCCTTCGGTGGCTTGATATCCTTCTCCAGTTATAACTCAGTTCAGTAAGTATCTTCTCCTGACCTGGACCAACTCATTGAGTTAAAATGTAATCCCTTTGTACTGAAAAACAAGATATCTGTCAACTGAATGCTTTCCTCTTTTCTTTATCCATAGCAACAATTGTGAGAAAGATGCTGTGATAGTCTCCATCATCAATGGTTTCACATCCATTTACGCAGCCACTGTAGTATATTCCATCATAGGCTTCCGAGCAACAGAACAATTTGATGCCTGCTTTGATGCGTAAGTCACTCCCCAGAGATTATTACATTTTGAAGCCCAAACAAAGATCAACCATTGTGTTGTTCATGGGTACCATTTTAATGGAAATGGGGAAATTATTTGATCGATGGCAAATTTTGGTAAACAAACAGAAATGACCGTAATTCCTTTGCCCACATATAAGTACAGGTGCAGAGATAGTGTGCTTTTTTTTTCATCTTAAGAGCTGGATCAAGTTCAGTAGTTATTGAAACAGAATTACTGGGTATTAAAAGATGCAACATCATGCTATAGTTGTTTGCCTTGCCCTACTCTCAGCCTTCCTTGCTTTATGCTGGAGCAATTTAATCAAATTCAGAGGTGATATGGAGTCTAATTCGCAGTATTCCTTAATATAAAATCCAAGTTATGCAAATGTGGACTCCTTCTGGTAACCGGAAGGACCATTCACAAGTTTAGATATTACTCCTTCAACATCTGTATCCAGAACATTGATAATACAGACATCAAGAGAGATCCTAACACTGACAAAACATTCCATGTCAATTGGAAAAAACATCCCTTAATTCCCATTCTCTTCCAACTGTCGTTCCAGCATTGCACTACCCTCTTTCCCATGCATTGCATTGGAAGATCATCTAGTAGGAGAGCATACTCAACAACGCCTCTCTGAGCACCGAAAAAATGACAGCAGCCAGTTTAATAAAAAACAAAAAGCAAACTCCTGTAACTAGCATCGATATCCAACACACTTGTTTTGTTTTATCTTGTTTTCTTGCAGCAATATTCTATCCTTGACCAATACCTTTGATCTACCAGAAACAAATTTAACTCAAGACAACTATGACCAAGTGCTGAGTTATTTAAACGCCACACACTCCGACACCATCGCCAGTCTCAATCTGAAGACATGTGATCTGAATCAAATATTGAGCCAGGTACTTTATCTTACATTGTGTTTCCTTGAATACATTCTTCAAAGCTTTCAAAACAAATTGACCACCCATCTCCACCTTTGCAGTTTTGTTCCTGAAATCAAACAATACTCCTATGTAACCCTTCTTGAAAACATTCTCTGAAAAGCTATGATTATACACATTCACGTTTACTGTGAAGCATGAGGCAGCCATCAATCACCCTGTCTCCCTCTTCCTAATCCTTTATACTGCATGCAATACATTTCCGTTACCTATAATTTCCTTCCCTTCAACTCGCCTCTTCCCTTGCCTCTTCAAAACCTCTCCTATAAGCCCTTCCTCTTTGAACACACATAAACAGCAATCTTTCTCCCATGCCCATCATGCATTCAATCCACACCTTCAGCTTGGTGCAAACCATCGATATACTTTGGAATGTCCCCTCAAAATGAAGGCACTATATAAATATAGATTTGCATTGTATTGTACAGGGTGTGGAAGGAACCGGATTAGCTTTTATTGTCTTTACTGAAGCTATTACAAAAATGCCAGTCTCCCCAATCTGGTCCATTTTGTTCTTCGTGATGTTATTCTGCTTGGGGCTGTCGTCGATGTTTGGGAATATGGAAGGCGTATTAGTCCCCATCCAAGACCTGAACCTCCTTCCAAAGAAATGCCCTAAGGAACTTATTACTGGTAAAGACAACTCTTCATGTCTGTCTGTCTGTCTGCCTGCCTGCCCTCTTGTCTGCCCACCTTCCTGCCCATCCACCTGTCTGTCCGTCTGTCCGTCCGTCCGTCCGTCCGTCCACTTGTTTTCCCACTTGTATGTATATCTCTGTTCCGGTGTCCGCTTGCTGAGGTGTGGGTTGCCCATTGACATCTCACGCAAATGGCCTTAGTCATGTGTTGAGCCTCTGGGCAATGAGTGTTGATGGGCAGTTGACTATACATGGCCAATGGTTTTCACAGGAACACAATGTTAAACAACACAAATTGTCAACATTTCAGCACATCACAGTTTAGCAGAATATACAGGTTCACTCAATAAACGCCATCCTCAGCGATTTAAGCGATTGAAATATCCTTCCTGAACTGACGATGATCTCATTCAAAGGGAAGTTTCGGGGAGACACAAAATGTGGAAGGAACAGTTTATCCTATAATCTCACTTGCCATATTGTCACAATTCTGCTGAGCCTGTACACACTACTGTAGTACAACAGGTGCTATTCAGTATTCACTGCAGGATTCACAGTTTAAATATTAGCAGAGCTGTAGGCAAAATCAGCTAAAGATAACTTAGTTTTCTGAGATAACTTCACCTTCAAAAGCATTTTTCATTTGTTTTCAAACAGTTTTTAATCAGTCCAAAGATGGATGTTCATGGGTATTTAAAGAAGGTTTTAGTTGATAAAAAAAATTGTGGAGCTGTGTGGAAATAGATATCTGATGGCTCTGAAAGTGCCCTGCAGCCCAACAAATAACGTCCTTTTTTCTCTCTCTTTGTAGGCATGATCTGTATAGTCTGCTTTTTCATCGCATTCATATTTGTCTTGAATTCGGGAAACTATTGGCTGGCTCTCTTTGACACATATGCCGGCTCCGTCCCTCTGCTAGTTATTGCTTTCTGTGAGATGGTGTCCGTTGTGTACATTTATGGCATAGACAGGTAAGATTACCCGGCTGCTGCTCAGACACTTTCATTTCAGTGTTGTCCATAGAAAGCTGGCAAAAGTGGAGAACTACAGCCAGTACGTTCAGAATTTTGTTTCTCAATCGTGTTCACTGGGTTCACTGTTTTGTTTCGGGTGGGAGGCATTTATTTCCTTCAAACAGTGTTCACAGCTTCAACGAAAGATTGAAGTGCCTTAGGCCTCCTCCCGATGTGAAAGGTGCTATACTAATGTCATTTTGTTGTTGTTGTAAAGGTGAAAGGCCAATAGGCTTATTTGAGTTTGGATACGCTTCATGAAACCCTTCAACATTAATAATAATAGTAACCCTTGCATTTGATATATTCATATATATAAACATGTTTTTCAAAGTCTAATTCAAGAATTTCTACTTTGAACGCACTTTCGGCTACCTTTGCCCCTCTCCCCCGGACTGCATGCCCAGCTCAGGTGCACGTGCTACACTGTCCAACACCTTGGGATATTCTCCTGATGTGAAAGGCGAAAGGAATGTAAATTTGTATTGTATGCTATTATACCTTAACTCACAGGGGTTATTTAAACAATTGGCTTAAGATACTGCAAACCCTGTTGTTTTGCAAGTCCACACCTGCAGGGCAGGACATGTAAATGTTTTACAGGCTTTTAAAGATAATTGTTGGTGGCTTGCCCTGTACTTCGTGCTTGACTTCACCAAATACTGCATAACTTCTTCCTGGTTGAAAACATCGAGACTTGTTTGTTTTTCGTGCGCTCCCTGTGTTGATTTAACTATTTGCTTCCCAACCATAAAACTACAAATGTCCTACATCCATTTATTTTCATTATGTTTCACCACCTTATTGTCCTATATAAACCATTGATCTCCACCACAGTTTATGGTCAAGTTAATAATTGAGGGGAGCTTATAGATATTTGTAAATTCTTGGTAAACATGTGACTTTCTTTACAAATGTGACATTTCTGCCTTTTAAAACTAGGTGTAGTCTAAAGCCTTATATTTCGAAGTGACCTCAATAGTAGTGCCAATGACTGTTGTATAAAATCTGTGTAATTTATGGCATAGAATGTTTGCTGTTGGATGTTTTCTGCTCAGTGTTATACAATTGCTCCCGTAATTCAGTGTGTTTCTGTCCTCTCTCCCTAGCTCACAACATTATTTTGAATGAAGAAGACCCTCTGGCCCATCTTATCCCTACTGTCCTCCCTTCATAACATCAAACTGTTTTAGTTCCAACATGGCTTGATATAAAGTCCAGGGTCTGGAAATTAAGACATACTCAGAAGCAGATTTTAGCTCAATCATCAGCAACTTAGCTGCGAACACTCTGATCCCATTAGAAATCCTACATTATATACCCCAATATTTGTCAAAACATAATTAGTAACTCAATGGTTGGCAGCCATAGGTATCATTCCAGAATTAGGGAAGGGTGAATTAACCGGGAAGAGAAATGTAATTGTTCTGGTGAAGGAGAACATTATGATTGTGCCGTTCACACTGATTATAGTATTAGTATCTGTTTCTCTATACATCTCCCTTTTTTTAAAGAACAAACTATTTATTTACAGATTCAACAGAGACATTGAATGGATGATTGGCCACAAGCCAAACATCTTTTGGCAGGTTACCTGGAGATTTGTCAGCCCACTCATAATGCTGGTCATATTCTTATTCTACCTTGTAATAAAAGTGACTGAAAATTTGACATACATTACCTGGAATCCGGAATATGTGAGTACATTTTATAGCCATGTGCCGTGCAATTTTCCTTAAGATCAAATGTATTTTTTAATAAAGGCCCAAAGGCCCAATTGTTGCAGAAACTTTCCTGGCTTGGAATGGATCCAGGTGTAAATTGTCTGCAACTGTTTGTTTTAAATTGGAGTAATAGTCATTTGTAATGTTGAGCAACCTATATTGCCCAAAAAACAACCGTGGTAAGGTGGGCGATCTGTCTGTTAACAACAATAACAACAAAGTTACACTTGTATAGAGCCTTTCACGTCAGGAAGACACCCCAAGGCACTGGACAGTTATTGCTTCAGACCTAAGATGAGGACGGGAGGGAGGGAAGGGTGTGGGATTAGGAGTTGCTGATGGGTCTATCGAAGAGGAGAGTCTTGAGGCAAGACTTGGAGGCCAGGGAGGGGGCGAGGCGGAGGGACTGCGGGATGGAGTTCCAGAGGTTGGGGGCTAAAGGCTCACCTGCCAATGGTGGGGTAGGTGGATCGGGGATGCGGAGCAGGACAGAGCCTGCAGAGTGGAGGGGCAGGCAGGTTCGTAAAGGGATAGGAGGTCCCAGGTGTAGGGTGCTTCGCTTCGGCTTTATATGTGAGGACTAGGATCTTGAATTGGATCCTCTGGATGAGGAGGAGCAATGGAGTCAGGTGAGGATGGGGGAGATGGGGTCACGGAGTTTGGAACGGTAGAGGTCATGGGCCGCAAATTTCTGGATTATCTGTGGAGGGAGGAATTGGGAAGGCCGACAAGCAAGGCATTAACCTAGTTGAGCCGGGATGTAATGAAGGCGTGAATGAGGGTTTCAACGGCTTTGGGGGTGAGGTAGTAGCGGAGTCGGGCAATGTTGCGGAAATGGCAAAGGTAGAGTGAGTCATTACTTGGATGTGAGGGAAGGAAAGACAATTGAGGGTTGAACAAATACCTAGGGTCCTGACTAGCTTGGTGAGATTGAGTGTGCAACCATGGAGGTTGATGCTGCCAGCGCCTGATGCATGAAAACCCAAGGCTATTTCGATCTGTACTGTTTAACATAAGCTTCAAGGAAATAAATACTCCATTCCAAATCCATAAAACACTTTAAGAAAAAGGTTAGCAGTGCTCAAATTAGAAAGTCATCAGGTTCAGATGGGATTCATTCTCGATTGCTGAGGGAAGTTAGCGGGAGCTCTGGCCACAATCTTTCAATCCTCCTTGGATATGGGAGTGTTACAAATATTGCACCCCAGTTCAAAAAAGGGGAGAGGAATAAACCTGGTAAATATGGGCTAGAGTAGGCCTAACATTAGTGATGGGGAAACCTCGAGACACCATAATCTGGGACAAAATTAATTTTCACTTGAAAAAAACCTAAGTTAATTAATGACAGTCAACATGGATGTCTTAAAGACAAATTGCGTCTGACAAACAGAATTGAGTACTTTGATGAAATATCATAGAGTAGTAGTGCAGTTGATTTAGTGTATATAGAGTCAGGAGTCGTGCCATAAGATGCCACATAATACATTAGTTAGTAAAATTGAACCCCATGAGACAAAATGGATAGCGGCAGCATATTTACAAAATTGCCTGGGATACAGAAAGTAGAGGAAAGTGGTGAATAATTGTTTTTCAGACTGAAGGGAACTAGACAATTGTGTCACCCAGGGGCTGATTTTAGGCCCATTGCTCTACTTGATAAACATAAATGACTTGGATATAGAGAGCAATCTATTTTCAAAGTTTGCAGATGAGACAAAATTCAGGAACATAGTAAACAGGGAGGAGGATGGTAGAGGACTGCAGAAGGATGGTAGCAGAATGTAGGAGGACATAGACTGGTGAAATGAGCAGACATGTAGTAGATGAAATTTTAACGAAATTTAATGCATAAAAGTGTGAGGTAATGCACTTTGGAAGGAAGAATGAAAACAAGCGATATACACTAAATAGCAGGGTTTTAAAAGGGGTTCGGGAGCAAAAAGACACATACACAGGTGTTTGAAGGTGTCAGGACAGGTTGACGGAGCTGTTAAAAAATCATATGGCTTCATTGGCTTTATGAATTGGTGCATAGAGTACAAAAGCGGGAAAGTTCTGTTAAACCTTTATAAGTCACTGGTTAAGCCTCGGCTGGAGTATTGTGTCCAATTCTCAGCACCACACCTTAAGAAAGCATATCATGGGCATGGAGAGGGAGGAAGAAAATATTTACCAGAATGGTACCCAGGATGAGGGACTATAGTATTGTGGCGATATTAAAGCAACTGGAATTGTTCTCCTTAGAGCAGAGAAGATTAAGGAGAGATTTAATAAAGGTGTTTAACATTATGAAGGGTTTTGATAGACTAGATAGGAAGAAACTGTTTCCACTGGCAGGTGAGTCGATAACCAATTTTAAATAATTGGTAAAAGAACCAAAGAGGGTATGAAGAGACATCATTTAGACGAAGAGTTATTATGATCTCAAATGCACTGCCTAAAATGGGGGATGGAAACAGATTCAATAAAAACATTCAAAAGGAAATTGGATGAGAACTTGAAAATAAAAATTTGCAAGGATATGTGGAAAGAACAGAAGATCTCTTCTAAAGAGAAACGATGGACTAAATGGCCACATTCTGTGCTGTGCTGCTATGATTCTATGATGATTTACATAATGCCTTTTAAGTTGGGAGAACATCTCAAAGTTCTTCAAATAGGAACAAACTAAGGTGTGGAATTGGGTTTAGTTCTATGACCAGCCTTTAGGAAAGGCTGGAAATAAGTAATGGATAAAACTTGTTATGTTGATTAACATGTACCTTGTCTTAATTAGCACAAGAAATGTTTCAAGGAAACCTATCTTAAGGAGCACAAGAGTTGTTTTAAGGAAATCCCCCAATTTTGTTATTCTTAACACTTTTTTAAAAAAAAAAGATAGCTACCTACAAAAGACAGTCACCACATTTTAAAGTATACCATGCGAAGCGCTTAGAGTTGTCTTCCTGACTTATAAGCACTAGATCAAATGCAACAATTATTTACTTTTAGCTTGCTCACCATGCTGCTTCCTCCTGGCCAGCGATTTCCCCCATAGCTGGCTTCTCCTGGGTACATGGTTGCCTGTTGATGAATAACAGAGACAAAACATGTACTTTATAAAGTGTGTTTACTATGTTCAGACTGGAAAGAGGCTCCAAATCAGGGAATATTCTTAATGGCTTTCTGTGCTGTTGCTCAATCTCCCTCTACAGCTATCAACCATATTAACCTGCTCTTTCTCCATAGCCTTCAATATTATTTTGCCTTGCACAGTTATTAAATTATCTTTTATGCACTCATCTTCTCCAGCCATTTGCAGTGGAGGCTTTCTATTTTCTAAAAAAAAATGATTTTTACTAGCCACTTAGTTTATTTCATATCATACATTTTCAAGAGCTCAGGGACCATTTTGTAAAGTAGGTGACTGTGCATTGTGACCAAATGTGGCAGCCAAATGGCAAAATCTCCAGGTCACCACTCCTTTCTCAGTAACATACACAGAATGTCTGTTTTTAGTGCAGTTTGGCTAGCCCTTCAACAGATTTGTTTTTTAAATGTGGTGTGACTATATGTCCTGAAAAGAGCTACACAAATGTAATTTTGTTGATGTTTTTGTAAGTAACGTAACCTCTTTTTATGCGCTATTCATATTTACGCATATATGTTATACAGGTGGATTTCCCAAATGTGTCTGTGAAACCATTCCCTGGCTGGGTGACTGCAATTATTGTCCTTTTGGCTGGCGTACCCAGTTTATTCGTACCTTGTACAGCCATCTATTTGTGGATCCGAAACAAGTGCAAGAAGAACAGTGATCAGCAGGGCCTTGTCCAATCCACGTCAGCCACTTCAGTGAATGGAATAGCAAACAAACTAGTGTAACTGGACTCCACAAAAACAATAGAGGTAATTTATATTACCCACTTTGCCATGAACTGTATTCCAAACCAAAATGCACAAGATGGACAGCTGAAAATATTTTAAATTGTTTATGTCTTTACTTTGATGGAACATATTGGTTTTATGTGCTGTCATAAATGAGCTCCTAGTGTTCAATTACCCTAAAGAGTGTACTTTAACAGACCCCATTTGAACTTTGCCAAGAAAGTGTTTTTGTTTTTCTTTCGAGAGCAAACCTAGGGGCTCTGAGCTACTTTACTGATGAGCGATTGGCCTGCTTTATTTTCAGGGCTGATATAATGGCCCTGAATAATATGCTGTATCACATTTATTTCTCAGTCCTTAAGATTCCGGCATTTCCAAACAATAAAATCCAAAATGGTAAGTATCACCGTATGTGCGATGCTTTACAAAGCTTCCTCCTGAAAATCACTGGGGTTCAAAAGTTTGTTGAATTATTCCTATGTTAAAATTAATGTCTAACATTGGAGCAATGAAAGTAATACACATATATGTACAATAATTTCCACATTGTAAGTTATCACTAGATCTCAGAACAATTCTCTCACCATTCACTTTTTAGTTTCCCCCAAAGTAACATCTAAAGGAGAATAGATGATTACTTCAAACACGTGTGAAAGTAAACATTTTTGTACCATACAATAATAAATTATAAGAAGACATTATGCTAAATTTGATGAAAATCGTAACAAGAGGCCATTCAACCTATTGAGCCTGTTCCAGCATTTTATTAGATCCAAATTCTCTGTGATTTCTCCATAATCTTTAATACTCCTATTTCCCACAAGTGTATCTACTGTATCATCCTTTTAAACATCCTGACCCATTTTCTTCTAGGGCTTTGCAATCCAAATTCCTACAACCTTCTGTGTTATGCATGCTTTCTAATTTCATTTTTAACTGTCCTAGGTCTAATGTTTAACATCTCAATCAAATCATTCTTTAACCATCTCAACTTTGGGGAATGTAGTCCAGCCTTTCATCATAACTAAGACCCTTTCATCCCATGTATTATTACTGGATAACCTCCAAGGTCAGTGAATCTTTCCTAAGGATGGGTGCCCAATCATATTAATGCTGCTTGGAAAGCTTCAGGGTACAATAATAAAGAATAGACAAAATAAGAAATCATGCACAGTAAGGGAAGTAGTTATATCAAAATTGCTGCTCTTTCACACCTCTGATACAGCTCGTAGTTGTTTCAACAGCTGCAACTGAGCACTTTTTCCTCTGCTTGTTCCTTTAAAACACCAGTAGCTACTATTCATCGCCATAGCTAATGATTTGTAAATGTGACTATGATCTTTCCTGGCCGATACATTTAAATATAGACACCACTTAAACAAGTTCAGAGGTTTTGACTATTTGAACTTCAGGGGTGCTTCCAGAATTAAAGTCTAATCAGAACAGTCATTGGTATTGTATCTCCACCACCTCCTTTTCTGAATAATGGAAAATCTACCCTGGTACACAGTTCAATAACCTGCAACAAATCATTGTTTTCACTTTTTAATTCAAAGTTTAATGATTTACACAGAGGCACTAAACATCCTGTTTATGTCTGGCACCTGAGCTATGAAGTTAGCAAACTCTGCGTATGAATTTTGGTCTTTACCCACAGGATCAACAAAAAGAGTAGCATCTTCAATGTCTCCACCTCAGAGAGGAGAAGTACACAGTCTCCTTGGGTTTCAAATGACTGAGGAAACATTCCTGTTAAAAGCACAACAGATGTCAATCTAAAGCACTGTTAATGGTTGATCAATGTGTTTGCCCCATGAATAACATTCAGAGGTATAGATGTGTCCTAAATCTTGTGATCCAAAATTCTAATGGGTAATAGTGCAAGTTATACTACCAACACATCTCAGTGCATTGTGGGGTTAGCAATAGCATTATAGGAGAATTGTTTTTCTGATGCTATTCATTCTTCCTCTGCTACAAAAACAGCAATATAATGTAGGGATATGAAGGAATTCTTTTTTAAAAAGGGAAGGAGGCTAAACTGAGCTCTGTAATTGCTTCATTCCTTACACTTGTTAGAACAAAGCATGGATTAGGAAGTGATGTACTGTATTATGGTGTAAATCAAGGTGGTCCAAATGACGGCCCACAGGTCACATCTGACCCGGAGGATGGTTTCGTTCCGACTACAAACTATTCTCAACTTCATTGTCCACCGAGCAAATACAGATGACAAGCAGGCCACAAGCTAATCAGGAGACACTCACCGGGAGCTCAGGCTCTGCTGAGAACGTGACTGGCCAAACAATAAAATATTGCTGATGCAGGCCACAGACATTTCTCAAATTCAGCGTCGGCCCAGCCCTCAGCAGCCAAAAGGTTAGACCATCCTGGTGCAACAATATACAAAGTATATTTCGAAGGACATTGGTGTCTTGTGAAGATTCAGACCTTTCAGGGGTTATAATGAAGTATAAATTTCTGCCTTAATTATTGAGGGTGTCAAGAATGAGATATTTATTTCCTGAACTTTTGAGAATTGTCATAAACAAAACATTATCCGGTTGCAAAATAAAATATTTTACAGGACTGTGTCCATGTGTTTTGAAGTCGATTTTCATTCACCTCAATTTCCACCCCCACTCCCCCACCCCTGACACACCCTCCACTGTTTCCTTTCCACAATCAGAGTGAATTCTTCAAATAGGTTTATTGATCACAGATGTAGCACTTTAAATATGAGAATTCCAAAGTTTGCACAAGTAATAATAATCGTTACATTTGGTATTACGTACAGAGCACTTGCCTCACAAGCGAGAGGACCTGGGTTTGATTCCCAGCAGGGCGAAATGTTGGGTAACTTTCCTTACTCCAAATGCCTCTGTTCACCTACCAGTAAGTAGGAACCTGAATGTATCTTGCAGACGTGATAAGGTATTATATCAAATGCAAGAATGATTATTATTATTGCATTCTTAAGCATGGTGATGAGTTTCCACTTGTGTCATGTTGATCAACCACTAGGCTGATCAAAAACCAAAGTAATATTTTATGGTATACCTATGTGAGTATGGTGCACCTATGGTGTACCTCAGGGGCATCCTTCCAACGTAAAAGGTGCTCTATCAATGTAATTTTGTTGTTGTTATTGTTGTGAGAGATGAAGTTAGACTCAGTATAATATAAATGGAGAATTAACCATTCAGCCGTAGAATAAAACTATGTCAGATTCTTGCAGTTACATATCAGGAGTAGGTTTTTTCCTTGCAAAATCCACAGTCTAACACATGAGCACAAATTGGAGCAAAACAACAACAACAAAATTACACTTGTAAAGTGCCTTTCACGTCAGGAGGACATCCCAAGTAATTAATTTTAAAAAGTACAATAGTGTACATCTGGAATGTCTTAGATGCACAAGACATAAGTATCAATGCCTCCACCTAAATCTAGATTTGATATTGTGCCTTTTACAATAGCAGGATGCTTCAAAGTGGTTCATAGAGTGTGCAGTAAAGTTTAGAGACTGTATTTTGTAAAAAAAAATGCAACAGGCTATTTATACACATGTCCCAAAACTCCCACAAAGTGAATGACCAATACAGTCCAAGTGAGGAAACTGAAGCTCACTAAATGTTAACAATTAACATATTTCCAATAGTATTTGATAGCCTTGTTATTTATCTACACTTATTCTCTTACTTTCCAAATGTCTTGAGCAAATGGCATTGTTCCTTTGCAGTCTGGCTCCACCCCGCTCCCCTACATCGGAATATAAACCGTGTTCTTCCTGTTACACCACTGGAACTAACTCCATTGTTAAAGAATACCACATTATTTAAAAATACGAGCTCAGATATAAACACAGCCAGTTTCCTTCTTTAGTTGCAATGGCATTAGAAAAGGCAAGTTTTTCAGTTGTAAGAAATGCTGGTGAGGAACAAAAAGAGGACCGACCTAAATGGGACAATAAATTTCAGTATCTTTTGACCTGTGCTGGATTTGCAGTGGGGCTGGGAAACATTTGGAGATTCCCTTACCTCTGTCAGACCTATGGAGGTGGTGAGTACAACAGCAAGAAGGGATTGAAGAGTAACATCTATCCTAGAGTTTCTTCTAATGGCTTGTCTCTTCTAATGGCTTCTCTGTCTCTGCGTAGTCATGTGTGGCATTCCTCTAGGCTATATTCTCATTCTCTCTTTTTCAGTATCTATGCCCTCCTGCTTTGCTCCTGCCAGTGCCTACTCACCTCAGATGCTGACAGTGTCAACCTACATGAATGCACGCTTCGCTTCGTGGAGCCAATGTAGAACCTTTGCCCACAAATATATACAGTCAATTCACTTTACAGTATATTCTGTGAAGCGCTTTGGGACATTGATAAGATGTGGAAAGCACTATATCAAATGCAAGGATTATTATTATTATAACCTTGGAATCTTGTTTGACTCCAAATGTCCATTCAACACCTCTGAACAACTCTGTTCAGCTTTTCTCCCACCTCTGAAATAATCCCACCTGTCACCGTCTCTTCCTCAGACTGCCAAGAATTTTCTGCATGCATTTGTAATGTCTATGTTCGTCTTCGCCAATGCCCCTGCTTACCAAACTCCCTAGCGCTTCCTTACACAAGTTGCACACTATCCAGAACATTACACCTTATGTAATCCACTCACTGGAACTCCATCCCAGGGTACCTTTGACATATTCCTTCATTCCCCTTGTTCAAGATCTGTCTCAAGACCTACTTCTTTGACCGTGCTTTCAGTCATATTTTCACTCCCCCACCCTCCTCATCTCCCAGCTGCAACTCAGGTTCCATGCCATTGATAGATGATGAGCGCTATATAAATGTAAATTTGAGTGTTGTTTGTTGATTTACATGGGTGATAACAACAACAACTTGCATTTACAAAGCACCCTTCATTTGGGGTAGGGTCCCAGAGTGTTTGACAGTGGTGGGGTCTGACGATGAGCCAGGGGGTGCGGGAGAGGGTGGTGACCGTAATCACAATCAAAAAGGAAGCTCTTTAGGTGGGATTTCAAGGTGGGGGATGGAGGAGGGGCTAGGCGGAGGGATGGAGGGAAAGTGTTCCAGAGTTTCAGGGTGTAGTGGTGAAGGTACAGCCACCAATGGCGGAGTGGACGGTCAAACAGAAGGCTGGAGCCAGCCAAGTGGAGGCACAGGGTGATGGAGTGGGGGATAAACAGGGCAGATAGGTAGGGAGCTGCGAGTACATGAAGTGATTTGAAAAGAAGTCACAGGATCTTGCAATCAATCATGTGCCACTATTCAAAAAGAGATGGATGTTTCTCCTTGTGTGCTGACAAATAAAATTGGTCACTCACTTCATTGCTGGACACAAAATTGGCTGATGCATTTGCCCACAAATTACACAGTCACTACATTGTACAAAGCTGTGAAATACTTTGAGACATCCTTCTGATATGAAAGACACTATATCAAAGTTAAGGACCGCTTTTATTATTATTATTATTATAAATATTAACTCAGGAAGTCAAATCACACATGTTCAAATCTATCTGGAAGATCTCCATGTTCACAGAGAACACTGTAGTCATACAACAAACAATCGTACACCATTTTAACTCAAACATCATCCTGTGCAGGATAAATAATCCTTGCATTTACAAATGGGAGACGGAAAGCAGAGGGTAGCAGGGAATGGTTATTTTTTGAACTGGAGAGAAGTATACAGTGGTGTTCCCCAGGGGTCGATATTAGGTCCACTGCATTTTTTGATATATGTGAATGACTTGGACTTGGATATCGAGAGCAACATTTAAAAGTTTGCAGATGACACAAAACTTGAGAATGTGGTAAGCAGTGAAGAGGGTGGTATTAGACGGCAGGAGATTAGAGACAGACTGGCAAATTGGGCAGATACATGGCAGGTGAGGTTTAATGCAGATAATAAAGGACAGTCAACATGGATTTGTTAAAGGCAAATCTTGCCTTACAAATCCGATAGAATGTTTTGATGAGGCAACGGAATGGGTGGATAATGGTAGCGCAGTTGATGTAGTTTACATGGACTTTCAAAAGGCATTTGACAAAGTGCCACATGAGAGACTTATTAGGAAATTAAAGGCCCATGGCGTAAAAGGGACAGTGGCAGCGTGGATCCACAACTGGCTGCGAGACAGAAAACAGAGAGTTGTAGTGAGCGGCTGTTTTTCAGACTGGAGGGAAGTGAGCAGTGGTGTGCCACAGGGATCAGTTTTGGGACCATTGCTGTTTGTAATCTACATCAATGATCTGGACTTGGGTGTATGGAGTACAGTTTCCAAGTTTGCAGATGACACTAAGTTAGGGAGAATAGTAAATAGTGAGGAGGATAGCAGCCATCTGCAAGAGGATATAGACAAATTGGTAAAGTGGGCAGACACATGGCAGATGAAGTTTAATGCAGAGAAGTGTGAGGTGATGCATTTTGGGAGAAGAAATGAAGGGAGGCAATATAGGCTAGATAGTACAATTTTAAATGGTGTGAAGGAACAGAGAGACCTGGGGATTTGTGTTAGTGACTCGTTGAAGGTGGCAGAACAGGTAGACAAGGCTGTTAAGAAGGCATATGGGATACTAGGCTTTATAAATAGGGGTATAGAGTACAAAAGTCAGGAAGTGCTGACTAACCTCTATAAGACTTTGGTGAGGCCTCAGCTGGAATACTGTGTTCAATTCTGGTCACCACACTACAGAAAGGATGTGAAGACATTGGAAAGGGTACAAAGAAGATTTAGTAGGATGGTGCCAGGATTGAGGGACTTCAGCTATGAGAAGAGGCTAGATAGGCTAGGGTTATTCTCTCTGGAGCAGCGAAGATTGAGGGGAGACCTAATAGAGGTTTATAAGATCATGAGGGGTTTCGACAGGGCAAATAGAGAAAAACTATTTCCACTCGTGGGCGAATCTGTGACTCGTGGTCACAGATTTAAAATAGTTTCAAGGCGAAGTAGAGGAGAGCTGAGGAGAAATTTTTTCACTCAGCGAGTTGTTCGAATCTGGAATGCATTGCCTGAAAAGGTGGTGGAGGCTGATTCGATAACAACTTTTAAAAGGGAATTAGATCTTTATTTAGGGAGAACAGGTCTATTAGGCTATGGGGAGCGGGCAGTGCAGTGGGATTGAATCGCTCTTTTCAAAGAGCCGGCACAGACTAGATGGGCCGAATGGCCTTCTTTTGTGCCGTAAAATTCTATGAATCTATGAATCTAAAAGTGCGAGGAGATGCATTTTGGGAGGAAGAATGAGGAGAGGCAATATACACTAAATGGCACAGTTTTATTGGGGGTGCCGAATCCAGGATGCAGTCGCTATAGCTAGGATTAAACAAACACTCAAAAACAGAGTTAGCTCAGAAATATAGTTGATTCAATACTTGCAGCAAGGAGAGGGAAAGTATGTCTCTCAAGACAGTCAGTACTCTACCTCTCCCGATGGGGCGGTCCCATGGGTTAATATACAAAATCAATCTCAGATTACATTATGCTCAACTCATGTTCAGACGTACATAACAATGTTTGGTAGACAGTCACCCAGTAAACAATCAATCATTGCAAACCTGTTTGATTAGGTGTTCTGAGCCAGTACCAGGCAGTCCAAGGATGTTGACTGGTTCTGTTAGATAAGTGCACATTCCTAAATCCAAGATGTGCTTTCTCAGGCCATACCAGACATTCTGATTGGCACCAGTAGATAAGCGACCGGCTAATCACTACAAGCTTGTTTATACGGTAACAGACAGTACTGGTTCTGCTAGATAATTCTAATGAAATACTATTTTTAATATAATTAAAGTACCATTCCACAGAGGTACAGGAGCCGAGTTCACATACACAGGTCTTTGAAGGTAGCAGGACAGGTTGATAGACCTGTTAAGAAAGCTAATGGGATCCCTAGTTATCTAAATAGAGGCATAGAGTACAAAGCGAGGAAGTTCCGCTAAACCTTCATAAGTCACTGATTATGTTTCAGCTGGAATAATGTGTCCAATTATAGGCACCACAATTTAAGAAGTACTGTATATCAAGTGATTAGAGCAGGAGCAGATGAGATTCACTAGAATGGTACCAGGGATTAGGGACTTTAGTTATGCGAAGAGACTAGAAAAGCCTTAGAGCAGAGAAGATTAAAGGGATATTTAATAGATGTGTTCAAAATTATGAGCAGTTTTAATAAAATAGATTGGGAGAAACTATCTCCACTGATGAGTGGGTCAGTAGGCACACACATTTAAGATAGTTGGCAAAAGAACCAGAAGGTTGGCCAAAAAACACAGAGAGTTATTTTGCGCTAAAAGGGCGGTGGAAACAAATTCAATAAGAACTTTCAAAAGGGTATTTGGAAAAAAAATTGCAAGGTTATGGGGAAACAGCAGAGATATCAGACTAATTGTGTAACTCTTCAAAAGAGCCCCTATAGTCACAATGGGTTGAAAAGCCTCCTTCTGTGTTGTAACATTCTATGATTTTATGAATGCCTGCCAGCTTCATCACAGGATCACAGTTGAGCTGCTTTTTTAAATGAATCCAGTGTCCAGGCCTCAACCACCCTTCCTGGTAATCCTGTTTCGGTTATTTATTAGGATAGTGATGAAGAAAATCTTCCTGGAATCTGTCCTTAGATTGCCCTTTGTAATCCCACCTCCATTTTGACCAGAGCTGTATGCAGCACTCTATCAAGTGCTCTGACTAGAACCAGGACAAGAAGAGAAACACAGAGCCAAACTTTCCAGTAATAAAAGTTTTCGGAAGAAATTTCCTACACAAAAAAAATTGTTTTACCTTTTGGGTGTGCAGTCGTTTATGGCATTTGAGAGTTAGCATTTGATAGTCAACACTTAAGAAATTATTGTTATCAGTTTATACCTTTCAATGCTGTCTGCAAATCACTTCCTTGATTTTTTTTTGACTCAGAGCAATTTAGTCCATCTAATCAATGTTGTCTGAAACTGGTGAATCATGATTGTAGGAGAAAAATTCATAATTAATTTCTGTAATCCATTACCACTTAACAACAACAAAACAACAACAACAAAATTATATTTACAGAACGCCTTTCCCGTCGGGAGGACGTCCCAGGGCACTGAATAGTCAGGTCGAGTCCCGAGCAAGGGGGAGAGGCAGGGGAGGTGGGAGGGGAAGGAGAGAGTTGGGAGGGTGGCAGAAGGTACGATCGAAGAGGAGGGTCTTCAAACTGGCCTTAAAGTGAGTACGAGGATCATGATCCTCTGGGGGATGGGGGGCCAATAAAGCCGATCGAGGGTGGGAATGATGTGGTCGCGGAATTTGGTGTGAGCGAGGACACAAGCTTCAGAGTTCTGGATGTGAAGCTTGTGAAGGGAAGTATGGGAAGGCCGACGAGGAGGGAGTTACCATAGTCGAGCCTTGATGTGATGGATGCATGGATAAGGGTTTTGGCAGCCTGAGGGCTGAGGCAATGATGGAATCTGGCAATATTACGGAGGTGGTAGTAGACAATGCTGGTCATGGTGTGGATATGGGGGAGGAAGGACAGTTCATGGTCAAACAAGACACCCAGGTTCCTGACTGGCTTCAAGAGATGGAGAGTGCAGCCTTAGATGCCGATGCTGCCAGCGCCTGAGGTGCAGAGGCATTGATGCGAGCCAATCAGGAGGGACTCAGTTTTGCGGACTTTCAACTGGAGAAAGTTATCCCTCATCGAGGACTCGATGTCAGACAGGCAGGCAGTCAGGACGCCGGTACTCCTGGAGTTGAGGGTGTAAGCGGAGCACAACAACAAAATAACATTTATATGCCGCCTTTCACATTGGGAGGACATCCCAAGATGCTGGACAATCAATGTTTCAGCCCCAAGCTGGGGTCAGGATCAGGGAGAGGGTAGAGAAAGGAGGGGATTTAGTGTGACCGATGGGACCGTTGAAGAGGAGGATATTGAGGCGGGACTCGAAGAAGCATAAGGATGGGGTGAAGCAAAGGGACTGTAAAATGGAATTCTAGAGATTAGGGGCAAAGTGGCTGAAGGCTTACACACTGATAGTGGGGGTGGGGGTGGGGATGGGGGTGGAGTGGGGGAGGAGGGTCAGGAGATATGAAGCAAGCCACAGCTCGCTGAGGGGAGGGAGCGGGCAGGTTGGTAATGGGTTAGAAGTTCATAGAGGTGGGATCGGGCAAGGCTATGGAGGGCTTTGAAGGTGAGGACCAGGATCTGAATTGAATCTTCTGGGTGATGAGGAGCCAATAGAGTCGGGCGAGAATGGGTAAGATGGGATCATGGAGCTTGGAGTGGTAGAATACATTAGCCGCAGGGTTCTGGATGATCTGTTGCCTATGGAGGGAAGAGTTAGTAAGGCCGACCAGTAGGGCTTTGGCGCAGTCGATCCTTGAGGTAACAAATGCATACATGACAGTTTCGGTGGCCTGAAGAATGAGGCAGTTGCATAGTCGAGTGATATTACAGAGGTGGTGGTAAGCTAGTGCTGGTCGTATGCAATGTGCGGGAGGAAGGACAGTTCAGGATCAAACAAGACACCCAGGTTCCTGACTGGCTTGGTGAAACGGAGTATGCTGATGCTGCCAGTGCCTGAGGTGCAAGCCAATCAGGAGGGACTAGGTCTTGCTGATATTCAGCTGTAGAAAGTCAAAAAGTTAACTTTCATCCAGGACTTGATGGCTGACAGATTGCCAGCTATCCTGGAGTCAAGGGTAGAGACAAAGACAAAAATTGGGGGACATCTGCATACATGCGGAAATTGACCCCATGTCTGGAGATGATGTCACCAAGGGGGAAGCATGTAAAGTTTGAAAAGAAAGGACAGAGCCCTGAGGAATACCACACAAAACAGTACGGAGGCTAGAAGAGAAACAAATTGGAGACAGTGTGAGATATAAGACCTGAACCAATCAAGGACAGCAACTTGAGGGTTGAGGTGAGAGGAGAGAGGGTGGAGGAGGATTGAGTAGTTCACAGTGTCTAGCATCTCCTCACAGTCAGAATTTGAGGAGAGCATAGGCGAGGCATTGGGAGATAGATGTGCAGCCTTAGATGCCGATGCTGCCAGAGCCTGAGGTGTAGAGGCATTGGTTGGTGTTGGAGAATAGGAGCCTGGGGTTAGCCTTTGCCTCCAAGATCATCTAAATACAACAACAAAATTATATTTTTTAAGTGCCTTTCATGTCAGGAGGACATTCCAAGGCGCTGACAAATATGGATGTGGGGGGGAAAAGAAAAACTATAATTATCATCTCACAATCCATAGGCATGTATAATGTTAGATTTCATGGAAGGTATCAGTTGGTACCTCTTGCCTTTGAGTCAGTAACTTGTTGGTTCAGACCCTCTGTCTGGACTTTGATCTCACAGTCTAAGCTGACACTCTCAAATAGTTTTCAAGAGTAGAAACTCAAAGAAAATTGAAGATATTGTAAGTGAAATTTTAAAAGCCAATACGATCATGAACCCTGATCTGACTTGAACCCTCCATGTCAATCCTTCAACACTGAACAACAACAACAACAAAATCACATTTGTATAGCGCCTTTCACATCAGGAGAACATCCCAAGGTGCTGGACAGTTATTGATTCAGACCCGAGCTGAGGACCGGGGTGGGGGGATGGAATCGCCGATGGGTCCATCGAAGAGGACATTCTTGAGGCGAGACTTGAAGGATGCTAGGGAGGAGGCAGAGGGACTTCAGGATGGAGTTCCAGAGGTTGGGGACAGAGTGGCTGAAGGCTGAACTAACTTTACTGAAGTTTTCAAGCATTCAGGATAATACTTCCAATCGATACTTCTCTAATTAGTTAGGGTCAACATTTCAGTGACTACTTCTCTGATTCCACATTCCTGACACCTCCACATTCTGGGCGTAATTCCCATGGACTCTGAGCGATTAACTTTGTGCAAGGAAGCTTTAATGATTTACCCATTATGTAACAAGTCTATGTATGTATGTATGTACAGTGCAGTGTATTTCCACCCAACAAGTGTTAGTTAATGTTAGCATTTTGGAATAACTGGCTCTGTGGAATCTTCTAAAGCTGCTTGTATAAATTGAGCTGAACTTCCAGGAGGTCTGTACATTCAGAAGAGTCACAGAAGAAAGAATAGGCAATAATAAATTGAAAAAATGCTATTTGAGGATATTACAATGATGAATACCTGAAGAGTTTTAAGAATTATTGACATTCCTCAGTTACAAATTACAGTTGGAAGTTATCAATTAACTAATTTGTAAATGAAACCATGAGAAATGGTATAGTAAACTCTATGAAACAGATGGATCGGACCTGTCTACTTATTAATAATAATCCCTTATTAATAATAAGAAACAATAATAAGGGATACGGTGCCATAGAAATGAAACAGGAGCATTTATTTCCGGGAAACAATTATATATTTCAAAGGTTCAAGTTGATTGTATGGCATCTGCTGGGGAGAACATGAAAGTTATCAGAACTCTCATTGACCCATAGAGACCTACTTTGAACATAGATAGCTTTAGAGCAGAATTTTTTCAGATAAACATGATGTACTTACATTGAGTGTAAATAGTCTGTGTGATTCAAATTCCTTACTGAAGAATTTGTAAATTAGTGGAGTCCTAGTGATTGGAGCACTCGTCTCACAAGCGAAAGACCCAGGTTCGATGTCCGGCAGAGTGAAACGTGGGGCACGTTTTCTTACTCCACATGCCTCTATTTACCTACCAGTAAGTAGGAACCTGGTTATTAGTTATTGACAGATCACTTTTCCAGGGGTAATAATTCCTGTTTTAAGAATTGGTCATTCAACCACTTCTGTATATGGAACACTGCAGTGTACAATTGGCTGTCGTATTTCATATAAATATATAATTAAATCACCTTACAGTGAATTGCTCAGGGACTTGTTGTAGACTTGATGAGTGGCTATATCAAAAGCAAGGATTATTATTATTAAATAATTCAGTTAATTGAATACACAACATAAGAGATACAATAAATGAAAGAACAACACGTTTTCAATGTTACTACTGTACAATCAATGTGCCTTTGAGCCTCGCTCTCTCTTTTACTTTCCAAACTCACTATATTCTTCTGGATATACTATTTTCTCTTTCAAATCCTTACTGAAATGTTAAATAACATTACAGCATTCATTAATCTTTGCCATTCATTCTTGTCCTCCTTGTAGAGAGCTAAGATGGGTCTCCTTAAAGTTGAACTGGTTCTGAGGTGGTATGCTTGGCGGAGGAATGTCAAAATCAAGCCCACCCTTTGTGGCAGTCTCGGTAGTCTTGTTTCTAAGCCTGGTGGGTCTCCAGCACTCCAGGGCATACTATATTGTGGGAACAAAAATGCTTTTGATCTGTAGTGTTGATTGAAACTTTTTAATATTGGCCAATGCCATCTTGTCCTGTTCTGACAGACTGAAACAATTTCACCTGCCATATCTCTACTCTTTGTGGGTTGTTCAAATGTCATCTGGAAGTGAAGTGATTTGAATTAGTGAAGCAATCAAAGACCTACATTCATGCGCACCAGCTTTGCATGAAAACTCAGTGATGTCGGTAAATGTATTCCTTGTGATTGCCATTGATGGAGTTCAATGGAGTTGAAAATTGATTGTAACTTTATGGTCAGATGTTGGCCTTTGAAAAAGCAAATCAATAGAAATAAGTAAATAAATGAATGCAGTGGTTGATGAGAGGGTCCAACAACAGAAAACAATAAACATTCACTTGTGCTAGATATTATAAATCCCACACACACATTTGGACCGAAACACGCAGGGTAGTGGTGGGGGAAGTTGTGGATTAGTTGGTATCAGGGACAATAGGAAAGTGCCTGAAGGCATGGTCTAGAGGCTCTGGCAACATCACCATCCAAGAAAGCACACTCTACCTCATTAAGCCAGTCCGGAACCTAGGCCATCTTGTTTGAACCTCAACTATCCTTTCTACCACACATCCATGGCATTATCCGTTCTGCCTTTCCCCACCTTCTCAACATCAGGCATTCACCATATCTAGACTCGACGTCGCAGCTTGTCAGCCTTCCAAACTCTTCCCTCCACAAACTCCAGAACATCCAGAACTCTTCAGCCCATCTCCACTCCCACATCAGTCTCCGTAACCCCGTCAACCCCACCCTTGCCTGGCTCCACTGGCTCCCCCATCCCCTGGACAATAGAATCAAAATCCTCATCCTTGCCTTCAAGGTCCTCCATGGCCTGTTCCTTTCTACTTCTGTGACCTGCTGACCACATATTGACCTGTGTGCTATCTCTGCTTAGCAGGCTCCAGCCTGCTCCAAGTGCCCTGCCCTCCCCATCCCACCCTTGGTAGACAGGCCTTCAGCATCTCTACCCCCTCAATTTTAAATTCCCTTTGCTTCGCTACCTCCTTTTAGGCACGAATCAAGACTCTCCACTTCATGACTTCAGCCACCTTCCTACCTTTCCTGATCCCAACACCCCACTACCCACCCCGCTCAGGTCCAAATCCCTGATTGTCCAGTTCCTTGGGACATCCTCCTAAAGTGAAATGTACTTTTGTGTACAGTTTTGAGACCACTGTGATGGGCATACTGTATTTGTTATAGCACATATACTGTATACTTATTGGACCTGATTACCCAATATCTTCATGCAATTTTATATTGCAGAGCTTTTTAAATGGCTTACAATTGTTCACATCTGTTGTACAGATCAATTGTACAAGTGTTCGCTCCCAGGGGCAATGAACCAATGTAAGTGGACTACAATTTATACAGTTCTCTGAATCACTTCTACCCCCAATTTAACACATGAAAGTGCATCTGCACCCCTTAGCAACTGCAGGAGCTTCTGTTTATTCGGATGACCTAACAGTGTGAAGTGCCACTTTTACGTGGGTTTACTCATTGCATGTCATAATAATGTCTTGATTGTTATACACTGCTATAATAAAGTCCATGTGTCACTGTGTTTTTCCTGGATGGTTTCCAACAGGAATTTATAGCTGTGTTTTGTTCACCAGGTTGACTAAGAAAGAGTTTCAATTGCACCTTGTGGCTCTGATATTCTGGCAGGATGGCAGGCTGTGAAGTTCTCCAGGCAAGCTTCAGATCTGGGCAATTGCTGTGCTCAGCAGTGGAAAGGATGACTTTCCACTGCTGAGCACAGCAATATACAGATATGCTGACATTTTTTATAACCTCAGAGCCAAAGTAACTACAAGCTCCATTTCAGTAAGGGAAAGGCGCTAGGTAGAAAGGTAACATTTTAAAGCGTCCAGAGTTTGGCAAAATCCTAAATTTAGTCTTATCTTGGAAGCTGTTTTACTGTCATTCCCCCAAATTTAAAAAGCCAGCATCAAAATTAAGATTGTATTTAAACATTTCCCAAAAGTAAAATGGTTACTTTTGGTCAAGCTAGAATCAGCTGAATAGTTCAGTTGTATTTTTCCCCATATGGTATTTGCCACGTAATAGAGATTTATTTCTGGATACAGAAGATTTTACTAAAGATCACTACTGATAAGATTGAATTCTACTCACAAGGGTTAGTCTGCTTTTAATCAATAGAGTATGTATTACCATTTTTTAGGATCCATTCCAGAAAAACAAATTCTGCTTAATAGGAGTGCTCCAACATCACAATGCTTTCCAACCACAATAATTTCACAACTCAATGACAGTTATGTATGTAGCTGAACTAAGATGCAGCATTTTGGATGTTACAGAAAACGGAGTTCTGCTTTCATCTGTAATTACTGCATTCTCTGTGATACTTTGAAGAGTTTCTTAAGGCCTGTGTATCTGTGCATATCCAAATCCCTTTTTGTTCCAGTTACTTTTTAATTGCTTTGTTATAAATTGGTCGCTCAATCCATGACTCTTTGTGGGACACTGCTGTGCGCAATTGGCTGCAGTTTTTCGCCCACAAGATAGTCAATTCACTTTCCAGTATATTATGTGAAGTGCTTTGAGATGACTTGAAGATGTGATATGGCGCTATTTCAAATAGAAAGATTATTAGGACAGTTTTGAATGTTTCCATCGTTAATCCACATTATAGCTCACTCAATCAGTTTCTGCCCTTCATGTCTGCTCTTCCTTGAAACTCTCCCTTCTGATGCAGCTCACTGTGTCACCTCCTCAGGTTTCTCTCTTCATCCCTCCTCTGACTTTTACTCCCATCTACCCAATCTACAACAACAATAACAACAAAATTGCATTGATAGAGTGCCTTTCACATTGGGAGGACCTCCTAAGGCACTGATGCTCCTTACAGATCTCAAACCCATTTATTTACCAATTGTTATCCCTAAATGAAATTTATTTCTGCAAAATCATGGAATGTTTATGCTCTTAACACCCACGTTGATGAAGTGGGGTGTAAAAGGGTGAGAGGTTATAGAAGAAAAGAGAGGCAGAATAACAAGATCAAAAAATATTTGTCTTAAGTCATTGATTGCTAGTAAGTACTGTTCACAACAGTACTTACTAGCGACCAATTTATAACAAAGCAATTAAAAAGTAACTTAAACAAAAAGGGATTTGGGTATGCACAGATACACTGTCTGCTCCCTCAAAAGCCAAGTGAGAGCAGCTGAATGCACGTGGCTCAAATCTGGCCTCATGGTCCACCGGCAAATCTGGCTGGACCGCATCAAATTTTACCGCTCCGCCCTAGCCACCGCCAAATCAGCCTTCTACTCCAGGATAATCCTGGAAGCGAAGGACAACCACCGCCTCCTCTTCGCCACCACCAACCAGCTCCTCCGCCCCCCTCCCACCTCACTTCGCAGATCCTCTCCTCTAACGATCGTTGTGAGGAGATGCTGGACTTCCTCGGGTCCAAAATAGAGAGAATCCGCTCTGCGGTTTCCTCCCCCCACCACTCCTCCACCTCCGTGCCCTCATCAGTTACCTCAACCCCTACTCACCCCCCATTTCACACTTTCAACCCCACCACCCCGTTTTCAGTCACAAAAATAATTACCTCCATGAAACCCACCACGTGTTCATTGGACCCCATCCCCACCCCCCTCCTCCGCACCCCGCTCCACCTTTTGGCCCCGCTCATTTCTGACACCATTAACCTTTCCCTCTCCTCAGGCACCATCCCTACCTCCCTTAAAACAGCCACCATCACCCCTATCCTGAAGAAACCCTCCCTTGATGCGTCACAAACATCAAGCTATCAACCCATCTCCAACCTCCCGTTTTTATCCAAGGTCCTTCAAAGAGTGGTTGCCTCCCAGCTCCGCTCTTTCCTTTCAACTCATTCACTCCTTGAACCCCTCCAATCAGGTTTCAGCCCAATTCACAGCACAGAAACTGCCCTGGTTAAGGTTACAAATGACATCCTAACCGCCTGTGACCAGGGATCCCTCTGCCTCCTCGTCCTCTCTGCTGCGTTCGACACAGTTGATCACACCATCCTCCTCCAACGTCTTTCCTCCCACCTCAACCTTCAAGGCACAGTCCTTGACTGGTTCCATTCCTACCTGACCCACCATTTACACTTTGTTTCTTCCAACAGTTTTTCTCAAACCCCCGCACAGTTTCTCACGGTGTTCCTCAGGGCTCTGTCCTCGGCCCCCTCCTTTTCACCCTTTACACGCTCCCTGTGGGCGACGTCATCCGCAAACATGGGGTAAATTTCCACATGTATGCGGACGACACCCAGCTGTACCTTTCTGCCTCATCCCTCAAACCCCAGACCATCGATGTTCTGACAGCATGTCTGTCCGACATTGAGTCCTGGACGAGGGACAATTTCCTGCAATTGAACGTGGGTAAGACCGAGGCCCACCTGATCGGCTCAAGCCAGCGCCTACGCACATCGGGCGCTGCCAGCCTCAACATCCAAGGCTGTACTCTCCACCTCACAAAGCCAATCAGGAACCTCGGCATCATGTTCGATCAAAAACTCTCTTTCCTCCCCCACATCCGTGCCTTGACCGGCAACGCTTATTTGCACCTGCGCAACATTGCCAGGCTCCGCAATTATCTTACCCCCTGCGCTTCCGAAATACTCGTGCACGCGTACATCACCTCGAGGCTGGACTATGGAAACTCTCTCCTCGTCGGCCTCCCCATTTCCTCCATTCACAGGCTGCAGGTCATCCAAAACTCTGCAGCCCGTGTATTATCCTGCACCCGCCTCCGCGACCATATAACCCCCACCCTCGCCCGTCTCCATTGGCTCCCCATTCTCCAGAGGATCGAGTTCAAGATCCTCGTCCTCACCTTCAAGGCCTTACACGGCCTTGCCCCGCCCTATTTAACCAATCTACTTTCCCCCTATAAGCCCACCCGGACCCTCCGTTCAACAGGACTTGGCCTGCTCCAAGCCCCCCACCCAAACCGCCCCACCATCGGAGGCCGGGCCTTCAGTTTCTCTGCTCCCACCCTGTGGAATACCATCCCCCAATCCCTCTGTCTCGTTTCTTCCCTTTCCTCTTTCAAGGCCGGTTTGAAGACTTTCCTCTTCGACCGTGCCTTTTGTTCCACCCCGAATTTTTCGATTTCCTCTTCGTGTCTTACCCCTTCCCAAACACTCCCCTCCCAGCTCGGGTCACACGCCTCCTGTGCAGCGCCTTGGGACGTCCTCCCGACGTGAAAGGCGCTCTATAAGTGTAATTTGCTGTTGTTGTTGTTGTTGTTCAGCATCTTGGGATGACCTCCTAATGTGAAAGGTGCTTTTCAAATGTAATTTTATTATTGTTGTATTTTAATCAAGTCCTAGTGGCCTGGTCACAGCTGCCCTTTCCGGCAAACTTTTACAGTCCACAGTCTTGCTCCTCCTAATCTCTGTGACCAATTAGAACTTCACCAACCTGTTCACTCCCGCCACTCTTCAGTCACTGGCCAGCTCCATATCCTCTGCACTGCCAGCTCTACTATCAGCCTTTCTGCTCCCGCCCTCTGGGACTAATAAAAAGAATAATAATTTGGTCATTCAATCTACAGCTGTTTTTGGGACACTGCTGTGTGCAATTGACTGCCACATTTCACCCACAATATACAGAGTCAATTCACGTTACAGTATATTCTGTGAAGCGCTTTGAGACATCTCAAAGATGTGATAAGCCACTGTATCAAATGCAAGACTATTATGATTATGACTTCATCCACCTCGCTCAAATGGTCCCTCCACCTCATTACCTCTCTTGCTTCCTTCAAGACCCATTTCAAAACCTTCCTTTCCAACTGTACCTTCAATCATCTCCAACCTTCTCTGATCCCACCTGCAGATTGGATTCAAGTCCCCCATTGATGGGCCAAATGGCCTGTTTCTGTGCTGTAATATTCTCTGATTCTAAATCTGTGAAATAGAATCATCGAATATTATAGCACAAAAGAAGGCCATTCGGCCCATTATAAAAGTGCCTTTTTGGAAGAGTTAATCAATCAGTTGGCTGTCGCCTTTCACCCACATATATATAGTTAATCCACTTTACATTATATTCTGTGATGTGCTTTGAGATTCTAGATGACATGAAAAGCACTGCATTAAATGCAAGGATTATTATATTATTTTATTATTATGTTTGTGATTTCAGGTGCCTTTTTGATTCCATACATCCTTGCATTGATTTTTGTGGGGATCCCTCTATTTCACCTTGAATTAGCAATTGGACAACGACTCCGGAAAGGCAGTATTGGTGTCTGGAATTCCATCTCTCCATACTTGGGAGGCGTCGGTAAGGTTTTGGGTTGAAACATTTTTTGTAACAATTTTTTTTTATTTCTCTAGAAGTATGAGTGATCACATATAAAGCTTCAAAGTGGCAGCAGTTCTTCCTCTCATAATTCTCACCCTTCCTGGTTCAAAATGTAAAAAAGCCCCCATCATTTTAAGAACATATTCTATGTACAATAAAAAGCCCATTTATCCGTGACCCAATTAACCAGATTGCTCGACCCCCTCTCGGGGCAATTCCCATTCCGGCAATCGTGAGTATGCTCAATGCATGCACAAGCGCACTTATTAAACTTATGAACTTGGAAGTTTTTACTGATCGGTAAAAAATGATTTTTTTAACTGATTTTTTACCGAGTGTACTGAAATCCTTATTGGTAAGTAGCTATACAATATTCTGTTACTATTTAGTGTATTATTAATATAGTAAGTTTTAAAATAAATAATTTTTTTGTGTTAGGTTTTCGGCAACTTGCCGCCCGATTATCCAGCACAGTCAACTAGTTGAACCCCCACCCCACCCCCGAACATGCTGGATAAACAGGCTTTTACTGTATTTGCATCCACAAAATACACAATCAATATTAACTTCACAATATATTCTGCAAAGTGCTTTGAGATGGCTAGAAGATGTGAAGAGGCACTATACCAAATTCAAGGATGATTATTTTATTATTATTAGCATGTTGTGAGAGATTCGGATGGAAGCAACCAATATGGTTTTATAATAATCCAAGGTTTATTAATTAATACAAATAGCTTAACTTATTCTTAAAACTGAAACCCTAGATATAGTAGAATTGATATTGATTCCACTGGGAAGTGTGCTGACCGACGATGACAAATCCTCACTATACCCAAATTACAACTTTCTTTGATGTGTTTCTAACTCCATCTCCCCTTGTCACGGAGATAGCCCAACCCTACACAGGTTGCTTTGCAGAAAGAGAGATATGGCCAACTTCTGGTCAGCCTTCCAGAGACCGCTTGTTTCTCGGCCTTGAGATAGGCAAGTGATTGAGGGTGTAGCCGTTTCTTTCTGTGACGCATTGTTCTTGCATCTATGTTCAAGGACTCGATTGCTTATTAGCTGGGAGGAGTGAATACTTTCCCAGATAAATATGAAAGGTAATCAAAAGCTGACCTCAACTGGTCTAGCAAACTATTTTTAACTTCTGCTAAATTGGTCATTAAATCAAATCAACTTTATTCAAGGATTATGGGTAAATTCCATTTTAAATGAATGCTGCAAAAGGATTAGTTAAAAGCCTTAAAAAACATTAAACATCACAAATATAATCTTACAAGGTTCATTGCATGCATTGACAGATTTATGCACCATTTTATGACAATAAATTTAAATTTTCCTCTATACTCCCAGTCCCGTTCACAGCCCCTGAGCCTGGGAATTGAGAGTGTAAATATCCCTTGGTTGTAGAGGAGTAAATTGCACTTCAAAATAACATGGGGGGAGAAATGGATTGAAACATCATGGGCTTCAGATTGGGTAGAACAGAATACATTTTTATTAATGCAAATTGACTGTTACATTTTGGGATGTTTACTAATACATCCCAAATGTTGTCCATTTCACATTGTTATATCCGTGAATACTCCTTTTGCATGTAAAAATAGTAATAATCCTTACGTTTGATATTATACTATAGCACATCATTGAGATGTCTCAAAGGGCTTCACAGAGTAAATTGTAAAAGGATATGAAATGCGGCAGCTAATTGTGCACAGCAATGTCCAAAAAACAGCCATGGAGTGAATGACCAATATTATTTGGGGTATTGTTGGCCAGGACACCAAGGGAAATTTTCTTCTCTTTATGAATAGTGCCATGGGATATTTGACATCCATCTGAACAGGCAGTTGGTACCTTGGTTTTACGTCTTATCTGAAGGATGACACACTCTGCGTTGCATTGTGTGATGTAATTTCAAGTCCTGACATGGGGTGCTATAAAATGCAATTTGTTGCTGTTCATTGAATTCATTGCAACGCTTTGAAAACGCATCTTAAAAGTTTTTAACTTATTTTTCCTGTGTTGCGTTACAGGCATTTCATCGATGCTGGTGTCCTTCCTGGTGGGATTATACTACAACACCATCATCATGTGGGTACTCTGGTACTTTTTTCATTCATTCCAGGATCCATTGCCATGGAAAAATTGCCCCACATTAAACGACAATCAAACAGGTTAAGAAGAACGTGCAGAAATGTTTCACTAATATTCCAGTGACATGTAGTGATTTAGTAATCAATTATTGGGCTTATCAAGTTGAGATGGGTCAATGTTGAATATTGGAGTATATTAACGCTCTTTCTGTCAGCATTGAAGAAATATGGCCAGATGTGACATAATATCAACAAAATTCACCTGGCCATATCTTCTTCTTTGTCCACAAATATACAGTCAATTCTCCTACTCTCCTTCTTCCTACCCCGACCCCTCCCATTGCTCGGGTCCCAACCTGACTGTTCAGCGCCTTGGGACGTCCTCCCGACGTGAAAGGCCCTCTATAAATCTAATTTGTTGTTGTTGTTCATCCCCTTCTTTCTTCTACTTTATTGCTCCTTCCTCTATATCCCTCCCCACTATCATGTAGATTTTTGCTCCTTTACCCACTGTCCAACTTTATCTTCCACATGAAACCCACAACCTTCTCCCTTTCCACCCAGCACCAGACTACCAAATTGCCATCCTTTGCCCTTTGCTTGTGAACCTTTCCCTTTTCTTTCATTCCATCCCATCTTTTCTCCCAGTTCCTCTTTCATTCCTTGCTCATGTCCCTCTAACCCATTTTTAAAAACATTTCACTCACATGGTACTGACCACCCCCATCAAAGTCACAACCAATGTTCTTTCAATAATGGGCTCCTCAACCAGTCTGCTTTTCAACATGTTGACTATTCTATCCTCCTCGCCCCAGACACAGGTTTTATGTGATACAGCGATTTACATGTACAACCACCAAAGCACCAAGGTAATATTTTGCATCCGCTGCTCAAGATGTGATCTCCTCTAAATTGGGGAGACCAAACGCAGATTGAGTGACTGATTTGCTGAACACCTCCATTCTGTCCGCAAGTGCAACCCTGATCTACCGATTTCTTGCCATTTCAACTCTCCTTCCCACTCGCAGTCTGACTTCTCCATCCACCATCTCCTACGCTGTTGCAATGAACCACAGCGTAAGCTTGATGAACAGCACCTTATCTACAGCCCCATGGGCCCAATATTGATTTCATTAATTTCAAGCCATAACAGCTCACCTTCCCCCTCCTTCTCTTCTGTGACCATCCAGTCCTGCTCAGCTAGACTGTTGCAACGCCCTCCCCGCTGGTCATCCCTCCAACACAATCCACGAAATCCAGCTAATTCAAAACTCTGCCACCCACATATTCACCTGCACCAAGCTTTGCTCCCCCATTACCCCAATCCTTGCCAGACTTCACAGGCTCCCTATCCCTGAGAGGATCGACTTCAAGATCCTCAGCCTTGTTTTCAAGTCCCTCCACTCCTCTGCACTCCCCTACCTCTCTGATCTCCTCTCTCCCCAAACCAGCACTCGCTGCTTTTGATTTACCGGGTCTGGCCTCCTCCATGTCCCCCGAATCCTCCACTCCACCCTTGGCGGCCGTGCCTTCAGCCACTACACCCCGAGGCTCTGGAACTCCCTTCCTCACTCCGTTCCACTCACCCCCTCTCTTCCCAGTTTCAAGTCACGGCTAAAGACCTTTCTCTTCTAACGCGCCTTTGATCACCTTTCTACCCCTGCCCCTGGCTCGGTCCTGGGATCGCTATTGTGAAGCGCTCTGAGACACCGTCCGGCATGGAGGGCACTATATAAATCGCTGTTGTTCTTTTGCAATTTCACCCCATCTTTGTTTAATGTTATTAACATCTCTTCTCTCTAGTTTTGTTGCAACCCCCCCTGTTTTACAACATCAACAGCTCTTTAACCCATCATCTCCTGTCCTCTACCCCAATTTTCTCCTTTGTCTGTCTTTCACTGCCTTCCCCTTTCTGATAGAAAGAGTTGTGGACCCGAAACGTTGACTTACTTTCCTTTCTCCATAGATCCTATCTGATGTGCTGAGTGTTCTCAGTGATTTCTGTTTTTGTTTCATTCTATCCTCCTTGATTGCCTATTTTCTTTCATTTATCTCTGTGCAACTAAACATCCTGGTTTTTATGCCCAAGTTTGCTCTTGTTTTTGCAGAGTGTGAGCGGAGCACTCCTGTTGACTACTTCTGGTACCGAAAGACCTTGAATATAAGTAATGACATCAATGTGAATGGAGAACTGCAGTGGTGGCTTGTAATCTGTCTTCTCATTGCTTGGTTCATAGTGTTTCTGTGCACTGTAAAAGGAATTAAGAGCATTGGGAAGGTGAGGATGTTTACCATTGATCCATGGACACTCCATATTGTATTCTGCTGTAAAATATTTACCTTTAAAAGCAAACCTAACATTGAGTTTAATATAAATTCATGATTTGACATAACCTTTACTTCCAAGTACAGCAAAGTGAAAACTCTTATATCTAGCAGGATTTCACATCTCTGTTCATTATGCTTTGCAGGCTGTATACATCACTTCAACCTTCCCTTATTTAGTATTGTTCATTTTCCTAGTGAGAGGGCTAATGCTGCCTGGAGCCAGCCAAGGCTTAATCTACCTGTTTACACCAGATGTAAGTTTATTTAATTGTATATCATAATACTAATAATTATAATAATCCTTGCACTTCATATAGCGCTTTTTATGTCTTCTAGACATCTCAAAGTGCTTCACAGAATATACTGAATTGACTGTATATATGTGGGCAAAACACGGCAACGAATTGGGCATAGTAGTGAACCACCACCAACAACAATAACAACAAAATTACATTTATAGAGCGCCTTTCACATCGGGAGGACGTCCCAAGGCACTGAACAGTTAGGTCGAGACCCGAGCAGAGGGGGAAACAGTCCCTGGATTGTAATGACCAATTAATTATTGTATTTTGGAGGGATTATTATCAGGCATGTTGCGTAAGGAAATTTGCCCAAGGTTTCACCCTACCTGGAATCAACCAGGTCCCTTGCTTGTAAGGCGAGTGCTCTAACCACCGAGCTACAGGACTCCACAATAATGAAGATTGGCTATGCAGGTTAGACATCATAGCTACTATAATGCACATTTATTTGGGTCTGGTTTAGAGATTCACAAAAGGATTTCTAAAAGATAATTCTGCGGGTACTATCTGACTGAAGAAATCCACTTGGTCACCAATTGAAATGTCGATTTATAATCCTTAAACATAATTTTGACATTTGGTGTTGTACCTATCACAGTAGGAACAAGTCCCAAAACATTCCACAGGATGTACCGTAACTCCTTTTACATGAATAATTACATTTATGATAGTAAGTGACATGGCAACTTTGGATCCAAAAAAACCCCACAATAATAAAATTGGTCATTTCAATCCATGACTGTTTCTAGAACACTGCTGTGTGCAATTTTGGCTGCCACGTTCGTCCACAAATATACAATCAATTCACTTTACAGTATATTCTGTGAAGCGCTTTGGGACATCAATAAGATGTGAAAAGTGCTATATCAAATGCAAGGATTATTATTATTATCTAACATTCCCAAAGCTTTCCATTCTTTTGTTGACTAATCCACACTGAATTAATTGCTTGCAACGTCTCCATTATTGTAGTGTTATTAAGATGGTAGAAAGTGAACTAGAGGCACCTTGATCTTTTTTCGTAAAGCAATTCCTATGTTCCTAGGTGGAATGACTACATGTGTTTTGTGGACAACCTTGTTATGTTAAAATTAATTAAAATTTAATACCATCATATTGCATTGTATAATAGTCAGAATTTCAAGTAAGTGTAAACTTATAACTAAACTGATTTTATCTGTAATAAATAGACTGTATGTGTTTTTTCATATCATTTCAGTTGACAGTTTTGGCAAAACCAAAAGTATGGTTAGCTGCTGGCACACAGATCTTCTTCTCTCTGTCTTTAGGCTTTGGAGGACTGATTTCATTCTCTAGCTATAATCCACCGAAGTAAGAATATTCATTTCTGTAACATTGTCAAGAGATTTGCTCAATGGTAGGAAAACCATTGCTTCACATCAAAATTACATTAGGGCTTTGAACTCATATAGTCTTTGCCGACACTCCACTACAGTGCCGGGTATATGTCGGAGATGCCTTCCTTCAAATTTGTTTAGGTGGATGTTGAAGCTTCCATGGGACGATTCGTAAAGGGATAGAAGATCATGGCACAACCATGACATTATTCAAAAATATTGTTTCTCTCGGTGCCCTGGCAAATAATCCCCCAACTAAAATTTCATGTTATTTGTGGCACTATGTGCAATTGGGCTGTCACATTTGTCTGCAAAGACAGACGCCCCACAATAACTCCTGTGAAATTATTTAAGACATACATCAGATGCTATACCAAATGCAAGGATAATGATTATTATTATTTCCAAATTTTACTGCCCTTCCTTCACATATCAATCATGAATAACTTGTAGAAAACCAGTTTCAAAATGAAAGCTGTATTTAAGAATTTACCAAATTCTGGACTCTGAAATATCACATAAATAGAGTAAATCTAGATCTTGGTGCACTTACTGCCAAAAGATAATTAATAGAGGCTGACAACAAGAGACACATTATCATTATATGAAAATCTTTTTTTTCAGAAATGATTGTGAGGCAGACGCAGTAAGTGTAGCTATTTTAAACAGCATTACATCTTTATTTGCTTCTATCCCAATCTTCTCCATTCTTGGATTTAAAGCAACCATGGCTTTCTCTGATTGCCTGGACAAGTAAGTGGAGCTCATTTATACTTCTCTTATACTGCAACAGTTAAATTGAAAACGTAATGCTGTTCTGGATCTGTTTTTGCAAACAATTGAAAAAGAATGATCAAAAGTATTTTCATGAAGACAGTGATCACTAACGTATGCGACTTTTCTCATTCCATGTTTATGATTTTTTTTTGTGTGGGCGATGGGCTTTTAACTCCTCCGCACCCTCCTCCCCCTCCTCCGCACCCAGCTCCATTTGTTAGCCCCGCTCATTTCTGACACCATTAACCTTTCCCTCTCCTCAGGCACCATCCCTACCTCCCGTAAAACAGCCACCATCACCCCTATCCTGAAGAAACCCTCCCTTGATGCGTCGCAACCATCAAGTTATCGACCCATCTCCAACCTCCCGTTTTTATCCAAGGTCCTTGAAAGAGTGATTGCCTCCCAGCTCCGCTCTTTCCTTTCAACTCACTCACTTTTTGAACCCCTCCAATCAGGTTTCCGCCCTATCCACAGCACGGAAACTGCCCTGGTTAAGGTCACAAATGACATCCTAACCGCCTGTGACCAGGGCTCCCTCTGCCTCCTCGTCCTCCTTGACCTGTCTGCTGCGTTCGACACAGTCGATCACACCATCCTCCTTCAACGTCTTTCCTACCACCTCAATCTTCAAGGCACAGTCCTTGACTGGTTCCATTCTTATTTGACCCACCGTTTACATTTTGTTTCTTCCAACGGTTTTTCTTCAAACCCCCGCACAGTTTCTCACGGCGTTCCTCAGGGCTCTGTTTTAGGCCCCCTCCTTTTCACCCTTTACACGCTCCCTCTGGGCGACGTCATCCGCAAACATGGGGTAAATTTCCACATGTATGCGGACGACACACAGTTGTACCTTTCTGCCTCATCCCTCAACCCCCAGACGATCGATGTTCTGACAGCATGTCTGTCCGACATCGAGTCCTGGATGAGGGACAACTTTTTGCAATTGAACGTGAGTAAGACCGAGGCCCTCCTGATTGGCTCAAGCCAGCGCCTCCGCACATCGGGCACTGCCAGCCTCAATATCGAAGGCTGCACTCTCCATCTCACAAAGCCAATCAGGAACCTCGGCATCATGTTCGATCAAAAACTTTCCTTCCTCCCCCATATCCGCACCTTGACCGGCACCGCTTATTTCCACCTGCGCAACATTGCCAGGCTCTGCAACTATCTTACCCCCCGCGCTGCCGAAACACTCGTGCACGCATACATCACCTCATGGCTGGACTAAGGAAACTCTCTCCTCGTCGGCCTCCCCAGTTCCTCCATTCACAGGCTGCAGGTCATCCAAAACTCTGCAGCCCGTGTACTATCCCGCACCCGCCTCCGCGACCACATAACCCCCACCCTCGCCCGTCTCCACTGGCTCCCCATCCTCCAGAGGATCGAGTTCAAGATCCTCGTCCTCACCTACAAGGCCTTACACGGCCTTGCCCCGCCCTAGTTAACCGATCTACTCTCCCCCTATACGCCCACCGTTCAACAGGACTTGGCCTGCTCCAAGCCCCCGGCCCGAACCGCCTCACCATCGGAGGCCGGGCCTTCAGTTTCTCCGCTCCCACCTTATGGAATGCCATCCCTCAATCCCTCCATTTCGTTTCTTCCCTTTCCTCTTTCAAGGCCGGCTTGAAGACTTTCCTCTTCGATCGTGCCTTTTGTTCCACCCCGAATTCTTTTACCTCCCCTTCGTGTTTCACCCCTTCCCAAACACTCCCCTATCATCTCGGGTCACACGCCTCCTGTGCAGCGCCTTGGGACGTCCTCCCGACATGAAAGGCGCTCTATAAGTGTAATATGTTGTTGTTGTTGTTGTTGTTGTTAACTATAATTTTCTGTTAACTGCTGCATTAATCTTTTTCCTGCAAAATAGATGGTCAGTACTTTTTACAGTAAAACTGTTGAAGCACTTTGAGGCCTCCTCCTGACCTGAAAGTGTCTATATTAAATGCAAGAATTATTATAATGGGAAATACCATTGTTTCTTTAATATTCATATCTATTTGTATTTACAATGTTGAACATTTTTCAACAGGAACATATTACTAATCACAAATGAATTTGATATCGAAGATGGAAACATTACAAGAGACAATTATGCCAGCTGGTTACATGATTTGAATGGCACTCATCAGGACAAAATCTCCAATCTGGATTTGAAGAATTGTGTTCTTAAGGATTTTCTGGATCAGGTCTTTCCTTTGCACTTTACTCTACAATCATGTGTCTTCCAACAACATCATGTTAATCTATTTCAGGCCAGCTTCAGTTTGGCATACAAAATGCAGTCACTACACATTACAGTATATTCTGTGAAGTGTATCGAACCGCCCTCCTGACATGAAAGGTTCTTTATCAAATGTAATGATTATTATGAAATTTTCCGATTTAGATATATCGATGGGCTCATATTGAGATATACCGAAATATTGATATTTTCGGGTTTTTCGTACTGCGCATGCGCGCAAAGAGCATGCATTCGGAGTGCGCGCGCATTCAGGGCCTATCTCCTCAGGAGGTAAATATCTTTCTCTCTCTGTGTCTCTCACTCTCTCCATCTCTGAGTTTTTCTGTCTGTGTCTCTCTCACATCCCCCCCATCTCTATCTATCTGTATATTATCACATCCACCCCGTCTCCCCCCCCCACAGCCATCTCTCTCCCCCACCCCCTCCCCACCAGCCGTCTCTTTCCCCTTCCGCCGCACCGTCTCTCTCCCCCCACACCCCCCCCCAGCCGTCTCTCTCCACCCCCACCCCCCACAGCCGTCTCTCTCCCTCGCCACACCCCCCCAGCCGTCTCTCTCCCCCCCCACCCTCCCTCAGCCGTCTCTCTCTCCCCCTCACCCACCCCCCAGCCATCTCTCTCCCCCCCACTCACACCCCCAGCCATCTCTCTCCCCCCCCCCCCACCCCACTCCAGCCATCTCTCTCGCCCCCACCCTTCCCCAGCCGTCTCTCCCCCCCCACAGCCGTCTCTCTCCCCCCCACCACCCCCAGCCGTCTCACTCCCCTTCCCCCCCCCCCCCCCCAGCTGTCTCTCTCCCCCCACCCCTTGCATACCTATATATTGTATTGGAGGACTATGAATACAATATGGCGGCCTTGCACCTCAGTCTGTGCATTGTGTATAGAGATGAGCATTCTGGGTCTTGTAGTTCAGTGTGCGCGCATTCCGATTTTTTACCTCGATATATAGATTTTTCGATATATCGATATTTTTGAAATGCCTGTATCGGCATATGAATATTATATCGGGTTTTAGTGATATATCGCCGGATCCTATTATGAAACCAGCTGACTGGAAATTGAGATGATGCTGTTAGGTTATCAGAATTCCTTGTCAACTCTAAGACCTGGACTGATAGGATGGGAGTCCAATCACTCTACATAGCTGTAACAGTCACATGTAAAATGGGTTTGAGAGCCTCAAATCGGTTCCTTTTGAATTTGACTGAGAAACCATAAACGAGGCTGGTGTAGGAAATGCAAGTGCTACACTGGTGCTGTAAGGCATACCCTTCTGAACTTGGAAGTTAAGTCATGGGAGCAATTTCCCTTGTTTATTAGTTTCCAGATTTATATGAAATTTGGGAACATATTGATTTCAATATCAGTTTTCTATAGTTTTTAAAATGTTACCAAACCTTCAAAATTAAAAATTTTCAGAATGCTCTAAAACGGTCAATAAATGGAGTCAATGGGTCGAGCTAGGCTCAGTCCCCTACAGTTGAAGTAGAATTAGGAGATTTATTCTGCATCTAACACCTAGACTGATCTGGGAGCTAGTTAAGGTGTCTAAATAACTAGGGGGAAAAAATCAAAATTAAAAGACTGAAATTAATTCCAAAATATTGCTGCACAGCCATAAATTTGAAGATGACTTTCACGATATGCTTTTAGCCTCAGTAAGGGGAAAATCAGTCTATTACTCAAAAAAAATTGCTATCATGCTCAGCATTTGCAGTTTTTCAGGCTAAACTTCAATACTGTTACTGTAAAAACTAAAAACATTATCAGTTCTCCAGTTCCAGCATTTATCACCATAGTACGTACATTTCATTTAAATAGATAAATGAAAATGGCTTGTTACCCATTTGCCACTGGTCAAATTGCCATCAAATTGAAACAAAACGGAATTATGAATAGTAAACAGTAAATTGCAGGGCTGTTACTTAATCGAGGAGGATCCAATCATTCAGAAACCAAGAGGAGAAAGTTCAAGTGATTTACGAGCATTATCTTAACCAAGAGGTAAAATAAAAACTTGAGCAGTCACTTCATATCAACTGTAAATGTTGTGGTATGCATTTCTTGTCAGTACTGTAAAGTGAAAATAATGCTGACATTTAAAAATATTGCTACATCATTCTGCTGTCAAACACTGTAAAATAAGAATGAAACATGCCTCAAGTTTCAGTTGATGAGCCTTGTGGTGACTGTTTAGAATTGATTATGATCAGCTTATTCATTGACTAACTCCAACTTTATGAAGTTTATCAATGGACCTCAAACCTGATCTTCCTGGCCAAAGATTTGGAATCCATTGTTGCAAATCAGCTTTGCTCACACCACTCTCTACTCTCTACTCTCTACTCGAACCCCTCCAGTCCAGTTTTTGCCCACCATACATCACACATCGCTCATCAAAGTAACAAAATTACATCCTCTCCCTTCTGTGACCAGGGCTCCCTCTGCCTCCTGGTTCTCCTGGATCTCCCCTCCATGTTCGACACATTCAATCAGCCTCCTCTACCACCTCCATCCTCATCCACCGCCTCGCCTCCGTCATCTATGTGGTTCAAGTCTTACTTAACAAACCGCCAACAATAAATCCCGGCAAATGGTTTTTCCTCTCGCCCCAGCCAGGTTACCTGTGGGGTACACGAAAGTTCCATTCTTGGCCCCCTTCTTTTTCTTATCCACATACTCCCTCTCAGCAATGTCAGCGACAGACATGGGATCAAGTTTTATATGTATGCGGATGACATCCAAATTTACTTCTCCTCCTCCAGCTTTGACTCCCAGTCCATTGATGTTCTTTCAGCTTGTTTAATGAGCACATATTTTTCTCAGCTAACTGTCAGCCAGACAGAAGCCATACTCATTGGCTCTGGTCAACGTCTTCTCTCCTGCAGGTCTGAACTCCTCAATCTCCCCGGGCTCTTCCTCACACTCATTGAATCCTTGCACAACTGAGACGTCAGGTTCAATCACCAGTTTTGCTTTCGAACCATCATCATTTCCCTGATTAGGACCATTTTTTTCCACCTCCACCACATTGCCACTCTCTCAGTCCCCGACTTCAAATCCCGCCTAAAGACCTTCCTTTTAGATTGTGGTTATGGTTATCTCCCCACTCCCTCTCCCTCTCCTTCTGACTTTAGGTCAGACTCCACCAATTTCAAGTGCTCTGTGATACTACCATAGAGTAAAAAAGAGGATTGTTAATGTATGCTGCCGAGTCGGCAAAAGAAACAAAGGGATTCATTATTTATTCACAGATTCGCTCTCAAATGTCTATATAAATGTAGCAGTTAGTTTGTTAATATTTTTTCTTTTACACAGAGCACATCTGGCACTGGGCTAGCATTCGTCACTTTTACTGAAGCTGTCATTCAAATGCCTGCGTCTCAGGTGTGGGCCATTCTGTTTTTCATCATGTTATCCAGTCTGGGCCTGTCATCAATGTTCGGGAACATTGAGGGAATCCTTACACCTGTAAAAGATTTGAAGCTGTTGCCAAAATATATTTCAACGGAAATAGTTACAGGTAAATGGCCACAGACATCTATCTTATTTTGTGAGTACAGGAAAAGCTCACCTTATACTGAACAAAATAATGTTAGCCATGCATATTGGATGACAATCGAAATGGACTGTCAATAGATCTCAATTTCAAGAACTCCAGACTCACCTATCAATTCACTTTGTGCTCAAGTACTTCCATACCTCTCCACCTGCTTATACCCTACTGCTCTACCCACCTCTGCTCTCAGCTGGCTCAGGTCTGTACATTTCTCAATTCCTCTGTTCGAACATCGCAGCATGTGGATTCAGCCACTGTACCCCCTCCATTAATCCCTCCACCTTGTCAGCTCCACATTGTTCCCTCTTTGTCTATCTTTAGTTTGCACCTGAAGACCTTTCCCTTTGACTGTGCCTACAGTCACTTCTTTCCTCCGCTTATCATAAACACCCCATTGTTAAGCACGTCAAGACATTACCCCATGTGAAAGATGCTATAAATAAATGCTAGTTGTTATTGTTAACTATTTCCAATGAGCTTTACCATTGTGGAGTCCTGTAGCTCAGTGGTTAGAGCAGTCACCTTACAAGCAAAAGATTTGGGTTAAATTCCCGGCAGGGCGAAACCTTGGGCAAGTTTCCTTACTCCACACGCCTAATAATAATCCTTCAAAAAATGTTTTGGTCATTTCAATTCCACAACTGTTTGTGGGATACTGTTGTGCATGATTGACTGCCGTATTTCACCCACAATTATGCAGTCAATTCACTTTACAGTATATTCTGTGAAAAGCTTTGAGATGTGAAAAGAGCTATATCAAATGCAAGGATTAATATTATTATTTCCAAAAAGTCACCTTACAAAATTCACATTTCAATTGTTTGTCAGAATATACTGCACTTTTACAAACATATTTGATATACTTCACCTCGAATGACCCTTACCATGGCATTGGGGTGTAAACAGTTTCTAGTGTGGACCTAAATGAGGGAAATGATGTGTGTGTGAAGTTCTCAAAGTGCAGCACAGTTGGAAAACAGATAGGAAATTATTCATTGGTATACAATTTCCAGGAAAATTAAGTCTGGATTCCTTGGGAATTATGGTTTGTTTCCTTTGTATACTCCTTGGATGAGAACAGTTAGCAAGTCTTGAACCTGTAACATTCTGGCGCATATGGCCCTGTCCTGCATTATGCTGGTGGCAGTATCTTTACCCAACAGGCCATCAGAGGAAATGCTCCATGATCTTAAATGGGAAATTAGGTGGAAAGTTATTTTTAATCAGTTGTTTTTGGCAGACTAAATATTCCACTTTACCAGTCAAACCCAATTACATCATGAGATTATAAACCAATTTAACATGGGGATATCATTTGTCCTTTGGTAGCACTCAGGTGGGTGGAGAGTGAATTATGCTGCCTACACCCACATTATCAATTGAACTAGATATGGACTAATCTGATTTATCGAGGATGTTAAAAATAAGCTTAAAAAGTTGACTTTTACCCTTTGAACCCAAGACATGAATGCGGAAATTGAATATCTAAAGGACACCGTTTAGTGGAGAACAGTAGCAGTTACATTAAACGTGTGTCCACCATTTTTCTAGAAAATGAGCCTGATATTCAATTATATCATAATGTAAGGCTCATTTTGAATCAGCCTTTGTGCTTTAGAACCATAAGTATGGCCAGAGGTATGATATGAGCAATGAATAGATAAGATGGAGCTCTTCGATCTAATGGCTGTGTGCAATTGGCTGCCGTGTTTCACCCAGAAAATATAGTCAATTCACTTTGCAATGTATTCTGTCAAGCACCTTGAAGCATCTTATTGATGTGAAAAGGCACTGTATCAAATTGAAGGATTGATTGTATTGTTGTAGTCTTGAAATGTGATGTCTCAGAGGAGATCTTGTAGAGGGGTACAAGATTTTAAATAGGATTCAGAAAGTAAACCTAGGCATTGGAAAGGGTGCAAAGAAGGTTTACTAGAATGGTACCAGGATTGAGGGACTTCAGTTATGGAGAAAGGCTAGATAGGCTAGGTTTATTCTCTTTGGAACAGAGAAGGTTGAGAGGAGACCTAATAGAGGTTTATAAAATCATGAGGGGATTCGACAGGGTGAATAAGGAAAAACTGTTTCCACTGGTGGGCGAATCTGTGACTCGTGGTCACAGATTTTAAATAGTTTCAAAACGAAGCAGAAGGAAGCTGAAGAGAATCACTCAGCGGGTTGTTCAAATCTGGAATGCATTGCCTGAAAAGATGGTGGAGGCCGATTCGATAACAGCTTTTAATTAAAAGAGAATTAGATATTTATTTAGGTCTGTTAGGTTATGGGGAGAGAGCGGGGCAGTGGGATTGAGTTGCTATTTTCAAAGAGCTGGCACAGACTAGATGGGCCGAATGGCCTCCTTTTGTGCCGTAAAATTCTATGATTCTACGATTCAATACTTTGAGATACACTAATACAACAAAAGAAAAGGACGCAGGTTTAGGATAACAAACGGTTCCTTTCTCTTTTGGACATGAAAATAGCATGAGTAATAAATATGTATTTCTCAATGTGTATTAATCATCTATTTTTCTTTTTTTAGGCATCACGTGCACAATATCATTTGTGATAGCACTTATTTTCACTTTGAAATCTGGGAATTATTGGCTCGGAGTATTTGACAGCTTTGTAGGCTCTTTGCCTCTTTTGATCGTTGGTTTCTTCGAGGTCATTGGGGTTGCCTATATATATGGCTTTGATAAGTAAGGAGGAAACTACATTATCTGCTCACTTTTAATGGTTACATTTTCTGTCAAAACAGTTAATCACAATCTATTTCCTTTAAACTTCCTTTGTTAATAAATAATCTTTAGCATTTTTATAGCATGACTATGCCATTATTTGCACTCCCAAATACAAAACAAAATGTACAATTACATTTTTGTAGCCCCTTTCACTTTGGGACGACGTTCCAACATTCTGATCAGTCAGGGATTTATTTATACCTGAGTTAGTGGGATGTTGTTTGAGGTAAGGGAGGGTGGACGGCAAGGAGTGTAGGAGAGTGGCCAAAGGCACAGTTGATGAGGATAGTGTTGAGATGCATCTTGAAGGAGGCAAGAGATGGAGGAGGCAACAGGAATGTGGGATGGAGTTCCAGAGGGTAATATTCCTATTGAAGAAAGGTAGTGAGTTGCTTGCAGACCCAAAGAAGACAGCAGAGGAAGGATTGATTGGGATGTTTGAAAGCAAGACAGATAAATACTGGGCTTGGGAAATAAGGGTTTTAAGGGGAAAAGAGGCAGAAATGAGACTGAACACCTGTCATGATCTAATAAACATCTAAGTAGCCTCCTCTTGTTCCAACATTCTTAACCTATAGAACATGTTTAACCCAAGATGTCTTACTGGGGAGAGGGAAAATGGCACTTTTTCTTGCTCACTTACCTAAATCTACATATTTGTTCAAATCTTTTGGAAATCCCTGAAATAATTCTTAACTTGCAGTGAGAAAGGGTATGCAACATTATATGCTGGTAGCTGTTGCATTATAATTGAATGGACTATGGTCTGCTTCCTTAAAGAAATGCATTTCTGTGAGTTAGAGCTGTAAAATATTTCCATTAATTCACTAGAGTCGAGGAATAATGCATGTTATACGATGTAATTCAAAAATGTGTTTACTCATGATGTTAACATGTTTAGTTTATTTAGCCGAGGCTATTTAGTGGCACAGATTTCCATGGCTGGGAGTTCTGTATGGGAGTTCAGGACAATATGGTTTTGTGCAACCATGGTATTGACAGTGTTGTTAAGATCCATGAAAGGGGCTCGCAGGTACCAGGTTTGTTTCTCCTTCCCAAAGAAAAAGCAGCCTTTTTTAGGATTTTCCTTCTAATTTCCTGAGATCAGAACTTGCCGACGTGAGTAATATGGGGAATGTGGGAAAACACAGAAATGTTGCATTATGTAATTCACAGCAATCTTTTTTTATCCCAAAATAGGGATTCTGCAAATCCCTGGATCTCTCTGAACCATCATCAGTGGCAATGTCTTCCACTAAACTTTTGGTGTGAAGTTCACATCTGAAGTCTTTCCACAGTGCCAATGGCCACCTTTCCTTTCTCTCCAGCCTGGTGTCAAACTAAACCATTGCCCAGTGCTCCGAGTTGCTAGCACATAAGGGCACAAAATATACGCAACTTGGTGTTGTTGATAATTATCAAGTCACATTTTTACCCCTCCCCATCACCATTGTTAGAAGACAATGAAACTTGGTCCAAGTTATAACAGAAAGTATGAATTCACTCACTTTTATGCTTCACAGATTCAGTGATGATTTGGAATTCATGACTGGTCGCAAACCAAACCTTTATTGGCGCCTGACCTGGAAATATATCACCCCATTGCTGATGGTTTTGGTCTTTGTGGCCTATGTGGTTAAACAAGCAATGGAGCCCTTGTCATATGAGGCATGGAACCCCGACTATGTAAGCATATTTTAAATTCAAGTACATGAAAGGCACAGTATTTTCCTTCCACAGACACTATATTTAATGCTGTATCTCTGAAAAGGACCTTAGTAATTTTTAAATAGATTGTATCAGCCAGATGTGGTATGAGGAGCAATGTATCAAATTGCATCAACATCAAATTGCATTTATATAGTATCTTCCACGTTGGGAGGGTGTCCCAAGACACTGGACATTCAAGGGATTGCACCCAAACTGAGGTTTGACTCGGAAAGATTAGGAGGTTTAAGCGGCGTGGGCTGGGAAGATGATCGCAGATGAGTTCAAACAGAAAGGACTTTAGAGGGATCTTGAAGGAGGTGAGGGTAGGGGTGAGGCAAGAGTTGGGGCAAAGTGAAGGGACGGAATTTTCTGGACTTAAGGGGTGGAAGGACTCCCTACTGATTGTTGGTCAGGTAGCGTGGGGGTGTAGTGGGGCACAGAAGGGAGACATGATGCAAGTTAGTGTCTGTTGAGTGGAGGAGGCGAGTGGATTGTTATGGCTTTAGGAGGTTATAGAGGAAGGGTGGGACAATACCATGGAAAGTATTAGAAGTGAGGACAAGGATATTGAACTCATTTCTCTGGGGGATGCGGAGCTAGTCGAACTGAGCAAAATTGTGGGTAAAAGGCTTAAAGAGCAAAGTAAAGGGCAAAGAAATGTGCTGCAGAATTCTGAATAATCTGCATCTTGCAGAGGGAAGAATTGGGAAGTGCAGTGAGCTGACAGTTGGTGTAGTCAAACCTGTACATGATAAAAGCATGGATAATGGTCTCAGTGACCCAAGTGGAGAGGTAGTGGCAAAGGTGGGCAATGTTGTTGATGTGGGGGAAGACTGAACAGGTGAAAGCACAGATATAGCGATTAAAGGGCAGTTGAGTGACGAACAAAACACTGAGGTTTCACACTGGCTCCGTTAGGTGGAGTGCATATCCATGTACATTGATGCCATCAGCACCTTAGGTGAGAAGGCACTGAGGAAAGCCAAGCAGGAGAAGCTCTGTGTTGTTGACATTCAACAGAAGTTTGCGCTCCTATGGGACTTGACGTCTGACAGGCAATCAGTCAGTCAGAACAGTAGTGGTCCTGGAAATGAGGGTAAAGAGAGATAGAGTTGTGTGTCATCCATATACATGTAACAAGTTAACCCAAACAGGAGCAGGTAATATTGAAGAGGATGGGACCAAGTTTAGAGCCCTTCCAATTCTCTGAATTAAAACATTTACAAGGCCTGAGGAAATTGTCTTACCCCCTGTTCAGTGATTCTTGGCTAATTTCAAACATGAACTTTTGTACATAGCCTTTTGCATGGAAATCCATTCTTATAGATTCTGATTGTCAGAGCTGCCTTTGAAATAGTCTTTGGAAAATCAATTGTTGGATGACATGGACAAACATGGGAGGAGAAAACTAAACTTAATTTCACCCGCAAAATACAGTCAAATCATTTTATATCACATCACTCCCACCCTCGCCTGTCTCCACTGGCTCCCCGTCACCCAGAGGATCAAATTCAAGATCCTTGTTCTCACCTTCAAGGCCATTTACGGCCTTGCCCCTGCCTATCTCTCTGACCTACTGTCTCCCTATCAGCCCGCCCGTCAGAGCTGCCCGCCCGTCAGAGCTGCCCGCCCGTCCCCTCCATTCAGCAGACTCAGGTCTGCTCTGTGTCCACCGCCCTAATCGCCCAACCATCGGCAGCCAGGCTTTCAGTCTCTCTGCTCCCACACTATGGAACTCCATCCCGCAACCCCTCCACCTTGCTTCCTCCCTTTCCTCGTTCAAGGCCGGTCTCAAGACTTTCCTCTTCGACCGCGCCTTTGGCTGCTCCACTAACTCTTCCCCCTCTCCCACTCTCTTTCCCCCTCCCACCCCCACATCCCCGCCCACCACCCCCCCCACCCCGCTCGGGTCCCGACCTGACTGTTCAGTGCTTCGGCACGTCCTCCCAACATGAAAGGCGCTATACAAGGCAATTTTGTTGTTGTTGTTATAATATATTCTATGAAGTGCTTGGAGACGCTTCATCTTCATGATGCAGCGCAATATCAAATGCAAGGATTATTATTATTGCTACAGAAATTAGTTTGTTAGTGTATTATACGCACACATATCCTAAATAGAAGTCAAATTGGGATATGCCCTTGACAATTGCTCATTGTTTTTTGAACCTACAGATTCATTTCCCCAAGAAAGAAGTGAAGCTGTATGCAGGCTGGGTTGTGTTTATCTGTGCGTTGCTGGTTATCTTGCCCTCCATAAGCATTCCAGGTATTGCTCTGTATCATCTGTTCAAGTCTAAATTCAAAGCAACCAGGAGAAATCACAAGATCACTTTTCATAATGAAGCCTTTGAACAATAGAAAACACTGCACAAAGAGTGCAATCCAGAAAGATTTATTTAGCGCTTATTCAGCTGTGCAAGGTTTCAGAAAATTACGGAGAGAAACAAATTGCAACCAAATCTTTTTTACATTGAAGCTTGATTTTGATTAGAAGAGACCACCTAACTTCTAAATCACTATTTTGCTGGATTGTTCCTGGCATTTATCAACGGCTTTTACCATTTATCTGCCTGTGTACTTTGAAAGTTAAGACAGATTTTTAAAATGCATTGAAACCTTGCAGTTGTGGTGTTTCTTTAGATAAAAAAAAGCTACCTTTTTCATTGCTCATCATGGTATTTTTACTAATAAATGTGTCACATTTCCAAGAGGATTTGAACAGTGTGTGTTTTCTCTAGTTCAAAGAAATCTTAATGTACATTGGAGTTTCTTTGGTACCTGAGATCTCTGCTACAATGGTTAGTAGGGCTCCCAGATACCGAAGGACCCCCATCACTCCAGTCCTTGCCAGGCTCCCCCCTGGCTTACTGTCACAGAATGAATGAATATCAAAATCCTTACACTCACCTACAAATCACTTTATCCCCTAGTATCTTTTTACCTCTCCAACCCACACACCTCACTCGTATGACCGGTTCTTTAGCCAGGTCAAACCATCATCCTGTCCCTCGACCCCTTTCACCCACCATCGTGGACTATACATTGAAGCACCACACCTCTGGAATTCCCTGCCTCAGTCCTTCTGCCTTGCCCCCTCTTTGCCCATCTAGGGTCTAACCATTGAGGGATTGTGTAATACATTCTGTGGAGTAGTCACTCAACAGCAACTAGGCATAGGCTTGCCTTCCCATGATAGAAAGTGTATGGTAATGTTTGTAGCAACACAAATACGTAAAAATAGTAATAGTTTCACTAAATACTTAAAATATATGTCTTGAAAATATTCAGCTTCAAATAAATATTCAGCTACAAGCCCTCTGGGATGCTACCCTGCAATGCTGCAGGTCTGTGGAGTCCTGTGGCTCAGTGGTTAGAGCACTCGTCTTACAAGCGAGAGACCTGGGTTCAATTCCAGGCACGACAATACTTTGAGCAAGTTTCCTTACTCCACAAGTCTTCTGTCTCTGACCTCACTATAATTCAGATCCGAGAGCTAGTCTGAATAAACAACAACAACTTCGATTTATATAGCGCCCTCCACGCCGGACGGCATCTCAGAGCGCTTCACAGTAGCGGATCCCAGGACCGAGCCAGGGGCAGGGGCAGGAAGATGACCAAAAGCTTGGTCGAAGAGAAAGATCTTCAACTATGACCTGAAACTGGGAAGAGAGGGGGCGAGGCGAAGCGAGTGAGGAAGGGAGTTCCAGAGCCTCGGGGTGTAGTGGCTAAAGGCACGGCTGCCGAGGGTGGAGCGGAGGACTCGGGGGACATGGAGGAGGCCAGACCCAGGGGAGCGAAGGCAGTGGGTGCTGGTTTGTGGGGAGAGGAGATCAGAGAGATAGCGGGGTGCAGAGGAGTGGAGGGATTTGAAAACAAGGGGGAGGATCTTGAAGTCGATCCTCTCTGGGATAGGGAGCCAGTGAAGTCTGGCAAGGACTGGGGTAATGGGGGAGCGAAGCTTAGAGCGGGTGAGTATGTGGGCGGCAGAGTTTTGGATTAGCTGGATTTTGTGGATTGTGGTGGAGGGGAGACCGGCGAACATAAAATAGGAGATTTGTTAAATCATTTATAAATATCAGATCCTGTAATATCTAGTTGCTTCAGACAGACCCTCTATTATAACACTCAATCCTGATCTTCTGCCTAACCCCAATTTACCCCTATTTATAACATTAGGGCCTGATCATTTAGGTTTTGCTATACGTTCACTTAAAATTGCACTTTTCAAGAACACATCCCCGACGTTAATTGAGGAGTCGCAGTATAACCAGGTTCAGATTAACAGTTTACAACTGCGTTAGAATTAATATATATCTATATATACTATATATATATACAATATATATACACACACATACACAGTACAAGGCATCCTTTAGAATTTTTTATTGCCTGTTCAACACAGAATTTCCCAGTAAAATTTGACAACAATAATCCTTCTCATTTTAGATGAAGGACAGAGTGCAAACAGTATTCACCATAGCCAGTGCACATTACAAAATGTAGAGATATCAAACAGCATTTTCTAGGCTAACATCAGTTCTAGGGGAACACCAGATGGACAAATACAAATGACGTGGTAACACTCGATAAACACTCGAGGAACATTCAATAAACAGCTTCAAGCGAATTGCTTTTTTGTTTTATCAACTGATAAGACTCAGAATGATAACATCTTCACTGTTCGGGCTCCAAATACCGATTTCCCTTCAATCCAATATGAGAGAAAACTCTTGATGGAGGGCGGGTTCTGTTATGGGCTGCAGGAGCAACATGGTTGAGTTTGGGAGTTTTCTCTGCAACTCAGCCTTGCCTAGGAACAGAATATGGGCAGTTAGAGCACAAAATACACAGAATGCAGTTTCAAACACATTAGTACCTCAGGTGTAAAAATCCTGTTCAGCATTTATACCCTGTGCAATTATAATGGGACATTTCATTAATGGATGTTTAAGAACACTGGGTGACAAGATAGGAGGGCAACAAAAAACAACTAAACAACAACCGGCACTTGTATAACACCCTCCATGCAGGGTAGCATCTCGGAACGTTTAACAGTGACAGAGCCTGACTCCGAACCAAGTGGGGGAGTGGGGATGAGGTGGGATTGAGTGGAAGTGCCTGTAAGCACAGTCAAAGAGGAAGGTTTTCAGGCAGGACTTGATATGAGGGAGAGAGGTAGCAAGGTGGAGGGATTGAGGTAGAGTGTTCCAGAGTTTCAGGGAGTAGCGATTGAAAGCGCGACCTCTGATGGTGAGGTGGCAGTTGCGAGCCTGTCGAGCGGAGGCACCAGATGATGGATTGAAGAGTGAGGAGGTTGGAGAGGTAGGGAGGTGCCAGGGGGTGAGTGGTTTTGAACACAACAACAACTTGCACTCACATACAGCCCTCCATGCAGGGTAACGTCTCAGAGTGCTTAACGGTGGCAGAGCCTAACTCCAAGTCGGGGGGAGCTGGGGGGTGTTTGGTGCCTGTAAGCACGGTTGAGGGAATGGCTAAAACGTGCACGCAGAGACCAGTGGAGAAGCAGTGGGTAGCATCAGCCCATGGGCTACGGGACACAGCGCTGGGGGGCAGAGGAGCGAGGGGTAGGAGGAGAGAGGGCATGGCGTTCATGGTTTTAGGTGCCAGAGACTGAGGGAAGGAAGGAAGGACAAGGTACCAGAAAGATAACAAAAGTTACCTACCCTACAGTGGCTGATATGAAAAAGCAAGGGCATGCATCTCAAAACATGTTCTCTTAGTACTGACCTGAGTCCTCAACTGGATGAGAGCCATAGTTTTGCGTACAATAAATGGCATTCTTTTAGAACTATTTATTGCATATTCAATACAGAATTGCCCAGTACAAATCTTCATCAATCATTCTTCTTGTAGTACAAGTGTGTTATGTGTGTTTGCGCTGGCATTTTTCTGTTGTTTTTTAAAAAAAAGTCATCAAATCATAGTCCCGTAGTACAGAAACAGGCCATTTGGTTCACCAACCGTTGATTTTCTCAATACAAGATAATTAATCTAGTCTCACTGTCTTCTCCACTCCTCATTTTATGAATAACCATCTCTGTGGGATCTAAACCCCCACTTTCTCAGGCTCTTAGTGGAAGGTTCTGAATGGGTGATTGCTAAAGCTTTTTTTAAAAATAAAACACAAGAAAAATGCCACCACAAACAAACATATTACTCTAGTATTTTAGTCACGAAAGACAGATAGATGCCCATTGGTTTCATGATTCCCTGAGGTTGGGATCCATGCTCACAGGCCATATAGCAATATACGGCTTTAAAATAAACTGATCAATTAACAGAGGGTAAATTGCACCTAGAAAAGGATACCAGTGAGGATTATAGAAGGCAACGTAGTAATAATAATCCTTGCATTTGATACAGAGCCTTATCATATCGTTGAGATGTCTCAAAGGGCTTCACACAATGTACAGTAATAGTTTGTGAATGTATATTTTGAGGGCGAAATGCGGCAGCCAATTGTGCACAATTGTGTCGTGGATTGAGTGACGGAAAAGCAATCTGCCAATCCACTAACAGCCAGGTTCCTACTTACTGTGAGGCGAACAGAGATGTGTAGGGTAATAGAGTGCCTTGGATTTCGCCCTGCTCGGGATTGAACCCAGGTCCACTTGCTTGCGAGGGAAGTACTCTAACCATTAGGCTGTAGGATTCCACACGTACTAGACTCATACAAGTCTGAACAGCTTAATTATCACAAGTCATAAAAAGTAAAATATTCTTAATAGGAATCTATTCATCCAAATTTGCTACAACAAGAAAAAAGACTAATGCTACAAATGAACCCATTAATTCCCAAACAGGACACGGGTAATTCTAGAAAATAATTTGTGCACAGTTGATAGTACAACAACAACTTTGATTTATATAATGCCCTCCATGCCGGACGGCATCTCAAGAGTGCTTCACAACAACGGAACCCGGGACCGAGCCTGGGGCAGGGTGACCAAAGGCACGGTCGAAGGTAGGACACAAACTAGCGGATGCTTTCCTGCAAGGTATCAAGTTACTCTACTTTCTGCATTCATAAATCAATTGCAAAGTGGAAATTTCCAATCATACATTCATGGTTTGCTTAGTAGAAGGTTAATTTCAAAAGCCAATGTTTAACTGAGATGATGTCATCAAGAAAAAATGAGGTGGCATCATGACTTTAGACAAAGTAAATTGACATAGCTATGAATACGTTGCACTTATCCCATGAATTAAATGTACAACATGTCCTAGCAGCCTATAGGAAAAGATCACCATTGATAATTGTCAGGCAACATCAGCCAAAAACAAATCACGCTTCAGTGAATCTGCCTTGAAGCTGGGTCAGTTAATACAAAAACGTGGCTAAATTGCACACTGGAAATCATTCCTCTTGTAGGTGCGTGAGACATTTGCATAATAATAATCGTTGCAATTGATAGAGCTTAATCACATCATTGAGATATCTCTGAGTACATAGATTATACTGTAAACTGAACTGACTATATTTTGTGGGCGAATTGTCCGCATAGCGGACAATTGTGGATTATTTTTATTTACTTTTGAATTAATTATTGGACCCAGAAAAGCCATCCGCCAATCGAGTTCCTACTTACTTCTAATTACTTCCTTACTCAGAGGAGTGCTGAGTAAGGAAACTTAGCCAACAACACTTTGCCCTGCAATCAAACCCAAGTCCTCTCTCTTGCAAGGTAAGTGCTCTGACCATTAAACTACAGGTTATATATGATGTGGTGGACAAATTAATCCTGGACCTAAGGATATATGAAAAATGGCAAAATAGAGCACCAATTTCCTATTGCACTGTCTAAAATACAGTGCAATAGGAAAACTGGGACAAGAAAAGGCCATTCAGGCAATGGTGCTTGTTCTACCAGTTTCTTTCATGTTAAAAAAAAACCTAATGCTCTGTCCTTTGGTCAAACCCCATTAGCTTCTCTAGTACTCATGTATCTGTCTGTCTCTCTTTTTTAAACATCCCCCCATAGATTCCACCTCTACAGCTTTCTGGGACAGAGCATTCCATACCCTACAAACACAACCCAGTTCACAGCGTGCATGGGTTTAAAGGATGAAATTAAACTTCAGGCACAATTTAGCAGTCCTATTCGGGATGCCTTATATAGTGAGTGGAAATGATCAGGTTGGTGACATGGGCGGGTGGAGTAGGTAGGGCCTCTTCTGAGGTTGGGCCTCTTCTGTGACTGGAGCTGAGGCACAATGGTGGGGAATCGAAGAGCGGCCTTAAATTGTTTGGTACCTAATCTATGAGTGCCCGATATTGGTACTGGGCACTCAAAATGGGAGTGTGTTCACTGACCAGCATTAACATCTTTTAGATTACGAACTAAACATCAACCAAACGAAAAACAGTCCACTCTCAATATTCTGAAAAATGCACAGCAGCATCTGAAGTAGTGAGAAAGCGAAAGAGAGGAGTTGGCATTCGGACAGTTCTGATCAAAGGCTACACTCAAATGTTAAAACGCACCTATTGTGCACCTCCAGTTGTTTTTAATGACAGCCGCAATTCTGCATTGCTAGCTCCATGTCAAATGCCAACCCAGCAGCAATGCTGCTTCACTTAAAATAAAAAGATAAACGGCTAAGAAATAAAAAGCCCAAACGCACGGCCACAATGAGCTATGTGAATCAGTTGCATCTGTAATGCTTGTGTGTTTTATTATATAGTCTCTCTCAATTACCCTCTCTCTACCCCATCAGCTTTATACAAGTGTGTATACAGTATATAATGGATTTCCGATGTCTGTGAGACATTTTGTAAATTGCACTGAACATACATGCCCTGCTTTTACCCAATGGATTGCTTAAATTAATATGTAACTTGACCTTATTGCTATTGCCCATTGTGTTATTTTCCAGCTGACATGTGCTATATATAAAACCATCTGTTAGAAAAAAGAGCAAAAAACCAAGTCACCCATGAAGGGCCAACATCAGATTTTTCCTGACATACTGCACTTACAAGTTTTCAGTGGCTTCAGCAGACACTTGTAAATGGCCCCATGCCTCGACAGTTTGACAATGAAAGCGTGGACACACAGCCAATGAGCCGCTTCATAAGGGAAAGGACCGGAGGCACCTCGGAATCCTAAAACAATTCCTGAAAGGAAAAGGCAATCTAAATTTTGCAACACACACACACGCACTGCACACACGTACACACGCATGCACACATATGTACACTCATTTACACACAAACGCTCGCAGGCACACACGTACATGAGTAGTATTCTTCATACTTCTTGATAAAATTGTATTATTCTTAGGTTACAGTTATTTACTGATGATTTTTCAACGGTGAAAATATGTTACAGCACCCAGTAGTCCTGATGACAAAATCTCACTGTACATCGTACCTATTTGGGTTTCAAAAGCAAGAGACTATGCGTTGAATAAGCTTAGTTAAAACAGGATGCTTATTATGTGAGGTGGAGTATATGTGTCGGGGATGTGGGGGAGCGGGGGGAATTTGCTCTGAGTACCAGAAATAATGAACTAATGGCCTGAATGACTAGTTCACAGGCTCCATCACACTGAATAGATTGCATCAATGCCTTGATTATTTATGGTACTCAATACTTCTATAAATGTTTTATTGGGCCTCTTTAAGCAAAATGCTTGCAAAGGTGGTTTCTCACTCCCCAATCTGCTCAACAAAGCACATTTCACATTGGAAGGCTATCTCTAACTACTGTACTTCAAAGGATTTGCTGTAAAGTTTAATGACTGTATGTTGAGATGAACATTTTCTACACGCTTATCAAACTTACTGCACTTTGCGGCAATAGGAATTGCCCCCCAAAGCTTTTAATTTCATTGTCCATCTGTTCAATTCACATAAATATGTGGTTCTGCCTACTATCAACAAGGCAGTCCTTTAGGGCATAAAATGCCATAAGGAAAAAAATCTCCTGGTGAAAATTAGAAAATAACTCACCTTTATTCTTAGTTTTAAGTATGGAGTAGCAAAAAGAACCCATTTCAGAGATAACTGCGAGGAAGAACGAAGGATTGTCTCTCACTCTTTTTCCAAATGGGAGCCGCAAAACACAACTATGGAATCTGACAACAGCAGCACCAACAAATTATTATTATAGTAGTGGTAACCTTCTTAAACTATAATTGTTAATCTCCTTTTCTCAATTATTATAATAATAAATAATCCTTGCATTTGGTGTAGCACTTTTTCATGTCTTCTAGACACTGTAAAGTGAATTGACTATATTTGTGGGCAAAACGCGGCAGCCAATTGCGCACAGCAGTGTCCCACCAACAGTTGGGATTGAGATGACAATTTTTTTTATTAGTGTTAATTGACAATGTGTGCACTGTTAAGAGCAGAATTATGCAGATGTTATGCTGTGTGTCAGGCTGGACAATGGTGGCATTCTCATCTCCGAGTCAGAAGGTTGAGGGTTCAAATATCATGTCGGCACTTGGAATCATACAGACTAAGATGACATTCCAATGCAGTGCTGGGGTGTGTTGTATTGTTAGAGGTGCCATCCTTCGGATGCGTCCTAGCGCCTTAGGACGTCCTTCCGACGTGAAAGGCGCTCTATAAAATGTCATTTTGTTGTTGTTGAGATGTTAATCCAAAAACCAATCAGCCTGGGCAGATGGAGGTTAAAGATCCCTTTGCACTATTCAAAAAGAGAAGCGAGTTTCTCCCGGTGTCCTGGCCAACAATGTTCCAGATAAAATCGGTCAATCAATCCTTGGCTAATTGTGAGGTATTGCTCTGGGCAAACTAGCTGCCGGATTTCACCCACAGTCAAAATACACAGTCAATCCACGTCACAGTATACCCTGTGAAGTGCTTGAGGTGTCTCAATGATGTGATGAGGTGAAATATCAAATGCAAGGATTTTTTATTATTATTACATCCAAAGAAATGAATTGGTTGATCAATAGACAGCAAAGTACTCAGATTCACTTTAGGGACACACAAGAACTCTGCCACAACTGCACACACACCTCTCCTATTGAAAAAGTTAAATAAGATAGCTGCTTCGGTGTTAATGCTGTTGAATTGTGTCGAACTGTACAACAACATTCAGAATGCATGGGGATAGATTCTTCGGGCATTTAAAAGAAAAAACTGGTCAAGCACATGCAAAGGAAATAGCTCCTCTATTGTGCTTTTGGTAGGGTCCGTCGATATGGAAATTTTCCGATATCGATATATCGGTGGGCTCATATCAATATATACCGATATATCGATATCACCGGGTTTTTGTCTTGTGCGCATGCGCAGAAATGGTGTTTAGTGGGAGGAGGGGGAATGACCGGTCTGCGCGTGTCTGATTGTGTTTGGTGGGTGGGGGAATGGGAAGAAGGGGGATGCCCACGCATTCAGATATGCGTGCTCTACGCCCAGGAGGTTTGCGATGCCGGCGACAAGGTGAGTTAAATGCTAATCTATGGTTTTCTGTTAGTTTAAGGGAGCGTAATGAGCATTTGAATCTTTGGTTGTATATTTTTTGTATGCTGTAACGTGGCATTTGTTGACGATATACCGATATTTTGTGGAAATACAAAAAAAAAATTCATACCGAATTTTTCAAAATACCGATATATTTAAATTTCCGATATCGGTATATCAGTATGAAAAATTATATCGATATAACCAACATATCGCCGCACACTAGCTTTTGGTCAACATATTTAAATGTTTTATTTCCCCTTTTGTTGTCCTTTAGCATAATGTCTTGTCTTACGTTTGACCATTATCCTTAATAAATACATGCCATTATATATCAGCCACTATCAATAATAACAATCCTTGAATTTGATATTGCGCCTTATCACATTGTTGACACGTCTCAAAGCGCTTCACAGAATTCATTGCTACAGTGGATTGTGTATTTGTGGGCGAAACGTGGCAGTCAATTGCACACAGACAGCAATGTCTCGCATGGATTGAGTGTCTAAGTTAGGTTTTTTGGGGTGGGGGGAAAGACAGGATTATTGCTTCCAAATGCATCAGACCTTGAGAAGATAAGCAAAAGGTACAAAATTAATGGGAACCTACCTGTACGCCTGGAGAAGAAATATCTTGTAGACATTGATGCTAACTGTTCTTAGTGTATTGACCTGCAGAAATAGCAAATACATCAATGTGAGCGTTCCATTTGCTCAGACTGAACTATAAGGTGAGCAAAATATTAATTTTCTTTATTTGAAGTTATGCCGGCAAGCAAGATGTTAGGTGGGAGCTGAGCAGGATGATTTGCCAATGTTAAGGTGCAGAAAAATGAGGTACATCTAGTTCTTGATGTGCAACAGGCAGGTAGACAGAGCGTCAGTGGACGTGGAATCAAGAATCAAAGTGGAAAACTTAATTTGAGCGTTCCCTGCCCACAAATGGAAGTTAAGCACTCCAAGAGGAGATTAAAAAGGTGCAGTTACCTCAGTCACAGTCTTCTAATCTCAAGAACAGCCTCAGCCATTATAATTTACTTAAATCAAAGGAGTCTAAGATCATTCAGAACTCTGCAGCTCGTGTCCTCTCCCACACCAAGCTCCGTGTCCACATCACGCCCACCCTTGCCTGATTCCATTGGCTCCCTAGTCCCCCAGAGGATCAAATTCAAGATCCTGATCCTCACTTTCAAGGCGATTCATGGCCTTGCCCCCTCCTATCTCTCCGACCTGCTGACTCCTTAAAAACTTGCCCTCTTCCGCCATTCAGCGGGCTCTGATCTGCTCCATGTCCCCCGCCTGACCTACCATCGGTGGTCGGGCTTTCAACTTCTGCCCCCACACTCTGGAACTCCATTCCACAGTCCCTTCACTTCACTTTCTCCCTTGCCTCCTTCAGGTCTCAAGACCCTCCTCTTCAATTGTACCTTCTGCCAGTCCCACCCTCCCCCTTTTTTCTCAGGTCTGACTCTGAAAGTTCGGAGCCTTGGGATGTCCTCCTAACGTGAAAGGCGCTCTATAAATGTAATTTTTTTTTTGTTGTTGTTGTTGTTGTAAGTTAAATCCAGCAATACATTTTATTACTGAACAAAGATAAAACATCTGTAAATTTTACTTTTGAATTGACAAATCACAGTAACTCATTCAATGTCAAAAGTTCAGTTTAACCTCAGCTGATAGCTTATCTGAAGAAGATATTAGGGGAATCTTCAGTAATTCAATAATTACTGAATTATTCAGGGATCTAAGGAGATGTAGATAAGCAATCTCCCAATAATTTACATTTATATATTAGCAAACTCAGTTTAGAAGGGCAAAGATGTAGACAGAGTTTGGTTTTAAATCTTTACACAGTGCCGTTAACAGAATTTTTCAGCCCATGCAGCTGACACCTCTAATGCACATATCATTACCCTGACAAGTCATTCAGTGCTAGATACTGTCAAAGAGAATGAGCGAGGCTTCAATTTGCTTCAGTATTGATTAAGAGAAGCTAACGCCCTTTAGCTTTAGCTGGGTGTACCGTCATTGAGTCACATCTTACCTCCAGGTCTAGGAAGATCTGGTGACACTTCAATTTCAGAACTGTCAGCAATTTTTGCCTCAGGTTTTGCCCAGCTTTAGAACTGCAGTTGAAGGTCAGGCTTGATGTGATGGAGGTGTTTGCATAGCTAGAAGAAAAACGGCATTATGTCAACCAATACTGAAGCACTCAATACATTGATCGGGAAGACCTTTCAGATGAAGTAGACCCTTTAGCCCATTTGACCTCAGCCAGCCTTCCAGAATACCCATCCTAATGCTTTTCCGTTAAAAATAATAAATTGCGACATTTTACCAGGATCTCAGAGCGCTTTTCAAAAATGGGTCAAGGTGTTTCTTAAATGAGTCCAATGTCGTGGCCAACACCACCCTTTCTGGTAAGGTGTTCCAGATATTAATTTCCCTCTATGTTGAGAAATACTTGCTGGTGATTGTACTAAAATTTCCATCACAACACAAACCCATGCCCATCTTGTTAGCCCACATTGGATAACCTGAAAATATTATTAAGCTTTTGGTCATCAACCTGAAATGTTAACTCCCTTTCCTCTCTCCATAGATGCTGCCTGACCAGCTGAGTGTTCCAGCCATTTCAGTTTTTTATTTCAGATATCCAGCATCTACAGTATTTTGCCACACTATTTTTACTTTCAATCTTGTTTAGGAACTTGTAAACTACTACACTGTCCTTTCTGTGTCAGTGTCTCTTTTCAAGGTTTTCCAAGTGACTCACACAAGATAGTTCAAAATAGCCAAGAATTCTACCAACTGAGACAGGCTGACACTCTCTCAGAAATCACACCTTTTTTTTCCTCTTTCGATGTGGAGTTTTTTTTAAGATAACTTTTAAGCTTTAGTACAGATCACCTGCAAATGCTTTTCAAATGTTAAATTTAAATCAGTTTCAATAGCAGGTGTTTAATCTCCTATCTGCGTATTTAGGATAATGCAATTGCTCACATGTTACAAGCTGCTTGTTGTGCAAGTGGAACATTTGTCAACCACCTTAAGAATCTAAATGGAAAAAACAATGGGGGAGTGCTAAAAACCAAAGTCCTAGTACTGTACAAAGATAAGGGAAATCGGTATAAGTTGGCTCTTGATATTACAACAGTGGTCAAATATTGGCCTACTTAGAGATACACTAAACATTTAAAGATTATACAGTCTTTACTTTAATACATCTCAGATGCTCCACACAATAAGTGATAGTAACTGCTGACTATTAAGATAAATGTAACAGAGTCAACATGTTGTATGGTCAACAAAGCTTTTATAGAGACAAGCTTTTATACAAAGCTTTCAGAAACTTATGCGTAGGAGTTAGCACAGGAAGTTGTGAACAGGAAGGGTATGGTCAAAATCTAAAGTGGCGTTTTGCAATCAGCTTTCCTCAGCCACCTGCACCAAACTTCAGTCTCCCATTACTCCAGTCATTGCCAGACTTCACTGGCTCCCTGTCCAGGAGAGGATCCATTTCAAGATCCTCACCCTTGTCTTCAAATCTCTCCACTCCTCTGCACCCCCCTACCTCTCTGACCTCCTCTATCCTCAAAACAGCACCCGTTGTCTTTATTCCACTGGGTCTGGCCTCCTCCTTAGCCCCTGAATCCTCCACTCCATCATCGGCGGCCATGCCTTCAGCCACTACACCCCGAGGCTCTGGAATTTCCTTCCTCACTCCCTTCGCCTCACCCCCTCTCTTCCCTAGTTTCTGGCCTCGGTTAAAGACCTTTCTCTTCGACCACGCCTTCGGTCACCTTTCTCCCGCTGCCCCTGGCTCGGCCCCAGGATCCATTATTGTGAAGCGCTCTGAAACACCGTGGAGGGTGCTGTATAAATCAAAGTTATTGTTGTTGTTATGCATCACTGAACAAATCGGACATACGAATATCTGAAGACATTTTATGGAAAAGCTAAGCCAAGTAATGTTATGTTAAAGTGCTTTTCAATACTACTGAAATATGATAAAGATGGGTTACACAAGATAGAATGCTATTGCTGTAAACACAAATATCCCTTAAAAAAAATCTAATAGACGGTTTGCCATGCGCATTTCCCAAAGTAGTAAACATATAACCAAGGTCCTAAAGTTACACAAGACAAATTCATTGGAAAATCATAAAATATGGAATTATCAGATATGAAGCAATGTTTCCTAGATTAGCAACCTCAATACACTGTAGTGTTGGACGATTGTAGTCATAAAGTAGAACTTTCATCATCTCAGCCAAATGATATTTTAATGAAGAACGCTGAACACAATTAACTGCTAAATTTGGAGAGTTAATGACATTCACAGGGAGAAGTTCTGACAATTTAGCAATCCTCAGTTATGAATTGGAGTCTTTGCCTAAATTATGAATTCATGTCCTGGCTAGGTACCAACCTGACACTCTTGCATCTGAGTCCAAAGGTTGTGGGTTCACGTGCCACTTCAGGATTTTAACTTTACATCCTAGGCTCCCCCCAATACTGCGATCGAGTCTGAGCCTGTCTCCCCCCCCACCCCCCCCAGTATGTGCAAGTGCAATAAGGACTGTCTAATCGCAAAGGAATCACAAACTTTATTTGTAGGTGTAACCATTGACGGCATGTTCTCGACGGAAGCTTTTTGATGGGTCGAGAACCTTAGTAAGATGTTTTGCAAGTTTTTTTTATAGTCTGGTTTGTGGTTATCTACTGCAAACGCATGAGAGAGGATAACGGTGCGATCTAAAGGTGATCTTATCAGGTGGGCAGAGTTCAAGGCAGGAATCCTAAAATATAATGAGTGTCATTAACTCCTGCGACTAATGCATGGTTCTGAACAAACAACTATTGCCTTCTGTCCATTCACACACAAAAACCTCACACATTACATTTCTTGTTAGAGCAAATGCTCTAACCATGGAGCTATAGGACTCCTGAATATATAATGACTACAGCTTCCAGACATCAACTACTAAATGTTTAATAATGAACAGAAACTGACTGAAAATAGGCAAGTAAGGCAACAAGTTAGATATCTAACACCTTCAATACTGGGAGGACGTCGCAAAGCACTCTACATTGTTTGTTGGACACCTATATCGGGGTGGTGGGGGCTGGGCTTTTAAGAAAAGATTACCTAAATATTGATTCAGAGAGTTTGCTGGCATGGAATACAAGTTTGTTAATCAAAATTGCATGTAAATTAGATAACCCTGGGAAGCAGTGGAAACAGATTGCGGTTTTCAAATAGCTATCCAAGTGACCTCTTGAATTGGCTGAGAAATCTATTGAGGGATGTTGGAGAGATATAATTTGATGCTTAGTTTTTCATCAAATGGACTGCAATGGGATTTTCCATTCCTGTGCAAGAATTGTGATTGTGAAATACAGCAGGAGAATAATAGAGCTCTTACCTGGAGTAGTCACAATAAACATCGAGGGTCTGTGTATTGAGTAACAAACCACACCAAGGAAAGAGACAGTGCTCAGGAAGAATCTTGACATTCATGCAGTCCAAAAGGTCATTGTCTAATGGGAAGTTCACCATTGTTTTATTGGGGTGAATGAAACAACCATATTCTGGAATTCCAGCCGTCAGTATTCTTGATCATAAGGAAACAGAAATAATTCATTGTTCAGCAGGAAATAATCTTAATATTCAGTTTGGCAACTTCACTGACCTACAGAATAATAACTCACAGCACAGTTAAAAGAATAGTCCAAGGATACTTAAACTTTCCAATACCACAAATTTCCAACCCCCAAAAACGGAAACTATAGTATTAAGTTTAGCTATTCTGGTGACACTCAGTGCCAATGATAATAATAATAATCATCCCTGCATTTAATATAGTGTTATAGCACTATCTGTACATTTTGAGGGAGAAACGCGGCAGCCAATTGAACACAGCAGTGTCCAACAAACACTTATGGATTGAGTAATACATTATTTTTTGAAGGAATTATTACCCTCAGAAAAGCAGTCCGCCAACTGACCAACAGCTGAGTTCCAAGTAGGTAAATAAAGCATGTGGAGTAAGGAAACTAGCCCAAAGTTTTGCCTTCCTGGGAATCGAACCAAAGTCTCTTGTTTGCAAGACAAGTATTCTAAGCACTAGGGACCGTCGATATATCGATATATTGGTTATATCCGATATAATTTTCATATCGATATGCCGATATCGGCATTTAAAATATATCCATATATCGAAAAATTAGATATAAAAAATATATCGGTACCTTGTCGCCGGCATCGCAACCTCCTGGGCCTAGAGCATGGAATGCGCGCGCACATCCGAATGTGCGCACGCACTGATCTACAAGATCCAGAAAGCTCCTCTCTACACAATGCACAGACCGAGGTGCAAGCCGGCATAATGTATTCGTAGTCCTGGGGGGGGAGGGGGGGGGAGAGAGGGAGAGGGAGACTGGGGGGGGGGGGGGAGAGAGGGAGAGGGAGACTGGCGGGGGGTGGAGAGAGCAAGGTGAAAGCTGCCATATTGTATTCGTAGTCCTGGGGGGGAGAGAGGGAGGGGGAGACTGAGGGTGGGGGGAGAGAGTGACGGGGAGACCGGGGTGGGGGGGGGGGAGATCGGGAGGGAGAGACCGGGGGGGGGGGGGAGAGGGAGGGAGGGGGAGACCAGACAGAGAGACACAGAGAGAGAGATGGAGAGAATGATTGTGAGAGACAAACAGAGAGAGAGATAGTTACCTCCTGAGGAGATAGGCCCCGAATGCGCGCGCACCTACAAATGTGCGCACACCTACGAATGTGCGCACACCTACGAATACACGCACATTTGCAGTACAAAAAACCCGACATATCGGTATATATCGGTATGAGCCCGTCGATATATCTAAATCGGAAAATTTCCATATCGACGGACCCTACTAAATGGAAGGTTCCCCTTATTTCTCTCAGAGCAGCACTGGCACAGACCCAGAAAAAATTCACCGTGTATCCCAATTCCAAGTCTTTTTAAATGCATTCCAGAATCAGAAGATAAAGCTATCAAGATATATATATTTTTAATGAATAACGAGGGTCTAAGTATAGTGGAATTCTCTGGTCAAAGGTACTTCATTCGAAACTCCGGTGCTCGGATATTCACCCACACAAAACTCAGTACCCCTATCACACCATCTTTGCCAGCATCCACCTGCTCCCAAATACCAAGCAACTCCATTTCAAGATCCTCTCACTCATTTTCAAATCCCTCTGTGCCCTCGCACTTCCCTACCTATCCAAATTGCTTACCCCCACTCCCATCACCCACAGACTCCTGTTTATCCATTGTCCCCCCCACCATGGTTGGCTGTGTTTTCAGCCCCTCCGCTCCGAAATACTGGAACTTTCTGCCTCAAACCCTCTGCCTTGCATCCTCCCTCCACACTTTCTAACCCCACCTAAAGTCTTTCTAATCCCACTGAAGACCATTTTGACTGTGCTTACTGTCATCTATCCCCTCCCTCTCCCCCTGACTCGGGGTCAGACTCTTCCAATGTCAAGCACTCTAGGATGCTACCGTCTATGAAGAGTGCTCTATAAATGCAAATTGTTGTGGTGCTGTTGCTAGCTCCCTTGCTCATTCCCTGCGCCCATAAATGTTTCATTTTAGGTTTCGCTTAAAATTTCTATCAACCATAAAAAAATTACGATTTTATGAATATTTGTACCTCAGTCCATTGACTGACTGATTCAGCAACTCAATATAAATACAATCAGAACATGTCTACATCAAAGCAAACATGTTTCTAAAAAGCTGTGAAAAAAATCTTTGTAATTACAGCTTTATTTAATTACATTTAATGCTTGTTTATTTTTTGCAAGAGTCACGAGTAATGTTTCAATGTTAATGTTCTGATCCAATATTTCAATGCTTGCTTCAACCTAATGGACACTGCCAGACATAATGTCAACAGATTGAAGTGTGTAGTCCTTTGTTCAATTCATTCAACATTTGTATTCTCTCCACAATTACTGTTGGAGCTTGTTATACTTATTATTTCTGTTCATAGAGTGGGTACAACAACAGATCACATTTGTAAAGCCCGTTTCAGGTCAGGAGGACATGCCAAGGCACTGGCCAGTCAGGGATCCACACCCAAGTTGGTGGTTCGGGATCAGGAGGGGTGGAAGGTGGAGAGGGTAGGAGGGTGGCCAAAGTCACAGTCGAAGGGGAGGGTCTTGAGGCAGGTCTTGAAGAAGGCAAGGGAGGGAGCGAGGCGGAGGAACTGTGCGTTTGAGTTTCAGAAGATGGGTCCGCCATGGCCTTGCAGTACAGCAGGAGTACAGGGCACCTCTGGCTTCCGACCTGGACTGGTTGGATTCCTGCACATGGCATGGAGGTGCAGAAGATGCCTCATTATCAGCAGCTTTCTGGCAACCACTAAAAACATTTACAAGAGCAGTTTCCGCTCTGGCCGGCATTTGTATGCAAGAGTCTGCGGCAGAAGCCAGATATTTTCAAATCCAGTCTTATTTCTGCAAGAAATAAATAAGTAGGTACACCCTGTGTGTTGTAATTAATCTGCCGCTTAGTTCTTAAGAGGCACAAATCTGACTTTGAACAAACTACAATCCATCCATAGCGGAATTCTGTAGCACAGTTAAAAGCACTCGTCTTACAAGCGAGACACCTGGGTTCAATTCCAGGCTGGGCGAAACCTTGGGCAAGTTTCCTTACTCCACACACCTAATAATAATCCCTCAAAAATAAAACAATAATAAATTGGTCATTTCAATCCACGCCTGTTTTTGGGACACTGCAGTGTGCAATTGACTGCCACGTTTTACAGACATATATACAGTCAATTCACTTTCAGTGTATTCTGCGAAACACTTTGGGATGTCTAGAAGATGTGAAAAGCGTTATATCAAATGCAAGGATTATTATTAAGATCTTACATTTGAAGAGAAAGCAGTTCGAAAGGCATACATCAGGTGAAATTACAGCATTAATGTGCATAATTTGGTCATGTGATTTTGCACTTAAGAATTTTGTATATTTCAACCGACAAGATAAAAAGGCACACAATTCAACTTGGGAGGTTCTGCATACCTGCAGTCTTACATCATTGGCCATACCTCAGAAAGCGTTTTGCTTGTGATAAGTGAGGCGTAACTAGCAAAAAGTCATCAATCAGTCGCAGTAACAATCTAGAAGAAACAAGTGTTTGTACCGATCAATGGATCATAAATAAGACTGACTGCACAATATAGCAAAGTTTTAAAACTCCAAAAAAACCTTCTCATACTGATATATCAACAATGCTCTTTTTGGTTTTAAACATACCTATTCATTTCCATTAGAAAGAGTTTACAAGAATAAACAGAAGAGCCACACTGCTTACCCGTCTTTTTGAATTCCTGGGAAAAGCTGGTTTTCCATGTCCCCATAGCATAGACTGCAGAGTAAAGTTGAGAGGATCGAGCCTTGTGGAATCCCACGTTGTTGGATATAGCACCTGAGAGCAAGATTTGGGAAGAGACAAGGCCTTTGAAGCATTGGTTTTCTTGTGTTTAATGAGAAGAAATAGCAGTTACAGAAATAAATCCCTCCGAATAAGATTTTTCACAAGCAAATTACAGTCCTCACTTCATTCACCTCTTTCAACCAAGACCGATTTGAAATGCATTTCAATGCAGCCTCAAAGTTGTCAAAGTAAAATATTCATACATACAAGCAAAAGATATTGCAACAAACCGAGTTCCTCAGCAAGAACAAGAATCAACGACATATCCAGTGAAATTAATAGGTTACATGGAGAAAATTGTAAAAGGATTTTTTTATTTTAAGCAGAAAAATATTACAATAATTAACAGGCTATTATTGTCCAGAACTTAATTTGTTTTCATTGGTAGATTGTGTTCGTCCACATGCAGGAAGTAATAATGTTAGTAACCTACATTGTACTGCACTGAACAGGAAAATTGAAAATAGCCAAATTATTTGAAAGAATCACACTCTCCAATCAATCAGTCTGTCCTCAGAATCCTGATTTAGTGCAAGAGGTCACCCACCATTATCATTCAATTTTACCCATTTAATAGCAAATTAGGTTAACAGAATTCATACCTTGTGACCCTGGAAGCAGTTTGAGCAGCATTTCTGAATGCTGCAATATGAGGGGACATGAGTGAAACTGCTGTGGAAATGTCTTCACTATTCTGAACTGGAATTTTGAGCAGGTTGTCTTCAATCATGTTGAGGTGTCTGAAATGAGGTCTGGCCATTCGATAGTCCATCACATCTATTTTGTGACACGTCTGCTCAAATATCCTGCAGCTTGGAATGCTACAAATTCCAAGTGTAGAGAGCTTCATTGAAAACCCTCATCATTAATATACAGCTTTCATATTGTGGCTTGTAGGATTCCAGTGCCGCTGTTTTGTACAGTCTACAGACCCCCAGGAGATTGCGTGTGCCAATGACATTCTGCACAAGTGAAGATGCTCTGATACCAATGCACAAGTATTGCCTTATAACGACAATGATAATAATCGACATCAAGCCATTCCCGTTTTCGGGAAGGATCGTGGAGTTTACTTTCACAAAGTCCTTGTGCCAAACAGTGGCGGAAACTCAAAAAAAAATCAAACCAAAAAAAACGTTCCCCTTGATCATTTTGCGATTTAGTCACTTGACAACAGAACGTCACACAAAAGACATTCAAAAAGAAAAAAGAAGACATTCGAAAAGAAAATTCGAACACTGATTAGCTTGGGCCGAAATATGTTCCGTCACTTTGATAATGTCACAGGCATGGATCATTGTCAGACAACGAGCTTCGGAGCTCAGACTTGGATCATTGAGACAGATCTCCAGAGCATGGAAGCAACTGGAGATCGGTCTCCAATCGCTGTCCTGTTGGATCCGCATCCAGAGCCGGCCACTCTACCTGACTCTACTTTCTGCTCTACTCTAAACCAGCCACTCTACGTTGCCTCTGGAAACAAGCTCATCCCAGTTGTATTTTTTAAAAATTGATTAAATTGCATTTCTTTTTTAAATTGTATATGATTAAATTTAATAAAATTGTATTCGATTAGATTTGTAGCTCGGGTACAAACCCCTCACTGACCAGCGCCTTGGGACATCCTCCCGATGTGACAGGCAGTCTACGAATGCAATTTGTTCTTGGTGTTGTTATATCAGTCCGACCAGCTGTTTGGTGAGTTAGTAACCCTAGATATGTTTCTGGAGGCCATTTAATGAGCAAATGGGAAGGTTTGGAGAAGCTTTTTCATGCACAGAGGAGTTAGGATATGAAATGACCTGCTGGGATCAGTGATTGAACCAAAATCCATATTGGCCTTCAAGAGGGAGCTAGACAAATACCTTAAAAAGAGTCTACTAAATGAGTGTACGGATGGATCAGGTAAATGCGACTGAAAGGAATACTCGAGGGAGCTGGCACAGACACAATGCCAAATGGTCTTTTGTTGATCTCCTGTGCCTTAAATTTCTATGATTCCATCAAAAGATAATGAAGCACAGACACCATCTGCTGGTGGAAGCGCAGACATTCACGGTGACATTTTCCCCAATGTGCACTTCACGTTCTAACATAAATAAATTTATTTTTTATTCATGTTACTTATTATGTCTCAAATCAAATATTCCAAAAAGGTTCGGCTTACTTATCCTGAATTTTAATCACGTTGTTCATGATCAGTTGCTTGAAGTGTCTAAACAGGTCTGCACAGTTCTCATTCAATGTCAGGCCCTGAAGAAAACAGGACATGTGTGTATTATGGGGGTTGTGTAAACCATGCGCAAGAACAGTTCAATAGTAATAATGACTGTATCCATTACATTTCATGTCAGGAGAACATCTCACAATTGTAGTGACTCATTTTAGGTAACTTTGCACCACAGCAGAGTCCTACAAACAGCCATGAAACAATCACCAACTTGATCTGGGAGATTGCTGTCCAGATGACCACGAGAAACTCCCTTCTCATATAGTGCTATTGGAATTTGAACATCCACTTATACTGGTATATGGATCATTGGTTTAATGTCTCAACCAAAGTCGCTTGCATTACTCCCCCTACTGCAAATGACTGTCTGGCTGCACTATACAAGTCTAAATTCCCAGAGTGGGGCCTGAACCCACAACTTTCCCACCGAAATAGCCAGCAGCTACATCCTATCACATAAAAAAAATGCACCTTAATGCATCTCCTCCAGAAGTCTACATATTCCATAATTACAAAGAGGGATACATCAGGTCACTCGGTCTGTGCTCTGTGCCGGTGTTTATATCCCATGTGGACCAAAAGCTCTTAGTCATGCTTCGCCAAAGAAAACCTACAAATTACTTTAGGAGGTTTGACAACACGTGGTTGAAAACGCATTGACCTACCTGATCAACCAGGACAGCATTTCGCAGAGAGGTTTGCTGCTGCAGATGGGACACAAACTCCTTCATCGTTGGCATCAAGTCCATCATAGTGAAACCCTGAGTAACAACAAACATGAGGCAGATGATGAGAATGGATTAATTACTGCATAAACCAAAGCAGCAAAACATATTGGTGGATGAAGAAACCAAAGGGAGCAAGCAATAAGGCTACCTGAAGAAAAGTATTCTTGCCCCAAGCTACTCTTCTCCCGCACCTCCCCCATGACCAAGTGAGTAAAAAAAAAGTACACCTGGGATTAGCAGGTACAGTGTGGGAAGAATTGATTTGTTGAAACAAAATAACCTTAAACTAAAGAACTTTTATAAAACTGAATGATATCTTTTAGATGAGAAAAAAACACACAAAAAAAAGGCTGTCAAATGGGGGACTGGGATTAAATTGCTCTTTTTAAAAAGCCGGCACAGACTCGATGGGCTGAATGACCTCCTTTTGTGCCGTAAGATTCTATGAAGTAAGGAAGGGGTCGTACACTGAGCAAGAGACAGTGACAAGAGTTTCGCCCAAAACAATATATAGTACAGTCAATTCACTTTATAGTATGTTCTGTGAAGACGTGACAAGCGCTATATCAAATGCAAGGAATATTATATATTATACTAGCTGTACCATTTGCAGCTTCACTTGCAACCAAAGGATCCAATAGGGAATGTAGACACAAAGACAGACATTTCATCTTTATTTGCACTCATCTGGGAGGATTTTTTGCAAGGACTGAGTGGGAGGACTCAGCGCTTTAAAAATGTTGTTGTTGTTACTGAGGCTTAGCTTCGTCCGTGATCTTTATTTGGGTGGAGTGTACACCATCCAAGGATGCACACTCCACCTTACTAAGCCAGTCCAGAACCTTGGCTTCTTGTTTGACCCTCAACTATCCTTTCCAACGCACGTCCATGCCATATCGCACTCCTCCTTCCCCCACTTCCACCATTGTCTCACAGCAGGCTTGACTACGCAAACTCCCTGCTCGTCGGACTCCTCAACTCCTCCCACCATAGGCTGCTGATCATCCAGAAATCTGCAGACCGTGTCTCCTCCCATCACATCCTCGCCCAACTCCACTGGCTTCCCTCCATCACACAGATCATTTCACGATCATCACCTTTAAAGCCCTCCATGGCATTGGCTGCCGCGTTTCGCCCACATAAATATAGTCAATTAACTTTGCAGTATATTTTGTGAAGCACTTTGTGATTTCTAGAAGGTGTGAAAAGCACTATAACAAATGCAAGGATGATTATTATTATTATTACAGTAGCCCTCCCTTTAGCGGGACAGCTCGGGAGACGATTAAATGTCACGTTTAAGACAGGCTCCCACTTAGGCGATGCCAAGCAGCAGACGCATTATTCACCCAACACAAAGCTCAGTACGTGGGCACATGCATTCTACACACACCAGAATCATAACACAACACGAACAAACACGGGTAAAGAACACGTGGAAATCACGAAAGAATCAACAATATTATTTTTTCGGTATTAAATAAACAAAACCTTCTACCGTTATTCCTTCTTTAAAGCAACAACAACAACAACTTCGATTTATATAGCGCCCTCCACGCCAGACGGCGTCTCAGAGCGCTTCACAGTAGCGGATCCCGGGACCGAGCCAGGGGCAGGGGCAGAAAGGTGACCAAAAACTCAGTTGAAGAGAAAGGTCTTCAACTGTGACCTGAAACTGGGAAGAGAGGGGGCGAGGCGAAGGGAGTGAGGAAGGGAGTTCCAGAGCCTCGGAGCGTAGTGGCTAAAGGCATGGCCGCCGAAGGTGGAGCGGAGGACTCGGGGGACATGGAGGAGGCCAGACCCAGAGGAGCGAAGGCAGCGGGTGCTGGGTTGTGGGGAGAGGAGATCAGAGAGATAGGGGGGTGCAGAGGAGTGGAGGGATTTGAAAACAAGGGTGAAGATCTTGAAGTCGATCCTCTCTGGGATAGGGAGCCAGTGAAGTCTGGCAAGGACTGGAGTAATGGGGGAGCGAAGCTTAGAACGGTACAGCAATACAGCAATGTCCCTCCCGTGGCTGTTTCTTCCCGCGCGCTCTCTCCCTCTCTCTCTCTCATGACACAAGGTTAACTTTCAGTTGTAGTGTGCGTATGCATGCTGACGTACAGTGTGTGTACTGCTAGCTAGCACTGCTGGCAGTACGTACGATCTTTGCACTACATGGATAGCCACTTTGCACATTGCAAAGTGTACATTGTACATGGCTGGCTGGCTGCGCTGTTACATATTCCCTGCACATGTACATATGGCCAGTAAGGTGTTACATGGAAGAAATATGCTACGGCAAGCGAGAATATCGGTGACTGAAAATCTGTGTTGACAAAAAATGTCCAGTCAAAGCGATGTGCAGTCTCGCCTTCTCCGATGCAAATAACACGCATAAAAACAGTCACACGCTATTTCGTCCCAATTAAGCGATGATTCCGCTTAAGCGGTTCCCGATTAGGCGGTGTTGCCTGTATTAACTACAACATCGGTAACCCATGTGGCAGACAAGCACTCGTTATCGCTACCTGTCTTTTGAATGTTTTTCTAATCTGTCCTGCTGAATTGCTCCAGATTGAGGCATAGCGTCGGATGCAGTAGTTCTGTTGAACTTTGGGATCCAGGACTCGTGAAATCACGTCTACAAGCTTGGCATGAGGGATGGTGTCATAGGCGCCAGTAACATCCGCCTGCAACAAAAAAACAAGTTGTGTGTTTAATCCCTGAACCCAGAGTGCCTTTCCTGGCTTTCAAACCATCAAGTGTTTTCTTATTACAGTACATGGCTAAAATCAGTCATCCTGTTAACATCATACAGTAAAATGAAATAAATTAGAAAACATTTGTTGTTTACTGGTGATTAAGGTAATAACCTTAACCACGAGAGCCCTCTCATGATCTCCTGCAGCTCAAACACTCAGATACCTCTCGACATAAGGTAAAATACTGAAGTGTTGACTGTTCATCTGTTCTAGTGAAAAGGCAGCCATTTATGTTTACAACAACAAACTGTTGATGTCTCGTCGCTCCAAGGGAAAAGGGCTCAGTCACAAGTTATGAGGAGTAACGAGTTAGGCGTACGTATAAATATGTAAATAAATGCAGCTGGGATATTTACAGCTTGATGTCTCAAGTGGCAGTAACAAGTTAAGCCCGAGTTAGCAGGAATTTACTGTAGTCTCCTCTAGGCCAGACTTGATCTGTAGGCCGTATGTATTGTACATATGGTTGGCATAAGGATCAGTCAAAAGTACTTTTTTGCATTCTTTTCCATCTTTTCTTTGCCTCCCTCCAATTATTTACACATTCGTTGGTCTGCGTCTTAACTAATACACTCTGTATTTCGCCGTTGTCAGTCGACTTTCTTTCCATCGCAAGAACTCTGCCCTCACTTTCTTAAATGTATCTTCAGACCCTCATTTTCTGATCCCTTTGCTCTCCCTATTCAGTTCTGCCTCCCGAGTCCATGGCTACCTGTGTAATTTTATGATTGTCTCAGGTTGACATCTCTTTCCTTCCTGAACACTCAGCACTACCTTGTTTATAGCAGGTATATTTTAAAACCAGTTGAACTTGACAGGGAGCAGTGAAGGTCCTATTACGACTTGGCTAAACTTGGGAGAACTTTACAATATAATAATAATAATAATCCTTGCATTTGATATAGTGCTTTTCATGTCTTATTTTTATGTAAACCATGTGTAAAAAGTATGTGTTCAGAGGGAATCACAGGTGCCCTTAGTTAGACACTTAACACACATAAACAATCGATGAGACTTTGATTGAACGAGTTGCTCAATAGAATGCAGCACAAACTCAAGGTATATGTGAACCTCAAACCCACCTTCACAAAATAATACGGGGTTGTCCTTTTGTCCATTTGCAAATGCAATAACACAAACTGCCTCCATGCTTTGCATATGCCGTCAAGTCCAAAAACGGAGGAGCCCACAAAGCCTGGATTCCGTTTGGATTCGTAATTCAATACAGTGAACAGGATTTTCGTCCGAGAGTCAAAGTACTGAATCTGTTCGAATATAAAACATTTAAAAATAAAATCATCTCTCAAGAGATGTTACATTTCTCTGAGCCCATGGAATATGCTTTAATTATAAGTACCCTACAAACTGCCCTGTACAAATTATTCACCAAAGTGCTAATGTAATACAGTAGAGAAATATACTAGCCTCCACCCGAAAATAATTTTGACCAATGGTACCAAAACGTGATGCAACCGATCCTAGCAGAACCAAAACTGCACAAACAACAAACAAAATGACATTCATAGAGGGTCTTTCACATTGGGAGGACAATGCAAGGTGCTGCCTCCTGACGTGAAAGATGTTAAATTTCTCTGAGTCCATGGAATATGCTTTAATTATCCTACAAACTGTCCTGTACAAATTAATAGACCAAGAATCCTACATAGGTATGGCATCCAACCTGGAAATTTTCCTGTGTCTAGAATGAAATGGCACATTTTCACCCTGAAGGGACGCACCCGGCCAACATAATTCCAGGGAGTATTACGTGCAGATTAGCAAAATCAAGCCTTGGGGACCTTAACAGTGTCTGTTGGTGGACTATTTATTGGCAGTGTATCTTGTCTGGTGAGGACCAACCTATCTGTTAGGGCTTTGCTTTGCAGGGTTAATGGGAGCTGAGTGGGAAGAATCCCTGCGCCCCCACCCACCCACCCACCTTAATTTTTATAAGGGAATGATGGGATGAGGCGGTAGGGGAATAATGCAGGATTGGAGTTCTAGATAATGGGCGTAGGAGAATGCCTGAAGGCGTACCTAATTATGGTGAGACAAGAGCAGGTAAAGAGTGTGAAACAGACTGCTGACTATGTCGCAGAGGTAGAATGGGGCAATCTACGCATCGCAGTGCAATTTACAAACCAACTTTAAAACGGTCACCAACCTTTCTTGCGTTGTTCCCTAAAAGGCACTTCTTGGATCCCATTACGTTGCTCATTTTCACTATGGGCCGCAGACCATTTCGTTTAGGAATAAATCGGAGTGTATAAAATGGAATTACGGTTTTCTGCTGTTGCTTCCTCTCCAAAGCTTCCTTAGATAACAGTTGCAATTGTGCCTTTGTGAGATGATTCCTGCAATAGTACACAAATGAATGCATTAACTTAATTAAATGCTTCAGTTAAGTTCTTCAGCACCACTTACCATCTTGTTGCTACATTACTTTATTGACTGTTATGTGATGCCATGTATATTCCTACTATGTGTTTCAGAAGTAATGAGGTTGATGGATAATTTGTGTCGGATTTAGGGTGCTTAATGCATAGAGTGAAAAATAAATAACAAAATCTTCATTCTTCAAATCTTTCACCAACAATTAGGTGCTCAGCAATTCGCTTATATGAGTTCCCAGAAGTCTACGGGAAAGAATTTTCAACTTAAAATACCTCTTGCTTTTAAATATGATTTAAACAATTGTTGAAACCAATCGTGAGTGGATAGAACCATGGCTTGCAAACCAGAAGCCCGAATACATACAGTTTGTTGTGCTCAGCCAGGGTTGTGTGGGGCCTTCCCAGGATTAAGGAAAGCAAATCTATCAGTCAGGGTTCGTTGTCAAGAGATTCACTATGACTATTAATAATAGTAATAATAATACTGATGTAACATCTCATCTCATCGTTGAGACATCTCAAAGCATTTTACAGAATACAGTTTAAAATGAATTAAGTATATGGTTTGTGGGCGAAACATGGCACACAATTGTAGAGTCTCATTAACAGTCATGGATTGAGTGACCAAATTATTATTATACCACAGGTTGTCGACTGTGCAGTAGCTGGCGAGGAGAGGTCAGCTTCGCCTGCTATACTCTACAGTGGACTGGCCTGCCGACACTCATTACCAAGGCTCACACATGAACATGTACCAGGGGACAACTGGTGTCCGTGTCACTACACCCCACACAGGTGGCCCAACAAGGAGCTGTACCAGACGCCAGTTGAGAGAAAATTTGGAGGAAATAAATTGAATACACTAAATTTTCAAACAAAAAGGGGAAAAAAAACTGCCTCTTTGAAATTCATCTCCATTAGAGAAGCAGCAGGAGTCGTAATTGTGTCAGGCAGAGAGGAAAATTTTGTCTGGATTCCTTCCTGCTCCTTAACTCGATGTGGTAACTAAGCCCTACTGCAAAGTGCACCTTCGTCAATGTTAGAATTGGGCTCACTTGCAATGCACTCAACAGTGGAACCCATTGAAACTCACTCTAATAATAATAAATAATAATCCTTGTATTTGATATAGTGCTTTTCACGTCTTCTAGACGTCTCAAAGCGCTTCACAGAATGTACTGCATTTTTTTTGTGGGCGAAACGCGGCAGCCAATTGCGCAGTGTCCTACAAACAGTCATGGATTGAAATGATCAATTGTATTATTGTGGGGGGGGGGTTTTGGAGGGATTATTATGCGTGTGGAGTAAGGAAACTCGCCCAAGGTTTCGCCCTGACCTGCCTGGATTCGAAACACAGGTCTCACGCTTGTAAGGCGAGTGCTCTAACCACTGAGCTACAGGACTCCACTCTAGACTCCCTTGTGAAGAATAGTCTTTGAGGAAATGTATCAAGAAGGTGTGCCAAGGATGTGCAGCACCTCAGAATAGCTCTTGTTCACAGCGACACATTCATTGCTCTGTGGAGTATTCCTCCCTTCTCCCTTCATCCCTGCACTAATAATTCAGATATTAGCCACCCAGGAGTGAGACCAAAGGAAATAATAGTTCTACAGGTTCAGAATCTTACTTTGGTCCAGAGGAAAGTCACAACATAATAACTGCTGAACAATGTGGTGCCTCTCAGCACTGGAGAGATTGATTATTTCTACAGCTCAATTTGACCCTCTTGTGGCAGAGGCTGGGTAAGGCAGGACTAAGTTGCTTCAGAAGAAAAGATGGATTCAGCCCTCAAGTGTTTTCTTTCGGGAAAAACATAGAGCTTGTAGAATTTTAATTCTCATGTACTCTGCTCTTTTAAGAACAGCATCAAGATCTTGCGCATTGAACACACTTTCGGTCACCTCCTCCCCAAAACCACCCCGACTGGGTTCCAAGCCAGGACCTTGGATGCCCTCTCGACCGGAAAGGGGTTGTTGCTATACATAATAGTGGCAGCAGAAGACAGGGGAATCATCTCAAAATGGGAAGATTTTGCTCCCGGCTCCTTCATATCTAGTGTTTCTGCTCTTGTTATTGCGAGGAGATCACAGTAACTTCTAGTATGGTTCACACATGACGCAAATCTCTGAGTCCACTTGCTCCAACTCCAAGACTGTTTAATCTCTCTCTCTCTCTCACTTTTATGAAGAGTCAACTGGAGACTCAACCCAGAGTTATGTCCTGAGAGATTGAGAGCTGAGAAAACTGAGCATTTTACAACTGAGTTGCCTACAAGCAGAATTGCTCTACGCAATTGGCAGCTGTGTTCGCCCACAAAATATACGGTCAGTCCACTTTACAGTATATTATGTGAAGCGCTTTGAGACATCAAGAAGGCGTGATGAGGCACTATATGAAATGCAAGGATTTTTAAAAATTATAATGACCGCTCCCTGCTTATGGAGAAAGATTCTTTGTGGGGAAAAAATTAAAACACAGAAGGTTAAATTAATTAAAATGTCTCCTTAAATACATCAACAGCCCTTACTGAATGCCAATCTCCTCTACTGTATTCCAGACACATTTTCTGTAGTAAAAAAGCATGTTTTTCATGAACATGGTCTCAGTGATGTAAAAAAAGGACTTGAGCAGATGTACAACGTAAGTGCCCATTAACCAAAGGAGGAACTTGGATAGGATTGCTTCACGTAACCGATGTTCAGATGGTGAAACAGAACATTGACCTAGAGAAAGATTAAGAAAGAGAAAAGATAATCAAGCTCAGGTTGATATCCACCACAGGCACACAAGGCAATTCACCAGATTCCAGCTAGTCTGTCCTACAGTTCACATATTTAAGGTGAGAATCTTCATCAAGCAGGAGTGGGATAACAAACTTAAACAAGTCACATCAGGACAGTACTGCATGTCTAGCAGCTAATCACACAGCAGCCCAAATAGATGCTGCGTGTATTCTTCGCATGGGATTGTGATCATCTTAAAATAAACTCTTTACAAATTTATTAAGATACAATTTTGAATTGACACAATCCAAAGCTCGTTTAAAAAAAACAGGCTCCTTTGAAATAACATTAAAACATTTGCCTACAAAATATACAACCACTCAACAGTGTACCCTATCAAGTGTTTTGAGATTCTACCCAATATGAAAGAAGCTATTCCAAATACAGTAAAAACCCATTTATCCGGCAACCTCGGGACATAGCCAATGCCAGTTCAATGACATGCTGGATATTCGGGCGGATCCGATGCCAAAAACCCAACACAAAACAAATTAACTTATTTTAATACATACCATATTAATAATAGACTAAATAATGACAGATAATAACAGATCTTTGTTATTCACCTAAAAATTCACCTAAAATCACCTTTGCTGGTAGATGCCTGATTTGAAGCCATGATGCTGGGGTAGAGGGGTACAGTCTATCTTCTATAATGGCCGATGCGAGGGAAAAAAACAGCAGCGTGATTTTAAGGCTCTGCTAGTGGCAAGCCGAAATACCGATGCAAGGAAAAAAACGGCAGCGCCACCTTCAGGCACTACTAGCAGCATTCCAAAATACCAATACTAGAGGGGGGAAATGCGCCACCGAGATTGTGCCAGATAAGATCCAGTTATTCTAATGGGGATCTTTTTCTTTTGAGGTGCCGATTATACGGAAGTTATGGTTGATCAGGTCACGGATAAATGAGCTTTTACTGTACAGGATTATTCAGGTTTCTCAATTATCAGATTAAATCATTTAAATGGGATAATATGTTGCAGCACTAACCTCTAATCTAGGGGATGGGGGGGAGGGGAGAAGGTGGACGAAGGGAGGAAAGAGATACTTGGGGGTTTAGTTGACTTTAACATGGAACTCCTAGTAATAGAACAGAATCCTAAATCCACCAAGATTAGCTAAACAGTGACAGAGGATGGATATTTCATACCAGACAGATATTTTCATTAATATGTAGAACTCTCAGGCTGATTTGAATACTCAAAGAATGCACGTGATGTATTTCTAGCATGTGTCAACCACCAGGCTGACCAAATAGCAGATAAAATAAATTACAGCGTTGAATACCCTTGTTGATATAAAAGCAATACATGGAGGAAGTTAGTGAGGATAAGGCTAATTATTGGGAATTCTGTACACTTTAGGCTTGAGACAATTTGCCACATTGTGCCATACTTAATTCAACAACCTCACAATTTTGTCTGCAATATACAAGAAGACACCACCTTGACGTCAAGTGTTTTGCAATATAAAAGGAGCTAAAATAAAGATTTTTTTAAATGTAACTGGATTTCTAAGGCTCCATAGGTGAACTTCATACAGTATCTATTTGCTTAATAATACTGCCATAGTCAATAAAGACAATCTTTTGAGGTAAGATTGTGTCTCTATTTCTAGCTCGAGCCTCCCCCAGTCCGAAAGGATATAGAAAATAAAACCTCTAATCATGGTTAAGGACAGGACCACTGCACTTTAAGTGTTGTGAAACAAACAAAATGTCCCTCAGATAAACCCCATTTGTCCCTCAAAAATCAGCATTTATTTTTCCAAACAAACATTAGAAGTTTTTTTAAAATAGATTATGAAAATGATTTATAGATTTACCGTTATTGAGCTGAAGCCAAGTGCAGTCGTTCACTCTCATTTTCCACATCAGTTCATTGAGAGAGAACCGGTCATATTTCCCCAAGGAAATCAATTTCTTCACGTTCTTCAGGAATCTGTATTTATTATGATTGGAGCCCCATAGCTCATCTGATATCAGTCTGAACAGACACTCTCTGACAAACCTGAATACCTGAAGTGGGCTACTGTACTGTTTGAGTGCCTGCAGCAAGTCACCATCTGAACCAGATGCCGTCCCTGTATGATCGAGATCTGTAAATACATTCAGCGCTTTATTTGCTTTCTGTTTTCTGGTTGGGCGTTCATGTTGGCAGCGTACATTAGAGATTTCTGAAGGTTGCAAAGAGCCCATCTCCATTTGGCAATGCATTTCGTTTGGACAACTGAGACCAGGGACACTCTTATTTGCTACGGCGTGATCCTCCAAGTTTTTCCTCGTTAATATGTGACTCTGTGCTCCAATAAGGTCTGTTGCCCCACCGGTAACTCGATCACCAGTAACTCGGTCACTGTCCAAAGGCTTGCAAGGCATCTTCACAGTAGAAAATGAATTTGGCTCATTTACTGAACAGTTACGATTTCCCTCAGAACATGGAGCACTGTTGTCCTTCCGAATGATAACTGGGCAATTTCTTTTCAACAGCAGCCGATAAGGACATCGTTTATGATTTCGCAGCAACCTACAGAACACGTTCTTCATCTTCCAGTAACGCTTTGGGAGTCTCTTCTTTCTCCAGTGGTCGCTAGGCGGTTTTTTTTCATTGTTCCCAAATGCATCGCCGCTCAAAAAGATGGCTTCTACAAGTCGCTGACCGCCTGAACTATAGTCCTGCAAGCAGTTCAGTAGAAAACTTTTTGGCAAGCATTCCCTTTTGTCTTTAGAATAAATCATGTGCCATCTTTCAATATAGACTGACCCCCATGTTGTTGTGTTCTTCGCTGTTGCAGAACCTGATGTATCTGCAGGGATTGGTGATGGCTTGCCTACGCCCTTGGCTTCTGTTGACACACCAACTGTTTCACGGCTCTGTCCATCTGGTTTTAGACCGTCCCGGTTGTAGTTCTTTTTGGCTCTGCACCTTTTTCTGCACCTTCGTCTTACACGCCGACCGATATTGAGATGGTCATTATCATCACCCTCGTTACTCGCTGCCCTTTTCACTCCCCTGTTGTCTTTCCCCGCAGCAGATTCAGCACATCCCTTACCAGATTCATTTTTTCCCTTTGCAACTTTGGCCTGCTTGCCTTTGGATTCTGAACCTCTTCCTTCTAATACCATCCTTCTTTCATTAATGTCAGAATTAACATTTTTACCAAAGGAAACAATCTCCTGGACACCCATGAAATGCCAACCCCTTTTGGCTTTGGCTCTGCTTGCTCCAGTTGGCTCAGTTGCGTTGGCACCTGTGCCCGGAGCCCGTCTTTTGTGTGCTGCAATTGTGCCTTCCTGCCATGTTCTCGCTCTCGTTCTCTCTCGTGTGCTTCCCTTCGGGTATTTTCGTTGACACTCAACACCAGTTTCAGTGTCTATGGCTTTCTGTTCGACACGTCCTCCTCTGGTGGTCTGAACGTTCGTGTTGTCGGAATCCTCCACTTTTTGCAGAGACTCGTTCAGTTTATTTCCTGCAGACAATCTATCGGGAGTCGCGGATTGAGGGATCGCACCCCCAGTAGACTCTGATGGCCAGTTTCGCTTCACCTTTTTTGCCGGAGACTCGGCTCTATCCTCATCGTGGAGAAGTCTTTTAAGTGGCCTTACTTCAGTAATCTTTGTTCCTGTGCTGGATACATCCCATTGTATGTCATTGGCAGCATCCTTGTCAAACTTAGCTCTTTTCGCAGGTCTGCGAGTGTATACACGTACTATTTTTGTCCATTTTTGACCGCTACGTTCAGTGGTTCCTCCTGCACCCACGCAGCTATCGCTATCCATCAAAGTTCTTCTCCTTCTCTTTAGCAGGAAATCTCTGTGAAATCGGAATCTCTTCTGAACAATCTTCATAAAAATATTGAACTGGGCTCGGACCGGTCTCTTTCTGAGCCACAAAGCGGGCAGCCTGGTGGTATCAGCGGTGGTGATGCTGTACATGGGAAAGCCACAAAGCTGATAGCAACAGCTTGGTTTGACCAGCATAAAGAGGGAGCAATGTTCCAACAGGTACATCATGATATCATCTCCGATTCTGCTCAGCAATGTTTTCCACAAAATGCTGCTCTTGATTGTAACGGTTGTAGGATTCGGTTGGTAACTACACAGGGTGGGAGCAAACCTGAGGGACATGGAGCTGGTTTCCGTGATTTGGGCGTAACCAAAGGTGAGAACATTTTTCTTGCCTTTCTCGCAAATCCTCTGCATGACTCGCAGAACCACTTCACTCTGAGCTGAGAGCTGAAAAGAGATTGCAAAAATAAAAACAAGGATCGGTAAGCCACGATTGTTAACTGCTTTGGGACAAAAAAAAAGCACTTTACAAATTTATGTTGTACCGTAGGACCCAGGCCCAGAGTTGTTAAGAGCATTGTTGTAAAATTTGAGATTCAGCTGAATTTTCAAAAAAAATCTTAGAAATTCCATCTTGAATTTGGAAGCTGTTTTCCAAAAATCTAATGAAAACAAAATTTGAGTTTTGTTTTAAAGAAAATGCTAAACTGCATTAAAATCCTCTCCAGGACATCGCCTCTTGAGCTGTGGCATTGCGTGCAAACACATGCTTTGATAAGAAACCGAACGTAATCGTACAATGAATATTTTACCATACAATAATAATTAAACTAACTATAATAATCCACCGCGGTTGATATAGCACTGAATTCACATCTAGAGATCTGAAAGCGCTTCTCAGGATTGTGACGTAAAAACCCGGCAGCCAACACGCACACACAGAGACAGCGACGTCCCACAAAGAGCTGTGGAGTGAATGACCAACTTTATCTGCGAGACTGTGGGGCAGGACATCAGGAGAAACTCCCTTCTCTTTTCGAACAGCGCCTCGGGCTTCTTAACGTCCACCCGAACAGACAGGCAGGACCTCGGACTAACATCTCAGCAGAAGGACGGCGTATCCGACAACGCAACGCAAACCCCCCCCCCCCCCCCCCCCACCAATCACCTCGTTGGCGCGTCAGATGAGAGGCGACGCGATTGCGACACGGGTTTTGAACCCCAAACTTTCTGACTCTGAGGAGAGAGATTACCGCAGACCAAACCAAGGGCGAGCCCCCAAAATACAACAACAATAAAACTACATTTGGGGGGAGCGGCTTTTACGTGGGTGGGGGTGGGAGGGGACATCCCAAGGCTGCTGAACCAACTTGAATAAGGACACTGGGACTTGGGAGGGATTAGTGGTGGTGGGGGGGGGGGGGGGGGGGAGGACTTCGGGGGTAGGATGGGGGGGGGGGAAGTAGCTGACTGGGCTGTGAGAGGGGAGGGGGGGGGGGAGGGGAGAGGGCTGGCCTGGGTGGATGGGTGGGGAGGGAGGGAGGAAAGGAAGGAAGGAAGAAGGAAGGAAGAGTTTGCAGCAGTGAGAAGTAAAGTAAGACCACTTCCTATTGAGACATGAGGTGCAGGAGTCTTGCAAAGCAGGTCTGTCTGTCCCAAATAACAAGCCCCGAGCTTCACCTCTAGGAGGTGCCAAAAGCGTTTTATTTTTGGAGACAAACACACACATTATAAACATATATAGAGACACACACACGCAGATCCAAACCACGCCAACTCAGGTTAACGCAGTGAGTGAGTGAGTTGAGTGGAGTTGAGTGAGTGAGTGAGTGAGTGAGTGAGTGAGTTGAGTGAGTTGAGTGAGTGAGTTGAGTGAGTGAGTTGAGTGAGTGAGTTGAGTGAGTGAGTTGAGTGAGTGAGTTGAGTGAGTGAGTTGAGTGAGTGAGTTGAGTGAGTGAGTTGAGTGAGTGAGTTGAGTGAGTGAGTTGAGTGAGTGAGTTGAGTGAGTGAGTTGAGTGAGTGAGTTGAGTGAGTGAGTTGAGTGAGTGAGTTGAGTGAGTGAGTGGAGTGAGTGAGTGGAGTGAGTGAGTGGAGTGAGTGAGTGGAGTGAGTGAGTGGAGTGAGTGAGTGGAGTGAGTGAGTGGAGTGAGTGAGTGGAGTGAGTGAGTGGAGTGAGTGAGTGGAGTGAGTGAGTGGAGTGAGTGAGTGGAGTGAGTGAGTGGAGTGAGTGAGTGGAGTGAGTGAGTGGAGTGAGTGAGTGGAGTGAGTGAGTGGAGTGAGTGAGTGGAGTGAGTGAGTGGAGTGAGTGAGTGGAGTGAGTGAGTGGAGTGAGTGAGTGGAGTGAGTGAGTGAGTGGAGTGAGTGAGTGGAGTGAGTGAGTGAGTGGAGTGAGTGAGTGGAGTGAGTGAGTGGAGTGAGTGAGTGGAGTGAGTGGAGTGGAGTGAGTTGAGTGAGTTGAGTGAGTTGAGTGAGTTGAGTGAGTTGAGTGAGTTGAGTGAGTGAGTTGAGTGAGTGAGTGAGTGAGTTGAGTGAGTGAGTGAGTGAGTGAGTGAGTGAGTGAGTGAGTGAGTGAGTGAGTGAAGTGGAGTGAGTGAGTGAGTGAGTGAGTGAGTGAAGTGAGTGAGTGAGTGAGTGAGTGAGTGAGTGAGTGAGTGAGTGAGTGAGTGAGTGAGTGAGTGAGTGAGTGAGTGAGTGAGTGAGTGAGTGAGTGAGTGAGTGGAGTGGAGTGAGTGAGTGAGTGAGTGAGTGAGTGAGTGAGTGAGTGAGTGAGTGAGTGAGTGAGTGAGTGAGTGAGTGAGTGGAGTGGAGTGAGTGGAGTGAGTGAGTGAGTGAGTGAGTGAGTGAGTGAGTGAGTGAGTGAGTGAGTGGAGTTGAGTGAGTGGAGTTGAGTGAGTGAGTGAGTTGAGTGAGTGAGTGAGTTGAGTGAGTGAGTGAGTGAGTGAGTGAGGTTGAGTGAGTGGAGTTGAGTGAGTGAGTGAGTGAGTTGAGTGGAGTGGAGTGAGTAAGTGAGTGAGTGAGTGAGTGAGTGAGTGAGTGGAGTGAGTGAGTGAGTGGAGTGAGTGAGTGAGTGAGTTGAGTGAGTTGAGTGGAGTTGAGTGAGTGAGTGGAGTTGAGTGAGTGAGTGAGTGAGTGAGTGAGTGAGTGAGTGAGTGAGTGAGTGGAGTTGAGTGAGTGAGTGAGTGAGTGAGTGAGTTGAGTTGAGTGAGTGAGTGAGTGAGTGAGTGAGTGAGTGAGTGAGTGAGTGAGTGAGTGAGTGAGTGAGTGAGTGAGTGAGTGAGTGAGTGAGTGAGTGAGTGGAGTGGAGTGGAGTGGAGTGGAGTGGAGTTGAGTGGAGTGGAGTGGAGTGGAGTTGGAGTTGAGTGGAGTTGAGTGCGCTGGCTGTGGTGGCTTTACCTGCTGGAGGCTGATGGCTTGGCTCAGGGGCTTGGTGCCCTGGGGGACACAGACCAGGAGCTGGGAGAGGAAGCGGCCGTAGCTCTCGGTGTCTGAGGCTCGCAGCAAAGCGGGAGGCGAACCCCCGACTCCCCGCACGAACTGCGGCAGGGTCTGCACGGTGGGGTACACCGAGAGGAGCAGGGGCAGAGGATCCCGGGGCTCACACATCCTCCCCTCACTCCCTCCCCCTCTCCCTCCCTCCCCCTCTCTCTCCCTCCCTCCCTCTCTCTCTCTCCCTCCCTCTCTCTCTCTCCCTCTCCCTCCCCCTCTCTCTCCCTCTCCCCCTCTCCCTCCCTCCCTCCCTCCCTCTCTCTCTCCCTCCCTCCCCCCAACACTGGCTGCTGGAGCTCCCTCTCTCGTCAAAACACACGCACTTTACTCACAAATAGCCCTTCCTTCCTCTCTCTCTCTATCTCTCTCTCTCTCTATCTATCTCTCTCTCTCTCTCCTCCCCCTCCTCCCCCCACCCCCACCCACTCCCCTCCCACCTTCACCCCATCCATCTCTGTCCCTCCAATAACCCTTCAGTATTAACCCTTGCCTGTGATGCAGCAACAAGAAAAGTGCAGCCTTTCACAAGTGTCTTGTTGTTGTCGTCGTCGTCGTCGTCGTGAAGCACAGAGACGGGCTATTCGAGCCGTTAAACCCCCCCCCCCCCCCCCCCCCCCCCACCACCACCACCGGCTCTCGTAGTGGAATTAACGCGTTGCGCCCACAAAGTGTGCGGTCGATTGACTGTTGGCTTTCCCGTGATGTTCCGTGCTGTGAACCTTCTCCCCGAGACGTCTCGGAGACCTGATAGGGGCCTCCCGTCAAATTCGAGGATTGCTATTGATCTGAAACAAAAACAGAAGTCGCCGGGGAAACTCAGCAGGTCAGGCAGCATCCATGGAGAGAGGGGAAAAGAGTCAACGTTTCGGGTCCACGACCCTTCGTCGGGACCGGGGCTTGTTTGGAGGGAGAGGTTTCTTAAGGACGTTAGAGGAGGAAGAGGTAGAACACGGAAGAAGAAGAAGGAGACAAAGAAGACAAAGGGAAAAGGAAAAAAAAGAGTGTGTTGACTGATGGGTTGAATATGTGATAACGACGAAACAAAAGGGGCTGGGTTTAAACGAAACTGGGGAGAAGAGGTGTTCAGTGGTGATAGAACAAAAAAAAACACCAGAGAGGCAAGGGGTGTCTGGAGTTATGATTGCTGGGGGGTGGAGAAGGGGAAGCTCCTATGGCCTGAAATGGCTGAGATCAACATTGAGGCCAGAAGGCTGTATAGATAGATGAGGTGTTGCCCCCAGTAGATAGATGAGGTGTTGTTCCTCAAGCTTTCGCTGTGAGTCACTGGAACAGCGCAGGAGACCATGGATCGAAAGTTCAGCCTCTGAATGTGAGCGCAAGTTGAAATGGAGGGAGACTGGAAGATCAGGGTTGACCTTCCGTACAGAACGAAGATGCTGTGCAAATCAGTCTCCCAATGTGCGCTTAGTCTCCCCAATGTAGAGGAGACCACACCGTGAGCAGCGGATGCAACAACATTGGTGATGTTGTACATGAGAACCGCTGTCTCACATGGAAGCTGTGGTTTGGATGGAGGTGAAAGGGCAGGTATTACATCTCCCGCGCTGGCACGGGAAGGTGCCAGAGGAAAGAGGGAGCAGCTGGTGGTGCTGACAGCGGAGTGGACCAAAGAATCCCGGAGGGAACGGTCCCTTCGGAATGCGGAGAGGGGAGGGGAGGGAAATATATCCTTGGTGGATGGGTCACGTTGCAGGTGTTTCTGCGGATGATATGTTGAACAGTGAGGCCGGTAGGGTGATAAGTGAGGGAGGACCAAGGTGACCCTATCACGATTCCGAGATGTGGGGGAAGGGGTGAGGGCGGAGGTGCGGGAAATCAGACGGATACGGTCAAGGTTCTCCATGGATGCTGCCTGACCTACTGAGTTTCCCCAGCAAACTTCTGTTTTTGTTTACGATTCCCAGCATCTGTAGTATTTTGTGTTTTACTATTAATCTTAAGTCTGCTCTTACTGTGCCCTTCGCATACCAATCAGTTTACCCTCCGCCTCCTATTTTCCCCTTTAATAAGCGAGTCCGATGTGATGGGCGCTATACAAATGTAATTTTGTTTGTGGTTGTTGTTGCGCACAGCAATTCCCACATTAACAGCCATAAAATCAAGCAAATGACCAGTATTGTTATCTGAGCGATTGTTGGCCACGAATTCGGAAAAAAAAGTCCCTTCTCCATGGAGAAATGTAGTTATCAGAGGGAGGGCTGACATTCTATACACTAAACGATCTTTAATATCCACTTGAACAGACGACTGAGTTCAGTTTAGTCTACCTTCAACGACAAACTTTTTATTTATATAGCATTCTTCTCAGAGTGGTTTACAGTGTCGGTGTTGGAATCAGAGAGGCGAGGGGAGGAGGGTGGGAGGGTTAGGAATTGGCCATAGTCATGTGGAGATTAGTGAGGACCCAAGTTTTGAATGAGCGTGAGCTGCGAGTGGTATTAATTCCACGGGGTGTGGTGGTGCCACCGTGGCTGGCGCCATTGATGAATTATCACCGGAAATCAACGAGCCAAGTTCAAATAAGGGAGATACAGAAAGATATTGTGACATTTTCCTCACCAATCTTTGGCCGCCAGAGAATGGTTTTCAAGACGATTTTTCAGGAGTTTCAATAAATGGTGAAGAATCCACAGATACGGACAGTGAATGGTCGAAGGCCGACGGCAGGAGTACACCACATGTGGAGAATGGCCTGATTTAATACTATGCTTTTATCGTGCCTCAAGAGAAATTGCCTCAATCAATCAAAACTTACATTTACATATAGCACCTTTCACATCGAGGGGATAGTGCTATGCCATACTTTTGGCATAGCACTATTTACAAGACAATATCGTTCACCGCAGGCCGAAAGAAAGGTACTGTGGTTTGATAGAAACCTGGGATGGAGGAATTGCGAGTAAAAAGTATAGTCCTGTCGTTTGGGCTCTGATCTGGTGGTTGTTTTTTTGATAAGCAATTAAACCTTGGGTCTTGGCTTAAACAAGACTCTGTGGTTACTTAATGTTGCTGAATTTTGTGTCATTTAAAAAGCACACATAGTTCTACAAACTAAAGTACAGTAGTTTGCAGGTTTAACAGTAACCCTGTACAGTTATAGAATACATCACTCTTAAGCATTATTTTCATTCAATCATCCACAATTTGTTGCGTATTAGGCATCTCCACAATAATTATTCTTGCAAATATGCACTCTGTTTTCACCAGAATCCTACCCAAGCATGCATATGCACCTTTAGGAAAGATAAAGAAAATTGGAGGGCAATAGTAGGGACCAAAAATACCCGTCAAGACTAAAAGAATTATTGGTGTAAATTGTAAGGCTATCAATGAAAACAAAAATAAATTGCATTTATAACGCAGCTTTTTCTCATCAGGAGGTCGCACGGCTCTGGACAGTCTTAACAACGACAACAACACAATTGCATTTATAGAACATTTTTCACGTCAGGACTTCCCTAGGCGCTGGAAGTTTGCAAACTTAGGCGCTTGCACACAAACTGGAATAGAAAACGGGTGGCGGGGGTGGGGTGGGTGGTGCTGTATGAAAGTACAATCAAGGAGGAAGGTCTTGAGATGCAACTTGAATTAGGCAAGGGAACAATTTGCATTCATATAGCACCCTTCACACAAGGTAGCGTCTGGAGCACTTAACCTGACTGACAATGTTGGAGCGGGCAGGGCAGAGAACACGGTGCAGGCCAGTGCCCACCGAGCGGATGGAACAGGCATGTTGATAAGTTTTTATTAGGTTGCTAAGGTAGCAAGAAGGACAGACTGAACAAACAAAGAACCAAATACCGGTAGCTAAATGACAAATTAATTTTAAGGGTTGGACTAGAGAAATAATATTTTAAAAATGAATTATTATTAAAGCTTGAACTATTAAATATAATGTCAAATTACAACATGTGTAATGAAGCTTAAAGGTACAAAAACAAATTAAATATATATTAATAGGAATGCAAAGCTGGGAACATTTAATAAACATCATGAAGAAAATAAATTGAGCGGGAAACCCTTTAGTCATCTCCATGCTAAGTATTGCATTCCATTATACATACATAAGAACATACGAAATTCTAGATGAAAGTCCATGATCCAACGAGTTCACCTGCCTGGAGGTTACATGCACCTATGTACCAAATTACCTACGTACTATACTCCTTGGCTCCCGTCAGCGTCTCCATTCACACGGCTCTCACCTCCTCCATCTTCCCGGCCTGCCACTAAAACACTCCGAACCTGTGCGCAACCTTGGCGTCAGGTTCGACCCCCAACTGTCCTTCCTCCCCCACATCCAGTCCGTCATCAGCACTGCCTTCTACCACCTCCAACGGATCGCCCGTCTCTGGCAATACCTCACCTCAAAAGCTGCTGAAACCTTGCTCCATGCCTTTGTCACCTCTCGGCTGGACTATTGCAACACCCTCCTCGCCGGTCTCCCCTCCACCACAATCCACAAAATCCAGCTTATCCAAAACTCTGCCGCCCGCATACTCACCCACTCTAAGCTTTGCTCCCCCATTACCCCAGTCCTTGCCAGACTTCACTGGCTCCCTATCCCAGAGAGGATCGACTTCAAGATCTTCACCCTTGTTTTCAAATCCCTCCACTCCTCTGCACCCCCCTATCTCTGATCTCCTCTCCCCCCCAACCCAGCACCCGCTGCCTTCGCTCCTCTGGGTCTGGCCTCCTCCATGTCCCCCGAGTCCTCCCCTCCACCCTCGGCGGCCGTGCCTTTAGCCACTACGCCCGGAGGCTCTGGAACTCCCTTCCTCACTCGCTTCGCCTCGCCCCCTCTCTTCCCAGTTTCAGGTCACAGCTGAAGACCTTTCTCTTCGACCGAACTTTCGGTCACCTTTCTGCCCCTGGCTCGGTCCCGGGATCCGCTACTGTAAAGCGCTCTGAGACGCCGTCCGGCGTGGAGGGCGCTATATAAATCAAAGTTGTTGGTGTTATATTCCATAATGTTATTTCCTAAAAGAAAACTATCTAATCTATGTTTGAAAGAACACATTACAGTCTTTTTTTTCTTAAATGGAATTCAACCTCTTCACACAAATTAATATGCTGTAATTCAACAGGGAGCAAATAGCTTTTTATTGTCAAATAGCTTTTTATTGTAATATATCCCAAGGGTTACGCCACATAGTACCCGAGTGAAAAAAAGGCATGTAAGGCAAACCCAAAAATGATTAGGTGACAACAAAACATGGGGTTTAAAATCTTTCACATTGTCATGAAGACTGAAAGAGGTAGAGAGTTCCACAATGATTCTTGAGCTTCGCCATGCGTTGGTTAGGTGTAAGATTTGCAATTATGTAGTGTCCTTCATGAAGGATAACATCTCAGAAAGCTTGAGGTATTTCTCTTCCTGAATCACTTTGTCTCATGTAATCTTTCAGTAGTGTTTAGTTCTTTGACTGGAAGGGGCACAAGAGAATTCAAGTGCGATCAAGAGAAAACCGTTTAAGATTGTGAGTAAGAAAGACAATCAACAGGAAGATGCCACAATATGAATATGAAGCCAAAATGTTTAAAGCAAACAATATCAAATGGAATAACAGTAACGAATCAATAATACTGCTTGCGTTTGATAGAGCGCTATTCACATCTTCTATACGTCTCAAAGTGCATCACTGTAAAGTGAACAGACTATATATGTGGCGAAAAGCGGCAGCCAATTGCACACAGCAATGTTCCACAAGCAGTCGTGCATTGAGTGACCAAATTATTAGTTTTTTTTTTGCATAAACTTGCATTTATATAGAGCCCCTGAATTCCCAGAGCATTTGAGATTCTGTAACGATGTAAAAATCAGTATTTTGGAAAAGAAAAGCAAATGGAATGAGCAAAGATCCTAACAGGCCTTTGCGAAATGCAATCTAAATACAGCACATAACACTATATTAGAAAGTATTAAACCTTAGACAAGTTTCCTTACTCCACACCCCTGTTTTGCTCAGTGGTTAGAGCACTCGCCTCACAAGAGAAAGGACCTGGGTTTGATTCCCGGCAGGGAGAAACATTGCACAAGTTTCCTTACTCCACAAACCTGTTTACCAAGCGGAAGGTAGGAAAGCAGTTAATCGATTGCCAGATCGCTTTTCCGAGTGTAATAATTCCTTGTTTGTGGGGATTAATCCACAATCCACAACTGTTTGTGGGACTTTGCTGTGCACAATGGACTGCCACATTCACCCATAAAATACAGGCAATTCAGTTTACAGTATATTCTGTGAAGGGCTTTGAAACATTTCAACGATGTGATGAAGCACAATATGAAACGTAAGGAATATTATCATTAAATTGTAATCGGTCAGAAAGAAACTGGGAGAATTTTTTATAGTTAGTTATTAGTTTGATATTTTTGTTCATTTATTTCAAATACTGTCCATCACACCACTTCCTATTTCTCAGAAATAAAAGTTAAGATGGAAAGAAACTGTATTAAGTTAACTTTTTAATTCCCCTGATGAAAAAGACCGGGATAGACTGTTTGTCGCCTTTGCAGTACTTCTTGTCTCATTTATCAACCGCCCGTGGAAAACCATCTCCCCACACTGTCTCTCTGCTGCCCTTGAATCGTCTGATCTCCTTTTCCTCTGGCCCTCTCTAACTGACCTCTTTATCCTTCCTCCACAGTTCCCTCTCCTCCATCCTTCACTTCCTCGCCCCACTCACCTCCCAAACTGCCTCCTATTCTCGTAAATCCTCCTGGTACACCAGCCACCTTTGAACCCTTAAGGCTCAAGTGCAAGCCACTGAACGAGCCTGGACCAAATCAACTTTAACGGTCCTCTGGCAAATCTGGCTAGACCTTACCAAGGTCTACCGCTCCGCTCTAGCCTCTGAAAAGTTCTCCTACTATTCAGAACTAATCTTGGAGGTCAAGGACAACCCCAGGCTCTTATTCTCCACCGTCAACTGCCTCCTCCGCCCACCTTCCCACGCCTCACCCATCCTATCCTCCAACTCTAACTGCGAGGAGATGCTGGATTTCCTCGAATCTAAAATCGAGGGGATCCATTCAGCCACCTCTACCCCCATCCTCCACTACCTTGCCACTAACTCTCCCCCAGGATCCATCTCCCTCCCATCCCCCATTCCATAACTTCCACCCTATCTCTTCCCCTGCCTCTTCTGCTCTCCTCCGTAAAATGAAACCCACTACCTGCTCCCTTGACCCCTTCCCCACCTCCCTCCTCATCTCCCAGCTCCATCTCCTAGCCCTCCTCCTAACTGATGTGACCAACCTCTGCCTATCCACTGGCATCGTCCCCACTCCCCTATAAACTGCTGTCATCACCCCCATCTTAAAAAAAACCTTCTCTCGACCTATCCCTACTCTCTAACTATCGCGCCATCTCCAACCTCCCATTCCTCTCCAAGGCCCTGGAAAGAGGCATTGCTTCCCAGCTTCGCTCCTTCCTCTCCCACCACTCCCTCCTCGAGCCCCTTCAATCTGGCTTCCATGCTGCCCACAGCACCAAGGCAGCCCTAGTCAAAGTTTCTAATGACATTCTCAACATCTGTGACCAGGGATCTCTCTCCTCCTTGTCCTTCTCGACCTCTCCGTTTCCTTTGCCACTATCGACCATTCCATCCTCCTAAACCGCCTCTCCTCCTTCCTCAATCTCCACAGACCTGCCATTGCCTAGTTCAACTCCTACCTCTCTCATTGCCTACACTTTGTCGCCACCAATGCTTTCTCTTCTGGCACCCACACTGTCACCTGTGGCGTCCCCCAGGGCTCCGTCCTTGGCCCCCTACTTTTCAACATCTGTGTGCTCCCACTTGGTGACATCATCCGCAGATATGGGGTTAACTTCCACATGTATGCGGATGACACCCAACTCTATCTCTCTGCATCTACCCTCGACTCCAGGACTACCACTGTCCTAACAGACCGTCTGTCAGACATCAATTCCTGGATGAGAGTAAACTTTCTACAATTGAATGTCAACAAGCCCGAGACCCTACTGATTGACTCGGGCCAGCGCCTTCTTGAATCAGGCGCTGGCTGCATCAACTTCCATGCTTGCATACTCAACCTCACCAAGCCAGTCAGGAACCTAGGTGTCTGGTTTTAACCTCAACTGTCTTTCCTCCCTCACATCAAAGCAATGGCTCGCTCTGCCTTTCCCCACCTCCGCAACATTTCCCAACTCCGCCATTATGAGTGTTTCAGCGCCTAAAGCCGCTGAAACACTCATCCACACTTTCATTACATCCCAGCTCGATTATGCAAACGTCCTGTTAGTCGGCCTTCCCAATTTTGCCCTCCACAGGCTGCAGATAATCCAGAACTCTGTGGCCCGTGTCCTCTACCGTTCCAAACTCCGTGATCCCATCTCCCACATTCTTGCACGACTCCATTGGCTCCCCATCATCCGGAGGATCTAATTGAAGATCCTGGTCCTTACATTTAAAACTCTCCACAACCTCGCCCCACCCTACATCCGTGACCTCCCATCCCCTTTCCGACTGGCTCACACCCGACCATTCAGCAGGCTCTGGCCTGCTCCATGTCCCGCGACCCACCCGCCCAACCATTGGCGGGCGAGCCTTCAGCCACTCTGCTCCCAACCTCTGGAATTGCATCCCGCAGTCCCTCCACCTCACCCCCTCCCTGGCCTCCTTTAAGTCTCGCCTCAAGACTCTCCTCTTCGATGGACACATCGACAACTCCCACCCCCCACCCCACCCACCCACTCCTCAGCTCAGGCTGAATCAATAACTGTCCAGGACCTTGGGACATCCTCCTGATGTTAAAGGTGCTATACAAATGTAATTTTGTTGTTGTTGTTGTTGCTCCCATCCCCAACCACGAACCAACTTTTTTTAAAAAGCACTCTTAATGCTGGAACAACAACTTGTATTTATATAGCGTCCTCCACAGGCAGCGTCTCAGAGCACTTCTGAACAGTGCAAGTAGATAGACATTACATTCGAATCAACTAGGATGCCTTCCACAGTAAAATAGCAAGTCACAAAATCATGGCTTGCGCTCATATACTGGGAATGGCCACTTGAAAAAGTATGATCGATCTATGGCACTGTAGTCTGATCAAAGATCAAGCGTCTTTAGAAGAGAGAAAATTGGCAAAACTATTATTTTTGTACCCGGTATTGGCTCCAAGATAATCTTGTCTAAAGAACAAGAAGTGAATGTCACCAACAAAATAGGGAATAAATGTCAACAAAATTTCAAGCGCAGACATTAAAAAAGTGACAATGACATTAAGGCAATTTGATGACTTTCTGGTTCAAGTTACTTTTATCTTGGTCATGGAAAGTTGAAAGCAACTACAATACTCCCTTACATAGGTTAATGTTTAAATTCCCCTGAACAATGAATCAGAAGATGCCATTTGCTCACATTAAAGAGCTACCAAAGAGATTACAGTGATCAGGCAATTGACTATTCCTTCAGTGAAACGTAGGGTCCACTCTTCTTGAGGAAGAGAAGCAGTTCTAATAATCCTTCCATTTAATATAGCATCTTATCATGTCGAGACGTCTCAAAGCGCTTCATAGAATATACCACAAAGTGAATTGACCGTATATTTTTTAGGCAAATAGTTTGTTTTGATACACATAAATGACCAGTTTCCATATTTAGAAGAATAATTTGATCACCTGTAGCTTCACACATCCTTACATTTGATATAGTACCTTTCAGGAGGATGTCTTCACAGATGATCTTGTGAAGTTTGTAACGACTGTGTATTTAGTTGGTGGACATGGCAGCCGATGGCACAATTTCCCACAAACATCTAGGAAGTGAATCACCCAATTTTATCTGGTGGGTGTTAGCCAGGAGAAACATCATTCACTTTTGAATTGGTGCCATGGGATGTTTAATGTCCACCTGTAGAGGCAGTCAGGACATTAAATTAACATTTTAGATGAAGGTCATTGTCTAAAAAATACTGTGTACAAACCCCACATTGGCCCTGAATCCACAACATTCTTATTTAGAGAAGTGCCATCAGCTGAGACCTACACAAACGCATTACAGACACCTATGTTATCAATGGCAGTACATAATACCATAAGTAAAATACAGAATAAACATTACTTTGCAGCATCTGTTAAACTGCAAATGAAATGTTGTCAACAGTGGCATTTGTTCATCCTAAGGTTGCCCTTTGTAATCTTGAGCCAGTGACCTCTTAAACTATTGACTTGGTGCATTTAGAAATTATTATTCTGTATGCTTTCCCTCTAAATTTTAGATGCATCAAATTCCAGTTGAGTCAACACCCCAAGAGAAAAGGGCTGCAAAAAGTTATCAGGAGTAATGAGTTAGGCATATGCTTAAATATATAAATAAATGAAGGTAGGATATTGACAACACGATGACTTAAGTGGTAGTGACAAGTTATTAGGAGTAAACCTTGCCTTCATTAAGAACCCTCCAAGATGTCCTTTTTCAAAGCACAAACTCTCGCTGTTGAAATAACAAATACCTCTAAGAGTGACCATCAGTCTCACCATTCTCTTCAGTACTGCATCTAGATCTTGGAAAGGTCATAGTGAATTCCGAAATCAGCGCTGTGATCAAAATCAGTCTTTCTCCTTGGTTTTCAATCCATTGACTCAAATCAGGATCATTAGTCTAACAAGATTGGAATAGCAAGCACTGCCTCATTCGAGTTTAATAATAATAATACTTGCATTTGATAGAAGGCTTATCAAAGTTTGGATGGAATACAAAAAAAAAGTGTAGATGCTGAGTGTATTTACCGTGATCTCAAACTAGAGATTTGGGTCTCACAACTGGTAAAGCTCACAAGTGCATTACACAGCCATTCTACGAATGGGAAAGAAAAAAACACATGTACAGTACCACTTAAAATGGTATGGCACAACATGCTAGTTCTCTTGAATATTTTGTCTGTTTAAAAAAAAGCAAAATGCCAAAACAGATTTTAATCATTAAGTTCTTAAATTATGGATTTATCTAATATAAGATGCTCTATTACTTGCACTATGGAGCTTAATTACTTGCAAATTCTGTGTGAAAAGAGGTAGCCCAAAAGCAAAAAAAAAGCAGTAAATGATAAACTTGCATACAAGTATTCCTTGTTGAATGTGGTTGTAGGCACACAAAATAACCTGCCACAGACCAAACAAATCTTTGTACACCATACAACAGTGATTGCTTATTTCTTAATTGGCATTGGAAAGAATCAGTAATGTTAATCAACTAAACCAAATAGGGAATGGCCCTAATTTCAAGAAGGATTTGTACTACTTTACCATTATGTACGTAGTTGGATTATGCAGATTGCAGCTGCATATTCATGTGCAGCTTTCACAAAATGCTCATGGACAAGGGACTGATATGGAAGTTAATTTACAATTGTTCTCTGGAATGATATGGCATAGGCCTAGCTGGCAATGCATAGTAGCAATTATTTATTATAACACATCCAATCGGGGCTGGACACTTACTGATCTATGTTGAGAGATCAAATTAGGGAGCTCTAGACGTTAAAGTTTTAAAAATGTAATATAATAATCCTTGCATTTGATATAGCGCCTTACATCTTCAAGTCGTCTCAAAGCCCTTCATAATATAGTGTAAAAGTGAATTGATTGTATATTTTACAGACAAAATTAGGTAGCTAATCGCATACAACAGTGTCCCACAAACAATCATGGATTGAAGTGACCAATTCTTTTTTTGGAAAGAATTATTTTAATAGTAATGAGCTTCAAAAATTTGAGGGCTGGAGGAAGAAACACACGATTTTTGAGCACAAGTATACATAAATTTGAAAAAAAACATCTTCAATGAATGTTGTAAAAATAACTTTATGAAGTTGCAAATATGGAATGCATATTATCAAATGAAATTGAAAAAGCAAATTCCACCAAACATCATGTAAACCTAGGCAAAGTATGCCCTTTAGATCAGCTGGCAGCGTCTATTCTGAAATGAGAAACAATTTTTAACTTGATATAAAGAGGATCTTTTTCAACCCGACACATCCCAAAAAACTGATACTGTATTGAGTTTTACATGGCCAATTAAATACATCAATTTAAATATTACTACATTTTGGCATGAGAAAAAATTGCTTCCTCTGTTGTTGATTGATTCTTTTAATTTATCTAAAAATGATTTAAAATTAATCAATGAACCAGTTGATTCCATTGAGTAAAGCAAAGTGTTGTGGAAGTAGCTCAATATTTGAAAATCCAACATAATCAAGCAAAATTTTGCCCCTCCAAACATTAAACTTGCAAACCATTGTATCCTCCAGAAACCAATGATTTGAACAAGATGAAGCAACAAAAAGCTGCACAATGCCAAACAATTTGAGTTAACATTCATTCATTCATTTGGCCAAATTACAATTAATTTGCTAATACAGTAAATGGATGGAGAACTATAGCTCGTTCAATTATTAACTACATCAACATCAAAGCAATGAAAACATAAGTTGCTATAAGCCATTCACATTGTAAATGTTGCATAAATCCACTCCATAACTCAAAAAAAATTGTAGGCCAGTAAACTAATAACAAGCCCAAGTACAAGTGCAAGAGTGTTTAAAATAACCCAGTCCTTATGAAGTTGCAATATTATCCTGCACCACTCTTTACCTCAAAAGGCTCCCTTTTAGTTAAAGGACCAAGCCAATTTTTCCGTTTGACCTGAAGTCAAATGTCATTGAGTTACAAAGTTAACCCGTGCTGTCATACAGCAACATTATATTTTTTAAAATCTGCTTTTAAGTTCTATTTGAGAGTAATACTGTTTAACCATTATGAGATACGATCCAGAATTTGAAAATTTACAAATCCCAAAGCTATGCAGTCCTGAAAAATTTCCATCTTGCAGTCCCTAACAAAAAATAAAGAAATAAGCTTTGCCATAAGCAGCCAAGCTCTTTAATACATAAAGAAATCTTGCTGAAGTCCAGTCTTAAAAATTATTCTTTATGCAGTTTTCTCTCGGTCTCTTTCTCATCGTATGATTCACCAAATTCGTTTATTCTGCTTTTATCCACTGGGTAAAGCCTGCAATAAAAGATGGAGGTTGAATGTCAGAATCATGGAGGTAAATAAAAATAGTGCAACAACTTGCATTTATATAGCACCCTTCACACGAGTAGTGAATCAGAATGTTAAACAGTAGCGTAGCTAATCTCAGCCTTGCGCTAGATATTACAACTTAGAATCACAGATGCTGCTACATAGAACCAATAACATATTCACACACTTAGCACAAAAATAGTCTCAGATATCACTGGGATTGTTGTGCCATACTGCTCTCAAAGCTTCAGTGAATTTTGGTAGCAACTTTGATAGGAGCATTTCATCATTATTAAAGTGAGCATCATGCAACTAGTTCCGAAGTAACCCCAACGCAAAGAAACAATGTTGGTGCAGTGTGCAATATACAAACAGCTTCCTGTATTGCATCACTGTGATGCAAAGCAGCTTCATTAGAATTATAGAATCAATACAATTTCAGATCACAGATGCTTACTTTACACAGTGGAATAAACATTCCCGTTATTTTTCAGGGCCAGATTAAAACCCAAGAAGTGAAACTACAGACATGCAACACAATGAACCAATCCAGTCCTCTAAACTATTCGTCCCTAATAATTCTGATGACATTTCTAAAAGTTAGCTCACGCATTGTTTGGATCTGGAATGCATTGCCTGAAAGGGTGGTGGAAGCTGATTCAATAACAACTTTCAAGAGAGAAGTAGATAGATATTTGGGGAGGACAAATTTTCAGGACTATGGGGAGAGATTTGGAAAGCTCTTTCAAAGAGCCAACACAGACATGATGGCAGAATGGCCTCCTTCTGTGCTGTATAATTCTATGAAGTGCTTGAATGTATTATTAGAATGAATATCAGAAAGCCTTACCATCTCTGGTATAGGTAGACAAGAAACACAACATCATCTCTGAAACATGCCAGTCTGTGTGACGTCGGCATAGTGATAATGAAAGCGAAGACATCATCGATGAAGGTATTGAATGCCTGAAATACAATAAGAGAACAATTGTTACACCCAAACAGGAACATTAGGTTTTTGGCCATATTGGCCAATATGGCCAAGAAAGTAGCCATATTGAACAACGCATCTTAAAACGTGTTAATCTGCCCTCTGTGATGACTCAACAAGTTTGCATCGTCATCGTCAAATATAAATCTTATAACAAATGCACTTTTCTGTGCACCCGACACTGTCAGCTGATGAGATATTAATGTGATCACTGAGCACTACAACCCATTTTTCAAGCTACATTATAGAACCTCCTAAATCGATAGCTTTGACATTGTAAAAGGGCAAAAGCCACACACGGTCGCAAATGCTAACCTTGTACATGAAAGCCTTCCAGGGTAAATGTGCCACCGATTTCAGCTGCAAATCAATACAAGAAATTAGAATACACTTAAGATTCGCAACAATCCCCTTACAGCAATCACCTTTACTTCCCATTATAATTGATAGTTACGGGATAGAGGGTGGGAAAAGAGAAATATAGGAAAGGACAAAACATAATACTTCACTGGGTCATTCTAGTTCTATATTGTATAACATTGATTGGTTATAATACACTCCACGAATAGCAATTTTCAAACTATTCCACATTAAATTCAACAAGATCCGTATTTCATAGATTCTCAGTTGGCATCAATGATGTTGCAATGTTGCTGGTAATAAGTAAAGTGAGTCTAACAGGTTTTACGCGATTATAAATTGCCAGGACAAAGAACTGCAGTGTAGGGACAGAACTGCAGGTTGGATTAAAGAAGTGTGGGGGGAGGGGGGGGGCAAGAGGTTTGGGAAGATCCCAAAGGCACAGTCAAAGAGGCAGATCTTGAGACACTCTTGAATGTGGCAAGGGAAGGGGTGAGAATGAAGGGACTCCTGGTTGGAGTTCCAGAGGGTGGAGCAGAAAGGCTGAAGGCCTGACCACAGATGGTAGTCAGCAGGGCAGGGGACGTGAAGTAGGTCGGTGCCTATCAAGCGGAGGGAGCGGGCAGGTTGGTAAGTTTTTAGCAAGTCGCAGAGGTAGGGCAAGCCCAGGGAGAGCTTTTAAAGTGAGTATGAGGATGTTGAACTCGATCCTCTGGGAGATGGAGAGCTAGTGCAGGCAGGTGAGGATGGGGGTGGGTGATAAGACTGGTGGAGCTAGGCGCAGGAGAGTCACGAGTTGCAGATTTTTGAATAATCTGTAGCTTGTGGAAGGAAGAGATGGTAAGGGCGACAATCAGTGAGTTGGCATAGTCAAACCGAGATGTGATGAAAGCATGGATAAAGGTATTGGCAGCCTGAAGAGAGAAGTAGTGGCAGAGAAAGGCAACGTTGCGGACGTGAGAGAAGTCTGAACGGGTCAAGGTATGAATGTGGAGTTTAAATGACAGTTGAGAATCAAACAACATATTAAAGTTCCATACTGACTGTTGGATGGAGTATACATTCATGCATAGCTCCTTGGGATGTCCTCCCGATGTGAAAGGCGCTAAACAAATGTAATTTTTGTTGTTGTTGTTGTTGTGTAGTGATTCTGGCAGTGCCCTAGGTGAGAAGACGCTGGACGGGAGCCAAGCAGGATTGACTCTGTTTTGTCAACATTCAACTGGAAGAGACAGCTGACTCTCATCCAGGAGTTAATGTCCAACAGAATTTAGTAGATTTGAGTTAGGTTACTCTGTATAAATGTGAAAGATAACCAATGCCCATGGGTGATATCACCGAGCAGGAGCATGTAATGAGAGGACAAAGGACAGAACCCTGACGGTGTGGGCTGGAGAAGAAACCATTAGCGGATAGATACATGGTGGAGATGATGAAGAAGGCAAGAGTAAAACCAGGCAAGGACAGAACCATTTAGGTGGAGCTGAGTAGAAAGGCAATCGCGATCAATAGAGAGGTCGACAGATATCCAAGCTCGGATTATAGAAATTTCAAACAATATTAAAATAGATTTACTAATTTTATGCTCATGACCACTGCAATTTTCTGTCTACTAACCTTGTAATTAACAAACAACTGAGGCAGCATGAATAGAAACCCAAAGGCATAGACACCTGGAAATAAGCACATTGGAATTTCAGAGAACATAAAGTAAAACAACATGGCAAATAGATATTACAGTCAATTGGACAATCCATTTGGATATCTTAGACAGCAAATGGACTTGAAAATGCATGACGTGGATCACCACAAACCCATTCTCGGGAGTGATGTTTGGAAAGCGTATCTCACTAACCAGCAACTGAAGGAAGTTCAATGTCTCAAGATCTGTTTTCTGAGGAACAGTGTTGGTGGGAGAGGGGGTGGTATTTGACACACTAAATATGCATCAATCCATAAATTAGTCCCACTAGTGCATTAAAAATATTAAGATTATACTAAAAAGACACTTACCATTAACTAAACTGTTAATTAGCCAGGAGTACCAGCTGTGGAAAAACAAAAGTGAAATATTGTAAATATCTCATTTGAATCTTTCACTCAAGATTTAAAACAATCAAATCAATTTGAATGAAAAACCATTTGAATAAAGCCTTACCTTTTGTATTTCACATTTAGTAAAGAGTACACTGCTCCACCAAAACACAGTGGATAAAGTACATACGACAAGTACTTCATGGCCTACATATAAAGGCATGATGCAATTGTGAGAATATCGTTCATACACTCATTTGATAGTTACATACAGTACAAATCTAAATTACAATCTACTTAAAAAAATACAAAACTTCAAGTTACATCTTGCTGTGAGCTTGTGAACGTTTTTAGCAAACCTGTTTCAGTTTTGCACCAATAAACTCCCTCCGTTAATCTTCCTTGGTTTAATCAACTCAAGCCAACTCAGGGTTGAAGCATTTAAATAACCCAAGTACAACCACTGAAACCCAAGTGACTACCTCATCGAAAATTCAATACTTTCTTTTAAAATTTATATGCATAACCACAGCCAAGTATGAAAGTATCAAAATAAAACATTCTAACAGCCAAAGAATACCTGAGTATCATACTCTTCAGTCTTCTTTTCAGATTCATCAAATGATCCAAACTGCAAAAGTAATATTCTAGGTAAAATATTTTGTATCTACAAACACACTTTTTAAAGAGAGAGATCATTTGCTTAAACACAAAGAACAATGCGCTGATCTTTGGCCAGTTGCTGAGGAGAAGGAAACTTTCACTCCAGGAGGATTTGCATTTGCAGAACAACTTGCATTGATATAGCGCTTTGCATGTTGGGAGTTAACTCTAAGGAAGTTGAGAGTTTGCACCCGGCCCTGGGTTTGGAATCAAGAGGGATTGGGGCCAACGGGTTTCGGGGAGGGAACATGACCGAAGGAACGGTCAATGACTAAGGTCTCGAGATCGACCTTGAAGGAGGCGAAGGGCACAGGAGGCAGTGCAAGGGGACTGTGGGATGGAGCTCCAGAGAATGGGGCTAGAACAGCTTAAGGTTGATGATGAGGTGGGCAGGGTACATGGAGCAGTCCACTGCCTGCCGAGCGGAGGGAGCAGGTGGGTTTGTTAGATGCAAGAAATAAATCCAATTGAACTCTGACATGTTGCTCATATTCAGTACTTGAACTTGCGTAAGTAAAGCAGGTAATTTGCTGAGATACTCAAGGGGGGGCCAGTGGCTGGCATGAAACTGTGCCAAGCACAATCACTGCATTGGGGTGTGATTTGAAAAGTCTATTTGGGCGCATGTAAAATGGAATCTAGTTCACGGTATTATAACAGCCCAATTCCCTACAACGGCTGACATACACCAATCTCCAACAATCAGACTACGAATGCAATTAGTAAGGATGAAGTTTCCTACAGTAATGCACTTACATGCATCACATGAGGGTACTAAAGGAACGGGAGCAGGCTAGTGGGATTGAATGCTCATTTTGTTCTGAGAGATGAGCCAATGGCCTCCTCCTCCACTGTAAACTTCTATGATTCTACCTCATAATATTCAACAATTTGTCATTTGTATTTTGTGGGTCTTAATTATAATGGCCGTCATTCCACTCATTTATATCAGTGCAGGTACCCCGCCCCAACCGCGGCCTTGTCAACCGCGAAACTCACACATCCATGGTTTGCTAAATGCGAAAATCCTTGCTAACCACGGCTTATAACCTTTGCTTATCGACGGATTTTAACACTAACACTAGCGTTTAGCGCTAGGACCCAGTTGCATCAACCAGCCTCGTTGTCGCTTCGTGCTAGCCTATATTACTAGGACCCAGTTGCGATGTCGCAATCAATCAGCGACAGCGCTTCTCTCTTAGGATTAAGGTAAATACAGTAACGTGAATTTATTGTCGCTTCTCCGCAGCCTAGCTGGTAAGTTTGGGAGCATTGGCTGCCAGGATCTGCAGATCTTTCTCTGTGTAAGTGTATCACAGGCTGCAGAAGTCTCTCTCTCTGTATTACAGGCTGAAGAGGGATCTCTCTATCTCTCTCTCTCTCTCTGTGAATGCATCTCGGACTTTAGAAAGGTTTCTCTCTCACCTTCTCTCTATTTCACCTTCTCTTCCCCCCATCCCTCCCTCTCCCCCATCCACCTCTCCCCCACCCCCCCTTCTCTCTCTCACCTCCTCTCTCCCCTTGCCTGTGTGTAGATCAGTCAGTCAGTCATATAGCCTTGCGGTTGCTGCAGATGCGCCCAAACTTACTCCCCTTATCCCCGTGTATGTTATACCTGTATGTGTTTTTTTTTGTTTAGTTCTACAAAACGCGAACTTATTCCCTGTAGCCCCATGTTTCCCATAGGGCCCTGCAATTTTCAACCGCGATTTTATCAACCACAGAGGTTTACAGGAACATTTCTCCCGCAGTTGGGGAGGGATACCTGTATACTTGATGCCTTTAGTAGACAGAGATGGGTGAAGTGATTCTGCATGAACATATACATTCCACTTTAGTCTTGATGGTTCATACCTGGAATGTTGGTTTCAGGCCAACCCATTTGACTGTCATCTTAAAGGCTTTCTTGACTTTCCAGATCTGCAGTATGAATAAACACATAATAGTTATATTCTTCATTTGTGTGAAACTAAAAATAGAACTTGAAAAATATTCCTAAAAGAAAACTGAAGTACTAGCAAACTTTATGCAATTTTAAAATGATTTTTAAAAAAGGACAGAATCAAAGGCACTTAGGATTTTTATTTTACCTCAATAATAGCACCAACTCCAGCTGGAATAAGCACTAATAAACTGGTTTGCTCATCCAACAGGAAAAGAAATATCATGATAGTACTGAAGCATCGCCAAAGAACTGTCGGAAAAAGCAGAAAGTTATTTTTTACTGGTTACTTCTCCTCATCCCTTAAGCTTTTATTTTTTCTCTTCCCAGCTTGTAACACAGTTTACTAGCCAACAGTTTAGTCTAGTTATCTACTGCAGCTTTCTTGACTTCCCCCTTAAGAAATTGTAGAATACTTCCATGGTTCTAAATTAGTTCAAGGACTGGTTGTAAACAAGCAGCTGATGTTACTGTTATAACACTGCAGACAATTTATAAAGAAACACGTTTGATTTTGCAGCAATGAAAGACACCCAGTGAAAGGGATCAGAGTTCTTGAGATGAGGCCTGACAATTACCTGAGAATACAGTAAGTAAACATGATGAAATGATTGCATTCGTAGTGTGTTACCATAAGACATCCTCCCATACATGGAAAGCAATTTGCAAGTGCTAAGCAAAGGAAAAGCCGCAGCACCCATTTGGCTGAACTCCATAAGCATACAAGCCTTGTCGGTTATTAATACAAGCATAATTTGGCTTATTATTAAAATTATGTTGAACACTTACCTGCTTTAGTGGACATCCCAACCATATTGTTCTTCCCTCTCCAAAAGCTAATGTCATTTTTAAAGGCCAAGAAATCGAACAGGAGCTGCACAACAAGTGTTCATTTAAAAAAAAACTATACATTTTTATAAAAGGCAAAAAACATATTTATTAATTAATCACTATATTTTGAATCTCCCACAAAAATGATTTTCAAAATAGATTGGTTCAGGTTTTTGTATGCTGATTCTAACTCAATTCATATACTGTCTGGGACATCCAAATGAAAGAATGTGATCAGAAATTTGTGACATGTGTTTAAACAACAACAACAACTCCTTACATTTATGTAATCAAAAATTTGTGACATTTGCTCAAACAACAACAACTCCTCACATTTATACAACGATTTTCATAACAGGAGGACGTCCCAAGGTGCTGGACAATCAAGGATCCACATCTGAGCTGGTGGTGGGGATCAGGAGGGGTGGAGGGCGGGGAGGGTAGGGGTAGGGGTTGACTGTACCTTCGGCATGATCGAAGGTACAGTCAAAGTGGAGGATCTTGTGACGGGTCTTGAAAGAGGCAAGAGACAAGCAGAGAGACTGTGGGACGGAGTTCCAGAGGGCAGAGGCAGATGCTGACAGGTTTGTCAATGGTGGTGAGGGCAAGTCGGTAGACGGGAAGCAGGCCAGAGTCTGCTGAGAAGAGGGAGCAGACAGGTTTGACAGGGAGTAAGGAGGTCACAGAGGTTAGGAGGAGTACGGTCATGGAGCCCACAGGTTTTGTCTTGGGATGTCCTCCTGACGTGAAAGGCGCTATCGCTATACAAGTGTAATTTGGTTGGTGTTGTGTCAGTGACCCCCAATCCATTTGGCTAAACTATATCAGAATTCAACATACTGTACTTTCTTCTGACAGAAATGGCAGTCATACTCATGCTCTCCTCAGTTAGAGACTGAACTGTTAAGAGTCTGATAAGTGACTTGCGGGTGAGCTGAGAGGGTTAAAATAATGTACTTTGTATGCATAAAGATCTAATACATGGCAAATTAAAAAATATTCATAATGGCAAAATTAAAAAAGCTTTAAAATTAGATGAGCACTAAATATTTATTCTGCATTTTTGTAAGTCTTCTGAATGAGATGCATAATAAAATCATTCTAATTATACAGGGATGGAGAAAAGTTCCTCTACATCGCAGCGGTCATCGCCTTTATTTTTAAAGGAAAAATGAAAATGTCAATCTCCTGTCACATTAAGAAAAATGAATATGCAGAAGGATCTACGAGAGAATTAAATTTTTCTTCTAGTTGCAACTTACATGGAATGCTGCCACAAAAAAGGTCAAAGCCAAAAAGTAGAGATTGGTATCCACAAAGATTCCTTTCACTTCATCAACATCTTTCTCAGTGAACCCTAAAGAGTGAATAGAAAGGCACCAAACCATCAATTCAATGCTAAACCAAAATTATAGGATGAAGCAAAGCTTAACTATAAAATACTAGTTGTGTAATAACTGTTGACACTCAGTCTCTGTGGTAGAAACACAATGGTAGAAGTGCTTTGTGTCATTTCTGATGCTAAATTGCACCATTTCCCACCATTCACAAAAGCCGAACATAGCATCAAATCAACTTTGTTTTAAAATTTCTGTGTCAATTGCTTTGAAACGTTTCAATGGGATAAGACACAAAAGACCTGATGCTCAAAAGTGGACGTATCCTACGTTCCCAGGGCTAACATTCAAAATAATGAAAAATAAAATTCAATATAAAAAAGAAATGAGCTAATCAATTAAAAAATGTAAGTACCTTACTGACATTCAAAGAGGCAGATCTTGAGACACTCTTGAATGTGAGGGTGAAGGGACTCCTGGATAGAGTTCCAGGGGGTGGGGCAGAAAAGCTGAAGGCTTGACCACAGGTGGTAGGTCAGTAGGTCAGCAGGGCAGGGGACATGAAGTAGGTCCCCTACTTCAAGCGGAAGGAGCGGGCAGGTTGGTAAGTTTTTATCAAGTTGCAGAGGTAGGTTTGGGCAAGACCAGGGAGGGCTTTAAAAGTGACATGTAGCACCTTACTCTCTCATTACACCCCCATGCTCAAGTCCTGACCCTCGACTGTTCAGAGACATCCTCCTGACATGAACGGCACTTTAAAAATGCAATTTTGTTTGTTGTTGAAATCAAGACAAACTTTTGCTGCATCTTATAAAACATGGAAACATCAACAAAATTACATTTGTATAGAGCCTTTCACGTCGGAAGGACGTCCCAAAGTGCTGGATAGTCAGTATTTCAGGACCCAAGCTGAGGTCGGTATCGGGGAGAGTGCAGCGAAAGGAGAAGATTTGGGGTGACCGATATCGAAGAGGAGGGTTTTGAAGGAGGCTAGGGAGGGGAAGGGGTAGAGGGACTGCGGAATGGAATTCCAGAGGTTAGGTGCAAAGTGGCTGAAGGCTCGCCCGACGATGGTTGGTGGATGGATTGGGGGTCATAGAGCATGCTGGAGCCCACTGAGTGGTGGGAGCAGGCAGGTTGGTAGGGGGTTAGGAGGCCGCAAAGTGAGGACATGGAGGGCTTTGAAGGTGAGGACCAGGATCTTGAATTGAATCCTCTGAGTGATAGGTGAATCTGGGTGAATCATCTGGCCAATGGAGTCGAGCAAGAATGGAGCAGATGGGGTTCCAGAGCTTGGAACAGGGATGATCTGCAGCCTAAGGAGGGAGGAATTGGGGAGGAACAAACAAGGCTTCTGACTGGCTTGGTGAGGTGGAGGTTGCAACCATGGGGGTTGATGCTGCCAGTGCCTGATATGTGAAGGTGCTGGAGCGAGCCAATCAAGACGGTCTTGACGTTCAACTGTAGAAAGTTAGCTCTCATCCAGGACTTGATGTCTGACAGGCAGTCTGTCAGGACAGTAGTAGTCCTGGAGTCGAGGGTAGAAGCAGAAAGACTGAGTTGGGTATCATCTGCATACATGAAGAAGTTGACCGCCATGTCTGCGGATGATGTCACCAAGTGGGAGCACTTGGTGAAAAGCTGGAAAGCTCATTTTCATGAGGGCAAAACATACCAAATCGTTGTAGTGAAAATACTGCTTCTTGCATGTGCGTCCAAAACCGTAATTTCCCAAGCGATATTGCTTCATAGCAAATAGTCAAAGGCAATGTGGTCGATGTACTGTTTATGGTCTATAAAAGAATATTTAGCAGCAATAAGCAAAACGAAATGTGCTATTATTCAGAATTTTAAAAAATAAAAACACACTGAAATGTATGGACACATATGGACAAAGGGATTTTCTGATGGACAAAGGGATTGAGGGATATGGGGATAATGCGGGTAGGTGGAGTTAGATTAGAAGATCAGCCATGATCTTATTGAATGGCGGGGCAGGCTTGAGGGGCCGAATGGCCTACTCCTGCTCCTAACTGTTGTTATGTTCCTACTTTATGTTCTTGTGGAGGGAAGAGTTCAAAATGCCGACAAGCAGGAAGTTGGTGTTGGTTGAGCCTGGATGTGATGAACGTGTGGATGAGGGTTCTGTCGGCCTGAGGCAGTGATGGAGCCGGGTGATGTTGTGGAGGTGGGGGGAGATGGAGCGGGTCATGGAATGGATGTGGTATAACCCACTCTTAACATAATTTAAGATATCTTAAATTAGGGTGTAATGGGGGGAAGAAAATAGATTCCTGCTCCTGTTGCTGAGTGACTTGAAGGAGCATGTGAGGACATGAAAATAGGATTGGGTTCCACCACAGGATCCCCTCAGTCAATAACCTGTCAACATCCACAGTGAAGTCTTTCACACGGAAGAGTGGTCACTTGGTGAAATACCACACAATGACTGATACTGCTGGCACTATAGGCTCAGTAGAACTCAAATTCATCCTGAATAGGAGAAAATTAATATGGGGGGTGGTGGAGGGGGGAAAGGAAGATTTATTCTTGGTGAAAACTGGAAGGTGGGAGTGTAGAACAAAACAGCCAACAGTTAAAAGAAAATGCAGGTCTTCAGAATAATAAAGAAAAGAAAATGAACTTACGAGCAAATCTCTCACTCGGTTGCTGAGCTCATCAAGAAACAGGATAGGAAGATACTGCACTTGCTTTCCGTGTTGCAACCTAAATTATCAAATAATAACCAAATCATTTACAATCAGATCTGGCACATTGCTTTTTATAAAGCACAAATGTGTGAAGGAAACAACTGATAATTAAATGCTGATTTAGTTTTTAAAAATTAAATGTTTGAGTCTTAAGAGTGTATCATCTAACCATTTAATTTTCTAGCAAGACTTTTGTTGCAATCACATGGCAAAGTAATGAAGTCTGTAAAATTTAAAGTACACTCAGCATTATGTTTATATTGATTACATTCTAGAATAGGTGTCTCGCTTAAAAAATAAATAGCCTAAATACCCGACCTCAAATGTACAACTTCTCATCAAATGGATTTACGAATTAAATTGGAGAAAGTACCCGTACAATATTCACTTTACAGTATATTCTGTGAAGTGCTTTAAGACACCTCGAAGATGTGATAAACCACAATATCAAATGCTAATTATTATATTGAAAAGTATAATTTATTATTTAGAACGCATACACTGAAGTGATATGTGGCACAGATTCTTGCAATTCTAGGGAGCTCCCACCAATGGTTCAACAAGCTAACCTCGCTAACCATAAAGATCCAATATCGGGTTTTACTTTAGTCTAGCAGCACGGGGGAAAGGAAAGAGGGAGACAATTTATTTTTTGAAAAGCCAGAATGTCCACTCCTAAAAGCTATCTATTGGAAAGTGCAAGTGTGGACTTCAGGTGTGGACTGTAATGTATCAGGTTCAGGTCTGCTCCCCCTACTCTCAACTATCTTGCTGAAACTCCCTATCAAGGCTCACATAGGAATAATGGCCACAGATTCCAAGTACAATAGGAAGAGTCTGAAACAAAAACAGAAATTGCTGGGAACAATCAGCAGGCCAGGCAGCATCTATGGAGAAAGGATAGTGGGTCAACAAAAGTGAATCCCTGAAACTTCAAACTTCCAGCATCTGCAATATTTAGCATTTTTTTGACAAATAATCATAATAATCCTTGCATTTTGCATTTCCGACGAAGGGTCATGGATCCGAAACGTTGACTCACTTTCCTTTCTCCATATATGCTGCCGGACCCGATGAGTGTTCCCAGCAATTTCACTTTACAGTCTATTCTGTGAAGCGCTTTGAGACATCTAGAAGACGTGAAAAGCGCTATATCGAATGCAAGGATTATTATCATATTTCCACCAAGATGTAGTTTTAAACAAGCAGGTTTTGCTTGCTCGCCTTTTCAGACGTTAAGACAGGTTTCAGGATTCGTTATCAGCAGGTTTGCAAACCTTGCAAACCAAACAGTGTTCAGTATTCCGTAAATAATAACTGTAAATAATTTGCATTTCAATAAAATCATGATTACAAGTTCTACAAATTGGACTCTAATTATTGTAAACTTACAATCTCAAATATCTGTGTATGTCAGCTGGAAGAGCAGATCCATCAAAAGTGAAGTTGTCTGTCATAATATTGATGGTGAGCCGGGATCTCCAGTGGGCAGCAGGCAGGTCAAACACTTTCGTTTCAGCATTAGTCACCACTGGCTAGTTTGGTAAGAAAAAAAAGTTTAAGAATGATTCTGAAAAGAAAAACTGAATCTTGCATTTATATGGTGCCCATCACGTGGAGCAGAATCTTCAAAGGCAAGGGCATAAAAAGAAGAAAGCTCTTTGAAAGTAGTGAGTAAAGGGATAGTGGACCAATCGTTCTAAGAAAATCATATAACTTTGCTCAGATGTACTTCCTCTTAATTGTACCAATGGCAGCATTTTACCAAATCATCAGTCAGGTGGAAAAAATCGATCACTACCTAGTCAGTCGTTTTTGTGAATCAATTTCTGTGACATGTGGTTATTCCATTTTGCTGCAGATTGCGCAATAAAACAATGGGGTTTGCAAATTCTACAGTGAACTTCACGTTTTACAACTGAGCAAAAATGGGCAGGCTGTCCCACAACGGATCATCAGAACACAGTGGTCTGGCGACTAAGACGGATAGCCATGCTTATATAAGATCTGCTTTGCAATATTCTGCTCCAAAGTAAAAATTCTGCCAGTCACTCGCAATAACAAATTGGTAATTTTCAATCCACGACTGTTTGTGGGCCACTGTTGCGCGCAATTGGCTGCCGCGTTTTGCCCACACATATTCACTTTATAGTATATTCTGCAAAGCACTTTGAGACGTCTAGACATGAAAAGCGCTATATCAAATGCAACGATTATTATTCTTATTATCTTCATTGGTCACTAACTGCACGTGTAAAGACACTTGGGGGTCCCCCTATTCAGAAAAAGTACAGAGATAAGGAATCATGCAGATTTACACAAGAATTCTATAGTTACTCAATTTGGGCTTACAATAATAAAGGCTTACAAAGGCTTTTTAAAAATGTGTTGAAAAACCTTTCCTTAAGTTAACTTCTAAAATGGCAGAGGTGACCAACTGCACACATTATTGACAGAGATTTGTCCCCACACACTCATTTTTGAACGTTCTCAAACTCAGCTGAACTTCTCGAGAGTAAAGAAGCTGCAGTTCTTGAAAAGGAAGGGGGAGGGGGAGAAAGAGGAGGAGGAAAAGGCACGTTAGTTACACATATGCTAAGCAGCCAACAATAGAGACAGTAGTCTCCCAGTCATAAGTAATATATCAACCAGGCTGTGGCTGCTCAAAGACATGATGTGTTTTACGACAGTATAACAGAGGCTGTTAATATTATATAGTTAATTTTGCATTACTAAACATTATAATTTTGTTCCCTCTTATTTTAAACATTACGTACCTGACCGTCGGTCTCTCCCGTAATTAGGTTGATTTCCTCGGGTTTAGGGATCATGTACGCTGTCAGGTGACCAACTGCGTACACATGTTTGCTGTCGTGCCAAGGTACCACACCAACACGATGGAGAAAAAGGTGAGCGAACAGTGTCCCATTGCTGCGAGTTTTCTTTGGTAATGAAATATTGACAATCCTTGTTTGAAAAAAGATGAACAAGAGCATGTTGGATAAAAGTATTCAGAGGAATAAACAGTTGGGAAATACTGAAGAACGGCACAATGACAATATGTCAACACCTTCTTACTGTTGAAGATGGAACTCTGGTAAAAGTAAGACAATCAATTAGTAACAGGAGTATGAAAAGAAATGAATACATCAAAGACAAACTCCTTTTGTTACTAATCCTCTGCTTTCCCCCAAATCACTTTAAAACTTTCTCAATACTTTTCTTTATTAAAAGATTCATATATTGTGTCTTGGGACGTCCTCCCGATGTGAAAGGCGCTCTTTAAATGTAATTTTGTTGTCGTTGTTGTCTTCCTCCTTTTAAGTGTTGGAGCCAAACGATGCAAACAGTCAGATTGCGGTGCTCACCTAAAGCATGTCACTTCCGACATCAAAGCGGAGAATGTGCCCTTAGTTCACAGCACCATTTCGAAATTTCACAACCTGAATAAGTCCTGAGTAAGTCTGAGCCAAACATCCACAACCAAGGCAGCAAGAGACAATTGTTGGCAAGTGATTATTTTATTTAATGGTGCACGATTAGCCAAGAAATCGCTGATTGCTTCACAGCAAAAAATTCAAACACCTCATTCGTGTTTGCGTTTGATGGACATGTCACACTGTAAATGCTTACTCTATTCACAGAGAATGTATTAGAATGGAAAGTTGGTCAAATTGAAACCTATAGCCTGGAAGTTGATTATTGATTGTTGATGTGCTAACCTGCAATTTTTTTGTTTTTCGGGGGGGGGGGGGGGGGCGGGGGGTGCTCAGCCACGTTTTTGACACACGTGGGAACCCAACACAAGTGGTAATAGAAAATTGCGGAAACATTTGCCCCGAGCTGCGGGCATCGAAAGGACGTGTTCGAGTTAAACTCAAGCAGTAGCTCAAATGTGCATTCTCGGGTGCCTCATACTCCACGGAAGTAGGCAGGATGCATCCCTCCAGGGAAAGAGTATGCATTCCATTCCAAGCACAGGAAAATTTCCAAGTGTAAGGTGACACACATTGCATATGTGAATCTCTATCTGGCTTGGATTCTCTTAAGCACTGATAATGTGTATCTGCATGGGCCAGACACCCAGTTCACAAATTCAACAAAAGGTAATCTAGAGTGCCACCAATAAGGACACATACAGCAACTCTATCTGGTTTCCAATCTTGTATACAATATTTTCCTTCTCCTCCCGAGTACCAGAGTGAACCTTAAGGTTGTTTTTGCATACATATGGGTTCTACCGCTTGGTGACACAATATCTGGAAATTGTATTTGAACACTGGTATTTAATGTATTAAAAAATTAAAACTACTATGAACTAATTTTCCTATCCCTGTCTGCTCCGAAGTCTTGTCCTTCAATCTGCTATCTGTCAGAGGCAAAGCCACTCAATCTTCCCATCTAACCAAAACCAGATTGCACCTCATTCTCTCCCAGTAAGAGATTGAATAAACGTTTGGGTGTAATTATACCAGGTGTCCTCATTCTATATAAAACATTAAGCCACAGGAAAATAGGAACTAAAACTATACTTCTCAAGCGATGTATGGTTATGTATAATACATGTATAATACAAAATATTTAATTACCTCTCAAATTTAGAGTTCACATCAAAATGGTTTATGTTCAATATGAGGTTTAGACTGGCTCCATCAGTAATACTGTTTTTTGTTGAAGTATAGATGCTCAGCTGCAACACACACACAGACACAAATATATATATATACACACACACTGTAAGCATATTTTAAAGACACTGTACACTAGTTAGTTAATAGTTTTAGAGATTGATTACTGGGAATGAGTTTCTGAATAAATCCTCAGGTTAAACTTAAACATGGTTCGCACAGGCTACAGAGGTATAACAGACAATAAAGCCAACATTTGGACGATTATTAGATATAATATATACATCAGATACTGCAAAACTGAGTGGCTGAAAACTCAAGAGCAAGATTAAGAGGCAAGTTCTACACGATCTGATTGTTGGTGCCAGTTGCTTCTGTTGGGACAATTCATCTCAATTTTAGTATTTGTTCACCCTTTCAACAATTGAGCACCAGATTCAGGTAGGCAACAGAAAAGGCTGCATCCACAATCCATACAATTAAAAGAGACGAGGAGACATGCAATGAAACGAATTCACCCACCCACCCCAAACACAAAACGTGTAACTTTTTATGTGATGGCAAGTCGTTTTCTCCCAACCAGATAGATGCTCTCAGCCTCGGGGTGTAAAGCACTGCCCGATAATACATGGGCCACTTAGACACTGTGCAGACAAGAAGACTAACCTGCATCCTAGGGTTCTCAACCAGATAGGGTTTGATGCAGCCCTTGGTCTTGTGGCTCGCGCAGGACTTGGTGTAGATTATCCCGTACATGACCCAGCACGTGTGGAACACGTAGGCGACGAAGACGCCGACGATCAAAGTGGTGAAAGAGGTTTTCTTCAGCCCCAACATCATGGGAGAGCTCAGAGCGGCCACTGGGGCATCGTCCACCACAGCCACAGCCAGACCTGCCCCCAACCCACAGCCTGCAGTCTCCTCCCCCCTGTGTCTGTACTCCCCTCAGTGTCTGTACTCCCCCCGTGTCTGTACTCCCCCCGTGTCTGTACTCCCCTCAGTGTCTGTACTCCCCCCGTGTCTGTACTCCCCTCAGTGTCTGTACTCCCCTCAGTGTCTGTACTCCCCCCGTGTCTGTACTCCCCCCGTGTCTGTACTCCCCTCAGTGTCTGTACTCCCCCCGTGTCTGTACTCCCCCCGTGTCTGTACTCCCCTCAGTGTCTGTACTCCCCTCAGTGTCTGTACTCCCCCCGTGTCTGTACTCCCCCCGTGTCTGTACTCCCCCCGTGTCTGTACTCCCCTCAGTGTCTGTACTCCCCCCGTGTCTGTACTCCCCTCAGTGTCTGTACTCCCCTCAGTGTCTGTACTCCCCTCAGTGTCTGTACTCCCCCCGTGTCTGTACTCCCCCCGTGTCTGTACTCCCCTCAGCAGTGTATGTGTGTACCCCAGCCCCTCAGTGTGTGTGTGTGTGTGCCCCAGCCCCCCCCCTCCTCCCCACAGTGTCTAGACACACAGACAGACAGACACACAGACAGACCCTCAGTCCCCGCTTGTCTGTGGCTGGTTAGTGTCTGGCTGTCAGTGTCACTCTCTGATTGGTCGGCTCCTCACGCTCCATGCCTCTCAGGTGTCTTCGGGGTCCGGGAAGAAGACTTCCGCCCGGATGTGACCTCACAGAGGGAGGGAGGGGAGGGGGGGGGGAGAGGGGGAGGAGCCACTGACGGGTCAGACACGGTAACGCCGACGCAGCCCTCGTCTCCTCCTCGATGAGAGTGAGCGTGCGCATGCGCGGTGTCTGTCTCTGTGTGTGTGTGTGTGAGAGAGAGAGAGAGAGAAACACTCTCTCTGTGGATAATGAATGAATGGAGATCTCCATCCCTCCATCCAAAATTATATTTTGCCTCCCACCCCCCCCCACCTACTACATACATATATATATATATAAATAAACACTCGTACGCATACAACAACAACATGACATTGACATCGCGCCTCTCACGTCCCAAAGCGCTGATCAGTCAGGTCGGGACCCGAGCGAGGGGTGGTGGGGGGGGTGGGGGGGGTGGGGGAGAGGAGGGAGAGTTAGGAGGGGAGCAGAAGGCGCGGTCGAAGAGGAAGGTCTTGAGAACCGGCTTTGAAGGAGGAGAGGGAGGGAGGGAGCGAGACGGTGGGGGGGTGGGAGGATGGGGGGGGGGTGGGGGTGGGGGGATGGGGTGGGATGGGGGGATGGGGGGGGTTGGGAGGATGGGGGGGGGTGGGAGGATGGTGGGGTGGGGGGGGTGCGCTGCGGGATGGAGTTCCACAGTGAGGGAGCAGAGAGGCTGGAAGTCCGGCCGCCGATGGTTGGGGGGGGGGTTAGGGCGGTGGACGCGGAGCAGGATTGAGTCTGCTGAACGGAGAGTGCGGGCATAGGCTGGTAGGGAGACAGCAGGTCAGGGAGATAGGCGGGGGAGAGGCCGTGAATGGCCTGGAAGGTGAGGACGAGGATCTTGAATTCGATCCTCTGGGTGACGGGGAGCCAGGGGAGACGGGCGAGGGTGGGAGTGATGTGGTCGCGGAGCCTGGCCGCAGAGTTCTTGAAGGGAGGAGCTGGGAAGGCCCACGAGGAGAGAGTTCCCGTAATCCAGGCTAGATGTACTGAAGGCGTGTAAGAGAGTTTCGGCTGCATGGGGGGGTGAGGTAGTGGCGGAGTCTGGCAATGTTACGGAGGTGGTGGAAAGCTGTACCGGTCATGGCGCGGATATGAGCATACGCAATGGCCGAGGTGTGGAGCTATGCACGCTTACGCAAGAGGGAAAGAGAGTGATTTAGGGGACACAACCCCCAACTTCATGTGGGGTCCTGTAGCCCTGTGGTTAGAGCAGTCGCCTTACTAGCGAAAGACCTGGGTTCAAGTTCCCAGCAAGTCAGTGCAAAACCTTGGGCAAGTTTCCTTAATTTGGCCATACTCCTTGGCTCTCGTCAACGTCTCCATTCACACGGCTCTCACCTCCTCCACCTTCCCGGCCTGCCCCTAAAACTCTCCGATCCTGTGCGCAACCTGGGCATCAGGTTCGACCCCTAACTGTCTTTCCTGCCCCACATCCCGTCTCTCACCAGAACTGCCTTCTACCACCTCCGACGGATCGCCCATCTCCAGCAATACCTCACCTTAAAAGCCATTGAAACCTTGGTCCACGCCTTTGTCACCTCTTGGCTGGACTATTGCAACGCCCTCCTCTCTGGTCTCCCCTCCACCACAATCCACAAAATCCAGCTAATCCCAAACTCTGCCGCCCGCATACTCACCCGCTCTAAGCTTCGCTCCCCCATTACCCCAGTCCTTGCCAGACTTCACTGGCTCCCTATCCCAGAGAGGATCGACTTCAAGATCCTCACCCTTGTTTTCAAGTCCCTCCCTCTTATTATTATTTCTGGCTCCACTCGGCTGGCTCCGGCTACTTGTTAGTCCATCTCCTCCACTCCACCGCCAGTAGCCGTACCTTCAGCCGCCAGGCCCAGAGATTCTGGGGCTCTCTCCCTCAATCCCTCCCTCCGCTGTGTCTCCTCACTCGCTCCCTCCCCACCCACTGTCAAATCCCAACTAAAGAGATTCCTTTTTGATCAGGTTTACAGTCACTTCCCAACTCCGTCCACCCACCTACCCCAGGACCTCCAGAGAGAGAAAGCAGATCCTCGAACCCTTAGCAGGAGAGGCTGGTGCCCCAGGACCCAACCCCATTCCTCTCATGTGGAACAGGCTGGATGGGCTGAATACCCTGCTTGTCGGCCTTCCCAATTCCTCCCTCCACAGGCTGCAGATAATCCAGAACTCTGCGGCCCGTGTCCTCTACCTTTCCAAACTCCGTGATTGACTCCATCTCCTCCATCCTTGCCCAACTCCATTGGCTCCCCATCATCCAGAGGATCCAATTCAAGATCCTGGTCCTCACATTTAAAGCCCTCCACAACCCCGCCCCACCCTACATCCATGATCTCCTATCCCCTTACCAACCTGCCCACCCCCCTCTGCTCAGCAGGCTCTGGCCTGCTCCACGTCCCCCGATCCACCTGCCCCACCATTGACAGGCGAGCCTTCAGCCACTCTGCCCCCAATCTCTGGAACTCCTTCCCACAGTCCCTGCGCCTCGCCCCCTCCCTGGCCTCCTTCAAGTCTCGCCTCAAGGCTCTCCTCTTCGATGGACCCATCGGCAATTCCTAATCCCCGCTTCCCTCCCACCCACCTGTCCTCAGCTCGGGTCTGAAGCAGTGACTGTCCAGCGCCTTGGGACATCCTCCTGAGTGAAAGGCGCTACACAGGTGTCATTTTTTTGTCTTTGCTCCAGTTCCTGTTTTCCAACAGTCTGTTCTGTGCCTCTTTGGAATGTGCAGCAGGAAAGCACTCAAGTCCCATTCTGGCTTCATTCACAGATATGAGTTTTGCCATCTGAAGTTACTGCATGATTTGACACCTCACAATAATTAAAGGAACACACTCAAGCCAGAACACTTTCCTCACATAAACATATGGCCATGTTATGGAAGCAAATTAATTATTAGCATAGAAATGCAGCTGAACAAACAGTCGCAGTACAGCGTTGTGTATGGGAGGGAGAGAAACAATCTGGAATTTGCCAGATACTGTATGTCACCGTAAGTTTTTGGAACTACAAGATTTATCTCAGAAACACAATATTCCTGTACAGTGAAATGCAACCATTAAGTGGACTCAGCTCTTGGCTGCTTTTTCAGCCACTGAAGTCTGACCTCGTCGTGCCATAAGAGACCATTTCAAAGTTGAGACACTGCTTTTGTGACAAGGTTTGAGAGGACATACTGTACTCAGGCAGAAATTCTTTGGTGTCTCAGGAAATTGTTGGTGTCAAAATGTGCTATGATGTCAGGGCAGACTGAGGGTTACTTAATGATATATAATTTACAATTTGCCTAGTACACAATGCCACATTTGTCTAATCCAAGATCAGTTAAAAACGCTCAATATTTTAAATAAATATTTTCATTAATTTATTTTGTTGCACCCAAAAGCAAATAAACATGCAACCTAAATCAAACAGGATTTAAATCATTCTTATTTGTAACCACACAAATCAGGACTTGTGGAGTCTGGTGGTTAAGTGGTTAGAGCGTTGGCTTCGCAAGCGAGAGATCTGGGTTTGATTACAGGCAGAGTGAAACCTCGGGCATGTTTCCTTACTCCACAAACAATAATAAATTGCTCTTTTCGATTGGCTACCACATTTCGCCCACAAATATACAGTCAATTCACTTTACAATATATTCTGTGAAGCGCTTTGAGACGTCTGGAACAGCCCTTCCCAACCTTTTCCCCAGCATGGCCCGATTTCATTGTGAAAGTATTTGGGGAACCCAAATTAATTTTAAATGCTACTGCTAATAGATTAATAAACTGACGGCTAGATGGCGCTGCGACCCCATTTTTTTTCAAGTCGCGACCCCAGGTTTGGGAAACCGTGGTCTCGAAGATGCGCTATAAGGTCTTCAGCCACACAAATTGACCACAATTGAGACAAGAAGGCATCTGGACTGGACCCTGGGTTTTAATATATTAACAAAAATGCCATTGCAAACTATAATGATAATCTTTACTTAAATTATTAGTATTTCTATCGACCTGATTGAATTGTTGTCTAGTTTCAAAGATGTATCACACTAACACAAATAAAGAACTACTATTGCAAATCTGAACCATTGTGGGGGTGGGGAGAGGGGATGGCAGGATCCGGGCTGGAATTCAGGAACCAGAGATAACTTCCTAACTTGTTTTCACTTGTTTATTATTATTTAGAATTCCAATCCTCACATTATGGGGAAAAATGTAATCCTAACAAATATATCCAGTTGACTATTTTAGAGCATGGATATACTGTATCACATACAGCAAAGAATACTAAGACGTACATATTGTTTCTTTATTCACAGCAACAAAATATTCAGCTGGTGCAGGGATACAAAATAGGAATAAAACATGATAACCAAAACATCTTTAACAAAAGTTCACATTTTTAAAAACAAATATGAAAGGATATTCACTGAAACCATATCCTTTCAAAAAGAATAAGCATTAGATATCAATTATCAGAATGGACGTAAATTATTTGAGTTCTGTTACTAAAACACAGATAGCTCGCAGTTGAAAACCAATAGCAATTTTTTTTGAGTGAAACACAACCCTGCTCAACCTGGAGCTTGCAAATGCTGTAATTAACCTTTACTCTTTCTAAATAAACTAAATTATATTCCTCAGGTAGCTCCCAGGTTGGCAACAACAACAATTTGCATTTATGCAATACTCTTGACACCAGGTAGTATCTCGGAGCACTCGTTAAGATTGACAAACAAGATTACATTTTGCAACTGACAGCAATATTTTAAACTTAAAAGACAACATTACGAATACTGGTTCTGTTTTGTTAATGTAATTTGAGCATGTTGGTCATGCAATTTAGTTTGATTCAACACAAATTACACATCGAGTTTAACCTTCTCACCAAACACAGTTTTGTACAGCAAACAATTGGCAGAAATATTTCCTATCTCTCAAGTTAGTTGAAACAAAAAGTATGCCAAATAGCATCAATTGCAAGTTAATGGAATATATGCAATAGGAGTCACAAATTGCTACAGAAGTCTCTATTGCTGGTAACTGGGTGAGAACTAGTCATAACTCCTGCAGGAACATGGCTCTGATGTGGTCTGCTTATAAAGGAGTTTTCGTATGTTTGCATGACTAATTCTCAGTTATCTGCAGAATTTGATTTTTCCAACTCCCTTTACAAATATCACATTTTAAACTCCAACGTTAGTTAACAAAAATAAAATCCGAGCTTCAATCTGAGCAAAATTCACTTCAGATTTTTAAAGCTGATTACTCTCTGCCATGGATGTATAGTTCGGGTCTTACCTTAGAGCTGGCCTGAACATTAACTTTATGGTAAGAAAAAAAATTAGCTCTCAAGCTTTCCTGGAAAAACAAAAACTGATTTTAACAAAAAAGATTAAATGTTCCTGACTTGTAGCTTACTTTGTTTGTATTGATGCTTATTGTCACCAGCTACTATGCCCTTAACGTATCAAATACAAAATGTTTTAACATGCTTATGTGTATTTATTGTTAGCCAATGAGTACTGATGGCATCATCATAAGCATAGACCTGCAGAATTGAGCCCAAACATAAGAAAAATATATTAAGATGCACTGTTATATTAAGTATACTTAATATACTAAATATATTAAGATACAAGGCATGTATCTTCAGCAGATTTTTGTTTGAATTCTAATTTGTCTCCACCATAACTGTATGTTTTTTTTACCAGAGCACGGGACTGGCCTGAACACTAATCCTTCTTGTGGGGAAAATATAGTATTTTACATTTTTCTGGATACATACAAGTCATGTATCTATAATTCAAAATACACAATAACTTATTCAAGTCTGTTTCCCATTTTAAGTTATCTATAAGTTATCAGCAGTTACTGTTTAGGAAAACAATCAGCAGAGGTAAAATGTTGAAAGGATGTTAAAGGTATTTTGTGTAACTGAGTTCTAACGACAGTTGCCAGTATTATGTGAGCGAATCACCAAGATTTTGAGTTGCATGACACCAACAATGCACGACAAACATGTTCTTCCACCAATGTACTGATTTGTAAAATAGCCTGTCTATAATTTGCTAGATCACCATCATTCTGACTACTTATCAAGAAAACCTTGCTTTTTATGCAAATTGCATCCGACATCTATATTTTAAATTTTGCTGAAATTCTGCATGTATGCATGAAAATAATGTTAATTGTAATCCTTCTGAATAAAATATGCAGCATTGAAGAGACTCAGTGTACCTATGTCAAAAAAAATCTCTTGGGAGTATTTTGGATGTGCAGCCAACTTGAGGTCTTCTAAATTGTCACGTGCATTATTTGTGTTCATTAGAATCACTCGCATAGTTTCCCGATTTATTAATTTCAAAAAACAAAATTCTAAATGTAAATACTGTGAAAGTAAGTCTATCTGCACTCACTTCAATGACTCATTATCTCACTCTGATCTTCAAAACCAAGTATAAATTTGATCTAGTGTTCTAGATTTTCCAGATCTTTATTACTTCTCACGTGGCTGGATTCAACCATATTTTCATCCATTGCTGACACATTAGGATTTACCACCTCTTAATACCATAGATTCATATTTCTCTGATGGTATAATCAAAGTAGTACAACTATCATCTCTAGTATTCAATGCTATTTTCCCTTTTACTTGGCATCCTTTATTTGTATCTATAATGAAGGTATGTTCCTCAACATCATTAACTGCATTGCTTACAAACATTGTAAAATCCTCTGTGGATAATCCCCGACAATATGTTTCAAACATTTCTGATACCAGCTTTTCTTCATTGGAAACTTCTGACTCTACTGAAAGAGAGCTGGTTTGCAATTCTCCCGAGTGTAATGTTTCTCCAGGCACTCCCTTTGCTGTTGTGTCTGACTCGTCTTTCTCCATAATATTAAATATATTGTCCAAATTGGATGGTGTATTACTCTGGATGTCGAAGTCCAGCATAAAATGAACTTTTTTCCCAGGATTAATAACCTTCTTTCCAACATCTATAGTTTTCTCTTCAGAATTCTGAAGCTGCAGTGACCTATTTTGCTTCAACTCTCTTTCTTCCTTACGTTCAGTCTCCCAATTCTTATCCACTGATTTGTCCAGACAGTTAGCATGCTGAATTATTGGTATTTCCTCTTCTTGGTTATCTGCTTTCCCGACGGAGGAATTTGACTGTTGTGTTTCATATTCTGCATCCCAGTCTTCTTCACAAGCAACATCTTTTGAGGCAAAAAGCGTCTTCCCTTTATATAAAGTGGGAGCAATTTTGTCAGCACTCTTCTCTCTTGTGTGCTCTGCTTGTCGCATGGTATCAGAGTGTCCTCTCTTCACCTGCCAGCTGCCTCCAGCGAACCCTGACCAACGAGGTTGCTTGGATGATGAAAATGAATCCTGGCTGTAGCATGAAGAGTTTTCTGCTTGACTTCTCTTCCTGTTTCCAAAGTCTGATCTGAATGATCTTTCTCTGCTAAAAGTACTCCCTCTGCTCTGATCTCCTCCACCTGCCCTCCAGCAATTGGAACGTGGACTATCATTACACTTTCTGTTGGGCCTACCAACATTCCTCTGTTGCCATTCAGTTCCATCATTTTGACCAGTTTTCCAGTTTCCAGAGCTTCTCTGAGGTGAAGCATTCCTCAAATCATTTCTTGAGAAAGATGCCCTTGATTGACCAAAGCTACCATTTCGCCTTTCACTGCAGGAGGTCTCACCTTGGGTCTCCATTGATTTGGGATCATCCCATTTTTGTGTCCCGGTGCTGGATGGTAAAAAGCTGTTTTGTTCCCATCTTCTCCCTGAAGGAGAGGTTATTTCCTGATATCTATTGACAACCTGACCAGTACGACTATAATTTGGACTTTGTTCTGGGTTCATCTGACTAGGATAAGAGTCTGTGCTATAAGTTGCATTATTCGGATACAGAGCACCTGTGGAATTCTGCGGCTGATTCGTACATATAGGTACTGAACCATCGCCAACTGTAGTAGGAGTTCCCCTGCAACAGCAACAGGTGGTCTGAGTTATGTGCCAATAAGGGCTGGTGCTGACATTTCTACACGTGGTTCCACTGCATTGACTTCCAAAGCAAGACACCTGCGGCATCACGTTACAAGGACTCATAACCCCATGGTTCAGCAAATAGGCGAGAATATCCATACGTACAGGTACAGTGACTGAAGATAGGTTTCCTGCTTTCTCATGGGTGAGGCCCAATACCGAAGGCTGCGTGTCTTTCTGAGTGGATCCTGGAAGTGTTTGAGTCTCTAATGCACAATTTGTGATTCCAACAGTGCTCCTTACAGTCTTTGGATTACTCCACGAAGAGGATGTCTTTTTCAAGATAGAACTGCTCTCAATGTTCTTCCTTCGATAGTCCGCATCCTTGTGAAGACTTACCACAGCATTTTTGTGGCTTGAACTGGGCTCTGAGATGGATGTTATTCCACTGGATCCTCTAGGGGTAGTTGTTACCCTATGTGACACACTAATCATTTCTGACTTCACTTTAGCGTGTGCATTTTGAGATTCTTGACGAGGAGAATCCTGTGTACTGTAATATAAAAAGTAAAATACTGTTGGTTTTATTACAGTACATTTACATTACATTGGGAAAGCTGTTTGGATTGAACACTATGCAAAACAATTCACTGAGCACAAAAAAATTCAAAGCCAACTAAAAATGTATGTTGGGCAGCTTCTATGGGGAAAGGAAAGTTAGTTAAGGTTTCAGGTCCCTGATGAAGGGTTGTGGACCTGAAATGTTGACTCACTTTCCTTTCTCCATAGATGCTGCTTGACCAGCTGCATGTTCCCAGCGATTTCTGTTCTTGTTTCAGATTTCCACCGTCTGCAGTGTTTTGTGTTTTTATTAGAAATTCTATGTTTATCTTGCTCCAAGGCTTCCACTATATGGCCAGTTACTTCTTGACATTTAGCACTAATCAGGCACATCAAATGGTGAAAAGTGCTAACAATCAAAAACAAAATGAAGGGGTCCCACACTGGAAGCCTCCGAAATAGCAGCCTGTCTGAGGAATATGGTCATAAGGGCTAACTAACATTTTTAAATGTATCTATGCTAAATTGGCAAGATAGTTGTGGAGTTTTATTGTGAGGATTTGTGACTTTAGTAGATTTCAAAAGAATAAATTTGTTCTATTAATCCCAAATTGGTAAACTCTTAATTATTCAAAATATATTTGCAAATCTTGCTATTATTTAAAAGTTTATTTTTCCAAATATCTACATTTCAAGTGTCCTTTAAATGTTTTTAAAATCACCCCTCCCTCCGTCCTGCCAAACAAACAAAGTCAGTGACCAAGTGACTAAGTGCTACATCACACAAAATCCAGATTGTTTGTGGGACACTGCAGTGTGCAATTAGTTACAATGTTTCGCCCACAAATAGTCAATTAATTTTACAGTATATTCTGTGAAGCGCTTTGATGTGAAAAGTACTATATCAAATGCAAGGATTATTATTAGTAGTAGGGAACGGCGATATATCGGTATATCGCTAAAACCCGATATGATTTTCATATCGATATGCCGATATAGACATTTAAAAAATATCGATATATCGAAAACCGATATATCGAGGTAAAAAATCGGGATGCGAGCACAATCAACTGCAAGACCCAGAATGCTCATCTCTATACACAATGCACAGACCGAGGTGCAAAGCCGCCATCTTGTATTCATAGTCCTCGAATACAATATACAGGTATGCAAGGGGTGGGGGGAGAGAGACGGCTGTGGGTGGGGGGGGTGAGGGGGAGAGACGGCTGGGGGGGGGGAGAGGGGGAGAGAGACGGCTGGGGGGGGGAGGTGAGGGGGAGAGACGGCTGGGGGGGGGAGGAAAGGGGGAGAGAGACGGCTGGGGGGAGGGGGAGATAGACGGCTGGGCAGGGGGAGAGGGGAGAGAGACGGCTGGGGCGGGGAAAGGGGGAGAGAGACGGCTGGGGGGGGGGAGAGGGGGAGAGAGACGGCTGTGGGGGAGAGGGGGAGAGAGATGGCTGGGGGGAGAGGGGGAGAGAGATGGCTGGGGGGGAGAGGGGGAGAGAGATGGCTGGGGGGGGGAGAGGGGGAGAGAGACGGCTGTGGGGGAGAGGGGGAGAGAGATGGCTGGTGGGAGAGGGGGAGAGAGACGGCTGGGGGGGGGGGGAGATAGACGGCTGGGCAGGGGGAGAGGGGAGAGAGACGGCTGGGGCGGGGAAAGGGGGAGAGAGACGGCTGGGGGGGGGGAGAGGGGGAGAGAGACGGCTGTGGGGGAGAGGGGGAGAGAGATGGCTGGGGGGAGAGGGGGAGAGAGATGGCTGGGGGGGAGAGGGGGAGAGAGATGGCTGGGGGGGGGAGAGGGGGAGAGAGACGGCTGTGGGGGAGAGGGGGAGAGAGATGGCTGGTGGGAGAGGGGGAGAGAGACGGCTGGGGGGGGGAAGGGAGAGAGAGACGGCGGGGGGGGGGGGGGGAGGAGGAGAGGGGGAGAGAGATGGCTGGGGGGAGGGGGAGAGAGAGACGGCGGGGGGGGGGGAGGGAGAAAGAGACGGCTGGGGGGGGGGTGGGGGAGAGAGACGACGGGGGTGGGGGGTGCGAGAGAGGGACGGCGGGGGGGGGGGGGGGGGGGGAGACGGGGTGGATGTGATAATATACAGATAGATAAGAGATGGGGGGGGATGTGAGAGAGGAGAGAGGAGAGAGGGAGAGAGACATAGAGAGACACAGACAGAAAAACACAGAGATGGAGAGAGTGAGAGACACAGAGAGAGAAAGATATTTACCTCCTGAGAAGATAGGCCCCGAATGCGCGCGCACCCGGAATGTGCGCGCACTCCGATGCGCGCGCGCATGCGCAGTACGAAAAAACTAAAAATATCGATATTTCGGTATATCTCAATATGATCCAACCGATATATCCATATCCGGAAAATTCCCATATCGCCGTTCCCTAATTAGTAGTACTAGTAATATAATAGCATGATCAACAAACAGGCTCAGTAACATTTTCTAGTGCATTTCTTGTTATGTCCTAAAATATCCCACTTCTTTTATGTATTTTTCAAAACAAAACAGAATTACATTTGTAGAGCGCCTTTTTTCACGTCAGGACCCTAAGTGTACCTGACTAGAATTCTCTTCAGTATCTCTTCACTGCTTCCCAATGACCACTAGTCCATGCTTGAAGCCTTGCTGCTTTACCTAAAAATATATACCGTATATCTCCGCCTATAAGGCGCACTTTTTTGCACGTCGGAAGATCTCGAAAGTTGGGGCTGCGCCCTATACGCAGGAACAAGAAATGTTGAGCCTCGGAAATACAGTAAACAGGAGGGGCGGCCGGCGCGCTGGCAGCCGAGGTTTGGTCAGTGTCCGGCGGGGGTTGGGGGGGAGCGGGTGACGGGGCTTCGGCCTCGGCCGCCCGGGCAGCGGCAGCAGCAGCGGACTTCAGTGCTGTGCTTGCTGCCTGCCTTCTGCCAAACCCAGTCTGCCTGCCTCACTCCCTGCCGCTCTCTCTCCCTGCCTGCCTGCCTGCTTCCCTCCCTCCCTCCCTCCCTCCCTGCCTGCCTGCCTCTCTCCCTCTCTCTCTCCCTGGCTGCCTGCCTGCCTCTCTCCCTCCCTGCCTGCCTGCCTCCCTCTCTCCCTCCCTGCCTGCCTCCCTCCCTGCCTCCCTCTCTCCCTCCCTGCCTGCCTGCCTCTCTCTACCTACCTGTCTCTCCTGTCTCTCCTCCCTTCTGCCGGCAATATCATTGAAAATGCTTTCGGTTTTTTTCCACCAAGAAAAGGTCAAAAGTGGGGGGTGCGCCTTATACGCGGGTGCGCCTTATACGTGGAGATATACGGTATTCCACTCAAATTACCATTGTTAATGTCCCAGTTTATATTTAACTGGTATTGTTGTGGATTTATTTTGCCTCACCTCTTCTGCACTCGACTCTACCCAGTGTGAAGGGCTACAATAAACAAAATGCTGCCGCTCTCTGCTTCCTCCTGCAGTACTAACCTTGAAGCCATCTAACCACAATCCTTGTCTCAAAGCAGAATATCTGCTACTTGAAATTGTAATGGGAAGACATTTCACCCAGCTAGGTGCACTCTATTGATGCAGTATTTCAGAGCAAATTCTTAAATAGTCTTAATTTTGAAACGATATTCTTCCAAAACTCGCCAAAAACTCACTTCAAAGTTCAGACTGAATTCATCCCTTCGCCAAATTCGGAACGCTTGAAAATAAATGTCTTGGTAGAATCTCTGATCACTTCTATGTTTTGATATTTGAGACAATTATAATTATATAATAATAATCCTTGCATTTGATATAGCGCTTTGCAAATCTTATCAACGTCCTAAAGCGCTTCACGGAATATACTGTGAAGTCAATTGACTGTATATATTTGTGGGCGAATCGCGGCAGCCGATTGCGCACAGCAGTGTCCCACACACAGTCGTGGATTGAAATGACCAATTTTATTATTGTGGTTTTTTTTTGGAGGGATTATTGTTAGGCGTGTGGGGTAAGGAAACTTGCCCAAGGCTTCGCCCTGACCTGCACTGGATTCGAACACAGGTCTCCCCAGCTTGGTCTCCCCAGCTTGCAAGACAAGTGCTCTAACCACTGAGCCACCGGATCTCCACCATGCTTGCATTTATACTCGCATTCCGTATAGCAGCTTATCACATTGCCACAATACATCTCAAACCACTACACGCGGGTGAATCTAGATCACTCATTCACAGCTCTCTCAGGCATTACTGGAATACACAGAATACACATGTCTTCCGACTTGAAAGGCTCTATACAAATGTCATTTTGTTGTTGTTCTTTGGGGGGTTTTTTGACTCAATGGCAATATTGCCTACTCAGAAAGCACGTTGACAACTTTATTCAAAATAAAACTTTGGTTGGAAAATTACGCCTGCCTCAAAAGAACATTATTCACACCAGGAAAAACCGCCAGCATTCTGCCAGTGGAGCAACATCTTCCTCGAAGTGAATGAGATTCACCGGGAAAAGAATTGGGATCGATTTTCTCTTTTTAAGTTGCAACTCAAATGGTTTGCTCCCAGTGACGCACAGACACGGTTCTAACACTTCTTGTAAACATTGCCCATCAATCTGAAACACTGGGAAACGCTAACATTCCCTTCCTCCCACTGCTGTGGTTCCAGAAATGCATCCAATCTGCAACAGCGACAACAAAAAAGTCAAATCGACGTGTCCGGCTTAAATATTTACCAGATAATATTGTGAACTATGCGAAAATCCTACTCACAGTGCAGGAATGTGCAGTGCAAATGTGTCTTTCTAAGCTGAGTCTTGCACTGACTCTCAGGGGGGAAAGTTTCCCATTCCATGCCATTAAAATCGACCATTCCTGTTCTCTCCTTCAGCTGGACTCTCTCTCTCTCTCTCCCTCTCTCCCTGTGTGTTTGGTGAGGTCTGTGACACAAGTCCTACCTTTCGTTAAGCGATGAGCTCTCTCCTCTCTGCAGCTCCATTCCTCCTTTGGAGAAGCCACTGCTTCTCCTCTCCTCACATTGGACCACAAGCCCCCACCACCTCCACCAACCAGCAGCGCTAACTCTCCCTCAGCTCTAGCAATGTTCTCCTCACGATGGGAGGCGACCACCCAGCTACGCTTGGGGATGGAGTAGCCGGGACTATTTGGGACCACACCCAAAGCAGGCGAGAAAAGTAGTTCGGTCACTGCACTAATTGGGGTCACTGTGGTGACAGTGATCAGGCATGTTTCTCTCACCTGTGTAAACATGTGCCATGGTTCTTCTACAGAACACTAAAGATTCTAGGGCGCTGAACAAACTCGGTGTTGAGCGGTCGAATCATTTGTTATTCTGGAGCCCTGTGGCTCAGTGGTTGGGAGCGCTCGCCTTGACAAGCGAGAGAGAGACCGGGGTTCCATTCCAGACGGGGCGAAACCTTGGGCAAGTTTCCTGACTCCGCACTCCCAATATTAATAACTCCAAAAAAAGAGTAAATTGATCGTTTCAATCCACGACTGTTTGCGGGACACTGCTGTGCGCCATTGGCTGCCACATTTCGCTCACGTATGTACAGACAATTCACCTCACAGTATATTCTGTGAAGCGCTTTGAGACGTCTAGAAGATGTGAAAAGCACTATATCAAATGCAAGGATGATTATTATTATTACGTATCTGATTTTATTGTCAAAAGCCCTTGCCTTGGATTCAGTGGCACAATTTGGGGTTACATTCAATTCAGTTTTGTTTAGTTTTTGCATGGAAGCTGCAAAGGAAAGTTTATTCTGCAGCAACATCCAGGCTGCTTGCAATACTGTCCTTATTCGGCTCTAATTTTATCTCACTTGCAAACAGAATCAACTGCTTCCAGCCATGCTTGACATACACACACACACACTTATGATGTCTTTAAATAAAACACTATTTCATAAGAAAGTTAAAAAAAGATGCTTTATTTTTGACTTCATTAACAGGAAAATAAACATTAAGCAAAAAAAATTCGATTAGTTATTTAAAAATGAACTAAAATATGAATTTAGAACCCCCAACTCATTTGGCATACAGGCTGCAGATTTTACGTCAATAAATGTTGTTTTTCATCACACAGAATATTTTTAGAAGACAATCCCTTGTGACTTAAAGTTGAAAAATTCCTGATCAGACAATAAATGTTGTTAAATGGTTTTTTAATAGGAATATTTATATAATAGTCTTAAAAAGTTGAGCGGGAAAGTAGCTCACTGGCAAAATTATGCCATGAACCAACAGCAACAAAGGCGAGTAAAAATAAACAGAACTCAAAAAAATCTTCCACTGTGCATTTAACAATTGCAATATTCCCATTCACTTTTATCTGGTTGAAACTTAGCACCATTGTAGTATACAAGTCATGTTAATAAATTTCAATAAAGCCAAGCATATACAATGTCTTCCAAGCAATTTTTTGGCAAAAATAGTGGACGCCATCACATTTATTTCATTTCATTTAAGAATAATAAAATGTACACATGGTTGCAGTGTTTCAAAATAAACACCCGTAGAGTATAGGCTTCCAGCACAGCTGTTATCAATTGATTCAAAATAAGATTATTTCGCATATTGCAATAACAAAAATAAATTCCTTTGGAGGTGGCTTGTTTTACACCAGTGTGGCCACAGATCTTTGTGCCTTTTCCTCCTCACGATGCTTAGCAGGGAGACTATATTCATCACCCGTGACGTCAGGCTGGATCTCCACGTCTGAGTACAGAACACTCTGGATGGCCTTGACTTTTCTCAGTGTCAAGACGCTGATCACCGCACTGGCGCAATACAAACACGCCGAGATCAGACCGAACAAGCCCACTGAAGCGTCTCCTCCCTGGACGTCGCAATTCATGAAGGTGTATCCGCGGCCAGCATACAAACGGTACCTCAATCGACACATTTCTGTGGCGTTCACCTTGATGATCAGATGCAGGTACAGTCCAACAGCTACGATGTACCCGATACAGGCCAGCACATTGAATGCCACCTCCGCTGTCAGCAGTTTCAAGGACAGGCGGTGATAAGGTTTGGCACCCCCCACCAGGAAAAGAAGCGTGAGGGAGCCCACAACAATGGTGAATGCCACCCCTCCATACACCCCTGGAGATCTCATCTGACTGTACTGCATGTCGAGCTCCCTCACCTGCTTCAGCTCATTGCCTTGGAAGGGACTGTAGGCCGAGTCAATGCTAAAAGCTCCAGCCCCCAGTCCTCCCATCGACGTGTACCCAGATATTGCCACGTGGGAAGCAGCTATGCAGATCAAGACCATAAGATTGGTTATAATTTCAGAAAACTGCAAAACACCTGCAAACAAAATGCAAGCATGTTAAACATAGTAATTATCAAATCCATAACAATAAGTACTAATAATTCTTGGGTTTGATACAGCACTTTTCACGTCTTCTAGACGTCTCAAAATGCTTCACAGAATATACTGTAAAGTGGATTGCCTGTATAATGTGGGCGAAACGCGGTAGTCAATTGTGAACAACAGTGTCCAACAAAGTTGTGGATTGAAATGACTAATTTTTTTTTTCTCGAGGGATTATTATCCGGGGTGTGGAGTAAGGAAGCTTGCCCAAGGTTTCGCTCTGCCAGGAATTGAATCCCAGGTTACACAATTTTATAAAACTGTTTTGATTTCCCTTTTTCACTTGTGAAAGTGTTCTGGTGACTTAAGGATGGACTATGGTGTTTACAGCTCTGTATTCTCCTCAGGAATTATAGCGATAATCTGTTTGATGGAGATGATGGCCAGGAAAATGATTGCCGTTATCTGTGACCATGTGGGAAACTGTTTGGTGGAGTAGGCTTACGCTTGGAGCAGAATTTCATTTACCGAGACAGGTTTGCACCACTATCTAGTGATTAAATCAAGATTCATACAGGCAGAGACCTAGATATGGTCTCTGCTTACCTTAGTTGTCTGTTGCATCTTGTAGAATTAAATATGATCCCCAGTTATCCTTCCTCCCTCACATCCGGTCCCTCACCAGCACCGCTTTCTTCCACCTCTGCCACATTGCCCATCTCCATCAATACCTCACCCCAACAGCTGCCGATAACTCCCAACATCCTTCTCGCCGATCTCCCCTCCTCCACCATACACAAAATTCAGCTCATCCAAAACTCCACCCTCCGCATTCTCATCTGCACCAAACACTGTACACCGATTACCCCAGTGCTTGCCAAACATCACCAGCTCCCTGTCACAGAGTGGATCGACTTCAAAATCCTCACTCTTGTGTTTCAACCTCTTCACTCCTCAGCTCCCCTCTGCCTCTCTAATCTCTCTCCTCACAGGAGTACCCGCTGCCTCGGCTCTACTGAGTCTGGCCTCCTTCTTGTCCCCCGAATCCTCGACTCCACCATCGGTGGCCTGCTTTCAGCCACTATACCCCAAAACTGCTTCCCTCAACACCTTCACATCATCCCATCTATTTCCAACTTCAGGTCGTGCCTGAAGACCTTTCATTTTGACCATTCTGGCAGTCATATTCCCCCTCCCCTGGCTCGGCCTCAGGCTCCGCTATTGTTACGGGCTCTAAGACGCCACCCAGCATGGACAAATGCAAGTTGTTCACTCTATTTTGTGGGTGAAATACAGCATACAATTGCACACAGAGCATACAAATGCACAGCAATAACAGAACAAAGTTTAAACTTTTGGAACAATGAGAATATTTTGACATTATCCACCAGCAATTAAAAAAAACAGCTTTTAGCGCTGAAAGTTTTTTTATATAAAAAAACTTCCCATGTCTGTTGGCATTAATCATTTAATTGTTTTGATGGATAAATCCTCTGTAACACATCATGGCTTCTTTTCTGAATTTGAACAAGACATCAGATTTAAACCACTAGAGTTTCATAATGTTTCCTAAATTTTCAAGAAAGCAATGTTGATGGGACGCTTCAAAAATAAATGGGAAATATATTTTAATTTAAAAAAATTATGGAGACAATTTGTAAATGGATACAGAATAGATAAGAAAACAAAATACTGTAACAGCACCCCAAAAGTACACAGATACTATTTGATATTTAAGCTCCCAACTCTAAAGTTAAAAGTTTCAGGTTGAAAATAAACACCTTCCCTGATCGCACAATTCACATTATATTAACAGTCTTCAATTTGCTCATACTTCGAAGGACTTGCTTGGTACTTACAGCAATTTCCAACATATGGTTCACATTTTGCCAAAAACAAGGATAATGGATTGGTTGGACAAGGATGTGATAGCATTTCTGCAGTATACATAAAATTACATTCAAACAAAGCAACGAAAAATGCACTTCATTTAATTATACTGTACTTCATTCTGATCTTAAGACCTCAATTGTTTTAAGAAAAATAATGTTAAATGAAACATCCTACATTAAAAAGAAATCTCTCTAATAGTGGAGGGTTAAGTAAGGGTTTTGCTTTGTAGCATTTGATACCAGAAACATAAGAATTTCATAGATTCTTAAATGTTTAAAGACACTATTCCAAAATGTATACTGTACCCAAGGGGTTCAAAGGAAATTTAATTCAACTACTGTATGCAATGTATTTACCCAGAGACCCTGGAACTCACTGGCAGATGCCATGGTTGAAGAAGAAAGTAAGAATTTATTTAAGTGGAAACTCAATACAGGTAGACCCATTTAATGTTACTTCGGTCAATGTTGTTTCATTATTACGTTGCTGATACATAAGGAACATATATCCATTTAACATTGCAACGTTCGCTATTATGTCGTTTGTCAGCGGGTGGAAAGGGGGCACGATGACGCTAGGGCCCGCCCATCAAGAGAGTGAAGGGCAGGCTGGGAGTGAGCCAGTCCGGCAGCTCGTGAGTGAGCCGGACAGGCAGTCAGGGAGTGAGTGAGTGAGTGAGCCAAGCAGGCAATCAGGGAGCGAGTATAATTTTTTTAAAAAAGAAAATTTGGATGGAAAATGTCCAAAAGAATCTAACTCCAATTTATACATTAATTCTAATAGGAAAAATGTGTTTGCTTATCGTTGTTTCGCTTAAAGTCGCACTTATCAATAACCAAACTACAACATTAAATAAGGAATACCAGTATATACATGAGAGAGACAAAAATAGAAAGGTATGGGGAAAGGGAGGAGTTGATTAGGGTGGGTGGAAAAGAAGGGAGTATCAATTTTGGCATATTCGAGTTGGGCACAATGATTGGTTTTAATGTAAATATATGGTTTTGTGACATTAACTCATTTGTATGAATCTGTTTTAATTTTCAATTGGCATTTTAACCAAGATTTTATATTTGACGATTAACTGAATGCGTTTTGAAGGAAAATATTAAAAGAGCTTAACATGTTTTTTTCAAAAAGCAATAATATGGTTAGATTTGAAAACATGAGGTTATCTTTGCCATGCACTGAAACAGTGAAGCTGTCATCAAATGCTTCTTGTATGACTTCTATAGTTCCATGGTGAGCATGTGGCACAATGAAGTAAAACCTTCTGTGGTTACCAGTTTAAAAAGTCTACAAATTGGACTTCGGTTACCCAAGTTACAATGCACTTTGGCAGAAACTGCTCAGGAATAGGATGAATCTAGTACAGTATCTAAACTGCAATCCAGCAGAATAAATCTAGCAGAATAAATAACCATTCTGAAGTTCGTTGCAACTCAGCTTCCCTGAAAATGACCCATAGCCACTACAAATTAAAATGAGGTAATATAGTTTTAGAAATCTTTCAACAAACCTAGGGGAAACTGACTGCACACAGTACAATCAATACAGCCTTTTAAACCCTTGAAAATATCCGGAAAAGTGGCGTCAGTTTGACCTGTGATATTGTAGCACTAGCTTATAGTATAGCTTATATAAGAATAATCCTTGCATTTAGTAAAGCACCTTATCATGTCTTCGAGACATCTCAAAGTGCTTCACAGAATATATTGTAAACTGAATGGATTGTATAATTTGTGGGCAAACCGCAGCAGCCAATTGCACACGGAATATATAAATGCACAGCAATAACAGAAAACAGCTTCAGACAAATGTGAACACAAACTGTTTTTGCCTTCCAATTTTCCCACTATTCAAGGCGCAGAGTCGTGCTGGGGGAGGGGAGTGAAAAGAGAGAGGGAAGAGACAAAAGGCTCCTTGAGTATTGGTCATCTCCAGTAAAGGGATATCACAACATCATTGCTGTCCTTGCTCAATACAATAAGTACTACTAGACACAGTCACTGTATATGAGGAGGAGCAGACATCCTGGCTGTTTGTCCCCGACCTGGACACAGGGACGAACTGTAGCAAATTCCGCCAAGATCGAGTAATTGGGACCTCCTGTGTGTCTGTTACTGAGTTTCACTTTGAGGGGCAGCTTTACCAACTGAATCATCAAAACTGAATCATCAACTGTCTCTATAAGGAATAATGTGCGTTCAATTAAAATACTGCATCAGGAACAAGCTTTAACCACCAACAAATGAATCATAAATAATAATTCTTGCTTTTGATGTAGCGCCTATTCATAACTTTGAGATGTCTCAAATCTCTACAGAATACACTGTAAAATGAATTCATTGTATATTTTGTAGGCAAAATACAGCAGCCAATTGAGGAAAGTGGTGTCCCCCAACAGTGGTGGATTAAAGAGAACTAATTTTTTATTAAATGAAGCCCACAGGAAGAATGAGTGTTTACTGCAGTGGCATCCCCGTGGGCCAATCAATCAATCCAAAAATTATGAAGAGCTACGTTCGATTTAGTGTTCTCCTTGATCCACACGTGCAGATTTTGTCAGGAGTCAAGAGTTGTAGAATCAATACTCCTAACCCTTGACATTGAATGACCATTAGCCTCAACACTACGTTCTTGAGATAGAGAAAGATATAGATTTCCCACAAACAAAGCAGCATCTCAGCAATTTGGTTTCCCCAGTCAACACGACTTTAAAGACTCGGGAGACCAGAGTGGGCTGATAAACTGGCCTCTAACTGGAAGATCCATAAGGTTTAAATAACAATTTAGCTTAGTTTTTTTTAAATTGGAACAAACTATCATTCAGTGTTGAGACAGCAGTACTGTTGATGAGGTTATCAGACTCCAATGCAGTATGCCATTTTAAATGACCACAACTGCCATCCCTTGAATTAGAACATACGTAATCTATTAAATTACATTTGATGTAATATAATTGAATTACATGTAATGTAATGAAGCACCATGCCCTCTTCCAGTTCGGCAAATGGGTACTTTTAAAAAAAAAATCCAATAAACCTTTCAACCAACATCAAAGTCATTTGCATTAACCAAACAAATGACGCAATCGAAGGTATAAGGGGTGGCGGTGCCTAAGGCTAAAGAAACCCTAGAATGTGAAAGTTTAGCATAGATTGTAAAATTTTAAAGAGCAATGCCACGGTTTCTAGCAACGCAACCAACTACTTCGAGATATCTCACTGCTCTGACACCATAGTGGCATTCTTCTAATCTTTCTTCTCTGCTACCTGGGCCGCCTTAGTAAATTAAGGGCTTCCTGCCACTTCACAGTACGCTCCGAGGAATTTGTTTTACTGCGTATCAGGCTTAAAAACATTATTCCTGTTTATCAATTCAGCTGCAACCCATTATGATTTGGGTTAACATGGTGTGATACTGTGAACCAAATCCATATCTTATTCAGATCCCAGGAGCATTTTTCAGCAGACATTTCTGGGTGATGATCAAAGGAAGAATCATAGGTGACCTTTCCCTCTGTAGTCCAGATGTATCAAGGTAGTCTGCAAACCATTACCTTGGTCATGACTAGCGAAGTCAGCACAGGCTAGTGATCTTCCTACTCTGTTGTGTTAATTCTGTTGTGATTCAGTTACACATCTTACAGTACGTTTTCAAGCTGAATATTTGGGAAAAAATGGACGGGAAGTCTTAAAGTTCCTCGAGATTAAAAGCTACACCAACCCACAATTAAAATGCTACACAGCCTCACTAGTAAGTAATGAAGCAATAAACAAAAGTGACCTGGAGCAATTGTATATTCCTCAAACATTTCTGTTCATGTAAATATATAGGAAAGCTTCATGTGATTATCTGTTCCGTAACATTTCCAAGAGAATCCTTAACAAAAGAATGGCATATATTATACTTATATTCCCTGATACCACCAGATTCTAAATAATTCCCTTTTGACTTCTACAATATTTTAACACAACTAAGAAAAAGAACCCTGAAATATGAAAGTAAACCAAAGACATCTGACATGAAGTTGCAAGTAGTGAAATCAGATTAATGGGTCTACAAACACATGTAAAAACACACAGATTTGTGCTTTAGGGTATGAGAACTACATTACTGAATTACTCGCTTTTAACTCACTGACATCGTAAATTTCCACACAGATACACAAAAACTCTGTCAAAATATAAAGCACAAGCTTCAAGTAAAACAGCCACTTCCCCATCATGTGATCATAACTTTCCTTTTCAATGCTGGATATTTGGTCATAATAGATTAGAGCAGTGGTTCCCAACCTTTTTTTGCTGCAATCCTACACTGGCCACCAACAGGTCCTCCTGACTCTTAGCGCGACTGAAGTGAAGCTCAGCCAAGTCAATATTTCCTTCTCTTTTGTGGACTCAGCGCAACTTGCTAGTACGGTCTTTCATACGAATTGGTCAGCTGTGTTGCCTCAGGCACTTTTCAGCATTAAAAAAAGCAACAACAAATTTTTCGAATGACCCTTCGTGACCCTACTGAGGACCTCCGCGACTCTGATTTGGGTCGGGACCCGAGGTTGGGAACCACTGGATCAGAGCATACCAGCAACATCAGAGAGCAAGTATGGATGGACTATTTGATTGTCAACTACATTAACCAGCAGCCACAACTCAACAGTAAAACAAATGCAAGCAATAATGTGGATAATTGAATTATACAATGGCAGACACAAACACAAGACTTGAACAGCAACATTTACAAAACAAGAACACAACCTACTGCCTATTTTTAACTTATTTCAATGCCCCATGCGAACAGTTGTCTTGTTTTGAAGATAAGCTAGCCTCTCTCCACCCCAAATGCCATGAATTCAAGTTATAATGTAAGGGCATAAGGTTGGCACAGTAATGGGTGTCCACAGATGTCAAAAAAGAAATGATTAGAGTTATTCTCATTTGGGGCACCACAACCCCAACCCTGTCTGTATTTAAAGAAATATACTGCACAATGGGAAAGGTGTTCCATTCCCTGGCACTAAGCTTCCTTCTAAACTGGTTATTGGGTACAAAAAAAATTCACCAAAAGATTAAAAAAAACACATATTGTGCATTGTAAAAAGGATGTTACGGTTAATCATTAGTTTTGGAAATAAAAATCTCTTCAGTCACCAGAATGCCAGTCACATTCCTTACGAGGAGCATTTAATTTGAATTACAATACGTTATTCTCTCTTTCAATTCCTTCAGAAAGTTACCTTGATCAAATCCAGCCCACCCACTCTGTTATTATCACAAATCTGTTGTTCTTGTTCTGTGCTCACACGGTGTAGGAGAACAACCTCCAACCACTTGCAGGTTACGTCATGGTCGACCTTGGTTATGACATATAAAACTTATAGGTTGACTCCTTGTGAAAACTTTAGCTGAATCTCCCAGCAAGTTAGTTAAGCAGAATCACATGGTGAGCACATGAAGTTTGAAACAATGTTGGCATATTCATTTGGAGATTTTTTTTCCTTGCAAAGTAATAAGTTCTCAGACGTTTCCACCCCACAGTTTTACATCCTCGTAGAAATATAACTGGCTGTCGGCTTGCAAAAGAGGTCATAGATATTCTGTAACTATATCTGTGTGAATAGCAATGTAGTGTTGCATACTATTGAACCCTGAAATAGGAGAGTTTATTTCGAATTAGTGAAAGCTTATACAAAGAGATCGGATTCCTCTGGCACCACCTCAGAGGTCGCACTGCGTTTCCGCGCAGTAGAAGCTGCCGGGGCCTTTGTGCTTTGTGCCTGTGCCGCGCGTACCTCTCGGTAAGCCAAGACTCCAAAAACCACTCCGACTATGTAAACGACAATAAGCATGACTGAAAAGATGGAAACTGCAACCTCTGTGCCAAGTATGTCACATTTCACAGAGGTGTAGCCATGCCGGTTATAGAGAGATTCTCTCCTCTTGCACATGTCGGTCGCGTTCGTTTTGTTAATGTGATGAAGGTACAGTGCAATTCCTATGAGGTAAGCCAGAGCGGCAAGAACATTTACAACACATTCTCCAAGCAGGACATTTGGATTTCTGTTGCGCCCCATCACACATCCAACTATGAGAAAGGCCAAGGCAAAGGCAAACAGAATAACACTGATCCCTACAGCACAGTACACAGTTGCCGACTTCTTATAGTTGTACTGTATATCCAATGCACCGATCTCCTGGACTTCCTTCCCAAGAAATCCACTGTTGGCATAACCCATGATGTAATGATAGGTACTCCCGAAGCCTCCGATACTTTGGAACCCTGCAGAGGCACTTTGGGTTGTTGCAGCACAGATCAGGACCACCAGGTTCAGAATGATCTCAAACAACTGCAAGAGTCCTGTAACAACCAGAGCGAGGAAGGAGTTAGCGGTCATACCAGCAGCAACCAGCCCAACACCTTACCACAAAAGTACTTGCACTCTGCTTTTTGACCGTGCTTGTTGTTGTAATCCACAACCAGGCATTGACAGACAACTAAGAATTTTGCAAAGGAGGATACAAATTCAATTAAATTTTTATTTCAAATACAAGGTTATAGATTTCTATTTGAGCCATATGCTCGGTACAAACGGCTGCAATGCACTGAACAACGTTCATTGAAAATAGTTTACCTTGCATCTATTTGCTTTTGGAAACTCCTAAAATTACACTAATTAAATCAATACTTTAAGTATTGCTAGACAGTTCCTAAATTAGACCTAAATCACACAAAATATTTGTAGAACTGAAATTAGTGAGTTTATACAATGCAATAAAATTTACATTATATAGTGCCTTTCATGTTGGGAGGTCTTTCCAAGGCCTTCCATTTTAATTCTGAGACATAGCCCTGGGTGAAGGGTGCTATATAAATGCAAATTTGTTTTTGTTCGATGGGCACCCAACCTGAGGATAGTTGGGTGCCCAGGTGCAGAGAGGTGTTGGAGAATGGATAGATGACCAAAATTACAGTCAAAGAGGTACATTCTGAGACATGCTTTGGAAGGGTAGGGGGGGGAAAAAAACTGGGGAAAAATATACATTTAAGAATTGGAAAGGAATTATTAAATAAATTCTTGTCCACCCTTTTCAAAAGTAAAAGCTAACTGACTGAAGATATGAACATACCCTAGGTGAACATTTGTCACAAAGCTAGACTAAGCTTCGATCACTGATTCATTATTCCCCTATGAATGAGCCCTGCAGCTCAGTGGTAAGAGCACTTACCTTGCAAGCAAAGAGACCTGGGTTCAATTCCAGGCCCGGTAAAATGGTGGTCAAATTTCCTTACTCCACATGCCTACTAATAATCCCTCAAAAAACAATAATAAATTGGTATTTCAATCCACAACTGTTTGTGGGATGCTGCTGTGCACAATTAACTACCGTGTCTCACCCACAAATATACAGTTAATTCGCTTTTTAGCATACTCAGTAAATATGCAACACAACCACAATCCATGTAAATGCATCCAGAATCTAAGCTGCCTTTCAAATCCTGAATATGTCTACCATCTGCAAGGACTCCCTGGGGCACAAATACATACAGTATTCACCAACCACCCCAAGCAAGAGGATCTTTCTCCTTGTTTTTGTGAGTCCTAATAGCCAATCTAGTTCACAGCACAAAATACTCTGAATTGGCAATTTCACAGAGAGGCCAAAAGGATGGGCAGAGTTGATAGAGGAAATGTCACATTGGTGCAATGGTTCTCATACATGTACTATTGTAATGTTCAAGCAACACAAACCCATGACGGTATTTTGCATGCAGTTTGTTTATGGTAGGTTACAGTATTTATCCAGCAGCTGGTTATGTGTTTTAAGGCATAATTTGTGTCACAGGGTTACGTTGACATTTGTACACAATTGAAGTGTCATTCTCAAAATCAATCTAGTGAAATATAACTTTGTAACTAATTTACTTCAATCCCAGGGTTCAATTGTTTAATATTAAAGATAAATCAACTATTTCAGCACTAAGCTTATAGACTTATTGAAAATACTGTACGAGGACAAGTGAGGAAACAGTTATACCGTAAAGGCAGTCGCAATACAACCAATCCTTAGCACAGGTAGTAATCACAACTAACCAACTATCAATGACACCACTTCCCCACAGAGCAATCCAAAGCATATCCTAAGCGGGGTTTACCTGTAATAAGAACAATAACGGCCGTGCCCCCCCCCCCCCCAGCTAACAGTACGTGCCCCCCAAGGGAGGCGGACCGCACAGTTTGGAAACCACTGGAGTATAGTAACAAGGGCAGACACCTTCAGCTGTAAACAACTGAGAATCTATCAGTGCTGACTCACTAACTGGTACAACATTTTTTTAAAAAAACTTAAATGCTTGCTAAATGATATTGATATTCATTGTTTGAGTTTCCAAATATATTCTGAATGCATAGTGCAACGTCAAGTGTATAATAAATAGGATGAGCATGCATGAAGCAGCACTGAATTGCAGTAGACATTTTACCTGCTTCCTCACCTCACACAAATTCCACTTGAATAAAAAGTTTTTAACAAGTGCATGTTTTTGGTCACTAAACAGCATGACACAGCAATGCATGTAACTCCTTAGCTCCAGAAGTAAGAATAGGCTTGATGTTCTACCAGGAGCTTCACATAACAAATACACAATTAGGATAGTGGAAGCTACAGATAAAAATGTGCTCCTTGCAAATGAAAGCTGGGACAGCCAACAAGTCGCCTGAAACATAGTTTGGGCTAAAGCACTGAGTTGGAAAAAGGCGCCTATTCTTTGTGACAGGATGGGACAAATACAAATACAGTACAGCATAGAAAACATTGATCTAAGTAGGTAACAATATGCACACAATGTAATCTAATGAGACTTTGTGGTTCTGCTTTAGAGTCCACAAAATTTTTACCTCTACGTAGCCTGTGGATCTACGGCTACTAATGTCTCAGGTACGGCAATAGATAGATCTTCAGTTAAAAATACTATTCCTTACATTTTACCTTTTCATGTCTTTGAGATGTCTCAAAACGCTTCCCAGAATATACTGTAAAATGAATTAACCGTATATTTTGTGGGTGAACCATGGCAGTCAATTGCGCACAGATGTGTCCCACAAACAGTTGAGTGACAAATTTATTATTGTTAATATTAGTTTTGTAAATAATTATTAGCTCCGCAAACGCGATCCACCAATCGACTAACAACCGGGATCCTACTTACTGCTAGGTAAACTGAGGCATGTGGAGTGAGGAAACTTGCCCATCGTTTCACCATACCCGGGAATGAAACCCAGGTCTCTTGCTTGCGAGGCAAGGGCTATAATCACTGAGCGGCAGCACTCCACAGTTAAGTTAATTTTTGTGGTACAAGAAAGTGGAAGCCTTGTATTTAGTACTGTCTTTTTCACATCAGGAATGTCACTCAAGGAGCTTCACTGTATGTAAAGTGAAGTGACTTTTGTTCGAGTTAACAGAACAGCCTATTTTCACATAGGAATGTCCCACAAACAGTGAAATCAATTACCAATTTTATCTGGGTGGGGAGGGTGAAGAGAAGGGGTGACCGATGGCACCATTGAAGAGGAGGGTTTTTGAGGCAGGCTTTAACAGAGGCTAGGGAGGGGGTGAGGTGGAGGGATTATGGGATGGAATTCCAGAGGTTGGGGCTAGAGTGGCTGAAGGCTTGCCCATCCATGATGGGAGTGGGTGGGTCAGAGGACATGTAGTAGAATGGAGGCTGCTGAACAGAGGGAGCGGACAGGTTGGTAGGGGGTTAGGAGGTCACAGAGGTAGGGTGGGGCAAGGCCATGGAGGGCTTTAAAGGTGAAATATCTAACAAGATCCAAGATTTTGACACTGTAGTTTTCATTGGTGGTAAAAATACTATTTTGTTTATTAGAGCAAATTACTTTAAAAATATTATTGCAGTGTAAACTAGCCCCACCTCATCTACTGTAAACAATCATTGTATACATTCCAACCTATATACTCTACTTTTGACCTCTGGTTTATTTTGTGCTCTTATTTCTTTCGCCACTTGTATCCACTCTTTCAACTACCATACATATCCCTGTCATCTACAACGCATCGCCTCTCTCACTGCCTTCAAAAGCTCCTTTTCATTCATGCCTTCGATTTACCCTTTACCCTGGACATGATATTTGTACAGGTAAAAACTGCCATTGAAATTTGGGTGGGTGGAGAGGGATTATGTCAGATGTCATTTATGCGTGGTTTAAAAATGCTGAATCCTGGCCTTTGTTTTTGCACATAATAATAATCCTTCCATTTGATATAGCGCTTTTCACATCTTATTTACATCTCAAAGGGCTTCACAGAATATACTGTAAAGTGAAATGACTGTATATTTATGGGAGAGCAAAACATACGAAACATCCCATAATAACATAGGGGTTGCACCTGTGGCCCATTTTATAAAAGAATCAGCTTGTACACAACAAATTGCTCTTAAGACAAACTGCTGGGTGGAGGCCGATTCAATAACAACTTTTAAAAGAGAGCTAGACATTTATTTGGGGAGGCCGTGTTTGCGCGGTTATGGGGAGAGAGCTGGGGTGTGGGATTGAATTGCTCTCTTCAAAGAGCCGGCACAAACTCGAAGGGCCAAATGGCCTCCTTTTGTGCTGCAAGATTCTATGATAAGTGGAAATGATGTGTGCCTCCTCCGACCTTTCCAAACTCCAGAACATGATCTGCTTAAATATATTTATTTAAATATATTAAATTCCTCCCGCCCACCACCCCCCCACCCCACCTTCGCTGCCCCACCGAAACCCACAGGCTCAAATTCCTCATACTTGGAAGTCCAGCAATAATGAATTTTACAACCAGTAAATTTGGTTTCCATTAAATCCAACAAATCTTTGTAAGAACATTGATAATACCAGACACATTTCACCTCTGTTTCTTCAGAACATTGCTCAGCCGAACACTATCACAGCACACATCAGTCACAAGTACATACTGTAACAGTCTTCAATGTTCAATACAGGATATTAGTGTTCTCGATAGCCAGATATGCAGTTTTAGCTGGTCGAACTCCAGCAATGCCTCAAAGCAAACTCTGGGCTCCCCAAACCTTGGCTATCTTTAACCTGTAACCAGTACTCTCTGGAATTAGGTCAACTAGGTTTTGCCTCCGGGAAAAATGTGTGCACTCCACAGGGCCGTACGCAGGATGTTTAATGGGAGGGTGCGAATTGCTAGTGATGGGACCAACAATGGCCGGGGGCTTGCGGGCTGCCCCCGAAGCCCCCTCGAGGCTCCGACGTTTTACACAGTTTGAGGTCTTATTTAATCGGTTCAGAAGATCAGGAGATTAGGTGACTCATGAGGTATATACCAGGCTTCTAAGAGACGCCCTGAACGTTTACTGGCGACAGCATCTGACAAATAGTGAGCTATATGGTACACTACCACACTGGTATCACAGACATTACTGCAGAGGCGTCTTAGGTTTAGCGGACATAGCTGGAGAAGCCAGGAGGAAACTGTCCATAGTGCTACTATCCTATAGGAACCATTGCACGGTCACAGAACACGAGGTAGACCGACCCTAACCTACATCGATACTCTGGAGCGCGATTCGGGTATTGGCAGGCGGGAGTTGTCAGGCTGCATGGAGAGAAGGGATCAGTGGAGAAGTGTGGTTGTCAATGCCCGAGTTCGCTCGATCAGATGATGGTGAAACTATTTTTATGCCAAATTCGTGCGACATTGATGTTTTTTCACTCTGGGTACAAAACTGAATGTGAAATAAAGTCGCACTGTTTATCTTTGCGGTCATATTTTTTTCCATGCCAGTGGACGTCTCTAAAAGCAATTTTTAATGACAGGAATACATTTTGAATAATATAAATCAAATGTGATAATCAAGACGAAACAAGAAACGTGATATTTCAGAAACACGCCTATCAAAACTTAAGTCATTTTTACTTACATTTATCAGATTAAAATACGATTTCAGATTCCACAAAGTGGTGCAACCTTTTTATGTAGTGACTGTATACGGGATGATTTCCGATTGACACACCACGTGGAATAGGCGCTAAAGCATAGGCCTACGTCCATGAGTATTTTTTTTAAAGATAGGCATTCCCGTCCAGACACATATAACTTTTTTGTTGGGTTCTCAAAAGCTTTAATATCTCAGAAGCTTGTAAATATGTTGTCATTGTTGGCTAGCATTACAGTCACACGTCTCAAAACTTGAGCAATTTTTACTTACGGTGATCAGATTAAAAGATGATTTTAGCTTCCAGAAGTGGTGCTACCCTTGTGGCTGTTTACGGGATGATTTCCAAACGAGGATTTGAGTCTTGGCACGCGCCTATGTTTATCCAGTCACGAGTCACAGACTCGCCGCGTCATTGACTCGTCTATCGACGCGGTATGTTTGGGGTAGACGCTGATTCTGGTGTGCGACTCCATCATTTTATATTAATACTAAAACATTCAAAGATGTGCGTTTATAATTTATACATAGTTTTGAAGAACTGATTGTTACTCAAATGTTCAGTAAATTTACTTGGTATTTAAATTTGATAAAAAATACAATTCTCTACCCCGGAAAATGTGGACCTTTTATAATTTGGGGGGGTGCGTACGCACCCGTCGCACCCCCCCTGCGTACGGGCTTGCTCCATTCCAGGTGCAGGAAAATATCCTTATGTAAGTGGCAAATACATGTTGAATTCTGTCTGGTTTGGTTAAGTATGCTGAAAGATTTTCTACATGTCTGAAAACAAATCTGCAGTGCTGCAGGGGAATTACAATAGAGTTTTTGTCACACGGTTGTCATTGCAATGGCATCACAATTCAATTGTAACCACATAAAGTGAAACTCTGATACTCACCACTGGGATAAGTAGTCAACTCAATTTTAATTGTCACTCAATCAATAACCCAGCTGTTTCTGCATAAGAAATGCTACTTATGATCTTCTGATAACTTGACAGGTTATGCCAACTCATCTTCTATTCTATCTTTAAATCAATTAGTGATTGAAGTTTTTTTTTAAAAGTTCAGAAAATTGCATTTGTTTCTGGTGCGTTGAATGCTGTACTTTTTGTGATCAGTTTGTTTGCTGTTGACATATCCATGCAGTTAATATATATCATTCATTTCCCCCCCCCACATTCATGCATGAGCCACTGCAAACATCTTGAAATCTTGTACAAGCAGTCTGAAATTTTTTTAAATGGAGAAACTTCTTTCCCATTCTGCTTCGAGTCTTTGTACTTTCAAGGGACTGTTTTTTTTGAAAACAATGCAGTTCTCATTTGAGCTATTCTTTTTGGGTGACGAGTTGTCAGGGAGTTTCACTGTACCATTGAAAAGTACTTTCGGTGGGCGTGTCTAACCCCATGCTTGAAAGCTGGGACAATAAGTCACAATCAAGACATTCAACTAATTTACTTTCTATTTGAAGGTTTTAAGTGCTTGTGAAAAAATTTTTTGTCGCTCACTCCAACAACTTAAACTTATAAAGTGCCTTTCACTCCAGTTTGTGGGTCTTTTCTGTGTGCAATTGCCTTCTGTGTTTCATAAGAACATAAGAAGTAGGAGTAGGACATTCGGCCTCTCGAGCCTGCCCCACCATTTAATAAGATCATGGCGTTTAAAAGATCCTAATTGCATTTACCCGCCCTATCCCCATATCCCTTAATCCCTTTAGGTTTTTTTTAAAAAAAACTAAAAGCTTCGCAGACAAAATGTACAGTCAATCCACTTTACAATATATTCTGTGAAACGCCTTCAGACACCTCAATGCCATGATAATGTGCGTTATGCAAGGAGTAGTACTACTATTATGCAGTTGACAACAGAAATGTTCTTAGCAGCTGAAGAAGCCAATTCCCATTACAAAAAGAACCCACAGAATTAACCGTTCAACTTTAGAAATCATTTTCACAAAGGAGTCAGAATTTTAATTCTATCCTTGCCTGTATGTGCAATTTATGACATCTATTCCTGGATAACTGTTCAGATGCTGCTTGATCAACTTTAGATCTTGCAGCATTTGAGCTACTTTACTTTTTATTTCTAATTTCTCTATTCCCAGCTTTTAAAAAAAAATACTTTCTCTATTATGGAAAATAACATGGAAATACCACGACTTGGCATGTGCGGCCTTTAGTTCCTAGTTCAGGGTGAGGCATCATGTTATCCATCATAAATTAACTTTTTTTGAATAAACAAAAGATTAATGCAATGACTCAGTCCCATGCTTCTGTTGATGAGCACAACATGCCAGAGATTACTATTGTGTTTGTGTAGGTTGTGCATCTGATAGTAAAGTTCATGCAATGGCTGGCACCACTCCCCTCCACAACCAATTCCGCAGGAGCAACAAAAACAACTGACTTTAATATAGCACCCTTCACATTAGAGTACTTCATAGTTACAGGGTCAGGCACAGGGCAAAAAAGCAGGGGGAGAGGAGACTAATTCCCAAATTGCTGTAGTCATTTTTCAATTATAATAACATAATGTACAATTTACTAGCAAAACAAGGCCAAGATCCATATAGTTCACCTTCCACCATCCTGGCAGTCACTTTACATGTTGTGTCCCAAACTATACACTATATCTGGAGATATTATTTTCCATAAATCTTTCTATTGTTCTTGAAACAAACAATATTTTTGCCTCCATTCTCTTAATACGTTTTCTCTTCGCTCACTGAAGCATGAAACTTCGCTCCCCGATCCCCCCCAGTCCTTGCCAGACTTCACTCAGAGAGGATCGATTTGAAGATCTTCACTCTTGTTTTCAAATCTCTCCACTCCTCTGCAATCCACTACCTCTCTGACCTCTCTCCCCAACACAGCACCCGTTGCATTTGCTCCTCTGGTTCTGGTCTCCTCATTCCCCAAATCCTCCACTCCACCATTGGCGGCCATGCCTTCAGCCACTACACCCCGAAGCTCTGGAACTACCTTCCTCACTCCCTTCGCCTCAGCCCCCTCTCTTCCTAGATTCAGGTCTCAGCTGAAGACCTTTCTTTTCGATCGCGCCTTCAGTCACCTTTTTCCCCCTCCCACTGGCTCAGGCCCAGGATCCGTTATTATGAAGCGCTCTGAGACGCCGTCCGGCGTGGAGGGCGCTATATAAATCAAAGTTGTTGTTTTTGCAGCGCCTTGGGACGTCCTCCCGACGTGAAAGGCGCTCTATAAATGTAAATTGTTGTTGTTGTTGAAGTAGTATTTCTACAGATTTTATGTGAATTTACCCCCTTCAATCACAGGCCATGTCATCTGTCTCCACTGCTTAGTACAAGATAAAACAGCTTATCATGGTCTACATTATCCAGTCCGTTCAAAATCTTAAAGATTGTTATCATATCATCCCTCAACCTTCTCCAGTATGAACATGCCTAGTTTACCTAATCGCTCTCATAATCCAGTCCCTCCATCAATTAATTATTTTGGTTGCTCTCTCCTCTGTATGATCTCAATTGCTGCAATATCCTTTTTATAATTGGGTTGGGGGAAGCGTGGAAAAGGAGCAGAACTGCAAACAGTATTCCAAGTGTGGTCACACCAGTGATTTAAAAAGTGGGAGGATTGCCTCACTATTCTCTCTCTATATCTTCCTTTTATTGTTACCTAGTATCTATTTTGCCTTACTCACTGCTACCATGCACTGTTGCAATAGTTTCAATTTACTATCAATTAGGATTCCTTGGTCCATTTCATTTCCAATATATACGTATTATTTTCTTACCATTTGAATTATAGTCTCTTTCTGGAATTTTTGTCCCCATATGAAGTACATAGTTTGCATTGATTGACATTAAATTTAATCTGCCATCGATCTGCCCAATTCCCAAGAATGTTCAAGTCCTCCTGTAACCTACGCTGTTCAACTTTGTAGACTATTAACATCATCAGCTTTGTCGGTGGATAATCACTGGATAATTGGCAGCCGGGCTTTCAGCCTCTCTGCTCCCACACTGTGGAACTCCATCCCGCAGCCCCTCTGCCTTGCTTCCTCCCTTTCCTCCTTCAAGGCCTGTCTCAAGACCTTCGTCTTCAACCGCACCTTCGGCTCCCCCCCCTAACTCTTCTCCCTCTCTCACTCTCCTTCCCCTTCCCCATTCCCCAACCCTCTCCCCTCCCCCCCACCTGCTCGGGTCCCGACCTGACTGTTCAGCGCTTTGGGACGTCCTCCCGACGTGAAAGGCGCTATACAAGTGCAACTTTGTTGTTGTTGTTATTGTTTGTGTCGTCTTCAAATTAGCCACAGGGCTTGTGACTCTTAGCTCCAGGTGGTTAATGAAAATGTTAAATGAGAGGTCCCAAAACAACCCCCTCTGGAACTCCAATGGTCACATTCACCCAGCCTGATGACATTCCCTGTACCACCATCTTTTGGGTTGTATCAGTAACTTAGAAAATGTGTTTAAAAGAGTTAATTTATCCGACTGCATTTATCATATGGAAATATCCAACATATTTTAACCAGTTAATATGCATTCCAATCAACTAATAAAATTGAATAGATCTGCTGATTGGACATCTGGAAAGAATAAAATTCCATATTTACTAGTATTCATGCAATTTGGTTCAAAACAATCTGCAACATTCAAGAAAATTTCCAATGGAACCTTCCAATGGACTGTGCACGAGTATTGAGTTTCAACCACAATGAACCATCTATTGAAAATATTTTTGAATTGATGAACTTTAGTAATTGCAACCTGTTTATTCTAACATTCATCAGAAAACTGATTATTCAAAGTACGTAGATACAAAGCCAACAGTTATCATTCCAATTAATACCGCATTTGCTTAAAGAGCTCCACCTCAAGAGAAATCCAAAGGCAAATCTAATCTTGTTGCTGTCAGATTAACTGAAACTCACTGTCACTGAAGTTTTGGAACACTCTCCTTCAATCTCTCCACCTTACCCCATCCTTTTCCATCTTCAGGTCATGCCTGAAGACCTTCCACTGGAGTGTGCCTAGGGTCATCTCTTCCCCCCTCACCCCATGGCTCAGCATCATGTTCTCCCACTGTCAAGAGCTCTGGGACAATATCGTACGAAGGGCGTTATATAAATGCAAGAGCCCAAAGAGCTTCACAGAATGTATTGTAAAATGAATTGATTATATATTTTGTGGGTGAAATGTGGCTGTCGATCGCACACAGTAGTTACCCACAAACAATCATGGGTTGAGTGACCAACTTCATTATTAATTTATTATAAACAACACTACCAGAAGCCCCATAAATTTAAGAAGCCCCTTAAGTTATAATATTACAGTAAAAGCCCATTTATCCGGCACCCAATCAACGGTAACTTCCGTATAACCGGCAAAAAAAAGGTCCGCATTCGATTAACTGGAATTTATCCGGAAAAAAGCATTGAATTTTTTTTTAAAAAAGTTTTGCGTTTTCAGCCTGAATATCCAGCATGCGCTTTACCCAGCATTGGTCAGGTCCTGAAGGCGCCAGATAAACAGGCTTTTACTGTATATATATTTCTGTAGTGTCTAATAATCTCTCAATAATTCTGAATAGAATCAAGACTAAATTATTTACCCCGACAGGCATCCCAACATGTAGTCAAATCTTTCATTGTGCATGGCTCAATAGTCTCAGAGTCATTAGAACTTCAGTTGAACATTTGACAAGAATCATTAAATATCATTCAACATTGTATGATAGATCAGTGTCATGTAGAAGATATTAGATGGATGGCAAGTGAATATAAGGCAGAAATTTAACTAATGGGTTAGGGTGATGCACTCTAAACTTCCATATTGTGGATCTCCTGTGAAACACTAAAGTACTAAACTACCCTCCTGTTTTCTTGATCTGAAGTGCCAATTTAAAAAAAAAAAAAATTTGCAGTGTTGCTCTCATATTTCTGGGACTACCGCTGAGCAACAGTGCACAGTGATAACCAGACGATGGTAAGAAAAACATTCATCTTTCACCAATCTATGCCCTAAATCTACAAACATCCAACCCCATAACCAGGAAGCAACAATAAGGGGGCAAAATAAGTAATTTACACTTCTGTTGATGAATAAAACGGGCTCAAAATTGTAGAGAAATATGCTTATACATTTCTTATACCAAAAAATACAGTTCACAGAATTCAATCATCTGCCAGTCAATACATGAATAGATATTAGCTTCCATTTGTATTGAAAACAGCATCTTTGTAATCCCTATGCTGCAATGTCAGAACATCCAATTAGAAAATGAAGAGGGACATGATATTCATGAAGCTGTGCCATGATTCAACTCTATTACATTATGTAGGTGTAACAACGAACTATATCTCAACAAACATAAATAAATTTGAATATGAATTTAATGAATAACATTTTTACAAAATGATATTGTGTGCATTGTACCTACCCCTCCTTGTACAAAAATATGAGCATTTACTGCTGGAAGTCTCTTTGGGGGAAAAGTTGGATTGTGAGACAGAGCTGTAAGGGGGAGGGCTTGAAGTTGGCGGGTCACTGAAGTGTTCGGATGGTGGGTGTCTTGTAGCAGGTGGCCTGGAGTAGGACTCATCTGGTGGAATGTGTGAAAGCCTGCCCACAGGAAATAAAATCTGTTTGTAGTTTATTGCAATGTATAGATCTCTCCAAAAATAAATACTGTACCAAGTTCATTATTTGCAAATTGCTTTAAGCAGGGCAAATAATGTGTGTGTGATTGGAGTGGAGTAAGAAGTATAGAGGAAAATCATAATTTTTCATCCAAGTCAATAGAATTTTTTATTAAAAAACACCAAATTCAAAAATAATCCCATATATGACATCAGAGGAAGTGTTAATCTTGCATAATTCACACCTTAAAAACACAATGGTGAAGGGAGTTGAAACTAATGCTAAAACAACTACTAGCAGCATTTGATAGTGTCTTTTCACATCTTTGAAGTCTCAAAGACCTTCACAGAATATATTGTGAAGTGAATTGACTGTATATTTAGTGGGCGAAATCAGCAGCAAATTGCACACAGCAGTACCCCACAAATAGTTGTGGTTTAACCGATAACTTTTTTTTAATTAAACTGGAAAAATTACCCACCAAATGACTAACAACTGGGTTCCTACTTACTACAATAAAAGCCCTTTTATCCGGCACCCTCAGGACCTGGCCAATGCCGGTTAAAGCACGTGCCAGATATTCAGCCGAAAACATCCCCATTTTTTTTTAAATGCATTGTGGATAAATGCATAAATTCCGGTTAATCGAATGCGGGCCTTTTTTTTGAGGTGCCGGTTAAACAGAAGTTACGGTTGATCGGGTCATGGATAAACGGGCTTTTACTCTACTAAGTAAACAGAAGAGGCAGGTGGAGTAAGGAAATTGTCTAATATTTTGCCCTGTCGGGAATCAAACTCAGTTTAGAGAAAAAGAGTACAAGACAAAGCAATTTCGGAAGAAGGATGTCGAGAGAAACAAAAGTCAAGGGTGTCGAAATCTCAGCCATTCATTGGATGGAGGGGCTGAGAGATTGCCAAGAATCTCCGTCCTTTTAGTCAAACAGTTTTAGGAGCCGGTTGATCAATTTTGTTTCTACTTTTAATACAAACTGTTCATTAGTACCGTTTGTATCAGTTGACACCATAGTCAAGAAATGTCTCATTGGGCACACAGGACTAAGATTCCAAAGCACTGAAATTAATTTTTTTTCTAAGCATAACATACACACCCACTCATTAAACATCCAATCTAAAATATGATAAGAGGAACTATATAATTACTGCCAGTTTTTAGTAATCCTCTAAACGCTTGCAATTGTATCTATTCTTGCAATTGCAAACCGTTCCTTATACATATTGCACAGCACATCGTCGGGGACACAACTGAGTTACTAATCAACATCATACAGTAAAAACTTGGTTATCCGGCACCCAAACAACCGGAACGTTCAACCAACCGGTATCTCCCAATACAATTCACCATTCCAGCAACTGGATCTCACACTGTAGCCATCCGGGACACTCGCGGTATGCTCACTTTGCACATGTGCACTTATTAAACTTGCCAAACACTGGAATTTTAATTTTACCAATATTTTACAGAGTGTGCCGGAATGCTTTATTGGTAAGTATCCATACAATATTATGTTATTATTTAGTCTATTGTTAATATGGTATGTTTTAAAATAAGTTAATTTTTGTGTAGGATTTTCAGCAACTTGCCGCTCGAATATCGGCATTTTTAATTAACCGGCAACGGTCAGCTCCTGAGGGTGCCGGATAACGAAGCTTTTACTGTACTGTGTTTTCTCATTTTCCTTAAGAGTACCGTAAAATGCTAATCAATCCTTGCATGGGATATGGCGCTTATCAGGTTATCAAACCATCTTGATAACCTAGTAATCTCGAGTGCTTCACAAGCTTTAGACTCCTAGATCCCATTACAATAGTGTCACTCCAACTGGCCTGAAAAAATACCTTTTGAATTCACAGATATAAACACAATGACCCTAATAATTAATTATCCATCCAAGTTCTACTTTGGTTATTTGGTATAGGAATAGATTCCGAGTCGTGATCTGGCAGAAAGGGCACTATATAAACGCAAGTTATAGAATCTAAAATGCAAAATTTGTAACCAATGGTCACTGTTATTCCTACCTTTCCTTTGTGACTGAAGAAGTCACTAGGCAAATTTGTGATCAGAAATTTCGTCAAAGCCCGTTTTGTGTTTGCTTTCCAACCCTTTGTCAGATTTATGAAAGCAAAACTTTGGCCGGGATCGTTTGGCCTGCCCCTGGCTCGGTCCTGGGATCCACTATTGTGAAACAATCTGAGACGCCGTTCCCCCGTGGAGGATGCTATATAAATCTAAGTTGTTGTTCTGGATCATGATTTCTAATTTGGGAATACCTAAATTTAGGCTCTAATCAAAATGATTTCATGAGACTGTAAATAGATATCAAATACCTATTTGGAGTTGTGCAGCTCAGTAATTAGAGTAAATGAGAGACTTGGTTTTGATTCCCAGGAGGCCAAAATGTGGGGTAAGTTTCCTTACTCCACATACCACCAAGAGCTGGATGAGCGCAAATTTCCCACCGCTCAATGTTGACAAGACGGAAACCATTCTCTTTGGCTCTCGTCAACATCGTTAATCCCACGGCTCTCACCTCCTCCACTACACATGCCGCTAAAACTCTCCGAACCTGTAGGCAATTTAGGCATCAGGTTTGACCCCCAATTATCCTTCCTCCCCCACATCCAGTCCCTCACTAGCACCGCTTTCTTTCTATGCCCCGAGGCTCTGGAACTCCCTTCGCCTCGTCCCCTCCTTTCCTATTTTCAGGTCACAGCTAAAGACCTTTCTTTTCAACCACGCTTTCAGTCACCTTTTTCCCCTCCCACTGGCTCGTCCCAGTGATCTATTATTTTGAAGTGCTCTGATAAACAGCCTGGTGTGGAAGACGCTATATAAATCCAAGTTGTTGTTGTTGATGATTAACTAGCTTTAAGTAGGAACCCGGTTGTTAGTGAATTGGCAGACGGCTTTTCCAGGGTTAATAATTTCCTTTAGAAAATAATTTTTTAAAATTGGTCACTGAATCCATGAACACTATGGAACACTACTGTGCAAAATTGTCTGCTGCATTTTGCAATATGCAGTCAATTCACTTTAATGTATATTCTGTGATTCTGTGAATGTATATTCTGTATATTCTGTGAAGCACTTTGAAATACCTTGAAGATGCGATAAGGTGCTACATCAAATGCAGGGATTATTATATTAAGAATTATTGCATTATAAATACCTTTCATTGGAAGAGTATGGCTGCCTAGAAGGATGGCGAGACTCTCTAGGCTCTCTGTGACCTTCTCCACTATGTCGACTGGAATGATTTCTGTCCCCATTTGCTCGATCTTCATGTCTTCTTTCCCGATGTGGTCTGTTGGAGGGCTGACTTCTGCCAGAACTTTTTGCAGTTCTGTTTGCATTAGACATTATGCAGTTGTATTGGTACTCCACTTCTTGAAATAAACATGAATTCTGAATACATATATATAAAAAAAATAAAAGCAAAAGGTTACAGATGAAAACATTTGGCCACAAAGTATTACAACTTAGGCTGGTTCAATTGGTGATGCTCGCAATTCCAATCAGAACTCTGTGGGTTCAAATCCTATACAAGGATATGGACTGAAACTCCATTCTGGTGTTGCATTATCAACAACCAAGGTCCTGTCTGCCTGTTCAGGTGACTTCTAAAGTCACCTGAACAATCTACTAGAGTAAAAGCCCGTTTATCCAGCATCCTCGGGACCTAGCCAATGCTGGTTAAAGTGTGTGCTGGATATTTGGCTGGAAACGGCAAAAAAAATTTTTTAATGCATTTTTCTGGATAAATTCCTGTTAATAGAATGCTGACCTTTTTTTTGCAATGCTGGTTATACGGAAGTTACGGTTGATCAGGTGCTGGATAAATGGGTTTTTATTTACTGTATTTGAAAAAAGGTGTGATCATTCACTTAATGGCTATTATCAAGACTTTGCTGTGCTCAAAATCTCTATCTACCACATTTGCCCACATATACAAACACAAAATCACATTTGTAGAACATACCAAGGCACTGGACAGTCGGGGATTTCGACCCGAGCTTGGGGTTGGGATTGTGGAGTGAAGAGCAGGAAGGGTTGGAGGGCAGGAAGGGTTGGAGGGCGGCCGAAGGCTCACTCAAAGAGAAGAGTTTTGAGATGTACGTTGAAGGAGACAAGGGAAGGAGCGAATATACAGCCAATAAACTTTACGGAAAATCCTATGAAGTGTTTTTCAATATTTTGAAGCCTATAAGACACTATATAAAATGCAAGAATCATTATTAACTTTCGGATTGTAACAGTAATGGCTTCTTAAAATATTTTACCATTGAAAGTTGTTCCAGAATAAATGCATTTCATATTCTAGCTCCATGTTGTAAAAGTGTTCTGGGACTAGCCTGCATGAGGGCGTTATAAAAGTGCAAGTTACTGTTGAATATAATGTTTTTAATTCTGATTACTATCATTGCACGGTGCAAATTTAACTGGGCACTATTTGTATGATCGTGTTCTCTGCAGTAAACTTCACTTAAAATCCATTCTGCAGTTTCCTGCTACTATACGTTGAACCCTCAACGATTAAAAAAAAATTATGTAAAGTAAACATCGCAAAATCTCTTGGTACTATTTAAAAAGGGGAGTGAACTACTCCCAGTACCCCAGCCAACAATCTTCCAGATTAATTGATCATTCAATCCATAGCTATTCGTGGGACTAAATTTGATAGTCGTAATTAACCATAAGCACCTTAAGATGTTTTAACATATAAAAAATGTACGTGCTTTCCATTAGTATTTTTAATTTATTTTGGGTTGTTTTCTACTTCCATTAATCTGCGTCTAAAACTATAATTGCAGGACCTGAGCCAACCAATAAAACACAAAGTGAAAATCTGAATAATGCTTTGCTCTTTAATCCCCAAATAATCCTTACTGTTCAACCTGATTTTAAGAAGGCCCTACGAGGGTAATTCTGAATAATTGATAGCTTGCAGAATAACACAGCATTGCATGCCATTACTCTTAGGAAACCTGAATTCTATTTAATTGTACAGTAAAGTATTTAATAAACCTAAACCTATCCGGTCTTATCGAGCCATCAAGACGCCTCAAAATGCTTCAAAGAATATACTGTGGAGAATAGACTGTATATTTTGTGGGGAAAACACAGCAGCACAGCTGGAGTGACCAAATGATTCTGTCTGAATGAATTATTCATTGCTTTAAAAGGGTTGCCCACCTCCGAGAAACTACTTCCAGAACAGCTGCCGTTTCACCTGAGTACTGAAGGGGCCCAGGGGAAAGGAAAGATTATTTGTTCTTAACAGCCAGCACAGCACATGGAGGTTTATTGGAAACAGAATAACACCATTTGTAAGACTATTGAAGATCGAGTTAAATAGATGAAATTATCAACCCCCCTCCCCTGTAATCATTTCAGACTCTGCCCACATATTTCCCTGTGGAAGGGCTATTTTCTGCCTCTCCTTTCCCACAGGACTACACCACCGTTCATTGGGGGGAATAAAACAATCTCTTTTCCTCCCTCACCCCTCACACAAAACGTCTGTCAACTGAAACGATACAGATTACTTTAACTTAATACAATGGTCATTTTAGTGAAAAAAATAACTTAATCCTACATTTCCTTGTGTTAAAACGGCTCGCAAGGCGGGGAATTCAGCAGAGTGGTGTTTGCACAAAGAGAGGGGGAAAACATCTGTAAGACAGAAACACGCCAGGTGGTGTGGCTCGGTAAACACCTGGCCACAGCTTGCGCTGTGTGTGTGTGTGTGCTCTGTTTCCTTGTTCGGGTGGTAGAACAGGTATTTTGAGTTTCAGTGTCTTTCCCCCCACCCTCCCCCATCCCATCCTACGCCTTCACCTCCGAAGAGATCCTGAAACACAGGAAACCTTCAACTCGGCTCTAACTAACTCACAGTATTTACAGTATTTTCCTTCTCTCACTTTGACTTTACTTTGGTCCAAGTCCCTCGGTCCAGGATATTTTTGTGAAGGGGCACACAATGAAGTGGGAAAAGTGGGGGGAGAGAAAAACCTATTGGCACGACAACAGAGGAGATAAGATCTGAACCTTTGTAACCACAGGCGGTGTTGTTTGCAGACCGAAACCTGTCGGTGTAAATGCGGAGTAAAGAAGCGGCCTAGCACAATACACACTCACTCACAAACACACACTCACTCTCCTGTACTCTCATTCACTAACGTACTCACTCACACTCCTATACTCCCCAACACTCACTCACCCTCACACTCACTCACTCACTCACTCACTCACACTCCTATACTCCCAACACTCACTCACCCTCACACACTCACTCACTCACACTCCTATACTCCCAACACTCACTCACCCTCACACACTCACTCACTCACTCACACTCCTATACTCCCAACACTCACTCACCCTCACACACTCACTCACTCACACTCCTATACTCCCAACACTCACTCACCCTCACACACTCACTCACTCACTCACACTCCTATACTCCCAACACTCACTCACCCTCACACTCTCACTCACTCACACTCCTGTACTCCCAACACTCACTCACCCTCACTCACACACTCACACTCCTATACTCCCAACACTCACTCACCCTCACTCACTCACTCACACTCCTATACTCCCAACACTCACTCACCCTCACACACTCACTCACTCACACTCCTATACTCCCAACACTCACTCACCCTCACACACTCACTCACTCACTCACACTCCTATACTCCCAACACTCACTCACCCTCACACACTCACTCACTCACACTCCTATACTCCCAACACTCACTCACCCTCACACACTCACTCACTCACTCACACTCCTATACTCCCAACACTCACTCACCCTCACACACTCACTCACTCACTCACACTCCTGTACTCCCAACACTCACTCACTCACCCTCACTCACACACTCACTCACTGACACTCCTATACTCCCAACACTCACTCACCCTCACACACTCACTCACTCACACTCCTATACTCCCAACACTCACTCACCCTCACACACTCACTCACAGGTTAAAGACCCAACCCACGCCACCTCTAGTATCCGATGTCACGACAATTGTCGCCCAGAGCAAATTCTCTACAGGTTCAATTTGAGCTGGAGACCACGTCTGATGTAAATCCCCCCCCCCCCCCACCCCACACACACACACCCCCCCCCCCCCCCACACACACACACCCCCACACACAACTAATAAATTATTAAACCTTCAGCCAGGAATTGTCTTGTCTCCCCACAAAGCTGTTTTTTTCTGAGATCACTCACCTTGAGTCCTTCACACGTCCTGACTGACTGGGTTTCCCTCTAGTCTGCACACTAATTCTCTCTCTCTCTCTCTCACACACATATACTGACTCTCTCTCACACACACACACTAACCCTCTCTCTCTCTCTCTCACACAGACACACACACTAACCCTCTCTCTCTCTCACACAGACACACACACTAACCCTCTCTCTCTCTCTCTCACACAGACACACACACTAACCCTCTCTCTCATACAGACACACACACTAACCCTCTCTCTCTCTCACACACACACACACTAACCCTCTCTCTCTCTCACACACACACACACTAACCCTCTCTCTCTCTCTCACACACAGACACACACACTAACCCTCTCTCTCTCTCACACACACACACTAACTCTCTCTCTCACACAGACACACACACTAACCCTCTCTCTCTCTCACACACACACACACTAACCCTCTCTCTCTCTCACACAGACACACACACTAACCCTCTCTCTCTCTCACACACACTAACTCACACACTAACTCTCTCACACACAAACACACTGACTCACACACAAACACACTCTCTCACACACACACACACACAGGTAAAGGGCGGGTCACCACAGGCTGGGCGGCTCCTATAACTCTGTCCCTATTTCTGCCAAACACTGAACTCCAATGTTTTGCTCGTCCTTTTCACTCACATTCCTCCCGCGTTAGACGAATCCATTTGCTTTTTTTGTTCTCTCCACGAGAAACCACAGCCAGAACGACTAAGAGTTTAATTGAAGAGATAATAATAATATATATATATATATATGTGTCTATATCTACAGTATATGTAAACAAAATCGAAAGACCAAGTGGGGGACAAGATGCTGCAATAAGTATTGCGAGTCAGCGAAAAAAGGCAATTGAGAATTAATTAAAAAGTTAGAGGTCATAAGAGCGCAATAGAAAAACAGATTGTGGAGAGGATCAGTCCAAATTTTGTTTTGACAATGTTAAGGCCCGCAAGCACAAGTTTCCTTACCCCACACGCCTCATAATAAATCCCTTCCCACAAAAAACCACGATAATAAAATTGATCATTTCAATCCACGACTGTGCGTGGGGGGGGGGGGGGGGGGGGACGCTGCTGTGCGCAATCGGCTGCCGCGATTCGCCCACAGATATATACAGTCAATTCACTTTACAGTATGTTCTGTGAAGCGCTTTGGGACGTCGGTAAGATGTGAAAAGCGCTGCATCAAATGCAAAGATTGTTATGACTTCGCCGACAAATTGATGCCCTCCCAAACATGCCCTCATCCTCTGATGGCTTTCCACGGCTTTCCACCCTTCTCCACATTCTACCCCCTCTGCTCAGTTTACTGGAGCTTATCATAAGCAGGTCCTAGATTTCCCCTAGATTTACCATTTAATTTTCTTTTTCCACTGGATTTCCCATTGCTTCTTCTTTCCCCTGATGTCCTGTCAGCCTGCCTGTCAGACATCGGGTGCTGGATCAGCATGAATTTCTGCAGCTGAATGTTCACAAGACGGAAGCCGTACTCTTTGGCTCTTGTCATCGTCTTCAGTCACACGACACTCACCTACCCCCACCTGCCCTAAAACTCCCAGAACCAGTATATGCAAAAAGCATCAGGTTTGACCCCCAACTGTCCTTCCTCCCCCATAGCACTGCGTTCTTCCACCTGCGACATGTTGCCCGTCTCCGGCAATACCTTGTGAGAGAGAGAGAGGGTTCTGGTCTCCTCCATGTCCCCCGAATCCTCCACTTCACCATTGGCAGCCGTGCCTTCAGCCACTGCGCCTGAAGCTCTGGAACTCCCTTCCTCACTCCCTTCCTCACTCCCTTCACCTCGACCCCCCCCCCCCTCTCAGGTCTTAGCTGAAGATCTTTCTTTTCGACTGCGCCTTCAGTCACCTTTTCCCCCCTGCTCATGGTTCGGGCCCGGGATCCGTTGTTTTGAAGCACTTTGAGACACCATTCGACATGGAGGGCGCCATATAAATCAATGTTGTTGTTCTCCTCTGGATGACCCATTTTTTTCTTGAATTCTACTGGATTATCACTTTCTTTTATTCTTTTCCATTGGATTTCCCATCACTTATTTTCCCCCAATGGATTTCCCAATTCTTCTTGTTTTTCTGCTGAATTTTCCATTTTTCCTCTGGAATTCCATTTATTTTTCCACGACATTTCCAATTTTTTCTTATTTTTCCACTGAATTCCACTAGATTTCCCATTACATCTTTTTTTCCCACTGGTTTTCCAATTTCCTCTTGTGCCTCCTCTGGATTTGCCATTTCTTCCATTTATTCCATTAAATGTCCCATTTCATCTTGTTTTTCCATTGGATTAATCTTTACTCGATTATAGGTAATCTCGCTCCTCATCAGCCTTCCTAGCTCCTGTAGGATAATGCTATGCCCTTATATGTAGATGTAACGGTTATAGCACCCTCTCCTGGCCACTGTTGTAGCACAAGGAATTACACGGAAAGTAGCCATCTTAAATAAAGCATTCTTGCATGGAAGTCGTTCTCCATAATCTCTCTTTTATATCTCGAATATAACAGCTCCTCCCTTCACAAGATGCAGATTATTCAGAACTCTGCAGCTCGTGTACTCTCCCTCCCTAGGCTCAGCAACCACATCACTCCCATCCTCGCCCATCTCCACTGGCTCCCCATCCCCCAGAGGATCATATTCAAGATCCTCATCCTCACTTTCAAGGCCATTCGCGGCCTTGCCCCTGCCCATCTCTCGGACCTGCTGTCTCCCTATCAGCCTACCATCCCCTCAGTTCAGCGGGCTCTGGCCTGTTCCGTATCCTGCGCCCTAATTGCCCTAACATCGGTGGCCGAGCTTTTAGCCTCTCTGCTCACACACTATGGAACTCCATCCCGCAATCCCTTCGCCTCACTTCCTCCCTTTCCTCCTTCAAGGCCGGTCTTAAGACCTTCCTCTTCGACTGTGCCTTCTGCTCCCCTCCTAACTCTTCCCCCTCTCCTACTCTCCTTCTCCTTCCTCCTACTCTGCCCAACTACCCCCACCCCGCTCGGGTCCTGATCTAATTGTTCAGTACCTTGGGACGTCCTTCCAATGTGAAAGGCACTCTACAAATGTAATTTTGTTGTTGGGTTACCTATTCCTTCTGTTCCAATGTGTTCCACTTTTCCTACAGCATTTCCTGTTTCTTCTTGTTTCTGGTCTGGATTTCCCATTTCTTAATTTTTTTCCCCATTGGATGCCCCATTTCTTCTTGTTTCTCATCTGGATTTTCCATTTCATTTTTTTTTTCCACTGGATTTACTGTTTCTGCTTCTTTTCCCACTGGTTTGACCATTTCTTCTTGTTTCTCCTCCCCGCCCTTGCTCCATTCTCTGTATCCACTCTGCTCCCCACCATCGCTTTCCCAATTTTTGCATCAGCTTTCACTTTTTCTTCTGCTGTTTTCACACTATCCTTCACAGCAGCTTTCTTCCATGTTTCCACCTTTTTCTCACCTTTCACCCTTTCATCACTGCTCAGTATCCTCCCAGTGTGAATGGCACTACACAAATGTTAATTGTTGCTGTTGTTGTTTCTGACACATCTTGCTTACCTAGTTCTGGAAAATATTAGATGTTTGGCAAGAGCCAAGGGTTGAGCATGCCAGAGTATGCAATGGGGTCCGCTGGAGTCTAACCAGTGGATGAAACAGCATAATTTACCATTGATAGTCTGACAAATCTTTCTACTGCTTGTCCAGCTTGCAACACCCTACCCTTTTGGGCTTTGGTTTGCAAATTGGAGCTATAGGAGCTAGTTCAGATCCAAGAAGATCCCGCTCACTTCACCCCCGTCCCCGTCCCCGTCCCCACCACCACCACAAGGAGGATGGTCATTAGTTGGCCATTCTCTATCCCACAACGTGGGATTGAGCCCTTCAAGTGGATGGTAGAGACAAGGAATTCCCTGTGAGCTTCCCAGTGGGAAATGTATCACAGTATAAAATGTATGAGAGCATTGCTCCTGTCTTCCTGTAACACAACTCTCAGCCTTTCCCATTGAGTTATGATTAAGCAGAAGCTGCTTGCCTCTCTTGAAGCTAATCAAGATGGATTCCAGGTACCAGACATCTGAAAGTGTGTTCACAAACTCTGAATCCAGGTAACGGCTTCCAGCAGGTGTCACCCCATGCTTTAAAATTTCCTCTTTGGACCACGAAAGTGTGAAACAGGTATTAAATTAATCTCAGCCTGAAAATTACAACACACACAACAGTGAAAGTATCTAATAAAAGTCCTTTGTTGAATTTTACAGACCATAAAATACATAGTTACAGTATTGAGTCAAGGCATTTGGCACAATTGCTTTTGAAGTGCCCAGGTGGTTTAACATTGTAGGCACTGTATTATTATTTGCAATACTGTTACTTTTTATGGTATGAAAAGACTAATTTAAAAAAGATAATAAATTTGGATTTCAACCTTTCTTCTCTCCACCCCCCCCCCCCCCCCCCCCACCCCCTTGGAACTCCATCCCACATTCCTTCACTTCAAACCCTCCCATGCCTCCATCAAGACATGTGTCAAGACTCTACTGTTCGACTGTGCCATTGGCCACCTGTCCTGCACTACACCCTCCCTGCTACCAACCCCTACCTTGGGTCAAATTCCCTCACTATCCATCACATTAGGGCATCCTTCCAATGAGAAAGGCGCTATAAAAATGTAATTTTGCATCTGTATTGGAGCACTTTGAGATGTCTCAAAGACATGATGAGGCACTATATCAAATGCAGATTATTTTATTATTGCTATAACAACAACAAAATTCCACTAGCACCTTTCACGTCTGGAAGATGTCCAAAGGCGCTGGACAGTCAATGTTTCAGACCCGAACTGGGCACAGGGAGGGTGGAGGGGATTTGGAATGACCAATGGGATTGTCAAAGAGGAGGGTCTTGAGGCAGGACTTGAAGGAGGCTAAGGAGGGGGTAAGACGGAGGGACTGCGGGATGGAGTTCCAGAGGTTGGGGGCAGAGTAGCTAAAGGCTCATGTGCCAATCGTGGGATGGATGGGTCGGGGGACATGGAGCGGGCCAGAGTCTGCTGAGCGAAGGGGGCGGGCAGGTTGTTAGGGGGGTTAGGAGGTCGCAGAGGTAATGTGAGGTGCGGCCATGGAGGGCTTTGAAAGTTAAGACCAGGATGTTGAATTGGATCCTCTGGTTGATGGGGAGCTAATGGAGTCGGGCGAGAATGGGGGAGATGGGTTCATGAAGCTTGGAGGGGTGGAGGACACGGGCCGCAGAGTAATGGATTATCTGCAGCCTGTGGAGGAAGGAATTGGGAAAGCTGGCGAGCAGAGCGTTTGCATAGTCGAGCCGGGATGTAAAGAATGCATCCTTAGAGGGTTTCAGTGGCCTTGGGGAAATGGCGGAGTCGGGCAATATTGCGGAGGTGAGGCTAGGCAGAGAAGTCATTGCCTGGATGATTGAACAAGACACCTCGGTTCCTAATTGGCTTGGTGAGGCCGAGTGAGCAACCGTGGAGGTTGATGCTGCCAGCAGTAGCCCTGGAGTCGAGGGTAGAGGCAGAAAGACAGAGCTGAAGCAGATTTGACTTGTGTATTTTGTGGGTGAAACTTAAGTAGTAACGATAATAATAGTAATCCTCGCATTTGATATGGCGACTTATCACGTCTTCGAGAGATCCTCTGGCGTGCGAGTTGACTGATTGCTGTAACAAAAAAGGAGAACACGCAGAAACATCAAACGTTTTGAAAGCAAAAGGAAACGTGAAAGGATGGGGAGGCGGAGCTAAGGGGGGGGGGGCGTGGCTGGGGAGGGGGCGTGGCTGCGGAGGGGCGGGGCTGGAGGCGTAGCTGCGGGGGGGCGTGACTGGGGGCGTGGCTGGTGAGGGTGGTGGTGGCTGGTGAGGGGGACGTGGCTAGTAAGGGGGGCGTGGCTGGGGAAAGGGGCGTGGCTGGGAGGGGGGCTTGGCTGGGGAGGGGAGCCTGGTTGGGGGGGGGGGGCGTGGCTTGGAGGGGGCGTGGCTGGGGAGGAGAGTTTGGCCTGGGAGGAGGAGGAGGAGGAGGAGGAGGCTTGGCTGGGAAGGGGGCGTGGTTGTACGCGTCACGGGGGTGGGTGGGGCCGAGGATGTCACGATCGCGGGGGCTGTGGGCGGGGCTAGAGGGGCTGGGTTGGGTCCCCGGGGTGATGCCTGGATCCCGGAGTGACAGACCCTGAGACTCAGACAGACAGGCAGCTGAGCGCAGCGCGAGCCGGGTCTGCACAGCGGCCACAGTGCAGTGAGTGAGTTGACAAGGCGGGGGACGGGGGGGGGGCTGCAGGGACCGGCGTTTCTTACCACTTTGCCTCTTTACCTTTACTTTTCACTGCACACACTCACCGGCAACTGAACAAACTTCTGCCCCCCCCCCTCCGCTCCACCATTGGCGGCCACTACGCCCCGAAGGTCTTTCAGGTCTTCCTTTCAACCGCGCCTTGGGTCGTCTTTCTCACCCTCTCCCTGGCTCTTGAGACGCCGTCCGGTGTGGAGATCGCTGCGTAAATCGAAGTGGTTCTTATTCTCCACTGAAGTTGAGAAAGCGCTCACAAACTAAATTGCCTTTCTCGACCAGGCATTGAAGGGACAAAGCTAAATGTTATCAAGTGTGTCTCGTTTTCAGGTACATTGACAATGGATTCTTTAGCTGTTGCGAATACCAATTTTGCCCTCGACCTCTTCAAGGAGTTGAACACAGCTGATAAGGATGGAAATATCTTTGTATCTCCATTAAGCGTATCAGCTGCTCTGGCTGCTTTATCTTGGTGCAAAAGGTGAAACTGCAGCTCAGATGGCTAAGGTGGGTACAGAATGATTTCTGTGTTAAACTTTAGAAGTTTTCATACACAGACTGATCACTGACTGTTCAACTAAATGAAAATATTTGTTTCACCAACTGTTTGTGTGTGTTGAATGAAAGCAGTTTTTATATAGAGATTGATTGCGTACTGTTTAACGATATGAAAAGAATTGTGACTGCTGAGATCTTCATTGGACACCAGCCTAGACTGGATGAAATGAAGTATTTCTTCAGTTAAAGTTCACAAGATCACAGGATTGATTTGGACAAAGACGGTCCTTCAGCTGATCTGATCTCCTCACTCCAGAACACCCAAATTACCATCTAGTCTAGCTGGGGTCCTGGCCTCTACCACCTTTTCTGCCAACCTGTTCCAGTCATTGATTAGCGTCTGCATAAAGAACAAGCTTTCTGTTATTTGTCCTGAAATTGTCTTTACAACATTAAATCTTTATGTTCTTGTTCTGTTGTCTAAAGTATTATTGCAAACTAAACTATTGATCTGTTTTTTTTAGCCTATTTAAACTTTTTCACACTTCTCTAAGGCCCCTCCTGAAAAGTCTTGTCTCAAGACTGAAGAGCACAAGCTTTTTCTTACTTATAGATCATTCTCTTAATTGCCTCTGGGACTTGGGTAGCCCTTTATGTATGGTATTGAGAATTGTATACGTTACCTAGGTACGATCCGATCACAGCAGAATACAACCCTTGTCTGACATCCAGGTATCTAAACTCGATTCACTTAGCGATGTAACCCAGAATCCTATTTGCCTTTATTGCTGCTTCACACCGTTTTGATAAACAGGTATCCCGTCCCAACTGCGGCCTCGCCAACCACGAAACTCATGCATCCACGGTTTGCTAAGTGCGACAACCCGTCGCAAACCGCGTTTTGCGCGTCCGTGATTTAAATCCGCGGTTTAAATTTTCAAGTTTCACTCTTCCAAACAAGGGACCGCATTCATCCGCGTATTGTTGTGTATTCATCCGCTCCGCGTTTCCCGCCTATCAGCATCTTTACTACCCCATGTGGTCTAGCTGCACTCGTGGATCTACAGGTACTGTGTGTGTGTGAACGGCTAGCGTATAGCACTAGGATCCAGTTGTTATGTTGCAATCAACCAGTGACACGCCTCTCTCTTAGGATTAAAGTAAATACAGTAACATGCATTTATTGTCGCTTCCCCGCAGCCTAGTTAGTAAGTTTGGGAGCCAGGATCTGCAGATCTCTCTCTCTGTAAGTTCTCTTCCCCCCCCATCCCCTCCCCACCCCCCTTCTCTCTCACCTTCTCCAGCCCTCCGTGTCACCCACCAACAGCCCACCGTGTCACCGCCCCCCTACCCTCCGTGTCTCTCTCTGTAGCGGATCGCTGCAGATCCTGGCAGCCAATGCGCCCAAACTTACTCCCCCTATCCCCATGTATTTTATAACGGTGTTTGTTTTGTGTTTAGTTTTACTAAACGTGAACTCACACCCCGCATCCCAATGTTTCACACAGGGCCCTGCAATTTCCAACCATGATTTTTCCAACCACAAAGGTTTACAGGAACGTATCCCCCACGGTTGGGGAGGGATATACCTCCAGTGAAATTGTAAACCAAAGTTCCTAGATCTCTTTGTTTTCCCCTTTGTAAATTGAATCCCACCCAGGGAGTACAATACTAATGTTTCCTATTGTTGCACCTTCTATATACAACGTTGCATTCATCAGTTCAAGTAAACCTAACCCCATTCTTCATAGTACAGAACGATGAAGCACAGAATTGTACACAGTAGCGAACGGCGATTAATCGGTTTTTCGATTAAACCCGATATGATTTTCAGATCGGTTTGCCGATATGGTGATTCTAAAAAAAACTGTTATATCGAGAGATTCGATTTTAAAAATATACATCGATATATTTTTAATATCGTTCCTGGCAATATATCAATATTGTTGGTATTATCAGTGTAATGCGATCTTTTCCAGCTTACCTTGTCGCCGGCATTGCAACCTCCTAGATCTAGAGCATGGAATGCGCGTACATTCGGTGCGCGCGCACAATTAACGGGCGCGCACATCCGATGCGCACGCACACTTTACTGTGTATACTCGACGTGAGTCGTGGCGTCTTAACAAAGTCGCATCGCTGAAAATTGTAGTTTGAAGATTTACCTTTCTCATCATGGGGAAAAGAAGCCCCGTATGGGATTACTTTGAAAACAATGCAGTCAGTAATGGTGTGTATAGATGTACAGTTTGCAAGGTCTTGGTTAAGACATCTGATTCGAGCACGAGCAACCTGCGACAACACATTAAGCAGCACCACCCCGCCCAGCACGCTGCCCTCAGAGCGAAATCATTGTCGACAACAGCAGGAAGTCGAACCAGCGCTTCGGAGAAAGCGACAGGTAGTGGGGCCAGTGCAGCTCAAACAATTCCTGCTTTATTTAAGAGGAGAACATTGTACCAGAGAGGGGACAAAAAGTGGCAAAGTATCACGAACGCTGTCACTTTTTGCATAGCAAAGGAGAGCCTGCCAATGGCGAAGGACATTAATTCAGACTTCAGACTACATAAAAATAAGTGGCATTTTGTGGCTGTAAGTGTTATTTTCGTGTGTGAGAGAGTTAGAAGCCAGATAATCGCTGCTTCTATGTGTGTGTCTAGTCAGACACACGCAGCAGTGATAATCTGGCTTCTAACTCTAACAGTCAGACTGTCTGTCTCTCTCTTTTCTATTGCAATAGATCTCATTTACACGTGGACATTACATGCTACTTTCAAGCAAGAAATGGAGGAGAATAAATCTCTAGATTTTGTTTTTGGTGTGTGTGTGTTCTATTTTGTGTTTAGAGATGGAGGGAGAGAAGGAGAGGGGGAAAGTTGGGAGAGAAGGAGAGAGGAAGAGAGGAGAGGGAGGGAGAGAATGATAGGGGGAAAGGAGGGAGAGAAGGAGAGAGGCGAGGGAGGGAGGGAGAGAATGAGAGGGGGAAAGTTGGGAGAGAAGGAGAGAGGAAGAGAGAGGGAGCGAAGGAGAGGGTGAAAGGAGGGAGAGAAGGAGCGAGGGGAAAGGAGGGAGAGGAGGAGAGAGGAAGAGAGGAGTGGGAGGGAGGGAGAGAAGGAGAGGGGGACAGGAGGGAGAGAAGGAGCGAGGGGAAAGGAGGGAGAGAAGGAGAGAGGGGAGGGAGGGAGAGGGGGAAAGTTGGGAGAGGAGGAGAGAGGAAGAGAGGAGAGGGAGGGAGAGAAGGAGAGGGGGAAAGGAGGGAGAGAAGGAGCGAGGGGAAAGGAGGGAGAGAAGGAGAGAGGGGAGGGACAGAAGGAGAGAGGGGAGGGAGGGAGAGAAGGAGAGAGGGGAGGGAGGGAGGGGAGGGAGGGAAGGAGAGGGTGAAAGGAGGGAGAGGAGACAGGGAGGAGGGAGAGGAGAGAGGGAGAGTGGAGGGGAAGGGAGAGAAGGAGAGGGGAAAGGAGGGAGTGGAGACAGGGAGGAGGGAGAGGAGACAGGGAGGAGAGAGGGAGAGTGGAGGGGGAGGGAGAGAAGCAGAGGGGAAAGGAGGGAGAGAAGAAGAGAGGAGGGAGAGAGGGGGAGGTAGGGAGCAAACAAAATCGTATAATTACACAGACCTTGACACCAACATTACAAACTTTCTGGACCCAGAGCACGCATTTCGAAATGTGCGCGCACCGCGACTGCGCGCGCATCGTCAGTGCGGACGCACCGTCAATGCGCGCGCATCGCGACTGCGCGCGCGCACCATAAATGCGCGCGCGCCATCAATGCACGCGCACTTCGAATGCACGCGCATGCGCAGTATAAAAACTCGATAGATCGGTTTAAGCAGGTATGAGCAAACCGATATATCCATATCCGGAAAAATCCCATATCGCCGTTCCCTAGTACACAGTCACAAGCTGCTATGGCTAGTGCAAGTGCCCTGGCCTGCTGATGTGGTGGGAATGACAAAGTTTGATTTTGGAGAGTTTTACTCTGTATTCATCTGTTGTTAACGGCTGGAATTTGTGCCAGAATTGAAAAGCGATCAATCTGCACGGCTGACCTTAATCTTCCTTGATGAGCAAATTATGAATATAATTGTGAAAAGCAATATCATCTTTAATATTGTCCAAACACAGAGAGTATCTGTGTTCAAACAATGCCAAACCTGATTTAATAACATTTAAGTACTGCAGCTTTTTAAAAATAATAATTGGAGGACTCAATCCACAACTGTTTCTGGGCCACTGCTGAGCGTACTTGGCTGCCGCGTTTCACCCACAAAATATATCCAGTGTGAAGCACTTTGAGGCATTTTGAATACGTGACAAGGCACTATACCAAATGCAAGGATTATTATGTAATAGTAATACTTAATGATTTCTCCACCATATGAATCATTCATACGTTATCAATGCATTGAGCTATATTCTTCTTTCTCAGATAAAAGCAGCTCCTGTATTTTCTCCTGTTTCCACAGGTGCTTCATTTTGATACAGCGCAAGATATTCATTCTGCATTTCAGAAGCTAAATGCCGACATCCACAAAGCTGATGCCCAATATCTGTTGAAGCTTGCCAACCGACTCTTTGGAGAGAAGACGTACAAATTTCTCTCTGTAAGTTGCTTTATAAATGTTTATAAGTGCTTGCACATATAGATACTGAGAACTTACCAAACAAGCCTAGTCTATTTCCTTATTTTAATTAGTAACTGACTTGCAGGCCAACACTAACTCTCAGTGCCATGTAATAGTTTGGGCTTACTTGAACCAACCATTTATAGTCTGAGAGGGTGGAATTGCTGTTTGGGGTTCGTGCCCGGTCACAGCAGTCTCATAAATTACACCAAAATGCTTGTCATTTAATAAAATACTCTCAATCGCACATAATTAGTAATGTTAGAGTCAAGTGTTAGTTAAAACTCCAAACCTCAACAACCCCTGTATAACTCTGCTCCCTCCTTTTTATACCCTAATCTCCCATGTGGCTATTTTTTTTTACCAGTTCTTCACTTTTTAACAGTTTGGAAACTTAATCCTCCTTATTGTCACTATTGGTCAGACTGGAAGGCTCCCGACAAGACCATAAAACCCATTAACTCCCAGAATTTAACCAAAGAACCATTATCAAAAGCACTTAACTAACATTTTACCCCATAGGAAAGATAAACCGATTGCTGTCTCTGTCTAATGAATGTACCCCACCACCTGACACCTAGGAACACTTGGAACCCTCTCCCTGAACCTCAATATTCACCATATTGACCCTTCACTACCTCACAATGTGCTATATCTCCAATGAAATTAAAAGGGGAAAAAGCTTGAATTCTTGACCTTCTACTTCTAATATTTTAGGATTTCCTTGCGGCTACGCTGAAATTCTATCATGCTGAACTTGCAGCAGTTGACTTTTGCAATGCATCAGATGATGTCAGGAAGCAGATCAACACTTGGGCAGAGGCACAGACTGAGGGTAAGCAGCTCTGAATTATCATAATACAGTACAGTGAAAGCCCGTTTATCCGTGACCCGATCAACCGTAACTTCCGTATAACCGGCAGCTCAAAAAAAAGGTCCCCATTCGAATAACCAGATCTTATCTGGCACAATCGCAGTGGCGCATTTAATAAGTCAATTGTCACACGAGAAACAGTACGATTAGTTCTGAATGAAGGGGCACTGTTTTTCCTCTCCCTCTCTTTTTTTCTCTCCCTCTTTTTCTTTCTCTCCCTCTCCTTCCTCTAGCTCTCCTTCTCTCTTTCTATCTCTTCCGCTTTCTTTCTTTCCCCCTCTCTCTGATGGATACTACATTGCCTGTGTAGCCTGATGGTATCGTGGGTTTTTGGTGGGGGGGGTGGAGTGGGAGAAGTAGAAAGAGGCAGGGAGAGAGAGGGTTGGTGGGGGGGAGGAAGAAAGGGAAAGAGTGGTGGGGGGAGATAGAGAGGAGTGGGAGGGGGAAAGAGAGGTGGGGGAGAGGAGGGGAGAGAGAGAGGGGGTGAGATGATTAATTTGATTGGAAAATGAGAGGAGTGGAGGTGGTTTGGAGCAATTGAGATGCCAGACTGATTGTGTGTGTGTGTGTGTGTGTGTGAAAGAGAGAGAGGGGGGAAGAAGGAGAGAAAGATAGAAAAAAAGGAGAGATCGATAGTACAATGCCCCTTTAACAATAAATAATTCTTCTGTCCGCCATTGTAGAAATTTTCTTTGTGATTGTATGCTCTGTAATTGATATGTATTGCTTTATTGGTAAGTACCATACAATATTCTGTTACTATTTAGTCTATTAACATATTATTATGTTGAAAAAAAACAAGTTACTTTTTTTGTGTTGGGTTTTCGGCAGCTGGTCGCCCGAATATCCGGCACGCAGTTTAACCGGCATTTGCCAGGTCCCGAGGGTGCTGGATAAACGGGCTTTTACTGTACATACGGTAGTGAATTGACTGTATATATGTGGGAGAAACGTGACAGCCAATTGCTCAAAACAGTGTCACATAATTTGTCATTCACTGGCAAAATGTAACATGTCATTGTGCCAACATGCCGAGGCATTAGAAGCAGATACTCAGGCCCAGTGAAAATGGTGTCAGGCCCATTTCATTTTATTACAACCTTTTTTGAAATAAATCTTTTGTAGGACTTTAAAAAGACCGAAAACACCCTTCTCCTTGTAGCAACAGCATCAGTAATTTTATGTTGATGTAGCACATTTCATGTCTGGAGGACATTACCAAATGCTACACAGAGGTATAAAGAGCAGGGCAGCATGAGTGAAAGTTCCACCACCAATGACGGAGTGGATAGGGATGGATAAGGCAGAGGACATTGAAGCAAGTCAGCCTTCAGTGAGCGAAGGGGGGCGGCTGGGTTGGCAGGTAGGATTGATGGAGGCCACAGATGTATGGGAGTGGGTGGTGGGCAGGATGGTGGGCGGAGAACACCTGTTACAACAACAAAATTTATATAGCTCCTTTCGTGTCAGGAGAACATCCCAACATGCTGCGCAGTCAGTACTTCCACCCGAGCTAGAGATAGAGATCGGGGAGAGTGGAGGGCTGGATGGGAAATAGGCTAATTGAAAGCCTGGTCGAATTGAAGGGCAACGGGGTGGGTCTTGAAGGAGGCAAGGGATGGGGTGAGGTGGATGGACTGTGGGATCGAGTTCCAAATGGTGGGAGCAGAGAGACTAAAAGCTTTTTGGGATTCTAGTGCAAGGACAGGGAGCTTGATTTTTTCATCCTCTGGGGGATAAGAAGGGAGTGAGCCAAGCTAGCCTGGATGGTATAGAATTCCATAGTTTGGAAGAGTACATTAGCTGCAGTATTCTGAATTGTTTGCATAGAAGGGGCTGGGGAATTCTGTGAACAGTGTTTGAATAGTCCAGCCTAGATGTGATGAATATGTGAATGAGGAATTTCTATAATTTTTAAAAAATAGAGAACAGTAGGTAATCACCAGCCAAATGAGCAACCTGTGAAGCAATGCTACCTGACATCGCTGCTTCAACCCACTGACAGAAATGTGAATAATAATAATAATAATAGTAATCATTACATTTGGTGTTGGGACCATTGCTGTTTTTGGTCTATATAAATGACCTGGAATTGGGTATTAGGGAGTACAATAAACATGTTTGTAGATGATACAAACTCAGGAAAAGTAGTAAACCATGAGGAGGATAGTAGCTGACTGCAAAAGGGCATAGAGAGACATAGACAGACTGGTAAAATGGGCAGATACGTGACAGATCAAGTTTAATGTAGATAAATGCGAGTGATGAATTTCGGGAGGACGAATGAGGAGAGGCATATAAGCTAGATGGTAGAATCTTAAAGGGGGTAAAACAACAGAGAGACCTGGGTGTTCATATAAGTAAATTTTTGAAGGTGGCTGGACAGGTAGATAAAGCCGTTAGAAAAGCAAAAGGGTTACTAGGCTTTATAAACAGTGGCATATGATAGAAGAGTCAGGAAGTTATGATGAACCTTTACAAAAGACTTGTTAAGCCTCAGCCAGAGGACTGTGTTCAGTTCTGGGCACCACACTTTAGGAGAGGCTAGAGAAGCTGGGATTATTCTCCTTGGAGCAGAGAAGGTTAAGAGTAGACATAATGGAACTTTTTCAAAATCATCAGGGGATGCGATAAGGTGAACAAGGAGAAACTATTTCCACTGTTATTTGGATTGGTAACCCAAGGACACAGATATAAAATAACTGTTAAAAGAAACAGAGGTAAGGAGAATTTTTTTCACAGTGAGTCATTCAGATTTGGAATGCATTGCCTGAAAGGTGGTGGAAGCTGATCCGATAACAATCTTTAAGAGAGAAGTAGATAGTCATTTGGGGAGGACAGGTTTGCAGGGCTACGCAAGAGAGCAGGGGAATGATTGATTTGGACAACTCTTTTCGAAAGATCTGGCACACACACGATGGGTCGAATGGCCTCCTATTGTGCTGTATAATTCTATGGTTCTATGATGATTTGATATAGCACCATCTCATGTCATTGAGAAGTCTCAAAAGCATTTTACACTAATGTGAAGTGTAGTGACTATATTTTGTGGGCAAAAAGTTGTAAGTTACTTCTCAATGACCCAATATATTACAAACATTCTATAGAGTATATTTAAGGCCGTAAATCTTACTTGATCTACCTGAGTGTGCTTGATATCACTTCATTGTTTTATGTCCTGTAATCCATGGATCTGATGCTTTTTTTTTTTAACATGCACATAGGTTAGATCAAGGATTTGTTGGCCCCAGGTCTTGTTAACAGTTTGACAAGGATTGTCCTCGTGAACAAGAGGAGAGGCTAGAGAAACTGAGATTATTCTCCTTGGAACAGAGAAGGTTGAGAGGACACATAATGGAAGGTTTCAAAATTATATGGGGATTCGATAGGGTGAACAAGGAGAAACTATTTCCACTGTCGTTTGGGTTGGTAACCCAAGGACACAGATTTGAAATAGTTGTTAAAAGAAACAGAGGAAAGGAGAATTTTTTTCCTACAGTGAGTTGTTCAGATATGGAATGCATTACAATAGCGAACGTCGCAACGTTAATTGAAGTCTGTGAATCTTTATTGATGTATCTGAATGTGCTTGATATCACTTCATTATTTTATTTTCTATAATCCACGGATCTGATTCTTTTGTTTTTTGAACATTTACATAGGTAAGATCAAGGACTTGTTGGCTCCAGGTCTTGTTGACAGTGAGACAAGGCTTGTCCTTGTGAATGCCATTTATTTTAAAGGCAACTGGGAAAAGAAATTTCAAGCTGAACAGACTCGTGAGCAACCTTTCAAAATGAGCAAGGTAAATTGGAAGATTTCATGCTTGGAGATATATGAATAAGATCTAGATATATTCTGTTTGAAGGCTACTCTAGGGCACTGTCCAACATTGAAAACACGATACAGATACATATCAATTCAGACATGCTCAATCATTCCTTCTCTCTTTTTTCCTTCGCTTCCCAAGTTGCCTAGTCGGCATTAGTCTTGTTTTTTTTTATTGCAGTTAGCTCTTGTGACGTGGTTACCTGTCCACAGCAAAATCTCAGCCTAACTTCTCTAGATTGATATTCCACAGTTCTGGCCAGTATTTTAGTTTTTTTTACAATTTAGAAAACAGAAGAACCTTGGTTTCCGGTCATGACGGCAATCCAACCGTCTCTCAATTGCAGGCACATTGTTACAGTCTCTTTCGTGGTGTATATTAAAATATAGGCTGTCTGTTTCAGTAAACTGGGCACTTCACTATACAGGACAACGATCATTGATTGCATACTGCAAGAAAAGGAAAACGCAGCCTTTCCATTTGTGCTCCTCCTCTAAAAACCTGGTACAAACACCCTTCTCCACTACTACTCTGTACGTAGTGTCCTAGTCGTTGGGCTACTCGCGCTGTTTGCTTGTTACTGCTATTGTGGGCGGAGTGGGCTTCAATTGCGCACGGGAGGCACTGAGGTGTTGGGATTGCGGAAGTTGCGTGAGCGGGATATCAAATTCGCTCGGCACCCGCAGCCTAGCCTGAGCTCTTGGTAAATGCTGCAAACATTTCACCACGGAAAGAATTGTCTCTGCATTAGATAGTGTATTCAATCAAAAACAATAAAGGCAAATGTCATAGACAGTCAGCTATGATCTATGGCATTGGGAGAACACAAGTTGAATGTGTTCTCAAACAGACAACTGAATACATGACCGCTCTGGAAGAAAACAACAGCCTGGTAGAAAACCTGCGTGTTTGTGCTTTCAGTATAAGTACATTGATAAACTGACATGCTCTTAGGACCATGAACTGGAAGCAGATATTAGCAGACCTGCAAAATTCCCAGCCTTGTATTGTCATTTGCTTTTAATGAACCTGCAAGAAAGAACTCAAAACTCTGTTGTGGAATGCAGTCAGGCTGGTATATAAATTATTCATTGTAAGATATGCTCTCACCAAACAACTGCAACAAACTCGATTATTCCAACAAAGACTGAAGTAGAATTGTTGGGTGGAGTTCCTCTCAAATTGAGTCAGTGTAGCCTAAGAGCTATAGTAAGTGATCTGTCCTAGCTCATCTAAACAGGAGAAGGGTGTGCTGTTCCCACAATCACTCTTGTCACATCTTTGCAAATGCTTACTTTCAAACATATTCCTGCAGACTCACTTTACCTCTTCCAGCACTTTAATTGAGGCTCAAGCTATGCAGCCTTGGAATGACGTCTGAAGAACAATAACTTGCACTTGTATAGCGTCCTCCGCACAGGGTAGTGTCTCAGAGCCAAATCCTTACTTGTCTTTACTGGTTTCCCTCACCTCAGGGCCAGGTGGGAGACCAGGAGACCATTGTTGATGTGGGTAAACACAATATTTTTCTCAGAACTTGCACAGGGTATAGGATTCAAATCCCCACACGACATCTGTGTCTCTCATAGTTATACAGAATGTAATCTCCGTTGTTTTGTTATTACGATGCTGATACATATGGAACATATATTTATTTAACTTTGCGACGTTCGCTATCACATTGTCCTTGTGAGTCGAAACAAACTACTTTGGGTAGCGTAGGCGGACACGGACACTGAACATCCGGTATTCTTGCGCGGGTTCTGTTAACATTGTTTCACTTAACGTCGCACTTTTCGCGAAAACAACTGACGTTTTGCGACGACTAAGTGTTGTATCAAATTAGAAGATGACAATTTTTATTTTTTCCCACATCACGGTTACCCTGTTGAATGCCACAGTTCATGTCATTTGAAGAGAAGAGAAGGTTAACGGAGGAAATAACAAGTTAATGGAGACACATGTGGAGTACAACCACCTGTCATGTGTTAGTTAGGCCAAATTGTCTGTTTCCATGTGGTACATTCTATGTAAACTGTATTATTCTAACTCACAGGAATTCTACTCTAATGAGATCTACTTGCCAAGTGATTCCACTACAAGATCACATACATTTGTCCATTGGGAGGAAATGATATGCGTAATTTGTAGTTGCAATTTCTTAATCCTATTACGAATCATAACAATGCAGATCCATTGTCTATGTAAGAAAAATTATATAGTTTACGATTCCAGCTACTTAAATATTTGTAGCTTTACTCTGTGAAGAACAATTCCCATCTGATGCAAGCAGTCAGCTTGCACAGTAACACACACAATATTTCTGGATGATGTAACATTCAGCTGATAAACACATGATGTAGATCATAGATTTTAGCTTTCAATGTTTCTTGAATATGAAGTAAGTTTTGCCATGGTGTAAATTCCTTCCACAATGTACTTTCCTCTTTTATCTTACACTCAATTTCCCGATCAATCTTTTCCTGCCAACAAGGTTTGTTTAGGATCACTGATGGTTTTGTCTCCTGTTTACAGAATGAAACCAAGCCAGTCCAAATGATGAGTCAGAAGGCCAAGTTTAACAACACTTATATTCATGAAGTACAGACCAGAATCCTCGAGCTGCCCTATGTTCAGAAAGAGCTGAGTATGATCATCATGTTGCCAGATCTAAATGATGATACAAGTGGACTGGAAAAAGTAAGTTGAAGTTTTTTAAATAATCCATTAAGTGGATTCACTTTGCTTTTAGGAAAAGAAATACTGTCTTGATGAAAAATGAATAAATTCAAACTCCAGTCCTTTCTTTTTCTTTTCTGTTCAAACCCATGGAGACCTGAATACACCCTTTCCCAATTGATCAGCTTTAGCAGTGAAAATCAGCTGAATTGATGATCAGAAATGTCTTATGCCTAAAATGTCCAAAATAGGTTTGATTTATTCTGTTCATACTGAGTGACAACATATAGCATTTGGTTTGTCATGGCACTTCCCAGCATCAGTTAGTTGTTTTCTCATCACTCACCCCTGTTGAGATTTCAACAAATTGCAAGCAAGCGTGAGTACCTGGGTACGACTCCCAGCCAGGGCGAATCGATGGGCAAGTTTCCTTACTCCACACACCTGTTTCCCTAGCAGTAAATAGGAAATCAGTTATTACTTGATTGCTTAGAGTTCTTGTCATTTGCTGATGAAATTTGGACGGCGTCCCAGATTCTGAGCTGAATTAGCTCAGTTTGCACTGCAGAAAAGAATGAAAGCTCTTTCTCATCAGAAATGAATATAAGCAAAGGGCTTTACTTTACAATAGAGGCCATTATTGACAAAAGGTTGGAGGGGTATAAAATAGCCGGGTGGGGCAAAACCTTACTGCACATGCCTGTTTATCTAGCACTGAATAGGAACCTGGTCGTTCATCGATTGGTGGATTGCTTTCCGGGGTGATAATCCCTCAAATAAATAGAGATAGACAGATCACTCAATACATAACTGTTTGTGCAGAATTGTCTGAAAATATAGTCAATTCATTTTATAAGTATATTGTGTGGAGTCTACATGGCCAGTGACGTACGGCGGGTAAAATGATAGGGTTGACAGTTCCCTCAGCCATACAAACTTTTGACGATGTCATAAAGCCAGCCCAGTCATTTTTACCGCAATATGCATGCGCGGAGATGGCATTTCAATGTCATCTGAGTGCAATTGATAGAAGGAGGAAAGGCAGCGGTAGCTTGTGCCTATTTCACGCGTTACTGAGACACTGAGAAAGGAACTATATTCAACTCAATGGGTAAAAAAGGCACAATGTCTCGCTGCCTTTCTGTTGCTTTTAAGGTAGGCATATGAAATCGCAGTTAAATAATTTTGGTAGTTTTTACTAAAAATCGTTTGCATTATGTAAAATGTGCATTGTAAAAAACCCCCCATTAAATATTCATCTAAAATTTAAAGTTCTTATTTTCATAAGGTAGGCACTGCCTACCGTGACTGCACGTCCATGACGTGATGAGGTGGTATTTATTATTAGCATCAAAAGGCTAATCAAGACAAAGCTGATGTAAACTCATTCACTGTAGCTAGCTGCTACATTTCCATTTCCCTCATTTGTCCTGTTTTAGATTTTTCCTCTTCAAATGTTGACTCATTTGCTTTTACAGTATTTGGTTTGAAATGCTAAATTTGTGGTAGAGCTGTCGATATTTTGTACCCTTTATGCAGCTTTTAACCCCCTCACCGCACCTTATTTAATGGCAATAAAATGTGTTGTTTGGATTTTCAAAACACAATATCTTTAGAGTATGGTCTGACCATCTCTAGTCTGCTCTTTAACATTTTCACCAGCTTCTCAAGCCTTAATGTCCTTAATCCTAACAGCTTCTTGTTGATGTTGATCATGTGCTCACGGGGTGGGAGACATACGCATCATTTCTGTGTGTTAGCTCTTTCATGGTAACAATCTTATTGTATTTCCCTGCTCTATTTTTTTTAATAAAGGTTTCATATGTATTTAAATGCTGTTACCTTCTTTGCTTCACTATCTAATTGTGAGAGACTGTTGGATTCCTTTCTGAAATTCAAGGTTTGAGGTCTCTCCATGAAACTACAAACTATATCTTTTCAACCTGGTGAATCTCCTCTATCGCTTCTTTAAAATGTGGTGCCAAAATCTACAATGAATGCTCACAACGTTGACCTAACTTTTATCTAGTGTCTCAACAAATAATCAGCTGTTTTAACACACCTCCCACCCACCTTTTCTTTAAGCTTCAAAATGGCCTGACTTTTGATAAACTGCGAGACTGGACCAACCCAAACAAGATGGATAATGAAGAGATTATTGTAGTTCTCCCCAAATTTAAGATGGAGAACACCTACGATTTCACCTCGACTCTTGGTGGTATGGGAATGGTTCATGCTTTTGACGTTTTGAAGGCAAATTTCTCTGGAATGACTGAGAAAAAAGACCTGGTTTTGTCAAAAGTTATTCACAAAACCTTTGTTGAAGTTAATGAAGAAGGCACAGAAGCAGCAGCTGCCACAGCAGTTGGTATTATTATGTTAGGGTGTGCAAGGATTAGAAAGAGGTTTGTGGCTGACCATCCATTCCTGTTTTTCATCAGGCACAACAAAACCCGCAATATCCTGTTCATTGGGAGATTCTCCTCTCCCTAAATACAATGCAGAAAGTCAGTAACACAAGCATTAGGTCAATAGCTTCACTCACTGTTTGAAACCGTACATGTGCTGGTAGTGAGAGGAACCAAACTGTTGTGGTAATCTGATCCTTATTATCACATTGTGGACTTGTCATGTTTCGTAATAAGGAGTGCTAAACCCTGGGGAGAAATTGTGTGAACCAAAAATCTAAAATGAGTTGCTATGCATTCATTTTTTGCTACATCTTTGTACAATTTTAAGTATTGTCTAAAATAATGGTAACCTGCATTTTCCTAGTCCTATCAGCCATTTAACTTGTCATCTTACATACTGTAAAACAGTAGTTTGAAGTTGAAATAAAATGATTTGCTTTTGACTCCAGTTTTCCTCAGTTTGTGTTTTTCCCCAAACTTTTTTTAAGTCAACAACAAAAAAGAACCTCTTTAAGACACCTGGATGCAATATTGTGAATTGAAGCACTATTTACGATAAAGTTGCACTTTTCAGGTGGGAAATGCAAGGATTATTATTATCATTATAAAGTGGCAAACACTTTGGACATCATCCTGACATGAAAGGCACTACTACAATAACACCAATAACTTGCATTTATATTGTGCCCTTCACACAGGGCAGTGTACCAGAGCACTTGAAAGTGATCCTCAGCCAGAGGGAGAGGGGGAAGTGACCATGAGCATGATCAAAAATGAAGGTCTTTAGTCGGGATTTGTGGAAGTTTGCAAGGAAGGGGGCAAGACAGAGGGTTTGAGGGACAGAGTTCCAGAGTTTTGAGGCACAGTGATGGAAAGTAGCCACCGATGGTGAAGCGCAGGGGGCAAAGGACAAAAACGAGGCCCGATCCAGCAGAGAGGCGACAGCGGTTCATGGACTGGGAGGTAAGCAGGTCGGATAGGTAGGGAGGTGCGAGACCATGGAGGGATTTGAAAATGGGTGAATGGATCTTGTGGACCACATGAGGCTCACGTGACTATTTTACTTTGTATAATGTGGCCCAAGTTGGCCATCACTGCTCTGAAACATGATGATGGGTTTCTGCAGATATCACATATCCATGTAACAAAATAAAAATAATATAGTGCAATTAAAACATACTTTTCCATTTAAACCAGCCATTGTTGTTCCTAGAAGCAGTTGTATAAAATTATAAGAACATGAGAATTAGGAGCAGGAGTAGGCCATTTGGCCCCTCAAGTCTGCACCACCATTCAATAAAATCATGGCTGATCCATTCTAGCTCCACATACCTGCCTTATCATCATATCCCTTAATCCCTTTATCCATAAGAAATCTATCAATCTCAGTTTTTAATATGTTCAAGGAGTGAGCATCCACAGCCCTTTGGGGAAGAGAATTCCATAAATTCACTATCTTCTGAGTGAAGAAATTTGTTCTCAACTCAGTGCGAAAGGGCTGACCCCTAAGCTTCAGACTGTGACCCCTGGTTATAGTTTCTCCAACCAGGTGAAACAGTCTCCCACTATCTACTCTGTTTTGCCCCTTAATAATCTTATAGGTTTCTATAAGATCACCTCTAATTCTTCTGTATTCTAGGGAATAGAAGGTTGCTCAACTGATCCTCATAACTCAGTCCCTTCATCTCAGGTACCAACCTAGTGAATCTACGCTGTACCCCTTCCAAGGCGAGCACATCCTTTCTTAAATAAGAAGACCAAAACTGCACACAATATTCCAGATTCTGCTTTGAAGCATAATGAGATGAACTTTGATGTGGAAGGAATTAAATGAAATGGAATTCATAAATATCTGTGTACAAAAAAATCTTAGTCGTAAACTAACTAACTATTCATCACTTTGCAATAATCATCTAATTTCTATGACATTCTCTGTGGGAAGATTAGGGTTTTCCACATTGATAGGGACTAACTCCTGAAGGTTCAGGTGAACATCATATCTGAATGCCTTAGGACTTATGGTTAGTTCCAGTCATGCACCAACTAAAACAATCTATCCACAACACAGGCATGGTCAGTAACCTTGAGCAAAAGGGAGGGATACAATTTGTCTACACAAAACATCAGGTGCACGTTATAGTTAGTCACCCCCACTATAACTATGCCCCTTTTTCTTTGTTAGTTCAGAATCACTTAGAGCAACACAATTAAATTGCTTTAAAAACTTTTTCACCTGTACTTTTGAACATGTGCTGAATAAACTTTGAAAACCACTTTTCGGACTTCGATCTTTATTGAAGAAATACATGATCTAACACGCGTTGACTCCTAATTTTATTGGCTGCTTCTCAAAATGGTGTTTTTAAATTGCATAACATGCGCCATCTCTTGTCACACAACAGAATTGTCAATGTTTCCCTCTCACCATTAGAAACTCCAAATCTTTCTCAGCAGAAACCTAAGCTCTGTGACAAGCATGATGTTTTGGAACTCTGATACGTGCAAGAGTGTTAGTTAAAGGAAGATAAATATTTTAGATTCTTCTTTAAAGAATGTTACACACAAGTTTGTGTCTAGTTTATACTGGGATGAAAAACAAGAAGAACTACAACAAAATTACATTTATAGAGCACCTTTTACGTCGGGAGGACGACCCAAAGCGCTGAAAATCTGAGCATTGGTTCAATGGTAGAAAGTTAATATATTGGGATATATTGTATATAGTTTGAGACACGATGTATCAAGTGACTTCCAGGATGATGGAATGCAAACTAGATAGACCTGGCAAATTATTTTGTTTTTATGATGTGAGGACGATGGAAAAACAAACTCGTGAGTTGAGATGTAGGGTTTAAAGAACAGTTGAGGTGTGGTGGAACGGTGAGGGTGGCGTTTGAAGCGTTGATCAAGACACCCATGTGCGACACTGATTCCATGAGGTTCACCGTACACCCGTGCAGTATGATCTGGTTAGGGGCTGAGGCGCGAAGGCGGGTGGGGGGAGGGGGGTAGGGGGGGGGAGTGTGGGGGGAGGAGTGATAGTGTGGGGGGAGGGGGGGGATAGTGTGGGGGGGAGTGTGGAAGGGTAGTGTGGGGGGAGTGTGGGGATAGTGTGGGGGGAGGGGGGGAGGGGGGGAGTGTGGGGGGAGGGGGGGATAGTGTGGGGAGAGGGGGGGATAGTGTGGGGGGGAGTGTGGGGGGAGGGGGGGAGTGTGGGGGGAGGGGGGGGAGTGTGGGGGAAGGGGGGGATAGTGTGGGGGGGGAGGGGGGGATAGTGTGGGGGGGCAGGGGGGGATAGTGTGGGGGGGGGAGGGGGGGGAGTGGGGGGGGGGGGGGGGATAGTGTGGGGTGAGGGGGGGGGGATAGTGTGGGGTGAGGGGGGGGGAGGGTGTGGGGGGGGGGGATAGTGTGGGGTGAGGGGGGGGGGGATAGTGTGGGGTGAGGGGGGGGGGATAGTGTGGGGTGAGGGGGGGGGGATAGTGTGGGGGGGGGAGTGTGGGGGGGGGGAGTGTGGGGGAGTGTGGGGGGGGGATAGTGTGGGGGGGAGGGTGTGGGGGGGGGGGGGGAGTGTGGGGGGGGGGGGGAGTGTGGGGGGGGGGGGAGTGTGGGAGGGGGGGGAGTGTGGGAGGGGGGGGAGTGTGGGGGGGGAGGGGAGTGTGGGGGGGGGGGGGGAGTGGGGGGGGGGGGGGGGGGAGTGTGGGGGGGGGAGTGTGGGGGGGGAGGGTGTGGGGGGGGGGGGGGGTGTGGGGGGGGGGGGGAGTGTGGGGGGGGGGGGGGGAGTGTGGGGGGGGGGAGTGTGGGGGGGGAGGGTGTGGGGGGGGAGGGGTGTGGGGGGGGGAGGGTGTGGGGGGGGAGGGGGAGTGTGGGGGGGGGGGAGTGTGGGGGGGGGGGAGTGTGGGGGGGGGGAGGGTGTGGGGGGGGGGAGGGTGTGGGGGGGGGGGGAGTGTGGGGGGGGGGGGGGGGAGTGTGGGGGGGGGGGGGGGGGAGTGTGGGGGGGGGGGGGAGTGTGGGGGGGGGGGGGGGAGTGTGGGGGGGGGGGGGGGTGTGTGGGGGGGGGGGGAGTGTGGGGGGGGGGGGGGGGGGGAGTGTGGGGGGGGGGGGGGAGTGTGGGGGGGGGGGGGGGGAGTGTGGGGGGGGGGGGGGGAGTGTGGGGGGGGGGGGGGGAGTGTGGGGGGGGGGGGGGGGAGTGTGGGGGGGGGGGGGGGGGAGTGTGGGGGGGGGGGGGGGAGTGTGGGGGGGGGGGGGAGTGTGGGGGGGGGAGTGTGGGGGGGGGGAGGGTGTGGGGGGGGGAGGGGGTGTGGGGGGGGGGAGGGGGTGTGGGGGGGGGGGAGGGGGGTGTGGGGGGGGGGGAGGGTGGGGGGGGGGGGA